>CM019155.1:83684532-83896085 GCA_009733165.1 Naja naja | reverse complement strand
CGTTCTGCTGCAGCATGGTTCAGTGTCCTTTATCTCCACAGATTCTTACTGACCCATCAGTCTTGACTGGTGTGACTATGGGTGTCTCCCACCTGGAGTGGTCAGTGGGCTCTAAAACCCCTTGAGCTATTAATTTGTCTAATTGTGCATCAATTTTTTCCTTTAAAGCAAATGGGACCCTTCTAGGCTTTAAACGAATTGGGGGCACCCTGGGATCT
Source organism: Naja naja (assembly GCA_009733165.1). NCBI lineage: Eukaryota > Metazoa > Chordata > Lepidosauria > Squamata > Elapidae > Naja > Naja naja. The sequence continues at coordinate 83,895,867 of CM019155.1, read as the reverse complement.
AGGTTGAAAGTGATAGGGGTCCCCATATACTTGCCCAATCCTTTGCTGAAGACTCAGACTTCAAGAAAACTCAGACTTCAAGGCCTCCTCCCATTCAGAGTTGCTCCGATTGATGCCAGTCACCTCGATGCCTAGTGGTTGAACCACCCAAGTCCCAGCAAGCTTGGGCGATCCTTGTCCACGATGGTCAGGGGCAAACGTTTGGTGTGGCTTTGAAACTTCCGTTGAATTCTCTTGTTCCAACTACTGGAATCTTGTTCCCTTGGTAGTCTTTAAGAGTCAGTGCCTGCTTCTGGAAATGTTTCTTCTGAATGTTGGGAAGTAGCCTGTGAATAGTGTCCCATGACACCATAGATAAATAGAGCCTGAGTCCACTTCCATTTGGCAAGGCCTTCCTTCAATGAGTACCTTCACATGTACTTTTCTGCTTCTCAAGGGTGAAGAATGACCAATGGTGACTGTTTGATGAGTTTCATTCTTCCCATTTGCTTCTGAGTTCGCCCATTTTCTCACTGAAGTTGTTGGGTTTGAAATCTTTGTCAGGAAACTTTCTTCTGTGTTGAGGAGTTCTGGATGATTTGCAGACTCTTGCTAGATGACCTCTTTTTTCACAACAAGGCAGATGGTATCAAGAAACTTGCATTCAGTGCTTGGGGTGCCCCCACAACCTCTGCAATAAAAGTCTTGCCTTTTCCTTCCCAGGTCTTTTCTTTTTCTTTTCCATTCTGAGTCTATAAATTCCTTCCTCTACCTCACTACAGTCTGATTCAGAATCTATCTGCTCGCAATGAGTTGTTGTGGACTTTTCCACATCAGGATGGCTTGAGGCCTTGTTAATTTTCTTCATGGCTGCGCTGAGGACTTAGTGGCTTCTGCTGGGAGGCCTTCTATGGCCTCCTTTAGCGTGATCTTAGGTTTTAATAATAATTTGCTCTGAAGCACCTTGTCTTTGAGGCCTAGAACAAACCGATCACGCATGGCCTCCTCCAAGCTGTTAAACTGCATGCACCCCAATGTCTCTTAAGCTTGCGAAGTTGTTAACGTTTTCACTTTCCTTGATCGGCCAAACTTCGTGTCTCTTAATGAGGCACGGTACTTGTAGTAATGGGCTCTTAAAAGCTTTTCAAATCAGGCCATTCCATTACCTTCCGTCTGCAGCTCCGCCAATGCCTTAGCCATCTTGAAGACTGCGGACGCGTGGTGAAATACCGCCCTCTTCCATCTCTCGGGAATATCGGTGAGGTCGTTTCCTTCCAAATACATTTGGGCGATCCGCTCGATTCCCAGTCTTCTGCCGGATCGAATGGGGCTGGGGTGTTCAGTGCAGCCATCTCGCTCTTCTGTTCGCCTTCCGCGTTGTCTCTTCTTCAGGGCAATCCCACCCTCGTCATCAGTGTTAAGTTTGCATGAAGAGTCAGGCCGAAGAGCTTCAGTAAAGAGTTTATTCAGTGACTACAGCTCGAATGGACCCGACTTGGCTGGGCTACGGCTGCTACTTATAGCCAGCAGCCGTAGTTGCCAGCCAATCAAGTGCAGGGTTTTCCGCGCTTAAACCAATCTATTTGACATTTTACAAGAACAGTTCAAACTAAACCAATGAAATTCAAACCTACATACATAACAATTTTTGTAGAAAGATTACCTGCAGTTTCACTGGGAAAAATAATAACAGTGTTATAGTTCTACTTTTGATAAGGCATGTTCAATTATATTGAATGTATTAAGACTTATTTCTAAGTAAATATTCCTAGGATTACATTGTACAGCTTTGGCTAATCTGCCAGTTAAACCTATTATCAGTAAAAATGCATTCTTTCATGCACAAACCCAGGCTATAAGGAAAAATTAACTTTCCTGCATATTTAAATTAGACAACTCATTTTTAGCACCAACACTCTTCTATTTATGGAAACTGCGACTAACTGTGCTGTATCTAAGATACAGACAGGTGTCTGAAAACCATGGATAAATGCTACATTTAATGGCAGTTACTATAATTGTTCTGTAGTCAATCAAAAATTTTCCCCTCACCCAGCTTAGTAAATGGTTTATTAAAAATGCCTCTATTTTTGATGACATTTTGCACTGGCAAGGTTGGCAAGGATGTTTAAAGATAAATCAGCAAAATGCTGGAAATGTCACCAGACACCAGGAACATATTAGCATATGTGGTGGCTATGTGTAGAAGCAAAAAGATATTGGACAAAAATACATAAGTGGTTGGAAAAGATGATACAACACATAGATTTAAGACCTGAAATAATTTTGTTGAGGATCATACCAAAAACTTACAGTAAAGATAAGATATGTCAACTAGAATTGCAACTAGAATTGTATTTGCACAAAATTTGAAAAATAAAAACATTCCGACAGAAGAGGATGTAATAAGGAAAATACTAGAATGTGCAAAAATGAACAGATTAACACTTGCAATTAAAAAGAAGGAACGAACTGAATATTATCAGATATGGGAATTATTTTATCAATAGCTAGAGAAAAAATATGAAAGCTAGAAATAATTATTAGACCATTGAAATACAGAAAATATGTTAATAGAATTGAATACTTAAATGAAGAATAGAAAATAAAGTAATTATAAATAGAAATAATTTGTAAAGTAATATGATAAGAATATGGCAAGAATACAGAAGTAATATTAAACATGAGACATGTTTGCGCATGTCTAAGATGGCGGTTTGAAGTTGAGAAGGCTCTCTCGGCGTTTAAGCTTTGTTGGTTTTAGTGAGAAAGACTACGCCAGCTGCCTTGGTCTTCTTCCTGGAATTGTCTGCTTCCCAGCGGCCTTTGCATTTGCCGTGGCTTGCCGGCGGAGTTGGGGAGAAGCGGCGGCAGCGTCGTTTGCTCTGCCCTGCGTCCCGGCGGTGTTTGTGGACCCGATGTACTGTCGCTGGTGGTGGTTCGTCGGCTGCAGGTTGCTGGCGGCAGGCGTGGCGAGCTGGGCGGTGGTGACTAGCGGGTGGACTGCTTGCGGCTTTGCTGCAGCACGGGGCCGGCCCGAGGCTGGCGAACAGCGGCGGTCTGTGGCCTTTGCTGCCGTGGCTGCCTGAAGGTAACCATGCGGAGTCCCCTGGACGGAAAGGCCGTTGGTCCAATGGCCCCCCTTTTTCTCCAGTTCTTGGGTTGGGGTGGCATTTCTGCGGGTTTGGACCTTTTGAACCACTGAGGAGCCCCCTCCCCTTTTCCCCAAAGCGTGAGCTCTGGGAGGAATAGATCTATGGGTGGGACGGAGGCCTGCAGGCCCGGAAAACCCAGGGAGGGGACGCCTGCAGCCATGGCCCGGATTGGAGGAGCCGGCCTTCCCGGATGGGGTTGTGGGTAGAGCCTTGTGGTGACCCCCAAGAAGGGCGACGTTATGGCTCCAGACCGGGCCGTGATTAGTTTGCGGACGTTATACTTTTGGACTTCTACGGACCTGGCTGCCCTATGTTGGTTGGGCATTTCATCTATGACCACCGTCTCCTTGCTGTCTTTGTCATTCTGGACTTATTTGGCACTACTGATGGTGCCTGGGTCATCTATACCACTCGCCTGGACTTGTATTTTGTTCTTTCTCCCGGAGACTTGGCTGCCTCCCATTGCGGTGGGAGAGGGATGCAACCCCCACTGCAGTGAGAGGGCAGGGGACTGTTCAGGATTCTTCGCCGCAAGTCACTGTGGTGGCAGTACAGCACTGGTTTATTTGACTCTAACCGGCAGCTGTGAGAGAGTTGCTGACTGCGGACTGTCTCCTGACTATTGCTATTGTCTGTCTCTTAGTATTGTACTTCCATCTTTACAATACTTCCATCGAACCAACCACCTCCTGATCTGCCTGAGATGTATATGTTATGCCTGCCTACTCCCTATCAGATTTATGGGCCCTCCAGACGGTTCCCCAGTCTGTGAAATGGCCCTGCACGCTATCAAGAGCTTACCTTAATGACAGATTTTGGGATCCCGAGAGGTGGCATGTCGTGACTAGTGGGCTAAATTCTAAATTTAGGAAGAAGGGGAAACTGTTAAAATTCTTAATTAGCTGTCTTAAGGGGTTAGGAGGGGGTTGATGGGTCTTCTTGCAGCCGGTTCATGGTGGGGGGGGGTTGGGGGCGGGGGGCTCCGGGGTTGAGGTGGGGGCCGTGATTCCCAGGGTGGTTGGGGTTGGCAGGAGACGGCGAGGCATAGGGCCATATCATATGCTGGGAGTGCACACCCGCCATCTTTGGGCGGTTGCTGCCGACCCTACGGCCTCCTCCCTAGGGAGCTCGGGAACTGGGACCCCTGGGCTTAGGCTGGTGTATTTTAATGCCAGGTCCGTGGCTAATAAATCTACCCTCCTCCGTGAGATTATTGAGGAGGAGGCTGCGGACCTGGCTTGTATCACCGAGACCTGGTTGGGCCCAGAGGGTGGTGTCCCTCTGGTTGAACTATGCCCTCCAGGTTTCCAGGTTGTGCACCGTGTTGGGCCCAGGAAGGGGTGGTGGGGTGGCTGTGGTTATTAGGGAGACCTTGTTTCCAAGGGAGGTCACTATCCCAGAGATAGGCGGAAGTGAGACCCTTCTCCTGAAGTGGGGCCTAATGGTCAGGTGGGCTTGCTGCTGCATACCTTTCTCCCAGCTGTGTGACAGCAGCCCTGCCTGGGCTTGATGTCCTCTCGGGTGGCGGTGGAGTTCCTGGGCCTTATAGTCCTGGGGACTTTAACTTGCCTTCCCTGGGGGTCGGGATTGGCCCAGGAATTCATGACTTCTATGGAAGCCATGGGCCTGACCCACTAATTTATGGCCCCACTCATGAGGGGGGAACACTCTTGACCTAGTTTTTGTCTCTGAGTGGTGGCGTAGTGACAGAGGGCAAGCCATTTTACGGCTTTGCCCCATTCCATGGTCTGATCACTATCTCCCTGCGGCTGGTCTTCCAACAAGCCCCCCCACTGCTGGGATAAGGAGCTTAGATGGTTCCCCAGGCTCTTTATGGACCCTGAACGGTTCCAGGCGAACTGGGGCCTCTTCCCTCTTCCCTGCCCACAGCTCTGTCGAGGATCTGGCGGCTGCTTGGCAGCGGCCGCATCGAGGCCCTCGACAGGGTTGTCCCATGCACCCCTCACACGCCGGATCCCGGATGGCCTTGGTACTGGAGGAGCTCCGGGAGATGAAACGCCGTCGGAGGGGCTTAGAGAGCAGGTGGAGGGCCACCCGCTCCCAGGCCGATCGAACCCAGCTAAGAGCCCACATTAGGACTTACCTGGGAGCTATGAGAGCAGTGAGAAGGTCTTATCTCTCCGCCTCATAGCGCCTCCGCAGATAACCCCAGCCAGCCTCTGTTCTGGGTTACACGCTCTCTTCGTCCGGAGGAGGGGGGGACCCATGCGGGAAGGGCTGAGGAGTTTGGTCAATATCTGTCGGATAAGATCGCCAATCCGGAGCGGGTTGTCCTCTGATTTGCAGTGGTCTGAGGAACGGGATACAGGTAGTCTGGCCAGTGTGTTCTGGGATGAGTTCGATCCTGTTTCCGAGGATGAAGTGGATGGGATTATGCGGCCTGAGTTCCACCACATGTTTGTTGGACCCATGCCCTTCCTGGTTGGCTTATGCCGCCAGGGAGGTCACCTGCGGTTGATCCGGCAGTTGTCAATGCTTTGTTAAGGGAGGGTGTTTTCCCTCCGCCTTGAAGGAGGCGTGGTGAGACCCCTCCTGAAGAAGCCTGCCCTGATCCCACCGTGTTAGACAACTTTCGTCCAGTCTCCAACCTTCGCTTTGGCTAAGGTTGTTGAGAGTGTGGTGGCTCGGCAGTTCCGCTCTTCCTGGATGAAGCGGACTACCTGGATCCGTGCCAATCGGGCTTCCGCCTGGTTTCAGCATGGAGACGGCATTGGTCGCACTGATGGATGATCTCTGGAGGGCCCGGGACAGGGGTTTTTCCTCTGTCCTGGTCCTCTCATGGCTTTCGATACCATCGACCATGGTATCCTTTGCGACGCCCCGGGGTTGGGGGGTGGGGGCACTGTTTTTCGGTGGCTCTCCTCCTACCTCAAGGGGTGGTGCAATCGGTGTTGGCAGGAGGGCAGAGATCGGCCCCGAGGGCGCTCACTTGTGGGGTCCCTCAGGGTCGGTCCCTCTCCCTTTTATTTAATATCTACATGAAACCGCTGGGTGAGATCATTCGTGGTTTTGGGGTGATGATACCCAGTTATATATCTCCACCCCAAACCAGATCAGTGATGCCCTCTCCGTGATGACTGCTGTCTGGATGCGGTGCGGATCTGGATGGACGGAAACATGCTTCGCTCAACCCGCCAAGACTGAGTGGTTGTGCATACCGCATCTCGGTCCAGTTTGGAATGTCCATCGCTGACCATAGGGGAGTGGTGCTGCCCCTGTGGATAGGGCGAGGAACCTGGGGGTCCTCCTGGATGCACGGCTCCCATTGGAGGAGCAGGTGGGGGCCGCCAGGGGGCCTTTGCCCAGGTCCGCTGGTTCACCAGCTCGCTTTCTGGACCGAGATGCCCCTGCGACAGTCACTCATGCCCTTGTTACTGACTCGACTACTGCAGCTTCTCTATTTAGGACTGCCTTGCATACCATCCGGAGATTGCAGCTGGTGCAGAATGCGGTGGCGCGGGTGGTGATGGGAGTCTCCCGGTTCTCCCATGTTGCCCTCCCGCGCTGCCTGCATTGGCTGCCGTTGCACTGGGTGAGATTCAAGGTTCTAACTCTAACATACAAAGTCCTACATGACATGGGTCCTTATTATTTAAGGGAGCCACTTCTGCGACATCGAATACCAACTGCCCTGTGGGAGCACATAGACAAGGACTCCTTGGGGTCCTGTCGGCCAGGCAATGCTGGCTGGTGGTCCCCCGACGACGGGCCTATTCTGTCGCGGTCCCTGACCTCTGGAATCAACTTCCCTTGGAGCTCGCCTGGCCCCTGACCTCTGCACCTTCCGCCATGACCTGAAGACCTGGTTGTTTAACCAATCCAGGCTGTGACCCTCGGGTGGGGTGGTTCTTATCTTTGTATTTTGTAATTATGTCCTGGGGCTTGTTTTGTTTAATTTTTTTTAAGTATTTATTGTTGTTGTTGTTTTAATTGTGAGCCTTGAGTCTTGAGATGGGGCGGCATACAAGTCCCACTAATAAATAAATAAATAAATAAAAATAATTAATATGGTTGTAAAATTTAATTGTTATGGCACAAGACATTTGTAACCAGACAGCACACCATTGAATGAAAGATTAATTGAATGCATGTATTTTAAATAAAATAAAAAAATTAATTTAAAAAATGCGTCTATTTTCGTATGAGAGTAATGATAGAATACCTGCAGAAGGTTTGTAGAGGTTCTCTGTCATCCTGTACATGGTTGTCCCAAAGATACCATACTTTTTCAAAAGGCAGCTGGAGTTTCTGTGTTTTGTGGGTGTGAGAGTGTTTTTCCCTTAAAGACATTTCATTTCTCATCCAAGAAGCATCATCAGCTCTGACTGGTGGCTTAGAGCTTCCACTATTCAGTTAGAACTGAAGATGGTTCTTGGATGAGAAGTGAAATATATTTGAGGGAAACACACACACACACACACACACACACACACACCAGAGCTGATATTCAGCAGGTTCTGTCCAGTTCTGGAGAACCGGTAGTGGAAATTTTGAGTAGTTCAGAGAACTGGCAAATACCACCTCTGACTGGCCCTGCCCCCATCTATTCTCTGCCTCCCAAGTCCCAACTGATTGGCTGAGTCTTCTTTGGTTGCCCTGCACAGGAGAATGGAGCTGGAAAGCAGGTTAGTGGGGTGGGGAGGGAATGGGATTTTACAGTAACCTTCCCTCAGGAGTGGGGAGACAGGGGTGGGATTCTACCAGTTTGGACCAGTTCTATAGAACCGGCTGTTACGATTCTGTGCAGTTCGGAGAACCAGCAAATCGTGCCCTTGGCTGGCCCCTCCCCTCCTGTCGGATTTCTTGCTTTCTAGCTAATCTAAATTACTATTGTACTGCTTTGCCTTCACCCAGGAGGCTTCCCTGAGGCCCAGTCAGAGGAGGTATTCAGGGGGTTGGGGGTTGGGGGAGAAGTGGCCTGAGAGCAAAGCTGAACCTTCCTTAGGACTGAAGCTTCTATTTTTCAGTTCAGACTCAGGCAGCAGACTGCCGAAAGGTAGATCTGTGAGTGAATCTGTGATTCTGCAAGCAACTCAATCTGCTTTGCGTGATTTTCAGTAAAAGTTGCTCTTTGATATATATATAAAAACGGCTGTGAAAGCCTGACACACAGATGAACCCAATACACAAGCCTGATGATGGCAGATGAGATTCTGCTGAAACATCACTACAACTTTAAAAGCACAACTATAAGGATGTGGGAAAACACCCACAAAGCTGAATAACATACATACATACATACATACATACATACATTTACATATTTACAATATTTACATGCCCAGCCAGTCACATGACCACCAAGCCATGCCCAGTCAGCAAGCCACACCCACCCAGTCACATGACCACCAAGCCACATCCACAAATTAGGCCATGCCCACAGAACCGGTTGTTAAGAAATTTGAATCCCACTCCTGTGGGAGGGAATGGGGATTTTACAGTATCCTTCCCCTGCCACGCCCACCAAGCCATGCTCACAGAACTGGTAGTAAAAAAAAATTGAATCCCACCACACACACACACACACACTGAGAGAGAGAGAGAGAGAGAGAGAGAGAGAGAGAGAGAGAATCCAGTTGCCCTTTGAAAAAGCACGTTTGATAAATACCTGCAGTAGCTTGAACAAATTAAATGAGCCTCTGTGAAGCAGTGCAGCAATTTTGTAGATTGGTCAGGATTCCACATTGACAAGGTACTTTTTATATATAAAGAAGAAGATGCATGTAAAGTACAATAAGATTTTAGTACTTATGAACAAAAGTATATTTGTATAGATAACACAGAATTGCAAGACATCAATCCAGATACAAAAAAGTCAAGATGGTGAACACAGAAGGTAAAAGGCTAGGGAGGGAGCAGGCATTGCCCAGAAAGACAGAATGCATTTTCCCCTTCTAATCTATTGTCCTTTCTGGCTAGAATCAAACACCAAATAACATTTGGATCTATGCAGAATTCTGACATAAGAGGTTACCTGATTCACAGAAACAACAGTGCAAGAAACATTGTTATCTCATAATTCGGATTAATATTAATTTGCCAAACAGCAGAATATTATAACATTTAATCCCTTTTTGTTATTTCTTTTCACTTGCCATTAAGAAACAAGTATATTCTGTCACTGCATCTTTTTTTGACTCTATTTTCTTGCCAAAGTAAAGTGTGGCATAATATGAGAAATAAGAAATGTTGAGCACTGGCATTTAATGCATGTATAGTTACATTAGAAACTTCTCCACATACCAAATAAGATGATACCAAAAAAATGCTCCTTATTCTTTAATGGCAGTTTATAGGCTGATGCATTCACAAGCCATTGTTAAATGAACCAGAATTTAATTAACTTAATGGTTTGGATTTGTGTAACAGACTGGATAACTTCCTGTTTGTTTCATATTAGTCAACCATGCTCAGCATATTGTGCAAATCTAGCCATATTTAGATCACAGACTTCTAAGTATTAATTTGGGATTCAGATATATAGAGGAAGTAAAAGACCAGTTAATTTTAATATGTTATTATTATATTTTAAATTTTAAGATGAATTAAATTGGGACAAAAAACTGACAATAACTGAAATCTTAATGGTGGTTATTGTATTGCACCATAATTCATTTGATTTGCAAGTCATGCTCTATGCACCTTAGAAATTTCCCTTGCATTCTATTCATCATGCACAATACCCATATATTTTAAACATCTTATTGTTTCTTCTGGGTCTCAGAGAGTCAATAATTTCAGTCAAACTTTACTCAGTCAAAGTGGGCCAACAGCTGAGTACAGAAAATAGCACCCATCTAAGAACCAGAGGTGAGCTTCAGCCAGTTCAGACTGGTACAGGCAAACCAGTTGTTAAGATTTTGCACAGTTCAGTGAACCAGCAAATCCCACCACTTGCTGGCCCTGCCCACCTCACCCCACCCTATCTGTCCTCACCTGCCTTGGCCAGTGGCTAGAGTCATTCACACGCCCAGCTACTCACTGGCTCCTTCGCTTGCTTGCCCAGACCAGCCCAGCTGATCTCCATGCCTCACCTGCTGTCCTCATTGTGACTGCCTGCAAAGGTAAGGCACTTGGCCAAAGGGCCTAGCTCTCACCATCCTTTTACCCACATGCTGCCCACTCATCCCTCACCTCAGGTCGGGTGACGCACCAGTCCCTAGCTCTAGCCTTCCCCAGGGCCTCCACCTGCATGGAGGGCCACCACTGTGAGAACAATGTGAGCCCCATGAGGTACAAGATAAGACTGATGGCAGGGAAAGAAAATCTGCTCTGGGCTTACTGCGCTCAGCCAAAGAACTGCCTTGGGGGGCAACATGGTGAGGCTCAGCCACCTTTCAGGCCCAGCTTCTCATTCATCCACCAGCCATGCTGGCCTGGAAATGGCATGTCCCCTTGTTGCAGATTGGATGTGGGACATGAGGCCAAATGGAGGTTGCGCAGCAGTAGCCCAGAGCAGGGCCCAAAAGGCGCCCGAGCCTCACCGTGTCTCCCCCAAGAAGCCTGCAGCCACCAGTCTTTGCCGGCACAAGAATCTTGCAGCCACTGGTCTTCGCTGGCATAAGAAGCCTGCAGCTGCCACTGCCAGTTTGGTTCTGGCTGTCAAAGAGCTGGCTGCTGCCTGCCCTTTGTTCAAGCAAAGAGCAGCGGTTGCAGGCTTCTTGCGCTGGCCAGCCACCGCCACTTCGGCTCGCCTGTGTGCCCCACCTTGCCATGAGTGACATCGAGTTGTCCACACCCACTCAGTCACATGACACACACCTCCAGACATGCCCACCCAGTCTTTAGGATGAACCAGTTGTTAAATTGACTGATGGGGGGGAGGGTTTTTAGTTGTAGTTTTAAATTCAATGGTTTATGAGATTTTCGGTTTAACAGTTTTTTAATATTTGTATTGTTCTGTTTTTAGTATTGTAAGCTGCCCTGAGTCCTCAGGGAGATAGGGCGGCATATAAATCTCATAAATAAAAATAAATAAATAATAAATTAGTGGATCCCATCACTGCTAAGAATAATAGCTAGTCAGTACTTATCTCCTTGCTACAACTGGTAAAAAATTATAGTCTTATCCCCAAGTTCCGGAACTGTTTTACAAGTATATAAGAGGAACAAAAAGGAATTCTATTTCTATTTATTTATTTTTAGAATCATCTCCTCTCACACACACAGTCTGTGCATTTGTCCACTAGAGATCACTTATTTGCTTGCAAAACATTCATGAATATATAATTTGTTATATGGAGAAATGCAAGGAGTGGAATGCTTAAAAATTCTGAGATGCCAAAACAAGGCATGTTTTCATGGCCCCATTCAGCATTACCAGTGAAGTATACTCCATCAACAAATCCTGAGAGTGTTACATGATTGCTGACCTACTTCCCAACTTAATAGCATTTGAGACTTCTTCATAGGCTTGGCTAGAAGATATGTGAGCTATCTGATGTGAAAGCAAACAAACACAAACACTGCAACAAGTATTATTTCACAAGTAGTTTAAATGGCATGAAACATTTATAAATCTAATACGAAGGGGTATTTTTTTGTTTTTTCCCCCAGTGTAATAGAAACAAAATATTATTTATACAATAACCAAATGTAAATATATAAAAGATAGTATTTTAATACAAAGCAGTGAGAAAACAATCCCAGAATAATATCATGATTCACTGTATTTTATCAGCTTTTCAGTATAATATATCATAATATGTAAATATTTACATTTACTGGACATCCCCAAAAGGTGGTCTGATATTTGGTTAAAAAAATAATAGATATGTCCTTTAATAGTGGATCTAATGCTACTTTTATTACATTCTACCAAGAGCTTTCCAAAGAGTTGAGATAATTTTGAAATAATTACATATGTGATTTAATCAAGGATTATATGCAAAATATTGAAGGCAATATATCAATCATAAAAGAATGAGAGAACATATATTTTCTATAAATATTATTGAAGATTTAATTTTTTTATGTGGTAGCATATGTTTTAGAAAATATCAAACTTTTAATATTGGCGGCTTTTATATTTTCCATCTTTTATATTTTAATCCATATTGCTCTTGTGTTTATCAACTATTTACATAACTGCTTATAGGTATTGCAATATTAATAAATAATAAATAAAGAAATATTTTGTGGCAATAAGAACACAAAACTTCAACATGTTTTTGAAAAGTTTTGCATTTGAATACTATGAATATATACTGTGTATATTATGCATATGCTTTCATCCTGGTGTGATAAATGATCCTTGGGAGAGAGAGAAGACACTAATAAACTATGCATGAAGTTATCTTTGTTCCATCCACACCCTTTTTAAGATGTAATTCTTTGGAAGAAATCAAGTAAAGCAGTGGCTTTTATCCTATCAGCAAAGAGGCATTTCTAATTCTCCCTAAAGACTAAAGCTAAATTGTTCCCATATCTTTTGAATGGGAGCAAAACAGTTCTGGCATGAGGACAATGCATATTGATACAAACAATGAATCAGAATACAGTCGTGACAAAGAAATGATATTTTGTGCTGGATAGTAATCAACATGGAGAATTTGCATTACTTCCATAACAAGGGGTGTTGCAACAGCAGCTGACAGAAATTCAGAAAAGGATATTCAATCTGAATGTGTTTGGTCAGTCTTCTTAACTCATAGTCAATTCCTAGAAAATATGTCTTATGAAAATAGTTGGATTCTGGTTACAACTGGCTAATAGAAATTGTGTATAGTTCAACTATAGTTGAATTTGGTACTTATTTATTTATTTCTCAGTATAATGCCCTCAGGTCTTCTTTTGGTATTTATTTATTTATTTCTCAGTATAATGCCCTCAGGTCTTCTTGAACTTATCAGCAGTATTTTACAAGAACATTATTACAGAAATATGGACTGCATCTGAGTGATCTGACTGATCTTGTCTGAGCTGCTTGGACACTTGTGGAAAACTTATAGTTGCTGACTATATCATTTATATAACAAAGCTTATTCTGTAAAGTCAAAGGCTTATTGCAAGTGTACTGTGCACTGAGGGGGAACAGAAGTGCTAAATTTTTCACAAGGTACATAAATAATTAGTGCCATGTGTGTGCATTAGTGTGTCTTCTGTCTTTTTCTCTCCTACACATCAAACTGCAACAATTATTTTATTATTTTTATGTCAGTAATCTGTATGAATTTCTTTCACATTCACATGAAATTACACAAAATTGTAGCCAGATTTACTATTGTTTATCATTCACAGAAAGAAAGAAAAATAAGAAAGATACCACAAAGAACTGGATGCGGGGGTGGGATTCTATCGGTTCTGACCAGTTCTATAGAACCCCTTGTAAACTTTCTAAGCAGTTCAGAGAACTGGTAGTTAGAAGAAATCTCCTTTTGTTTTTTTCCACCCTTATTACATTCTTCACAGTATGCCTAGACGTACTGTCTCTGAAGGAGATTTTCTTTTTTTCTTGATACTTTCTTAAAGGGGAAGGGTTGTTTTAAGCTTTTTACACTGCTGTTGGAAGGAAATACTCCCCTGGGCATGCAAGGGTGGGATGCTGCCAGTTCGGCCCAGTGCTATAGAACCTGTAGCTGTGAAGAGCAGCTGACACTGAACCAGTTTGGTGTTTGGCCCAACCGCCTGCCCGGGCTCTAGGCTGTCCTTTATTGCCTGCTTTTTCCTCCTCAGCTGCTTTGTGCGGCACAACTGAGGTTGAAAAAGCAGGAAACAAGAGAATTTTCAAACACTGAGCACCCGAGCGCAGCGCTTGTCAGCTGTCCAGGCGGCACAGCTGATGATTTCTTGCAAATGCTGCACACACGATTGTCCACATTTGGAGAACCGGCAAATTGCTCCACTGGCTGGCCCCGCCCCTCCCTGCCACCTCACTCCTTACCTGGCATGCAAGCCATCCAACTTGCCTGACCATCAGCTGTTCTGCTCTGCTGGGAGATTTAGATTAGCTAGAAAGCAGGAAATCCTTGGATTTCTTGCCTTCTAGCTAACCTAAAAGCTGAGCCGAACCTTCCTTAGGACTGAAGCTTTTCAGTGCAGACTCAGGTAGCTGATTGCAGATAGATAGATCTCTAAGTGAATTTGTGATTCTGTGAGCAATTCAATCTGCATGCCTGCCTGCTTTGACTGCTTTTGGGTAAAAGTTGCTCTTTTTTTAATAAAAAAAATCAATATTTACATAAATATTTATAATATTTACATACAAGCCATGCCCACCCAGTCACATGACCACTAAGCCATGCCCAGTCAGCAAGCCACACCCACCTAGTCACATGACCACCAAGCCACACCCACAAATTAGCCCACACCCACAGAACCAGTTAAGAAATTTGAATCCTATCCCTGCATGCAATGATCAGCACTTTGAGGAAATAATAGAATAATGAAGCAGAGCTGCGGAAAGAAGCTTTTTAATGACAAGGAACCAAGATGAGTGACATTTAGCAAGGCTTCTTGGCTAGCTAGAAAGATTGACATTCAAATGTGAGTTTACTTACCCTTTCTGAGTTTGGTCTAAAACTGGTTTTTGGTGAAGTTTAATTCTGTGCTTGGGGACATTTAATCCTCTGTTTATTGATGGATAATTTTCCCTATTCAGCTTTGTCTGGAAGGAAAAAGATTAATCTCTTTTCCTGAAACGAAACTGGGTTGAGAAATCTGGCTAGTTCCTGTGTCTATTGTTCTGGTAATTGGTTTAACAAGCAACAGCTACTGTTGTGATTTAATTATTTGTATTGTGTTTGAATTTTTTCCTGCCTCATGGTTTCTTTTTCTACCTGGGGAGGGTGTCTTCCTTCACTGCTTTAGTGGTATCTGCTACTGTCCTTTTGGGGTGTACTTCCAAAAGGGAGGATGCAAGCTTGGCACTGATTTTTTACTGCCTTTCTGGGGGGTCATGTGACCTTTCCTTAAATCTGGATGATTTCCTTAGGATATCTTATAAGGTGAGTGAGACCAGCTGGTATCTTTAGGTGGTGCAAATGGATCTAAGGATTGCTTCTCCTGGGTGTGCTCTTTCTGGAGAGCTTAAATGACCTCTCTGCTAAAGGGTTTCACTTTATGAGCAAGAGTTGGCTGCTGATAGTTATCGTTGCATTTTAACTACTTTAATTCCTTGAGGTGCTCTAGCACCCTGCCTGATTTGTAACTCCAGCTTGCAGGTATTTTTAATCTAATGATTGGGATTTAGGGCAGCTTTTTGCAAGCAAAGAAGTTTTTTGTATTTTTGTACAGGTAATCCTTGACTACAACAGCTTATTTAATGACCATTCAAAGTTACAATGGCACTGAAAAAAGTGACATGACCATTTTTCACACTTGCACATTTTTTCACATTTTTCACACCATTGCAGCATCCCCACTGTCATGAGAGGCCAGGCGAGGAGAAGCACCTGTTGACATGAGTGATGTTGAGTTGGCCACACCCACCCAGTCATATGACCACCAAGCCACACCCATCAACTAAATCACACCCACAGAACCAGTTGTTAAAAAATTTGAATCCCACCCCTGACTGGGTGCAACTATTTATTTATTTATTTATTTTATTAATTTGACTTGTATGCCGCCCCCTCTCCAAAAAGGACTTGGGGCAGCTCACACATAAAATCAGAACAATAAATTAATTACCTAAAATGAGATTAAATTAAACAAGCCAAATTAGCTAAAAACCCATTAATAATTTAAAATAAAAACCAATCCCCCCGAGGAGTCAGCACAGCCCCGCCTGTTCAAACAACCAGGTTTTTAAATCATGGTAGAAGGTCAGGGGCCAGGCGGAGCCCCAGAGGTAGTTGGTACCACAGAGTGGGAGCTGCAACAGAGTAGGCCCTCCCCTGGGATACTGCCAAACGACACTGGGTCACAGACAGCACCCCGAGGAGTCCCTGCCTGTGCATTCATACAGGGTGGTTGGTATTCGATGCCAGCAGTAGACGCTCCCGTAGATAACTCGGACCCATGTCTCGTAGGACTTTGAATGTCAATACCAGAACCTTGAACCTCATCCGGAAGGCAACTGGTAGCCAATGTAGGTCACGCAGGAGGGGTGTAACATGGGAGTACTGGGAAGCTCCCATCACACCCGCAGCTGCATTCTGCACCAGCTGAAGCCTCCGGATGGTATGCAAGGGCAGTCCTAAATAGAGAGTGTTACAGTAGTTGAGCCGAGAGGTAACAAGTGCCTGAGTGACCATGCGCATGGCATCTCGGCCTCGGTATGGGGTGAACGCCAGCCAGAGGCCCAGGCCCCCTGGCCACAGCTCCCACCTGCTCCTCCAATCTGAGCCGTGAATCCAGGAGGATCCCCAGGTTCCATGCCCTGTCCACGGGGGACAACACCTCTCCCCCCATGACCAAAGGTGGAATCTCCTGACTGGACCGAGATGTCGGTATGCACAACCACTCTGTCTTAGCCGGATTGAGCCGAAGCATGTTCCTGTCCATCCAGATCCGTACCGCATCCAGACAATGGGATACCACAGAGAGGGCATCACTGATGTGGCCTGGGGTGGAGATGTATAACTGCATATTATCAGCGTACTGATGATACTTCACCCCAAAGCCACGGATGATCTCACCCAATGGCTTCATATAGATGTTGAACAGGAGGGGCGAGAGGACTGACCCCTGAGAGACCCCACAAGTGAGAGCCCTTGGTGTCGACCTCGCCCCCCTGCCAACACCGATTGCGAGCGTCCCGAGAGGAAGGAGGAGAACCACTGTAACACAGTGCCTCCCACTCCCAGCCCCCCGAGACGCTGCAACAGGATACCATGGCTTTCAGTATCAAAAGCCACTGAGAGGTCTAACAGGACCAGGACAGAGGAAAATCCCCTGTCCTGAGCCCCCAAGAGATCATCAACCAGTGCAACCAATGCCGTCTCCGTGCTATACCCAGGTCAGAAGCCCGATTGGTACGGATCTAGGTAGTCTGCTTCCTCCAGGAAAAGCGGAAACTGCTGAGCCACCACACTCTCAACAACCTTCGCTAAAAAGCGAAGGTTGGAGACCGGACGAAAGTTGTTCAATTTGGCTGGGTCCAGGGCAGGCTTCTTCAGGAGGGGCCTCACCACCACCTCTTTCAAGGTGGCAGGAAAGGCACCCTCCCTTAATGAAGCATTGACCACTGCCCTGAGCCAGCCACATGTGACCTCCCTGGAGGCATAAACCAACCAGGAAGGGCACGGGTCCAACAAACATGTGGTGGAACTCAGTTGTTGCATAATCCTGTCCACTTCATCCTCAGAAACAGGATCAAACTCAGTCCAGATTACATTGGCCAGACCACTTGTACCCCCAACATCAGACCACTGCAAATTAGAGTTCAACCCCTCCTGGATCCGAGCGATCTTGTATTGCAGGTATTGACCAAATTCCTCAGCTCTACCCCACAGGGGATCCACCGCAACCCCCGGCTGTAGGAGGGAGTGGGTGACCCCAAACAGGGTGGCTGGGTGGTTACCTGCGGATGCTATGAGGGCGGAGAAATAAACCCTTCTTGCCGCTCTCACAGCTATCAGGTAAGTCCTAATATAGGCTCTCAACTGGGCTCCGTCAGAACTGGAACAGGTCGATCTCCATCTGCTCTCTAAGCCCTTTCTACAGCGTTTCATCTCCCGGAGCTCCTCAGTATACCAGGGAGCCACCTGGGATCTGTGCCAAGTAAGGGAACGCATGGGGACAACTCTGTCAAGGGCCCCCATGGCTGCCTGTTGCCAGGCGGCCACCAAGGCCTTAGCAGAGTTGTCGACCAGGGATGTGGGAAAAAACCCCAGTTCCTTCTGGAACCTCTCAGGGTCCATCAGGTGCCTGGGGCAGAACCATCTAAGTGGCTCCTCATCCCAGCAGTGTGGGGTAGCTTGATGGAAAACCAGCCATAGGAGATAATGATCTGACCGTGGGATGGGATGGACAGTAAAGTCACCCCCCCAGATCATTATGCCACTGCTCTGAGACAAAAACCAGGTCGAGCGTGTTACCCCCCTCGTGAGTTGGGCCATCGATCACCTGAGTCAGGCCCATGCCGCCATGGAGGCCATGAATTCCTGGGCCAAACCTGACGCCGCCCCAAGGGAAGGCAGTTGAAGTCACCCAGAACAATAAGCTCTGGGAACTCCACCGCCACCCCCGAGACGGCGTCGAGGAGCCCAGGCAGGGCGGTTGCCACATAACTAGGGGAAAGGTATGTAAGCAGCAAGCCCACCTGACTCTCAGACCCGCACCTCAAGAGGAGGGCCTCACACCCACCTATCTCCAGAACAGAGACCTCCCTTGGAATCAGGGTTTCCCGAATAACGACAGCCACCCCCACCCTCCCCTGGGCTCGTGACCGGTGCAACACCCAAAAACCTGGGGGGCATAAATCCACCAGAGGGAGTCCACCCTCTGGGCCCACCCAGGTCTCAGTGATACAAGCCAGGTCCGTGGCCTCCTCCTTGATTACCTCATGGAGGAGGGTTGCCTTGTTAGCCACAGACCTGGCATTAAAGTACACCAGTCGGAACCCAGGGGTCCTAGATCCCAGATCCCCAGGAAATTGGGAGGAGGCAGCGGGGTCGGAGTGTGCCACCGTATGAAGACAGTGGGGCGCGCTCCCCTAACATGAAGTGGCCCCATGCCTCATCGTCCCCTGCCGAACCCAACCACCCTGGAGATCGTTGCTCCCATTCTCACCTCCAGGGTCCCGCTGGCCCCCCCACACCCCACCACCATGATCCTGCCCTGGGCTGCGCTGAGTCCCCTCCTCACAACCCACCCCCCTCCCTAACCCCCTTAAAAATGATCCAAAAACCTTATCAATGAAGCCCTGGAAACCCTCTTGCTACCCCTCCCAGGACCCCAACCTCTACCCGCACCATGCCATCTCTCCAGGTTCCATAACCCGTCCTTGAGATAGGCTATCAAAAGTCCAGCAGGCCAAACCCAGGAGAGAGGGACTCCCTTAGGGCCTGCAAGTCCGCCAATGAATAGGTCCAAATCTTGTAAAAATGTAACATATAGGGGAGTGGTCAGTAGATGGAAAGAATGTCTGCGTATTGAAGATGTTAAGACCCAGTGTAGTCCAAATAAACTATAAACCCACCCATTCCATGAAACAGAGTTTGTTAGTGTGTTATTTCAAAGACTTAGTCAAATCTATCACTTTCTACAAGTAGAACTGATTCCATTTCATCTCTAAGAAATTGCTTTCACTCAGCCTCACTCTACCAACTACATTTTTCATCTTCCTCAAGTTAGATTGTTATCCAAATAGTGGGACAAGGCAGGATGATAATGTCCATTTTCAAAGATGTGGCTCCTACAGTATTTTCTGTTCTTACATTTCCTGTTGCTGACTTTAATCTGGACTTTAATTTTGCCTTTTAATTGTATTTCCAAACATAATTTTATTTATATAATAAAAAGACAAAATAGAATAAGGAAAAAGTCACAATAATGAACAATATAATCTCCTTCCACTAAAGTCCATTACTAATAAACACAAAATTAAATACTCTTTCATAAATACTACTAGCAACCACAAAACATTTCAGCAAGCAGTAGGACCAACAGGAATTGTTACTAAAATTGGTATGGGCATTCTGTGGACTGGATAGCATACAACCAACAGTACACAGGAGAAAGAGAGAGTGATAATTTCTAGTAATGACATCTTTAACAAACTCTGTTAAATAAGTTGATGGACTATCTGCTAAAACAAAGCAAGGTTATGGCATATACTTGAAAGGAGACTGGGAAGCCTGTAATTATGGAGTATGTCTGGCAAGAACAAAGAATGCTATTCACAGGGGATATGCACGTGTAAAACTTGTAACAATTTTGTGTGGTTAGAAAGCTGATAAAAGTAATAAAGAGTTAAGCATCTTGCAGACCTCAACTAGAAGTTAGGAATAGAGATGGCTTGGAATAAATAGAATGCATGTTAGATAACTCCTGAAGCATTCATTAGCCAAGGCTTAGAAATAAGGATGTCTAGAGAACAAAAGAAAAAAAATCATTGCTAAAATATTTATTAGATGATATTTCTTATATATCCTGCCATATCCCATCTTCTGCTTTAGTGAAAATGAATAAAGCTTTCTTAATTTTATTGTTCAAGGTTCCTTGGCATTTTGGCCAGGACTCCTTTCCTTGGAGCACTTCAATAAAAGGAAACAAAACATGCACTTCGTGACTGGTGTTCTTCATTGGCCTCTGCACCAGGCTCAGACCCAAACTGGCGACAACAATCTGGGGCCTCGTCCTGGGATATCATGCCTGGACTCAATTGGAAGATACCAGTGACCACTGAGGAGGTCAGACTAGTAGCTTTAGGGTGTGTGATTGCTCCCAGTCAGTGACCAGGACTATGCTTTGATACAGCACTTTGGGAACATCCAACTTCTTTTGCAATTACCTTTTGAGGCTTTCTCTCCTTATGGAGGGTGTCAATGATGGTTTTCTGCACAACTGTCAGGTCAGCAGTCTTTCCCATGATTGTGATTCCTACTGAACCAGACTGAGAGACCATTTAAAGGCTCAGGAACCCTTTGCAGGTGTTATGGCTTAATTAGCTGATTAGAGTGGGACACTTTGAGCCTAGAATATTGCACCTTTTCACAATATTCTAATTTTCTGAGATTGTGGATTTGGGGTTTTCATGAGCTGTAAGCCATAATCATCACAATTATGACAAATCACAGCTTGACCTATCTTGTTTTGCATGTAATGAGTCTATCTCATATATTAGTTTCACCTTTTAAGTTGCATTACTGAAATAAACGAAGTTTTGCATGATATTCTAATTTTTCGAGTTTCACCTGTATGATGGACTGGAAGTTTCCCAGAAAAAAATAGGTTGCAAGCATTGCAGAAGATTTGAAATTTTGACCAAAGAAAAAAGTGTCCATGGAGCAAAGGAATGAAAGAATTCCCAGATTGAACCATCAGGAAAGAGTAAAGAAGTACAGCAAGCTTCTGTCAGAAAAAAACTGAAGGAACGTTTCTCATCTAAAGCTCACAACATTTGTACAGAGAAGTTGAAGCAATGTGAGCAGGATGTGATAAGCAAAGAACTGGAGAAGATGACTGAGAAATATTTGGGTAGTACATGTAGAGTGTTTACTACAGTATATAGTCTGGCACACGTGCAG
Source organism: Naja naja (assembly GCA_009733165.1). Classification (NCBI taxonomy): domain Eukaryota; kingdom Metazoa; phylum Chordata; class Lepidosauria; order Squamata; family Elapidae; genus Naja; species Naja naja. The sequence goes on along the minus strand of CM019155.1, from coordinate 83,874,578 downwards.
ACCATTTTCATATATAGAAGATCTGATTGAATTGCAAATTAAAAATGGTTTAGATTTGGGAACAGGGTTGCATTCATGTAAAACTGCAGTTACAATAGTAGATTTCATTGCAAAAGACATTAAGAAATATTTATTTAGCAAAATCACTGAAGAAACTCACAAAGTCTGTTTGATAATTGATGAAGCCTCAATTATATCTTCCAAACCAATTCTTATACCGTACTTAAAAGTTGAGGATCCAGTTTTCTCACCAATAATTTTCCTTGAACTACTAGAATTGGAAAAACAAGATGCAGAAACAATATGTTGTTCAGTTATGGAAAGTTTGAATAAAGTTGGGTTTAATAAGAACTATCTAGAGAAACATTTAATTGGATTTTGCTCTGATGGTGCCAGTGTTAGCTTGGGAGAAAATCTGGGGTAAGCACTAGGATAGCCAAAGACTTTCCAAACATAATAATACGGCACTGCTTAAACCATCGTCTGCAACTTGTTTTAGATGATTCTATTAGGGAAATAAAGCAAATAAATCATTTTCAAATCTTTATTAATAAAATATATTCTCCATCCATATCCAGGATATATTTTCCATCAATTGAATAAGAATCTAACTGAACTTAACAAAATTTCCAAACAACTTGAGATTGAAATTATAAAGATTGGTACAGTTTTTGGACCATGATGGGCTGCCTATAGTTTAAGATCAACCCTAGCTGTGTGGCATGTTTATCCAGTGCTACATCAGTTTTTCTGTTCAAATAAAAAATACTCTGGTATGGCTGCCTGTCTTGAAAACACATATTTTCTCACTGATTTGGCCTTGATGATTGATGTCTTAACTGAAATATATCTTCTTTCTAATGCATTGCAAACGAGATACATATACATTATAAAGGCTGAAAACTTGTGGTAAGATCAATTAAATCATTTGAAATGCTTATAAAGAAAAAGAGTGCATATAAAAAAAAGGTTGATGGATTAAAAATATAAATTTTGTACAAAATTATTGATTTGTGGGACTTTCTCATGAAAGACTTATAGAAAACATTGTAACTAATTTGAAGACAAGATTGATGGATTGCAAACATTTAAAAACAGGCTGTCAATTTAAAGACACTAATAAATTAAAATTTCTAAATTATTTGGAGCCAGATTATTGGAACATTGAAGAAGTGGTGGTTCCATGGAGAGTAGCTGAAAAACAATTGGTTGAATTTGGTGAAATTTTCAATTATGAAATCAATATTAATGATTATCATAATTTCATAGAAAATGTATTAAAAGATTTGGAAAAATATACAATTCCTTGCAGCATTAAAAAGGCTAGAGATATTGTTAAGACTATTGCAGTCAGTTCAGCAGAGGCGGAAAGGGGTTTCTCGCAGATGAACATAATATGTTCAGAGGGCAGAAGTTGCTAATAGTTTCCAATATAACAAACCTCCTGATGATCAATCTAATTGGCTTACCTCTGCAATAATGGGACCCTGTTCCTATAGTAAAGAAATGGTTACGAGCACATCACACAGCTGATGATGATTGTGTTAAACAAAAGAAAACTGTAAGTGAGGATGCTAATAAAAAAGCAATTTGGCAGTACTTTAAATAAGTTTTATTGTTTTTTGTAAAGTTTTATTATGTAATAGTTTTTGATTAATATTTTAAAATGTAACAATCTAGTTTTGTGTATCTTTTTTATTATTTAAGCATTAAAGACATGACATAATAAACTACCTTTCATTTTTGGTATATCTTTTTTTATACTTCAAGTCATTAGGGCAAAGAAGTGATGTTGAGTTGGCCATGCCCAGACAGTCATATGACCACCAAACCACACCCACCAGGTCACATGACCACCAAGCTACACCCATAAATTAGGCCAATCCACAGAACCAGTTGTTAAGAAATTTGAATCCCACCCCTGAATTATGTGATTTGAAAGCAAACAAGCTAGTTTTCTATATGATATGAATGAGTGATAGAAATAACATGTTATGATTAGCATATTATCTATGTATATGACACACACATATAATATATACATAAACCCCACATGTATTTGTTAGGTAAATCTGGTGGGCTAAGAATTTTAATTTTTAGTTACAGCTGTTAGGTCTATGCATGTAAAGGGGCAAAAGAGGCCAGTATGTGAAATCCAGAATGATTGGAGCATGGGTCAATTAAACATGACAACCTCAGCACAAATACAATCACTGGAGAGTAAAATAACTGAGATGCCATTAGAAGTTAAAATTTCTAGAGGAATGTATCCAGGCATGAAGGTTTGAAGTGGAAGGGAATTTGATTCATCATAGCTGTGCTACCTAAATTTTGGTTCAGTTTGTCATTTGGATGATAGCTTAAACTTAGTGCAGACTATATCATGATGTTCATAGACCAAACATAAAAATTAGAAGAATACATGTCTCAAGATGTTCATTAAAAGCCTATTCATATTCACATTCATATTATTATTATTTGTTTTAGCAAAAGGTAAAATACAAAACAGAAAAATAAAACAAAAGCATACATTCAGCACCAACAACAACAAAAAACAAAAATGGATCAAATACCAAAATAGAAAAAGCAGTAAATTCTCCTCCCCTTTTACACACACACACACACACACATCATCTTTCATATATATACACAAAGGAAAAAAGATAAAAATGCAGTGAACAGGTTAAGCTAAACATTACACTAATCTTCAAATCCCTCTGTTAACCATCTGTTGTTGTATTTAGCATGTAGAAAGCCCACAAATGGTTTCCAGTCTCTTATAAAGCTGTCTGTCCATTATCTTCAATAAAAAACAGTTAATTTCACCATCTCTGTTAATTTAGTCAATTGCAAAATCCATTCTTTAACAGTTGGCATCTTTTTTTCTTTCCATTGTTTGGCAATTACAATCCTCGCAGGCTGTCACCATGTGAAGGAACAGCACTTCGAATTGTTTTTCAGTTAACTTGTCCATCATACCTGAAAGAAAAACTTCAGGTTTCATTAGTATTTAAATATTAATAGCATTTGATTTAAATAATTTGCAGTTCGCTACTCAATCTGGGGCAGGAAAATATCTTGAGCTGGGTCCGCTTCTGGTGATATAGATTTGGATATATTGTGATAGCTTTAAATATGAATTTTACAAACAGATTTATTTGTTTTTCTTTATGGTATGCTGCTCATTTTACATGGTTTTCATTTACTTTGTATTTTGTTGTTAGCTGCCTGTATTTTGGAAGTTAATAGATTGCAAATACTGTTAACCAAGCAAATGAATACAGGGTATCCGTTTCTTAAACCATATCTCTCTTCACCCTATCAATCTGAATTGGGGAAGTGTGTGTGCACGCTTTACCTTTTAAAATTCTTGATTTTATCTTTTTAAAATCCTGGTAATGTCCTTCATTTATGCCATCTTTAACAGATTCATAGCATGTTTTGAAGGTGAGGCATGTGATGAAAAACACAATTATCCCAAAGGGGAAAAAAAGAACATTGGTTTGTTGGGGCTCAATGATGGCTAGAAACAGTATACAGGAACTTGAAGACTTAATTTCCTGTTCCTGTCATGCAGCTTTTGCATGGATGAAATTTCTGCTCCTGTTGCATTGGGGCTGTGGAAGGGAGCATGTTGCTTCTGGAATACTTATGGTAGTATAGTTTTTGTTATGTATGTAGGTTTGAATGTTATTGGTTTATTTGAACTGTTCTTGTAAAATGTTAAATGGTATTGGTTTAAATAGTGCGGGAAGAAACCCTGCACTCCCATTGGCTGGCAACTACGGCTGCTGGCTATAAGAAGCAGCCGTAGCCCAGCCAAGTCGGGTCCATTCGAGCTGTAGTCACTGAATAAACTCTTTACTGAAGCTCTTCGCGTCTTCATGCAAACTTAACAGTTTTCTCTTTCTTTCTCCCTCCCTCTCTGTTTCTCATCTCTCTCTCTCCTCCATGGCAGGAGCAGCAGCATCAGTGTCTCCGGAGAAAAGTCGCATGCTCCTCCTCCAATATTCCTCTCGTCTCGCCTTGAGTAGCCTCATGCAGCACCAAACTCAACACCAAATTTAGTGCATTTCACAAATGAGAAGGCACCATTTGTGAAGCCCGCTAAGTTTAAAAGTGCTGTGCAGTGCGCCTCTCCCCCATATTTCTCTTGCTGTGAGCAGCCTCATGCTGCACAGCACCTTTAAACTTAGCACATTTCACAAATGAGGAGAAGGGGATTCCAGTGCCATTGCCACCGCTGCCTCATTTATGAAGCATGCTAAGTTCAAAGGTGCTGCGCAGCATACCTCCCTCCCATATTTTTCTTTCTGCGAGCAGCCTCCCACTGCATGGCACCTTTAAACTTAGCACATTTCACAAATGAGGAGAAGGGTATTCCAGCACCATTGGCACCGCTGCCTCATTTGTGAAACACGCTAAATTCAAAGGTGCTGCATGAGGGGCAGGCTACAGGGTGAGGCTGCACCCAACCACCTTTCCCAGGCTCACTTCCCCAGAGGGCACCCAACTGTGCTTACTGGCTGCTGAAGTGGCTGAGATGAGGCGGAGGCAGAAGCGGATCTACTGGTAGGTTGCTAGGTCAGACAGGTGGGAGGCGGGCCTAGGGCAACTTGAAACCACAGCGATTGGATGGCAGTCGACCACACTTCCCAGCCTCACTTCCCCAAGCAGGAAGCATAGCAGGGGGAGGAAAGGCAAGCTGTTGAGACCCAGCCCAGGGCTTGCCATACCTGGGAGGAGATACAGTAGCTGTGAGATGGCAATGGTGATGGTGGCAATGGTGTCCAAGGAAGGCAATGGCAGTGATTCTGGAAGCATCGGGGCTTCCAGGACCAGCTCCCCACTCTGCCACCCATCAGCTGTTTGTTTGGGGAAGGAGGGGTGGGGTGAATGGGGAGGGGAGGGGCCAGCCAGTGGCGCATTTTGCTGGTTCTCTGAACTGCACAGAATCATAACAACTGGTTCTATAGAACCAGACAGAACCGGTAGAATCCAACCCCTGAATGTATTCCTGAGCCGCTTCAAAAATATTACCTCCTTGTTGTGAACTTTGAAATGCTTTAGCTTCTTTTCTTTAGGTTTGGTTCCTGCATATCTCTGTTAAAGTCATCTTCCATACTCTCTACAACAAATACCAAGTACCACACACTTCTCATTTGTAATTAGCTACTCTCCAAGTCCTGTAGACAAGAAGTGTTCAGAAATATATTCACTAGTGTTTAATACATAAATATTCTGGATAAGAATATCATTAAATCTGTGGTAAATGAAGATCTAAATTCTCTGTTAGAGCTCACTTTCATACTTCATCCAAGTCTAGCATAGATACAGACTGGAAGGTGAGTTCACAATGGGCTAGATTCACCAGTATTTGCTTCTTCCATGGAACTATCCGTAAAAATTAGCTGGAATAGAGATTCCACCCTCTCCCCTGGGATTTAATGATACTTTAGATAAGAATTACATATACAAGCCAAGATTGCATGATAACAAATGGTTATCTAATACATTATTTGATTTTAGCATACCAACCTTCATCTTTCTTTATATTTTCTTATATTTTAATTTTTATCTAACATATAATACATTGTTTTTAAATGTTATTTTAATGTCCAGAACTGCATGATAGTGAGAATGACAATGATTTGAAGAAAGATGCTGGCAATTTTTAGATCTCTGAATATTTATAATCTCATTAAAGATACATTTTTCTTGCTATGTTTTGTAACTTAAAAAGCAGTTTGACCTTCCTACAAAAAGTAGGACTGAAGGAATTTCAGTAGAAAAAAATATTAACAAATATTAGAAGTACAATATGATATAGGATGAAAATGTATATTATAGCTTTCAGTGATTCAAGGGATTTTTTGTTCTTCCACTGTTTTGAGCTCTCTTTGAGCTCATCTACATATTACACAAAATGAAGTTATAAATTTAGGTAGGATAATTTCATAGTCTATTAATTCTGTCAACAGATAAGTATTACTTTTTAAAATTTACGATTATATAAATAGCTCCAAGCTCAGTGTATGTTTGTGTGCATGTATGTGTGCATGTGTACATTCATGCACATGTGCATGTGCATTTGTCTCAACTTGTAGTTGAAAGAATTCAGGTTTATCTTAAATATTTCTTGCCTTTTGCATACAAAAATGCAATAATTTAGAGAAAGAGATGTACACTAGGAAAACTGTACATATGAAAACAAATTCCAACTTCCTTGCTTATTTAAATTTACAGAATGGTAATGGACTTGGACAGAAGTAACTAAAAATGTATACAGGCAATACTGAGATATTCCAGATGTAGACAGATTGTCATGACTCTAATAACTACATTCATAAATATGTATGTATCCATCACATTATTCGCCTTTGGAACAAGCAATGTTAGTTAAAGTACAACATAAGAGTAAAAAGTAGTTAGCAAAAGAATTTGAGGAGGCAGTGGTGTCCACAAGGGAGTTAGGGAGATAAATGATAAAAACAGTGCTAACATGATGCAAGCTCAGCCCTTTTGAATGGTTTGTGTATTTGTGATGGCATACAAATATACAAAAGGAGCAAACAGTATAATGCGTTTGTCATACATTTGAAGAAAAAGCTGGATATAGACTGCTTCTTAATAAACAGAAGAGAAAAATCATTAAATTACAGCAGTCCAATTCATTTTACTACTTCGTAACTTCTCATTTTTATCAAGATACATTACTTTCTTTATTAAATGAAACTGTCCTAAGTATACAATTACTTAAATACAGGAAGTCTAAAATAGTTGCTCTTAAACAGAAGGATCTTTTTTTAAAAATGCAACACCACATTTTTTACTTGAAACATTATACTCCAGAATTTTACATCTCAGTCTAAAAGCACATTATTTAGCATATTCTTTAGATCTTAAAAGTAAACAGATCCTGCTAACATTAGTTGTATGAGAGAATGAAATGGAAAGCCAAAGAGTATAAAATTCAGTCTCCACTCCAAGCTGTTGTTCTTACTGCCTCGACCTCATCTTCTGCAATAGTTTGAACTCAATTTACGGAATACAAATTAAAAAACCCTTTTCCAACAGCGACCACAACATGTTTGACTTTTGTCTCAACATACATCTGCACAAAAATCATCATAACAACGGGATCCCCAATTATAACTTCAAAAAAAGCAACTATAAAAAGGAATACATTTACAATAAAAAAATATTAAACAAATACAAGTCTATAAATTAATAAAAAACATTAAAAACAATTAAAATTACAATAGTAAGAATACAATTAAAACAACCCACCCCCGGGTCAATCCAGGCCGGCCTGCTGAAACAGCCAAGTCTTCAGGTCTCGACGAAAGGAGTGGAGATCAGGGGCCAAACGAAGATCCGCAGGGAGCTGATTCCATAGGGCGGGCGCTCCCACAGAAAAGGCCCTGGCCCTGGGGGCCACCAGCTGACAATGCCTAACCGACAGTATTCCCAGGAGGCCCCTCCTGTGGGAGTGCATGGGGCAATCGGAGTGTGATGCCAGCAGGAGGCGGTCCCGCAAGTACCCTGGACCCAAGCCATTTAGGGCTTTATAACACCTTGAAGGAAACCCGGAAGGCAACTGGCAACCAATGCAAGTCGCGCAGGAGGGGTGTAACATGGGAGTATCGGGATACCCCCATCACAGCCTGCGCGACCGCATTCTGCACCAGCTGCAACCTCTGAGTAATCCGCAAGGGTAGCCCCATGTAGAGAGCGTTGCAGTAGTCGATTCTGGAAGTGACGAGCATGAGTGACCGTTCGAAGGGCATCTCGGTTCAGGTAAGGGCGGAGCTGGCGAACCAGCCAAACCTGGGCAAAAGCCCCCCTGGTCACAGCTCCCACTTGCTCCTCCAGATTGAGCTGTGCATCCAGGAGGACACCCAGATTCCTCGCCCTATCCACAGGGAGTAACACCTCCCCGCCCATGACCAAAGATGGAACATCCACTGAACACCGAGATGCCAGTAAGAACAGCCACTCAGTCTTGGCTGGATTGAGCTGGAGCCTGTTACTCCCCATCCAGGCCTGCACCGCCTCCAGGCATCGGGACATCACCAAGAGAGCATCACTGATCTCGTCTGTGATGGAGATATAAAGCTGGGTATCATCTGCATATTGATGATACCTCACCCCAAAACCACGGATGATCTCGCCCAGCGGTTTCATGTAGATATTAAACAGGAGAGGTGAGAGAACCGACCCCCTGGGGCACCCCACAAGTGAAGGGCCTCGGGGATGATCTCCGCCCTCCTGCCAACACCAACTGCGAGCGGTCCGAAAGGTAAGAGGAGAACCACTGTAAAACAGTGCCCCCCACTCCCAACCCCCGGAACCGCCGCAGAAGGATACCATGGTCAATGGTATCGAAAGCCACTGAGAGATCTAAAAGGACCAGGACAGAGGAAAAACCCCTGTCCTGAGCCCTCCAGAGATCATCCACCAGTGCGACCAATGCTGTCTCAGTGCTGTGTCCGGGCCTGAAACCCGATTGGTACAGGTCAAGATAATGAGTTTCCTCCAGGAACAGCGGAAACTGCTGAACCACCACGCTCTCGACAACCTTCGCTAAAAAGAAAACGTTGGAGACTGGATGATACTTGTTCAAAATGGTTGGGTCCAGAGCAGGCTTCTTGAGGAGGGGTCTCACCACCGCCTCTTTCAAGGCGGCGGGAAAAACCCCCTCACTCAAAGAGGCATTGACAACTGCCTGGAGCCAACCGCGTGTAACCTCCCTGGAGGCATAAACCAACCAGGAATGACACGGGTCCAATAAACACATGGTGGAAGACAGCCTCCACATGATCCTGTCCACTTCATCCAGGGAGACCGGGTCAAACTCAATGCAGATGGAATCCACAAGACTCATCACCACTTCATCATCTGAACCCTGCCAGTCAGAGTCCAGGCTGGCCCGAATCTGAGCGATCTTATTCTCCAAATGTAGACTAAATTCCTCTGCTCTGCCCCGCAAAGGGTCCCCCCTCTCCTCCAAATGCAGGAGGGAGCGAGTGACCCTGAACAGGGCCGCAGGGCAATCATCTGAGGACTCGATCAGAGTGGAGAAGTAAGCACATCTTGCTGCTCTAATCGCTTCCAGGTAAGTCCTAAAATAGGCTCTTAGCTGGACACGGTCAGACTCGGAATGACTAGTCCTCCACCTGCTCTCCAGGCATCTCCTCCACCGCTTCATCCCCCGAAGCTCCTCCAAAAACCAAGGAGCCAACTATGATCTTATAAACAACAATCTCTCATCCCTTGATTGGCAATCTCTATTCACTGGATGCAATACTGTTGAAGATCATTACAACATATTTTTACTTGAAATCCAAAGAGTCATCAAACTATATGTACCAATAACAACTCCCAAAATCAGAACAGATTACCCATAACAATAAGGAAACTTCAATCCAAAAAAGATCACTTTGGCGGAAAAACAAATCTGGCCACGCTGCCAACTTCAAAAGCCGATACAAAAATTTATGCCACCAGATAAAGACTGAATGCACCAATTATCACATTAAACAAGAGGAAAACCTTCTACGCACCAATTCCAACCATGTTTTCTACAATTTTGTAAACAACAAACTAAAAGACTCAAGATCCATCCCACCCCTGAAAGGACCTAATGGTACAGACTGCAACGACAACACCATTAAAGCCAACCTCTTTAACACATTCTTTGGCTCAATATTTGTAAACAGCAATGGCTCATGCCCAGTATTTCCTAGTTGAACCACAGACAACTACAATGATCTAATACATATCGATTTTACAGAAGACAATGTTGAAAAAGCACTACGCAATCTAAAACTATCTCTATCTACTGGACCGGATGGAATATGTCCCTACTTCTTTAAAAAGCTATCCGCTGCCATAGCCGAACCTCTAAGCATAATCTTTGAAAAATCTTTCAGGACCAGCTCCTAGCCAAATCTATGGTCACTAGTCACGGTCATCCCCATCTTCAAAAAGGGAGACCCCAGTCTAGTTGAAAATTACAGACCAATCTCTTTATGCTGCATCACCTGTAAAGTCATGGAATCAATTATTAACCAATCCATTATCCTCCACTTAGAGACAAACAACCTACTCTCTAACAAACAATATGGTTTCAGAAAAAAATTATCCTGTAATCTGCAACTCTTACACTGCTAAAGCATATGGACTACACAACTCGATCCGGGCAAAGCAATCGATGCAATCTACATAGACTTCTGTAAAGCCTTTGATTCAGTGGTACATTACAAACTACTCCTAAAACTAAAATCATATGGCATCTCTGGACACCTGCATAACTGGATAGATGCATTCCTGTCAAACAGGCAACACATAGTCAAAATAGGGAACACCCTATCAAATCCTGCACCTGTCAACAGTGGTGTCCCCCAAGGCAGCATTCTAGGACCAACTCTCTTTATACTTTACATAAATGACCTCTGTGATCATATTAAGAGCAACTGCGTTCTGTTCGCTGATGATCTAAAGCTATTCAACACCACTGACAATACTGCTACCCTTCAAAATGACCTCGACTATGTGTCAGAATGGTCAAACAAATGGCAACTTCAAATCTCAACAAATAAATGCTCTGTCTTACATATTGGAAAAAAATCAGAAAATAAAATACAAGCTGAATAGTCAAGACCTTGTTGATGATCCAAACTCCGTCAAGGACCTTGGAATACCCATTTCTAATGATCTAAGTGCTAGAACCCACTGTAACTACATAGCCAAAAAGGCATTAAGAGTTGTTAACCTAATCCTACATAGGTTCTTCTCTGGTAATGTCACACTACTAACTAGAGCATACAAAACATTTGCTAGATCAATACTTGAATACAGCTCATCAATCTGGAACCCACATCACGTATCTGATATTAACACAGTTGAGAAAGTCCAGAAATATTTCACAAGAAGAGTTCTCCACTCCTCTACTCATTGCAGAATACCTTATGCCACCAGACTTGAAATTCTAGACCTAGAAAACCTAGAACTATGCCACCTTTGGTCCAATCTAAGTATAGTATATAAAATCATACATTACAATGTCCTTCTTGTCAATGAATACTTCAGCTTCAACCATCACAATACAAGAGCACACAACAGATACAAACTCAAGGTTAACCGCACCAAACTTGATTGCAGGAAATATGACTTCAGCAACAGAGTGGTCAATATCTGGAATACTCTACCTGACTCTGTAATTTCTTCCCCAAACCCCAAAAACTTTAACCTTAGACTGTCTACTATTGACCTCACCCCTTTCCTAAGAGGTCTGCATAAGTGCACCAATGTGCCTACCATCCCTGTCCTATTGTCTCTTTTATTTTTCTTATATGTATTCATTTCATGTATTCATAACTATGTTTATCCGCATACTTATTATTTTGTAAGCGATTGACAAAATAAAATAAAATAAGTAAGTAAGTAAGTAAGTATTAGATTGTCACCCAGGGAAAATGAGTATCACTAGATAAGTATTTCCCATTATCTTTTCAGCAAGAGCACTTGACACTCATTCATTCAGGACAGAGCTGTTTCACTGGACCTGCTTTATAGAAGTTTTCTAGAATGATGTTAAAATAATTTTTTACTGTACATTAGGTAAGCTAGAATGTGGACATAGAATATTGCTTGGCATTGTCAGTTTTTGTATGTTGAAACAATTACACTGGATTCCTAGTGGGGAAAAATGAATTATAAAATTAATAAATCATATTCAGAGCTGGGCAGAAGTAAATTTAATGGATCCCACTTACTGATAAAATGTCTGAAGTTAACTTTTTAGCCACACAGATTAGCATCTGTAGTGTGATTCTCTGTGCTGAACTACTGACCCAGATCACAAAAAGCAATGTAACACAGGAAGTAGGAATGGAGGTAAGACGATTTGTCATAGTAGCCAGGTAATTGTGCAAATTATCCTGTTCTCTTTCATGCTAATCACAAAAATTTGCTGAAGCTGCCATTTATCAGACCTATGATGCAGACCATCTTGGGAAATAAGTTGGCAAATAGGCACAGTGTAGAAGCACAACTAAGGGTAGAAAATGGGAAGGAGATTCGGTTGTTTGCCTTGTGCTCTTCTCCTATTCTGGATTCAATAGTCCTGCATTTGTTATTTGCATTTAAAGTAGAATTCTTCATAGCAGTGTGAAGGGGGAAAAGTCTGCTACCAAAAAAGAAAAAGATTGACTAGGTCTAGCACTTCTTCAAACAGGAGACTATTTCAAGAGTTTATCTAAAATTTATTTGCCATAGCTTCCTGTATTATTACATTTCATGATGCAACATTTGGTATATATCAAGAAAATACACGTTACCTAGAAACAATGAATACTAGTCAAGTCTTTTAGACTAGGAAAGAAAAGAGAAAAAAGTGCAGAGCTCCATGCTATGTATCACACTTGACGATCAACTGAAATTTGGAATTCCAACCATAGCCATTGTAAAGTAGCTTAAACTAAAAAAGCAACTTCTTTCCAATACTAGGATTTATACTATTTTAAAAATTGGACACTTTTGTGAATGAACATCATTTAATGTATTATAATTCTTCTTTAACTGTTGTGCATATTAGCTCCCCAAATCTGAACACATAAGAATCAATTAGACTGGTCTTCTTTGCCTTCTTGAAAAATGACAGATTAAAGAATCAACAGAGTGTCTTCAAAACCAGTCCCAGTTTATAATTTTCTAATAACAGAATGCTTGAAAGATAGAAGCTGATTCTGATCAGTTATTTACTGTGATTGGTAAATAACATCTAGATCTAGAATATATTTTCCTTTAGGAAAATAAATCCTTAATTTCTTATTTATGTTTTTATTTTTTACAAAACTATTTTATAACAAGAACCATTTTGTCTTTTTGCCTCATTTATTTTTTTATTGAATAATACTTGGCTAGAAGTGAGCAAATGTTAGTGATTTTAATCAAATGTTAAAGTGAATTTTGATATGCAGGTATATTATGGCTTCACTTTGTGGTAAACAGTGTTATCATATTATGTTATCTAAATGCTTATAAGACACTCAGAAGATTATTTCTTCTTGTTTTTTTTTTGTGAAGCTGTGTCTATATGATAGGAGTAAATGAAAGGTCTTCAAAATTTAAAATTGTACGAGGAATTAATTATAGGAAGAATTAGCCATAAGAGGAAGTAGCTGCAAGAGAAAATAGCTAGCTTAAATTGAAAAACCAGACAAACTAAAACTAACTGAAAAAAACAAGAAAACTAAAACTAATTAAATAACAGGAAAGAACCTATTGTTCTAAGAATCCATAAAATAAGAACGTGAAAACAAGTTTAAAAAGTATGCTCAATATCCTATTGAATATTATTTGACACACCTTGTCTGTTCATTTAAATGTACATGTAATGTATGATTTAGTATGTTTGGGGAGGGTAGAAGGAAATATATAGAAGATGGCCAGAAAGAATGTAACCTCACAGTACCTCAGTCAATAGGGAATGAGTCGAGCGACCAGTGTAAGGAATGTATAAATATGTTGATTTGAGATGATGAACTTTGGAGAGAACCAAGCTTTGACTCCTTCTCCCCATTTATTGCTATATATGAAACAAAATGTCTTCATTGTGTCTTCACTGGTTATTGGTCAGGCAAGTTTGTCATGGACTGTGAAGGAAAGTAGCCAGGAGCACATAACATATATTTTTCACTTCTTATTTAATCAAGAGCTATCAGAAATACTATAATCTTAAGTCTTATAGAAACTACATGAACATTTCATTCTTAATTCTTTCCCCATTCTCCCCCATTTCTGTGTGTTCTTATTACAGGCCCAAAAGTAATTATTCAGACAGTATTGCTAAAGCTACTCCAGTAGAAATAGCTATTTCTATGTTAATTTAATTTGGAAAAAGAAAAAAAAGGACTAATGTAAAGCCTGAACCTTATCTATGCACTTTTTCTTTATGTTCAGAATTAGGAGATGGTACAAAAGGCCTAAAACCAGGTTTTCTTGTCTGTCACATACTCATCATCAGTATCTTCCATGTACAGAGCTGTGAAAATTTGCAGAAAAGCTGCATATAGTAGAGGCCAGTTATGAAAATACTGCAATATGCAGTATACCTGCTTCATGCTAGCATTACCTTCATGCATTTCTAATCATCTGAATTATAATAGGACTGTAATTGTTGCATTACAATATACAAATAGTGCAATTTCTATACATTTATTTATTCATTTAAATTATGAGATCTCGAGTGAGGTACAGTTTGATTTTGCTCATATCAATTCATTTATTCAAATGTTTTATATTTGAAATTAAGTATATGTTGGACCAACTTCTAAATTGCATTTATTATACTTTAATGAACACAATTTGTACTCACTATGCCTTTTTAAAGCATTCTATATTTTAGATCTATTCTTTAGAAACCTGTAAAATTATGTAGGTTTTCTTTATCAAACTGAACACAAAGCTATAAATACAGCTGATCAAAAAGGTTTTCTCTTGTGTATGTAAAATTTAGTTTAGTTTAGTTTAGTTTATTGTCATTGCACTTCGTACAATGAAATTAAATACCATCTTCAGTGTACATTATGACTATGAAAATAAACACAAACACACATCCTTCACATTCTATGCACTGAATTGAAAACCTCTGATATTGCATTCATATTGCACTATACAGTAGAATTCAATAGAGTTACCGTGGGGTAGAAGCTGTTTTTCAGCCTATTTGTCCTTGTTTTTATTATCCTGTACCGTCTGCCAGATGGTAATAGTTCAAAAAAAGGTTGCCTAGGATGAGATGGATTATTGAGAATGTTTTGAACTTTCTTAAGGCAGCGGGAGCTATAAAACTCTTCCAAAGATGGGGAGAACAACCAATGATCTGGGCAATGATGTTAACCCTCTGGAGTGCTGTCCTATCTGCCACTGGGCAATTGGCAAATCATATACAGGTGCAGTAAGTTAAGATACTCTCTATGGTGCAGCAGTAGGTCACCAGCAGTTTTTCATTCCGTTGTTGTTTTCCGAGAAGTCTCAAGTAGTATAATCTCTGCTGGTGACCAGTGCTGCAATATGAGCACCCCAGATCAGGTCCTCTTTTATGATAACACCCAGAAATTTAAAACTGGCCACTTGCTCCGCTTGGTAAGCAAGGGCTGGATGTCTGATCTGTTCCTTCTATAGTCCACTATAAGCTCCTTGGTCTTATTGATATTGAGGATCCAAGTTATTGTCTCCACACCATGAAAGCAACCGGTCCATGTCATCTTGGTAGGCAGACTCATCCCCTCTAGAGATGAGTCCCACCACTGTTGTATCATCTGAAAATTTAGTAATAGTATTACTAGCGTGAGTGGGAATGCAGTCATGCACATAAAGAGTATGGAGTAAGGGACTCAACACACAACCCTGTGGTGTACCAGTGTTAAGAATAAGGCTGAAGAGATATGATTACCTAATTTGTGAGCGGCCAGACAGGAAATCCATAATCCAAAAACAGATTGAATAAGAAAGTCCAAGATCCAGACATTTAGACACTAGTCTATGTGGAAGAATTGTGTTAAAAGCAGAACTAAAATCTATAAAGAGCATCCTGACATACCCCACCTCCACTGTTCTAGATGAGTCAGAGCAGTGTGAAGAGTGTAGATTTATTTCTTCTGTATGCAAACTGGTGTTTTTTCAACTATATGCGGAAGACCAGAAATAATTTCTCAAAGCACTTCATGATGATAGGTATGAGTGCCACTGGTCTGTAATCATTGAGGTTATTGATAAGGAATTTCTTTGGCAGTGGAACAATGATGGAAGCCTTCAAACAAGATGGAATAGTGGACCGATTGAAAGACCGATTGAAGATCCTGGTAAAGACTCCAGCCAACTGATCAGAACAGTCTTTAAGCACTCGGCCAGAGATACCATCAGGACCGGCAGCCTTTCTAGGGTCCACAGCTTTCAGAATGCTCCTCACCTCCTGTTCCTCCACAATGAAGTGGGGGGCTACCATTGGCTGGTGGCTGTATTTTAGCTGTCTTTGATATCTGCACTTCAAAGTGAGCAAAGAAATTATTCAGTTCCTCTGGCAATGAAGCATTCGTCAGTTGATGGTTGGTAATTTGTTGAATCCCTCGCTACACCTGCCTCATGTTATTGCTATAAAAATTATCCTCTATCAGTCTTGGCCTTCCAAATATATTTCTTCAAGCTAGCTCTGGCAACACTGTATCTTGCCCCATTACCAGACCTAGAGGCCTTGGTCCTGTCACGCAAGAGGTGCTGGACTTCCTTGATCATCCAGGGTTTCTGATTGGGACAGATCCTAATACATTTATCCACAGTGATATTATCTGTGCAGTGTTAGATATAGCACAGAACAGCTGCAGCGTGCTCCTCTAGGTCAGGGTGGTAAAAGATGTCCCAATTTGTGTTCTCAAAACAATCCTGAAGTTGTTGGGAAGCATCTTCTGGCCAAGATTTCACTGTCTTTATTATAGGCAGAGCTCATCTCCTAAGAAGGATGTAGGCTGGTGCTAAAAGCAGTTGCTGCTGCTGCTGCTGCTGCTGCTGCCAGACACTGGCTCCCATGCACTCATTGCCTCCTGTGCATGTACCAGGGGACAATCCAGCTGGGTGGGTATGATTGAAGCAGCAGGGGCCAATCTCTTGCTGTCTCTGGGGTGGCCCCGTGGGCCAAATCTGGGTTCGTTGCAGGCTGGATCTGGCCTACAGGACTTATGTTTGACATGTTTGGTTTAGAGTCTCCTGCTTGGCAGGGGATTTGCATTAGAAGACCTCCAAAGTCCCTTCCAACTCTGTCATTCCAGGGGTAGGCTGGTACAGGTTCACCCTGGTTCGGGCAAACTGGTAGCTAATTTTATGGCCAGTTTGGTGAACCAGCAAATCACACCCCTGGCTGGCCCCACCCACACTGCCCTGCTCCTCCCAGAAGTCCCCATGCAGCCCATTTTGGATGCCAGGTAAGTGCAGGGCCCATGTGGAGGCTCAGGAAAGGTGAAAAATGGCCTTCCCAAGGTCCTGGAAGGCCTGAAATGGGCCCGTTTCTGGCCTTCAGAGGGTCTTTGGAGCCCGGGAGGGCCATTTTCACCCTCCTGGAGTCTTGAGAAAAGTCTCTGGAGCCCAGGAAAGGTGAAAATGCCTCCCCTGCCATGGTGCAGGTGGCCAACTAGGCCACACCCACATGGCCACGCCACCCAGCACCCAAACAGAGAACCAGTTACTAAAATTTTTGAAGCCCACCCCTGTGTCAAAGCAAGCAAACATGCTATTCACCTTAGTTAGCAAAACTATACCTTGATTTTTTATTTATTCAATATCAAGAAGCATGAAAAATAGTTAACTGACAAAACAGTATGGGAAGCATTATAGATAAACAAAGAGCAAAAAAAAAAATCCCACCAAGGTATAGATAGTAAGATTAGATTAGTCAGTCAAGATTAACAAACCAATGTAGGTCAGAGCAACTTTTATTGTTAACATCTATAATAACAGAATATTGCAAATCTGAATGTGCTTTCCCCTACCTCCTTTCATCTTTGAGGGAGGAGCTTCTCTTGAGATATTTTCTCAAGTTATTTTCTTAGCCTGGGATCAAGCCCCACTTATTTGCCTTGGTAACTCTTCCTACTGACCTTCAAGATTCTACATATATTATTTTGTTTTATTTTTTTTGCTGGATGTACATTTTTTCCTTACTGTTTTTCTTTTACTGTTTAAAGTATAAACTGCACAGAATTGTCTGCTTCTGGCAGCCACTAAATATAATAAAAATAAATAAATGAGGATTAATAGAAGGCTCACACTTTCTTTATACTGCCAGCATACTGAAAATGGGGTCATTTTAAGAACACTAGCTTTTTTTATCACTATCAGATTTTTGCTTCCAAACTTGAGTTAAAAGAGTTTTCCCAGGAGTCTTAATCATTATTCTTCTTAAGAATTCTGAACTGGGGCAAGAAATCTCACAGGACTGCATTCCTTCAGAAAAAGTTTTGTTTGAATATTGGGTTTCCCTGAACTATTGGCATAATACGAGATAATCTGGGGCAAGCTTATTTCAGGTTGAAACCACATTGCTGGGGTTACAATGCATACATATACTGCCTGAGGTTATCTATAATAATAACAATAATAACAATAACAACAATAACAACTGGGAAAACCCAGTGGAATACAACAAAACTGCCTCTTGGATCAAAGATATTCAACAACAAACATGAAACAAAATGGAAAATATTGTAATAACAAATGACATGGTTGCAAAACAAGCAAAGAAGGTCAAGAACTGGAGTGCAACTGGCCTAGATGAACTGCATGGATACTGGCTAAAACATCTAACCAGTGTCCTTCATTGCTTGGCCACTCAATTTGATGAAATGCTTCAAAATGCAACAAGCTAAGAATGGCTAACAGCTGGTTGAACATAGTTGATAATGAAAAATCCAGAAAAGGGCACAGAACCAAGCAACTATCGCCCAATTACATGTCTGCCAACAACATTCAAACTTTTTACAAGAATACTGACAAATTCAGTATTCAGTCATCTGATGGAAAACAGCTTGTATCCAGTAGAACAAAAAGAAAATTATAAAAAATCAAGAGGAACAAAAGATCAGATGCTCATTGACAAAATGGTAATAAAAAATGCAAAATGAAGAAAAAATAATTTAAATATGGCGTGGATTGATTACAAGAAGGCATTTGACTCATTACCCCACAGCTGGATTAACACTTGTCTGGAAAACGTTGGAATCAGCAAAAATGTTGTACATTTTAAAAGCAAATATGCAAGAATGGAAAACTGTTCTAACAGCAAATGGGGAGAACTGGTGAAGTCAACATCAGGCGAGGAATCTTCCAGAAGGACTCACTTTCACCACTACATTATAACGTTATAAAAACAACAGAAACAAAGGCAGAATATAAGAAAAAACAGCTGACAGATTAAATAGATGGAAAACCAAAGCTTTGCATAGACAGCACTTGAAAAACATTGAAGGAAAATGTGATACAACTTTACATGGGCATGGCTTAAGATGGAAACTATCAAGAAAGAAATGGAAGGTTTAAATCTTGCTGCTCAAGAACAAACACTACGAACTAATGCCATGAAAGCGAAGATACAAAAATCCACTGATAATCCAAACTGCTGACTTTGCAACAACAAAGTTGAAACAGTTTCTTATTTAATATGTGAATGCAGAAAAATTGCACAAACTGATTACAAAGGTAGACACAACCACGTTGCAGACCCATTGGAAAGTCTAGAAAGTGATATAATAATAATAATAATAATAATAATAATAATAATAATAATAATAATAATAATAATTTATTAGACTTGTATGCCACCCTCTCTCCCTAAGGACTCAGGGTGGCTCACAGTATAAAACCCAATACAATAATTTACCTAAAAATCAATTAAACATTACAAACCTAATAACAATAAAATGATTAAAATTCATTAAAATTACTCTAAAACAACCCCCCCCCCTTGGTTCAGTCCAGACTGGCCTGTTGAAAGGTCCAGGTCTTCAGGTCACGGTGGAAGGAGCGGAGATCAGGGGCCAAACAAAGACCCAAACAAAGACCCAAGGGGAGCTGATTCTACAGGGTGGGCACTCCCACAGAGAAGGCCCTACCCCTGGGCACCACCAGCCGACAGTGTCTGGCCGACAGTACCCCAAGGAGGCCCTGCCTGTGGGAGCATACAGGGCAATCGGAGTGTGATGCCAGCAGGAGACACTCCCGCAAGTACCCCGGACCCAAGCCATGTAGGACTTTATATGTTGTTACTAATACCTTGAATCTCACCTGGAAGGCAACCGGCAGCCAATTTAGGTCACGCAGGAGGGGTGTAACATGGGAGTATTGGGACACCCCCAGCACAGCCGCATTCTGCACCAGCTGCAACCTCGAGGTGGTCCGCAAGGGCAGTCCCATGTAGAGAGAGTTGCAGTAGTCGATTCGGGAAGTGATGAGTGCATGAGTGACTGTCCACAGGACATCTCAGCTGAGGTAAGGGCACAGCTGGCAAACCAGCCGCACCTGGGCAAATGCCCCCCTGGACATAGCTCCCACCTGTTCCTCCAAACTGAGCTGTGTATCCAGGAGGACGCCCAGGTTGCGCGCCCTGTCCACGGGGGGGCAACACCTCTCCCCCCATGACCAACAATAGTATATCCTGAGAGATCCGAGATGCCGGTATGTACAGCCACTCAGTCTTAGCCGGGTTGAGTCGAAGCCTGTTCCTGCCCATCCAGATCCGCACCGCATCCAGACAACAGGACATCATGGAGAGGACATCACTGATATGGTTCAGGGTGGACAGAGAATCAACTGAGCCAATTGTATACCCCTCTCTAAAGTTCAAGCCTGCATTCTTTTACCTGTCTGAATGTAGAAATTATAAATTATGACTTAAATTATACATGACAGGAGGAGGTATTAATTCTAAATCCATAATAGTACATGAGACTCAGCAAAGTCTTTACCACTACATGGATTGATCCTTTTATATCCCAGTTTCTATATCTAGGATTCCTTTGAAAAGAAAATGAAATGCATGGAAAATGTTGAACAAAGAAACTTTTTGATACACAATGGATTTATATGGCTAACACACTACAAATATCAAGATATCCATCATTTTAAATTACTTATAAAACAAGAAATTTGTGATTTATAATTACACAAAAATTTACAAGACAAATGACAACCAGATTATATGTTACAGATTAATGTTACTACTTTCCCATGATAATTATTTCCCCACTTACTATTAATAATAAGTTTTCTGCAGCCCTAAAAATGCTTGTATATTTTAAAGTATCTCATAAAAAACTCTTCTCACCAATTCCTATGACTCTTTCCCAAAGTATAAAAAAGTCATAGCTATTTTGGAGGAGATTAAAATGCCACTCTTTTTTACATAGGTTCAACAGATAAGCAAAAGGGCAGGGCTTTGATCATATAGTTGGATACACCATTCTGATGATCCCCACTCCCCCTGTCAATGTTCTTGCTATTTATAACAGGAGGAAGCGATGTTGTCTACAAGAGATGTTCTGTCTGCCATATAAAATCCCTCTGAAACACAATTAACCATATTGGCAGTCTTCTAGTTTCAGAATTGAATAGAAGATGTGCCATGCAACATAATATGGTTTTAATGGGCAGGAAAAATAATAATCTTTGAAATGCTTCTATGAGTTTCAACAGATCAATTAAGGGCTACAATTTGTAGAAGTCAGGGTAAAACATGTCAATTGTTTCCACAAAAATAATAACCATGTATATCCCACCTTCCCTTTCTACCATCATTTCACAACATATTTCAATTATCTTTTTGGCCTCTAATTTAATATCTCAATAGTTTAATTCCTTCTCCCTTATTCAATCGTTCATTATATTGGTCTTTTACCATACAAATAACAATATAGCTTATACTATATTGCTGTAGCTCATGTTTTTGGTTTATTAGTGCTTGTTTTTATGTTAATAATTATTTCTTTTTACATCTCTAGTCTGTTTCACTAATGGTAGTTCAAGAATAGGAAAAAAAGTCTGGATAAGTTTTTTCCAGACAGACATAGGAAAGTCAGTCCAGTTTCTAGATTTAATGCATCCTTACAGCAGATTAAGTGATCCTTGCATAAGTCTTCTCAAAAGCTTTGAATTAATATCTATTTAATTTGGCCATCTATGAGGACAGAACCAGCAGTAAGTTAGACAGAGTTGCCAGAAGTGCTGAATGAGTCATTTACAGAATTGTAGTTCAAACTCTTAAGCTAAATATAGTACTTTCTAGTACCTTAATGTTGATGTCATTACTTCAAGTTTGATTTTTTAATAGTATTTCTTTGATCTGTAACATTTACATATCAGAGGAATACTGATCAAGTATTCAGCTTTGGTGTGATCATCAATTATAAAACATTGAGTGGAAATAAATCTCTTTTTAACTGAAATTAAGAATGACACTGATGATAACTGTCCTATCCTATTAATATTTACCATATTATGCAAAGCTTTGAAGTGATGATTGATTTAACTAAATCACTTCTTTCAATCAAATTGAGGTGTTATAAAATCTTTATTAAATTTCAAAATAAAACAGGAAAATACAAAACTGCCATGAAAACAAATTAAGTGACAAAAATACAACAAATTTATAATAAAGATGACCTTCAACTTTCTTTCACTGCAGATAAAATAATTCAACAATCTCTTTCTGAACAACTAATCAAATTTCTACAATATCCAAGTTCATAAAATATTCTTGTCTTCATTTTAATCTAAAAGTTAATAAATTATCAAATGTGAACAATGTTATATT
This sequence comes from Naja naja, assembly GCA_009733165.1. Lineage (NCBI taxonomy): Eukaryota > Metazoa > Chordata > Lepidosauria > Squamata > Elapidae > Naja > Naja naja. The sequence continues at coordinate 83,852,215 of CM019155.1, read as the reverse complement.
TTTAAAGCTACAATATTTCTCTAATCCAGTCCAAATCCCAAAGTCAAATTTGATCTTTTTTTTCTTGTCCTGTAAGAAATCTAATTTCTGCAGATTGGAAGAAATTTAGTCTAAGTAAAGCTGTCAATTTCACCATCTCAGCCAGCTCATTAGTTTCAAAATCCATTCTTCCATTGTAGATACATCCTTCTCTTTGCATCTTTGAGCATATAAACAACCTTGTTGCTGATATCATATATAAAAACAAAGCCCCACATTTTCTTTTCAACTGCTTATCTGCCATCCTTAAAAGAATAGTTACATTGTCTGCCCTGGTTCAACACAACTTTCTAAGTCCTTTGGGTGACATTTTGAAAAATATTTCAAAAGTCTCAAATTCAAATATAATCTTATCATTTTTCAATTTCAAATTTGAGTTTATTAGTTAATTTGCATATTCTGATTCTTTATGAAATATGGTATATAAGAAAATGAAATTTCCTTCCAAGTATACAGTAAATTGGAGCACCATTCACAAATCAATAGACCTGATAGGTTTTTTGAGTTCAGACTGTAAGGATTAATGGTTGTTGAGGCAAATCCCCTATTTTCTTAGAAATAAGAACATATCTGTACTATATCATTGCACACTAAATATAATAAAAATGTCTGCACAAGGGGGATAATTGCATAAAAGTAGCTCTGCAAATATTATTATTGTCTTTCAAAAGAAATCATATATATAAAAAAGAATGGGAACAATGGCATACCCCTCAACTATCAACAAACTTCTTATTTGTGGCTTTAACCCTTTGTATTGTCACTGTGCAGCAGTTGCAGCATATGAGACATCTGTACCTGGTCACAAAATAGTATTAAATATAAAATACAGCCTCTGTCCATCAATTGTGTTTCTATAAACGAGAAGCAAGGGCTTATGACTACCAGAAAATAACATCCAAAACTTTATCTTCAAATGGACATAAATTGTAAAAACCTGTGCATGAGATATGTATTAGATAATGAGATATGTAATAGATAATAGACCTTTCAAAAAGAGTCTTTGGAAAGAGTACATCCAGTATTAGAGGCTATAGAAAGAGAAATAATTTGGATGGCTGTTGAAAAGGCAGAGAAATAATATGTAGTAAATTAGGTATGTGCAGAATGTTTCAAATTCAAAACTGTTATTTGAAGTTGAAAACAGAATGTTCCGACTAGGAGCATTCCAAGATTGAAACATTTTCTTCCCCACAGGGTACTTCAGGAGAGGATGGAACAACTTATTTAAAGGTCAAAATGAATTCAAAACTTTTGTACAACCCTACAATAAATTCCACCTATTTAAGACTATTCTGTCTATGTGTATGTGTGAATGTGTTTTAGGTTCTAAGAAAATTTCTAAGGAAACAGTGAGGATCAACATACCAGGTGTTCAAAAAAGACAAAAATGTGTGTTCTTCATTATATGATTACTGTCATAATTAAAAATAGAATTGTTAGCTATGTCAATATGAATTAGTATAATAATGCAGAGCACTGATCATTATGAAAGAAGTGAATAATGTGAGTTCAAGTAATCAAGAAAAGATAAACATAAATAAATGAAGCAAAATTCAAGATACTATCTTTTGAAAATGACAACTAAATGACAAGTGCAGATCAAATTAATAAAGTAATAGAGATTAGAGTTGAATGTTCTGTTTGAATGACAGAATAACAAATAGACATGTATGTCGATCAGAAGTTGGATATTATATATATGAATGTATATATTTTTTATAAATTAAGTCCTATAAAGTTTAGATGCTTGCTATTTTCCTTAATCAAAACTGATAATCTCCTTCCTTCCACCCACCCACCCACCCACCCATATAGTTTTCTAATGGAGAAGAGCTGTTGCATTTTCCATCTTCAAAAAAGGAGAAAAAACAGATGCCAGAAACTACAGACCAGTCAGCATGACATCAATACCTGGATAGATCCTGGAAAAGATAATCAAGCAACAGTTTTGCAAGCACCTAGAAACAAAAAGTTAGAACCAAAAGCCAACATGGATCTGTCAAAAAATAGATCAAAGTTAACACCCACCCCTCTCCTAGAAGAATGAAGTATTCTAGGAAATATTAAAAAGACAGAATATTATATTTCCCTGGATGAGAAAAGTAGAAACATGTTTTCAAAGACAAAGCAACTTCTTGCAGCTCCCTGCCCCTCCTTCAGCTCCAGGGTGATGGGATTAAGACATGGCCCTCAGGACATGATAGGATCATCCCTCACTCAGATCCAAACAAGGAAAAAGCCATTAAACGATAATAGGAATTGCCCAAAGCCCCTTCATTACATCACCCAGCAAGATTCAACCAACCTTAGGACTCAAGACAACCTACAAAGTTACCCCTGCATGGCCCTATGGGAGTCTGACAACCAATCAGGATACATTTCTTGCCACAGGAACAGGAAGCAAATTCAAAGCCCAATGAAGGGTATAAATTTCTCTCCCTCTCTCACCCATGTGCTTTTTTTACCCAGGACCTCAATCTGGTCCTGTCAACCATTAAACCATCTTTCCAAGCAGTCTCTATATTTTCAGTGTCTTTCTTCCCACTTGGAACTGAACCCAGATGGACATTCCTTCCAACAATGCCAAACAAATATTATTTGACAAACTGACTAAACCAGTGGAGCAACATAATTCTGTGGACATAGTATACTTGGATTTCAGTAAGGCATTTGACAAATATACTTCAGCCTATTTCTTGGTAAACTAGAAAAATTTGGGATAGGCTCATCACCAAATGGATTCATAACTGGCTGACAAACCACATTTAACATGTAGTCCTTAAGTGAATGACATCCATGTGGAGGGAAGTAAGCAGTGAACTACTTGAAGGTTTGTCTTAGGTCCAGTATTCTTCAATATCTTCATCAATGTTCTTGATGAGGGAAGTCATTAGAAGAGGAACTCATCAGATTTGCAGATGACACTAAGCTGGCAGGAATAGCCAATATTCCACAAGGTAGGCTCAACTCACCATAGGCTCAGGGTAGTTTTATAGACCAAAAGGAGTGGTCAGATCTGTTTTAAGAGAAGCTGAAGGAAGCCAGAATAACAATTAAATGCTGAGGTTTCAGACTTAAGGGTTATCAAGGTCATGGGAAAATAATCAGCAGACATTTCTAGACATTCAGCACAAGTCTCTTAGGCTCAAACTCAGCTTCAAATTGTCAGACATTAGACCTGATTAGATAATAATCTTCACTGGAAAAATTGAGGTAATTAAAAAAATTGATTATATGCTGTTTTCATGAAGATGTAGTTCCTGTAGCTGAACTGCTGCTTAAGTTCTCCCCACTTCCCATAGATTGTTCTCTGGTTCCTTTTGGTATTTAGCTGGGCAATAGTTGGATATTGACTAATCAACCCCTCTGCTCTGAAAAACTCCACTATCAATTCTTACAACATCATTCCAATAGCATTTACTATTTCAAACTAACCACAACTCTTCCTGACACAACTACCACATAGTATGATTTAATTATAATTAATCTTAGAACAGAGGATCAAACCAGATATCCATGTTGCTCATATTTCTAAAAGTGTGTATTTGGGTGTATGAATTGAAGGTGGTGAGTATATCTAATACTTTTGCCTCCTCTTTTCTCCACATAAACAAGCCTGGGTAGGTTGGGTTGAGAAAGAGTAATTGGAGGCCTAGAACTCAGTCTCCTGATTTTCTTGGCTAGCAGCTTAACAACATTACAACAAATATGACCACATGATTTGGAGAATCTGGTAGATAATCAGTCTTATGACCTACTAATTATTAGATCTCTACAAACACCTGGCTTCATTTATCCTGCAACATATGTTGAATCAAGCCACCACCTTCCCTGTCAGAGGGCACATTCAATGCCAATAATCATTATTATTACCCTTTGCAACTCATTAAATCCTGAAGGAGTTAAAATGTTAACTTTCCTGACTATCATCAGACACTGTTCTCCTGCCAGTATCTTTTCCCATATTATCTATATTCAGGAAAGGAAAGTTAAGTGTTCCATTGCTGAACTATTTTAGTTTTCCTGGGAAGAATATTTACTTAGGGGCTTTTAGTTAGAACCCCATATTTCTCCTTTATTTAACACAATGTAACGTTAGGATAAATAAGTAAAACTAAAATATGAGGGCTTTTTCTTAATGACAGAAATATTGAGAGAATAAGATGAAAATTTAAGAAAATTAAGAACTAGTAGGGCCATATATAGAGATGTCAACACAGAGACATCTTATTAAAATGGCTTGATACAGAGAAGGAATAGAACAATGTCTTGAAAAAGAAGTCTTACCTGATTTGTTTTATTTAACAAAAACAATTTAATAAAAATAGCATAGTTTTTGCATTTGCTAATAACACTACTGGAATTACTTCTCAAAGCATAATTAAAATAATAGATGAAACCCATTTAGAATACAAAAATATTTCTGGGTAGTTGAATTCTAGCAGTGATGCATTTGAAGCTTGTGAATTCTGTCTTATAAAACTCTGCTACTTTGTGTCAGCATTTCATAGATCAATCATTTTTTAAAATTTTAAAAATCCTTGATCTCACAAGGCAACCATGACAGAAACAGAAGAATGATCTTTCTTAACTGCAATGGAGATCATCGTTGAAATTAAAGAAGGAAGATTAACTTGAGAGGGTTAATGTTTTATATTGGTGTCATATTAATCTGTATGTTCATGATCAGCTCCTTATTTAACAATTTTTATTACATGAATTTAAAATGTACTCCATTGAAATATCCATTCTTAATTGGTGGTGATGGGAGTTTCCCGATTCTCCCATGTTACCCTCCTCCTGCGCTGCCTGCATTGGTTGCCGGTTGCACTCTGGGTGAGATTCAAGGTTTTAGTTTTAACATACAAAGTCCTTCACGACATGGGTCCTCAATATTTAAGGGAGCGACTCCTGCCGACATCGAATGCCGGCCGCCCTGTGCGAGCACACAGGCAAGGACTCCTTGGGGTCCTGTCAGCGGGCGAATGCCAGCTGGCGGTCCCCCGACGACGAGCCTATTCTGTCATGGCCCCTGACCTCTGGAACCAACTCCCCCTGGGGCTCCGCCTGGCCCCTGACCTCCGCACCTTCCGCCATGATTTAAAGACCCGGTTGTTTGACCAATCCGGCTGTGACCCTTTTGGGGGGGATGGTTTTATATTTTTAAGTATTGTAAATTCATTTTTTGGGCTTGTAAAATTGGTTTAATCTTTTTTAAATTATTTATTGTTGTTTTTAGCTGTGAGCCGCCCCAAGTCTTCGGAGATGGGGCAGCATACAAGTCCCAAAAATAAATAAATAAATAAATAAATAAATAAAGATTATATCTTATCTTTTTATAGTTCATATTATGTGTTTTGATATTGGTGATGGCATACCATAACTTAAAACAGATTTTTCTTACTTCTATTAACATGGATTCCTTTATCTCAGGATTAATATAACTGGAAAGAGAAAGGTCTTGATATAATTTTAACCAAGGGCAGAACTTGGCTTGAGCAAATGGACTCAGATTCAGCAGTTTCTACAAAGGTGCCAGTGGCTATATGCAGATTTGTGAAGAAGCCTTTCTCAAATAGAATGGAATACTTTATTTGGCTACGTGTAATTACACACAAAGAATTTATATCCGATGAAGAATCTCCCAGGGTATATGCAGAGCAACAGAATAATCATCATCGTAATACTAATAAGAGGGGAGAGCAAGAAGGATAATACGAAGGATATATAATAATGCTACAGCCATAATACTTCCTGAATAAATTCACATAGATATTAGAAAGCACTGCAAGAATTAGTGTTCAGCAGAGTGATGGCCTGGAGGGAAAAAACTGTCCCTGTGTTTAGTTCTTTTGGCCTGCAATGCCCTTTAGTGGCATCCTAAGAGGAAGATTTAGGAAACAATTTAGAATGTGAAGGGTCTGCAAATATGTTCTCAGCCCTCTGTCTGACCTGCACAATATATAGGTCTTTTATGGAAGGCAGGCTGGTTGTAATTATTCTTTCTATTCGAGTCTATACCTGTCCTGTTTGATTGCTGAACCAAACCAGACAAGTATAGAAGTACATTTGACAAATAGTTCCTTTATAAAATTATATCAACAGTTCCTGATGCAGTCTAAACTTCCTGAGTTGACACAGGAAGAACACTTTGTTGTGCATTTTTGGTGAGCAGTTTCCGAGAGACATCTTTACAGAAAACCTTGTTTTATATTTATTCCAAACTCTTAGCATGGCATGTCTAACAAAATGGTTATTAAAATCAACATTTACTGTGATCTTATCATATAATAGATAAACATGCCATCCAAATCTTAATTCATGACCCTCTAAATCAAGTAGCCTCTGATTTTGGAAGTTTACCCACTCTTTTAGCCAGTCCAAAGAGGAAGCATCGAAATACAATTTCAAATCTGGTAAACAAAAACTTTCTCTTTCCTTAGCATCTTGGAAAAGTTTATATCTAATTCTTTGTTTTTTCCCTTGCCATATAAACTTAGAAATATCCATCTGCCATTGTTTAAATGGAGTATCAGTTGCAAGTATTGGTAACATCTGAAATAAAAACGTATTTGGTAAGAGATTCATCTTAATTACAGAAATTCTACCCAATAGTGATAAATGCAGTTTATTCCATTTTAATAAGTCCTTTTTATTATTCCAGGGAGACACATAATTATTTTTAAATAGTTTGTGTTTGTTAATATGACCCTCCAAATATTTCACCTTTTTCTCAACCCTAAAACCAGAATTTTTAGTTAATATAACATAATTGTCAACTCGTGAAACTTCCCTGATCTGCTCTTGAGTTGCCATAGGCAGGGAGATGCAAAATCGTGCCTCACAGCTGCACCAAGGAATTTACTCCTTAGTCATAACAAGATGCATTCTGGTTGAGCAAGTCAAGGCTATCTCCGGGGATACCAGCAATGCCTGGAGGGAGTGACTTCTACAATTCATGAAATTTCCTCATTGGGGAATGTGACTGGGTGACACACTTTGGGGGGAGGGGGAAACAGGGTCAGAGCCAAGGCTTGAAGGGGGTGAAGTCAGAGTTGGCTTCACCTAGGTAATGCTGACATGTGCTCCTAATAAAAAGACTGGATTTTTATTCCCAGATGGCTTGAGATTCTTAATTGCATTATGACACAGGTCGGAAACCCGACAACAATCTTGTGGGGTCATATTCTTAATAAGCATTGTTGTTTTCCATTGATTTTAAAACCCACTAAAACCCCAAACTCATTTAATTTCTTCATCAAATATTCTATACTATTTTTTGAAGCCTTGCAAGAATATAACCAAATCATCAGTGAATGTCCTCAATTTATAAACTTCCTCCTTGATACTTATTCCTGTTATTTTCTCATTTTGCCTGCTATCTCTGTTCAAAGCTTCCAACACCAAAAATAAACCACAAAGGAAACAAGAGATGTCTTTGTCTCATACCCTTTTGAATTTCACATGAAATGGTTAAATCACATTATCCCTTAACTGTCTTTTTGGCAGAAAGCCAGATTTTTCTTCATGGATATATGCCTGTAAAACCTTCTTTAATCTTTCTGCCAAAATTGTAGCAAAAGTTTATAGTCATATAATTCTTTATCCTCACAACATCTTGGCCTTATTTTTGTAGTAACGCAACATTAACTTCTTCCCAAATTTTAGGTAGCTTTCTCCCCTGTAATATATTATTCATTCTATCTTTTAATGGCTGAAGAAGTTCATATTCAAAGCATTTATAGACTATTGCTTCATATCTACCAGATAAGAAAAGTGATTATCTACCTTAAGTATGAACAGGTACAGTAAACTGGATCAGTTGAGATTAGAGAATTTCTGGGATGATGGTACTGAATCCTGAGCTGAAGTCTATAAAAAGAGCCTAGTCTCTGGAGATTCAAGATATTGAATGTAGTGTAATGACATATTTGCAGCATTGTCCAATGATCTATTTGCTTGCTAGGCAAACAACAATGAGTCTATCAGCAGATCTGTGATAACTTTCATGTGGGCCAGCACTAATCTCTCTGAGATCTTTATTTATTTTATTTATTTGTCAAGCATGTATTAGATAAGAGATATAATTAGAACATGATTATGATTACATGAAATGGGTATGAATAAAAGGGACATTAGGACAGGGATGGTAGGTTTTCATGACCATAGATGTCGCAACAACCAATCTGTAGTCATACAGCTCCCTGATGAAAGATTTCTCAGGAATTGAGATGATGTTAGATTGTTTAAAGCAGGAAACACATCTCCAGTAACTGATTAAAAATCTGAATGAAGATGGGAGCTAGTTATTCAGCACAGGTTCTCAAGCAAGGAGTCACTCTGTCAGGGCTTGGAGCTTTTCCAATCTTTTGCCTGTGAAATAGATCTTGCTCATCATTTTTTAAGGATTACCAAGGATGGGGGGGGCGGGCTGGAGGGATTGAGATAGTGGGGTTGGTAGTGGTAGATGATAGCGATCTCCTCTCAAATCTGCAGTAGAACAAATTCAGGTCATCTGCCAGTTTACAATTCTCTTCAGTAAGGGAAGGAGATCTGCTGTGGCCAATGATGATATTCTGGCTTCTCCACATAGTTGCAGGTTCATTAGCTGAGAATTGTTTTCTCAGTTTTTCAGAGTAGATTTTCTTTGCTACCCTGATCTTCCTTATTAATATGTTCCTGGCCTGATTATAGATAGGATTCCTATAGGCCTCCCCTTTGGCATGACAAAATTGCTTGAGCTTGGCTGTAAACCAAGGCTCATTGCTTATTGTTGTAATATAAACACAAACTCTCGTAGGCACACATGTCCTCACAAAAGCTAACATAAGATATCACAGTATTAGTAAATTCATCTAAGTCTGCTGAAGCAGATTCAAAAACATTCAAATCTGTACAACTGAAGCAAGCCTGAAGCTGTAAGTTTGCCTTTTCAGTCCAACACTTCACCATTCTGCTTTGCAGTTTTAAGTTTCTTCATGTAGATAGAATAGGTGAATCATGCAATGATCAGAGAAATCTATGGCTGCATGCAGTAAAAAGCAATAAGTACCTTTTAACATGACAGCTAGTGAGACAGCTGACATGCTGAGTATATGGGGGCAATTTATGAGGAAGATTAACTCTATTAAATTGCCCTAAGACAATGAGTAGGAAGTATGGATATTTTGGTTTTATGCAAAGTATTTGTTATACTAGAACAGTAGTCATCAACCTTTGTGGCTTGGCAATCCAGCGGGAGGGAGGGGAACTGGGCCATGTGAGTGCCTGGTTGTGAATAGTCCATGATCTGGTAGTGGGTTGCAGTCTGTGATTGGGGACCTCTCTGCTAGAGTCTGCATTGCACTGCTTGTGCAAGCCTGAAATAGTATACAAACTCCAGTCAAAATAAATGAGGAAAACTCTCATGGAGCATAAAAGGGTTTACAATTTGATGAATAGTAACTTTAAATCCATATTGCAAAATTTCTTTAGTACTGTGGCATCCTTGCACCAGCAGATATTAACATAGAAGTAAATTTCACCTTCTCTGTTTTTTCATGGGCGTCTCTGTAACCTAATCTGTCATTTGAATCTAAAACCAAGGGAATTCTACTATATTATCAAGGACAGTCTCATTGAACAAAATTTCTGTAAAGCAGAGAACTGCTGAATTAGAAAAATCAGGAGTATTCTGATTTAGAAGTAGTAGTTCATCCATTTTATTGACGGTAGATCTGTTAGATGAATCAATGGGAATGAATTCCCAACCCTCTGTCTTTCCCCATTTCAATAGCACTCCTGCATACATGATCCTCTCCTTCATTTCTTTTGTCTCCAACTGCTATAAAGATCTGCTACTCCTCTGATCAGAATATTCACATAATTTCTCATTTAAAAGTATTGTAATCCTAAGTATTCTCTTGCAACGAGTTCATTTAATCAGTCATGTGATTCACTGACAGCCCTTAAAGCTCTCCTTGCTGCTTTTCTTCTGGAGATGGAAGTAAAAAACTTCCACCTTCCCTTTTAGGTCCCATTTCTCTGTTATCTTCTAGAGGGCTTTTCTTCTAAAAGTATTAAAAATTCAGGATTAAAAGTCTCTCACCCAGATTTATCACACTGTTCTTCGATCTGTCTTCCTCACTTCCTTCCGATGGCTGTCCCAGCTTCATAATGGTGCACAATGGCCGCCTTCCCAGCTGTCAAGTTAAAAAGCCTTATCCGGGTCACTAAGGGAGATTGCAGGCTTCCTGTGATCCTCAGACTGTGCTGTTTCTGTTCATCACCCCACTGAGGCGATTTATGTCCATTGGGACCCCTAACAGCTAGGGATTCGACATTCCCCCACAGAGCTTCTGCAGGGCAGGTTGTGTTGCTGCGACATCAGCCTTGCCCTCCCAGAACTACAAAAAGATAAGTTTTGGCAGTAAAATCAGCAGATTGCTGGAAAGAGAAAAAGGAAGTTCTTGCCGTGCAGCCATCTTGACAGGAAATTTTGAGTTCTCCAAGTTTCTTGAGTTATTTTCTCTTTATGATTTTCATCCATGGAATGCTTCCCAAACTCCCAAATAGTCTTAAGACACTGGTTTGATTAAGTTATATTGTTTACATTATATTGAATTCTACTATGATGTAGTCACTCTCCACAAAGTTCCAGCAACTTTAATCCCCTCTATCATTTATTCTAATTCCAATATAGCTTTCCCACTAGGTTCCTTCACTACCTTCTGAATGACAAAGCTGTTAGCTAGGTTGATCAGAAATCTGTTCAATCTCCCACTTGATGCAGAATTGTCTCTCAGTTGATGTCAGGATAGTTAAAGTCTCCCAATGCTACTATGCTGTATTTCCTACATGCATTTGTTAACTGGTTAGCAAGAGATCATATATTTATTCAGCTTGGTTGGGTGGACTGTATACCTGACAAATGCCAGTCCAATCTCTTCTTGAAGGTCTGAAGTGATGGCACTCCCACAACTTCTGAGGACAAGCTGTTCCATTGGTTGATTGTTCTCACTGTCAGAAAGTTTCTCCTTATTTCCAGGTTAAATCTCTCCTTATTTCCAGGTTAAATCTCTCCTTGTTCAATTTCCATCCATTATTCCTTGTCTGGCCTACAGGCGCTTTAGAAAATAGCTTGACCCCTTCCTCTCTGTGGCAGCCCCTCAAATATTGGAACACTGCTATCATGTCTCCCTGGTCCTTCTCTTCACTAGACTAGCCAACCCCAGTTCCTGTAACCATTCTTCATATGCCTTAGTCTGCAGTCCCCTGATCATCGTGGTTGCTCTTCTCTGTACTTTTTCTAGAGTCTCAACATCTTTTTATAATGTAATGACCAAAACTGGATGCAGTACTCTAGGTGTGGTCTTACTAAGGCTTTATAGAGTGGCATTAGTACCTCACTTGATCTTGATTGTATCCCTCTGTTAATGCAATTTAGGATTGCATTAACTTTTTTGGCTGCTGCTGCACACTGCTGGCTCATATTTAGCTGGTTGTCCACTAAGACTCCAAGATCCCTCTCACAGTTGCTGCTATTGAGCCTGGTTTCACCCAGTCTATATGTGTATAGGACCTATGGCAGTGTTATTCTTTTTTTTCTTTTATATTGACCCATATGCATTATGGGAGGCTTTCATTCTTGTTTTGTGCTTTTCTGTAGAGATGTAGTAATCCCTAACATATAATACAACACTGACTATTCTTTGTTAGATCTGTTTCTTTTGAACAGACCTAACAAATTAATTATAATTTATTATTTTATTAAATAATAATTTAATAAAATGAATTATTAACTTTATGATATTTGAATTTTAATTTAGCCAAGAAAAAAACTAATTACTTTTTACTTAGTTAAATTATTAAAAACGCATATATTAAAAGAATTGGCATGCATAAATGAAAGTTTCATGTCTCAAGGAAAATTGTAAGCTTAAAAGTACCTCAGATTTTGGGCATATGATGTAGTTAGAGAAGTATGATATATACCAATACTCATAAAAAGTCACCATGTTTTACATATTTTAAACAAATTACAGATTAAATAATAATTTAATAAAATGATACTACTATCTCCAGATAACAATATATAGTTTGTATATTTGGCCAGAAGCCCTACTCTTGGGAAATTTTAGAAGAAATAGGTTGTAAAATCAAACAAATTCTTTAGGGCATTTCCTTCTTTGAGAAACCAATAATACAGAGAAAAATATATTTCGAAAAACAGATTGCAAGGGTGTAAATGTAATCTTCCTTCCTGGCATTTATCTTCCCTATGGCATGCTACTGTTGTATTATAATGCTCTGAGGCAGCTGATGAGAGATGAGGCTCAAAATGTTAAGATTGATCCAGATAACAATTCAAGACCATCAGATGCTTGATGGAAGTGTTTAAAATGCAACTAGGTCTAAAGAAAGTATGTAAGTACTTTCAGTATTCTATCCAATATGTGATGGATCACAACCCTCCATATGCCCCAGTAAAATGAGAATAAACCATCTGGTTTCCCTTCACATGAAAATCTTGCTCATCTATATTTATGTGCACTTTCATATTCATTTACACTCTTCAGTTCTTACTTTTCTTGCTTATGTTTTACATCACCAGCAGAATGATCTAGAAACATCAGTATTTTCTCTTGATTACTGATACAGGCATTAATTCGATCCCTACCCACATTTAAACAGTATTATGTTAATTTTTCAGAATTAACCCATTCAGAAAATAACTTAACAAATTTTTTTTTTTCTTAATATCTAGCATCTTTTTATCTCATCCCTTCCCACCCCATTTCGGGATGATGTTCATATGACTAATTCAATCTTGATCAATAATGAGTAAAATCCTGGGTTCCTGTATCAGGTGGGAAAATAAATTATTGGCAATCCAATGATCAATCAACATCTTCAAAACATTCTGTTTCCAATGAGTGGAAAGTTTGGAAGTTAAAAAGTCAAGTGGACTTTCAACCTACAGTTCAAATTGTCACCCATTTGTGAGTGATTGGTCTGACTCACATGCAATTGATCATTTATTCCAATAATAAAGACTTAGACCTAGTTCTTGGGAGAATACCAAGCTCTAAATCATGTTGCCAACTAAAAAGAAATGAACATGGAGGTTACCATATCTACTCAAGAGGAACGATCCTTATTTCCATAATTAAACATATTCAGGTATTCTTGTTTAAAAGATCTTTTTTCAGACTACTTTCTTTTGTTGGAAACATTTCTCCTACTTCTGACCTGGATTCCTATGATATTTTGCTCCAGGTTTTTCCTCCTCTTGGAAAACCTTTGGTTTGACTTTTTGGATTAACCTCAGAAGATTTCATTGGCATCCAACTGTTTCACAGTCCATTCAGTCCTTCTGCTTCAAAATCCCTCAATCTTGCAACTGCAGCACTGCTACAAGAGACAAACATTTTTTGAACTGCTAAAACTTGGCCAAAAATACTAGTCATTTGCTCTGTCACTGCTATTAATGGAAGATTTACATCATACCAATAAAATCTTTGGAATGGTATAAACTATTTGCAAGAATGAAATAGAGAAGGATATGAGGATAGATGCATAGTCATCAGGAAAGAGAAGACACTTGAACTGAATTTAATAAAAACTCTCACACTTATAATTGTCTTGGTTTCTGTGTGCAATATTCTAAGACTTGAATAGAACATTTTGACAAGCAACCAACTCATCAATTAAATGGAATAAGATAGCATATTTTATCTTGGCAAGATGTGACACAGTATAGCAAGAGCTGAGTTATGATAAAGATCTCAAATGATGAAAAAATTCCTTGAAAGATAGAAAATACTCAAATAGATTAAAAAAAGAGTTGGAGATTTTTCTTGTAAATAAAGGAAAGAAATCAGGGGCTAGCAATCTAAAGATTGCAGGACACATGTGGTTCCCAGCTTTTCTCATCATCGCACCATCAGAGGTTTCTCACTGTTATAAAAGACAGTTGTAGAATTAGGGAAAATATTAAGCCCATGAAGCAAGAGAAAGAAAGGGAAAAATGCTATCAGAGTTAACACATCACTTGAGAATTGTGAGTTATTTTTAAATGTCCATGTGAGGATGTGGTTTAGAACTGTACCAAATGCAGGTCTAAAGTTAAATTTCTTTGGAAATTTGAAAATCAATTCATTTTTATGAATATTTAGTCTGCACTATTGAAATGAAAATTTGAATTACAGAAATGAAGTTATCTATTGGGAAAGTCATATTGAATATCTAATTAATTCTGATAATATAACTGACATTTTTTGCCCTAGAGATATCAGCAAATCAATTGGAATAATTTCATGATGTATTCTATTAATTGGTAAAAATAAATTATTTCAGTCCATAAGATAACAAGGGTTGTATATATATTTTAACTGTAATTATTTTCCCATTAAAGATAAATCAAAAAGAAACAAGAGCGCAAAAATTAAGGAGACACTAAAGTTAAGCAATTTAGAAGTGACTTCAGTCTTCAACAAATAATTACAATTTTTATCTCTTCCCCCTCTTAGACATTATACTCTTTTAGCCTGTCATTCAATCTCCATCTTTATTGATTTCCCAATCCATAAATCAGTATGTTCTTTCTTTCTTCAGCAAAAGTTCATATAAGGTTTCCTGTCAATCAAAAAAGGTGTTTTTCAATCATGTTCTCCAGTTAGATATTTGCATGGCAGAAACTTCAGTCACCTAGTTACTATCTCTGAAAAACTATTTATGCAATGTACTTTTGATTTCCAAGCCCTTTCCCCCTCCCTTTCTGTTGTCAACTCTAAAAAGATCATAGTAATATTTTATGAGTTGATTTTATAAGTTGAAGGACCCTGTCCCAGGGGTGGGATTCAAAAATCCCAGCAACTGGTTCTCTGCCTGATTGCTGGGTGGGCATGGCCATGGTGGGCATGGCCTACCAGAACTTCTGGTTTGGCCGTCTTTCTCCTTCCCCAGGCTTCCCTCAGGCCTCTGGGAGGACAAAAATGGCCTCCCTGGACTCCAGAGTGGCTCCAGAAGCTGGAAACAGGCCCGATTTGGAGTTCCAGAACTTCTGGTTCAGCTATTTATCGCCTTCCCCAGACTTGGGAGGCTTCCCTCTGGCATCTGAGAGGGCAAAACAGCCTCTCCCAGGCCCCAGAAGCTAGAAACAGGCCTGTTTCCAGACTTCCGGAGCTTCCGGTTTGGCCTGTTTTTGCCCTCCCAGAGCCTCCACACAGACCCTGCACTTACCTGCATCCAAAATGGGCTGCTCCTGGGAGGGGTGGGGAGGGATGGGCGGGGCCAGCCAATTGGTTCAACTACTGTGTTTCCCCGAAAATAAGACCTACCCCAAAAGTAAGACCTAGCACTATTTTCTAAACCTGCCCTAATATAAGACCTACCCCGAAAATAAGACCTAGTGTAAATCTCCAGTTCCAGGAAGACTTTTCAGGGAGCAACCGTGCACCCGCGAAACACCCCCCCCTACACACTCACACCCACTATTTGGCACCATAAATATATAAGACCTACCCCGAAAATAAGACCTAGTATGTTTTTGGGAGCCAAAAAATATATAAGACAGTGTCTTATTTTCGGGGAAACACGGTACCAGTTCAGAGAACCAGATGTAAATTTAACATCCAGTTTGCTCAAACCAGGCCAAATCAGCTGAATTCAATCCCTGCCCTATCCCCTACTTGGAACTCTTTTGGTTTAGCTCTTTTCTTCTCAGCCTGTCTTTTATGGCCTTGATGTGTCTCATCCAGTGTCTTACAGGTAATGGGCCAAATACCTTGAAGTTGTTCAATCCATTCCACTAGGGAAGGGATTTGAGGTTTCCCCTAGGGTAGTTCTGGAATGGCCACGAAATCCTGACCAGAAGCAATTTTAAATAGGGTGCTATTATGGATGGAGTTAATATAGTTTTTTTCTTAGGGACCTTGATTCAATCCTCCATTTTGAGACTACATCTGCCAGAAATCTACTACTAGCTGAAAGAAGATGTTCCAGCCAGCCAGCCATCGAAGAGCACTAGCTGACTGACCTATTATAGCTCAGCTGTTTACAGCTAGTCCCAGAAGTTTTTACTATTTGGAAATACTGAGCAGTAGGGATGAAAACAAACAGAAGCTATATGTTTTTATGTGGATCATAACATGAAAAAAAAACCTGCCGATACAACAGGACTCCATAAGAATGCATGCCTAAATGTATTCAGCTGCAGAATAAAATTATTAAAATAACCTGTTGCTTTGGTCTGAGAATAATGCAAAATATTCATAAATATTATGTTTTATTTTCCTTACTATTTCTTGGAGCAAGCATTTGTGCTATCAGAGATCCAGAATTAATTGCATTATCGTAAAATACAGTGGAATGAAGGCTATTGCTGAGCGCATTGGGTTGTATCCCAAAAATTGTAAGCCGCCCTGAGTCTTCGGAGAAGGGCGGCATATAAATGTAATTTTAAAAAAAATATTAAAATAGTACTAAAGCCACAAATAGTAATGTCGTTGCATCAGGGCTGTGCTGTAACAACCTTAGATTGAATGCATGCAGTAAAGCACAGAGGTGGAATCTGCTATTGTACTGCATTATCAGATGGACAGTTGTGGTGGCTGCCAGAAGGATGCTTTTCCATTACAATGCCTGGGTAATTGAAAGGCTTCCCCAAAGAACTTTTCCATGTCATTAAAATTGTGCAAAGCTTTGAAAGGTGTTTCAGTATGATGACAAAGTTCCTTATTAAATCTACTTCATGAAAACAATATTGACCTCTCATTTCTAACAATGAGGTGATGCAACGTTATGGGCTTCATTTGCTTTAAGATACTCTGTGCTTTCTTGTGCAGATTTTGAGAAGAAGATGCAATGAGTGCTGCAGAGAAGGACATGTTTTCTGCAATGCTGTCTAAAATGATATTAGAAGAGTGTGATGGGACTACCCGCAGCAGGCACAAAAGACCTCCCAACATATACCTCATCCAGCCTGAGTTCAGCAACCTATGTATAATGGATGATATTTCAACTGGTACAAATATGAGTCTGCAGTACCATACCTGAAAGATAAGGTTGCTACACCTGTTACTGTCTTATCATCAATAGGATAATTCGGTTCATGAAAAACAAAAAAAGTTTTTACTTGCTATCATTGATCATATAATTTTTGTTCAAGGTGTATAGCTAGTTGATAAGGCAAAATTCAAATCTGATTACACCAATTCAAAACAGAAAAAATATTTCTAGGGCAGTAACTGATCATGACATTATATATTTGTTTATTACATCTTTAAATCACCCATCAGCAATAACTGTCTGGATTATTTCATATATCTATAAAATTACAATATAAATGCATTGTGTATCTAAAAACATGATATTAAAATAAAATATATCACCCTATGGAACCAGCTCCCCCTGGAGCTTCGGGTGGCCCCTGACCTCCGCTCCTTCCGCCGGGGCCTAAAAACCTGGTTGTTCCAACTTGCTGACCTGGGCTGAGGGTGGGGAGGGGAGTTTTAAACAATGGTTTTACTGTTTTTAGCTTTTAATTGGGTTTCTCATTTAATTGTCTTTTAATTGTATATTTTGTATTGTTTTACGATTGTACGCCGCCCCGAGTCCTTCGGGAGACGGGGTGGGTTAGAAATCCAATTAATAAATAAATAATAAATAAATAAATAAAAATAATAAAGGAGCAGCATTGCATAATGCAATGAGTTTTACTTATAATAGCTAAGAGTTCAAAAAACAAATAAACAACAAAAATAATCTAGCCATTCCTCAAGTACCTCTGAAAATCGAGAAGTGTCTGCCGGTCCTTCAAAAGGGCCATAATGCAGACATCCAGTTATCTTCTCTGAAAGATATCTTTTGCAAATGGACTACTACTTCTAAAGAAGCTTCTTTCCTGATTTTGCAGGAATTCATGTGGGATTGTCCTGGGCATATTGGGTACGTATCTAATAATGATGAGATGTGGCTACAATTAATGTCTCTGTGATGAAACACAAGGTTGATTCTACTGTTTCTGTATGTCTAGAGTCACAGAAGCTTTGCTTCCCCAGGTAGGAAATCTCTCTATCCTTTGGCCTTTGAGGATAATTGAGGGGATGGCAATAAAGTTCTTTGGTAATTACCTATTTCTATTTAAAGGAAAGCTGAAGAACTCTAATATGTAAGAAAAGATAGAAGCTTATTGGATTGCCTGAGCAAGTAAAAAGTGTTTCAGTATTTTTAGCCATTTGAAGTCATGCATTAGATTGCACATATATGCTGTGCCTCTATGCTTAAGTATTTGAATTACATGCAGCTGCAAAACTTAGAATAAAGGTCCTTGAAAAAAGGAGGGGCCTATTTTTCTCTCTCTTCTTTTGACTTCCTATCTTGGGATGGACATAAATTGTTATTGGAGACCAAAGTGGCTTCAATAGGTGAGTGTACCTTGAATCATCTCAGACTGAAATAACAGCTGCAGATGGACACAGATACCTTAACATGTTGCCAAGTTTTGTAACAGCAAAAATCTGTCAAGATAATGACCTGTGCCATAAAACTAGTCTTAATGGCCATCTAGTCTGTCACACTAGAGTGAATATGATAGATTTAGTTTGCCACATACCAACTTTTATGTTCCCTTACACCCATATAATGCTCCTACTCAGGAGTGGGCTGCTGGGAGCTTGGGCGAACCCCTAGCTAAGACTCTGGGGCTCGGCAAGGCTCCAAATCCCACTCCTACCTAGCCCCGCCCCAGTCGCTGGAGCCTTAGAACAGGAGCGAAGCGGCCCTGTATCTGCCTTCGCACCACATTTGCGCGTAAGGCAGCCTTCGCTTCCCACTTCTTTGGGCTGGAACTCGTGTCCGCCCGAAGAAGTTTCTCTGCCACGAATGGGCAGAGATGGGCGGTGAGGGGCGTGCCCGAGCGATGCTCCTGCGCAGATAAAACCTTACCTTTCCCTATGGTCTCCGCCGGGAGGGGGAATATTGAGCAACTTCTCCTTTGCTGGCCGTTAGCCAAGGAGAAGCAGTAAAATCCATTTTTATTCCTTTACTAAAGCTGCCGTTCCCTTCTTCACATGGCTTCGCCCAGCAGCTGAGAGGCAGAGGGAGAAGGCGGCGGCATTTCTGTGTGCACTGCTGCTCCTGCTAGCTCCATACACAATGCTAGCAGCCCCCGCTGCCCCCTTCTCTCCCTCCCTCTCGGCTGCTGGGCGAAGCCGTGTGAAGAAGGGAATGACAGCTTTAGCAAAGGAATAGAAACTGATTTTACTGCTTCCTCTTGACTAATGTCCAGCGAGGGAGAAGTTGCTCTACCACGAACTGGCAGAGACGGGCGGTGAGGGGCATACTCGAGCGACACTCCTGCACCGATAAAACCTTCCCCTCCCTTGTCAGCTGAGAGGGAGAGAATGAGAGGAAAGAGAGAAACAAATGAGAGAGAGAAGGGGGAGAGGTAGAGAAATGAGAGAGCTGGAGGGAGAGAATGAGAGAGAGGGAAATAAATGAGAGAGAAGGGGGAAAGAAAGGAAAAAAGAAAAAGAAAGAAGAGAGGGAGACGGGGTGGAAAAAGACAAAAACAGGAATAAGAGGGAGTGGGAGAGGGAGACCTATTTCCCACAGAAAACACCAGGAACAACAGAACCTGGGTACATTTGGCTGGGGGTCACGTGAGTGGGTGGGAGTGGTGTTGAGTTGGCCGTGCCCATCCAGTCACATGACCACCCGGCCACGCCCACCCAGGCAGTTATTAGGGCAGAGAGCACCTTGCTGAAAAATTTGAAGCTAATCCCTGCTCCTCCTCCTTCTAAATTCCCTTTAAATGTTTTTTTATATATTCTAATGTTTTCAAAAATATTTTTATGCTTTTTAATTGTCTGTGTCCCACCCTCCCTATGCTAGTCTTTGACCATAACCAAGATTTATTTGATTTATGTACTTTCCAGCAAGCAATAATGTTTCAGTTTTAAATAGTTCAAAAATAACATTTAAGAAATGAAAATTAAAAGTAAGACAGACAAGCACATGTTTAAGTTAACATTTTAGTATCGAACTGCCATCCTCTGGTAGTTACATGTTTAAGTATACAATTCTTGTACCATAATTCCAGTGTCTTTTCAAATTGTTGAAGCAGCTGCTTCATTTGCAAGACTTATAAGGTTGTACTGGAAACTGCTTCTGGCTATATCCATGCAAAATCTACCCCACCTTTTTTTTTCTTTTTTGGAAGATGCTTCAGAAAGTGTGCTAAGTGTCTCTCCAAATCTATTGCTCAAACCACCAAGGTTTTCCTGAGCACACATGTGGATGCACAGAAATGCTATTTTGAGAAAAATAAAAACAATCTGACATAAGAACAGAGGCGATATTCAGCAGGATTTGACCAGTTCTGAAGAACCGGTAGCAAAAATTTTGAGTAGTTCGGAGAACCAGCAAATACCACCTCTGACTGGAGATTTTACAGTATCCTTCCCCTGCCACGCCCACCAAGCCATGTCCACAGAACCGGTAGTAAAAAAATTTGAATCCCATCACTGCATAAGAACCTAGATAAGTGTGCTTTGATAAAGACACCAATATGATATCTGTGTTTTCTACTGACCTAATTTCCAAGCTGTTATCTTGGTTAGTTTTATAATATTTCATGCATCAACATTCTGCTGATATAAGGAAATAAGAATATAGTATTAGATGCAGCTGCTTTCCTCTCCCATCTGACCTACTTAAACCCTATCAATTTGAATAAGGAGGCAGATATATGTTCATGGAAAAACTTAAAAAAGAAGCAAGTCTGCTATTATAGTTTTGTTTTTTGGAAATAATGCTTTGACAGATCTTTTAATTTTTAGTTGAAAAGGATTAGAAATGCAGCACTCCTGAGTTACTTTCAAGCTAAAGAGTGCATTTTTAGTCTCAGTTCATAATCCTTTGTGAAATATACTATTCTCTCATACATGACATTGTTCTGCTTTTATCTCATGGTCAAACCTAAGACAGCCAACACAGGCACAGAGTTAAGAAAGTGTTGGATAATATCCCATATTATTATAAATTGCTGCCATTATTATTGTGCTTACACTTTGCTTCAGCTTCTGCTGCAGCATTTACTTTTCTACCAACCATGGAAGTCTGTCACTTTTCTGATATCAAAAATATTACCTCTGCTTTCAGAGGAATGGGCTTTCTTTGAAGCAAACTGTTGTGTTGACACTGCTGCTAGTTTGCCATGATGGCAATTTAAAAGTAAAGTTAAATATAAAACAGAAGCCAGCATAAACAATGTTCCTTTGTTTCTCTTGTAGGGAGCCCCCCTCCCAGAAAATCAGTTGAGAAGGAAAAATACCCCCAAGAAATAGAAAAAGCTTTCCACATTGAGAAAATCAAACCACACACTCTCACTGACTAGGTGAGTAAGTTAAGTATCCATGAATGAGATACTTTCATTCTCATTCGCAAAAGTGAAGTGCTTATTGAAAGCGGATACCAAGCATCTGGAACAGCTCCCATTCAGAGGGACTGCAGGCTATAGCATATTCATAAACAGAACGATTGCCAGCTACAGGTTTTGGAAGAAGCCAAAGGCTAAAGGGATTAAAATGCAAACAATAACATTTAATCTATATTATCCCACTTGACCTAGAGGGCAGGACATGACTCCTCAACCTCAATAGTTGCTATCCCACCACAATTAAAATATTAAAAAGCACACATACTGTGTTTCCCCTAAAATCAGAGCTAACCCAAAAATAAGCCCTAGACTGATTTTAAGCATGTGCCTAATATAAGCCCTATCCCAAAAATAAGCCACAGTTAAAGAGAGTAGTGTGGCCAGCATAGGAGGCAGACAATGTGTGCAGGGTGACAGTGTCCAGCAGCAGCCCAGCGCAGATGAGTTGATTACCTGTCCAAACAACAGATGGAGGCAGAGTCATGGTGGGAGGAGGCAGGAGTTCCAGATGTGCCACGCAGGCAGCAAGAAATCTGAGAGTTGGTGAAATGGAGTGGCCGGCCAGCTAGCCATGAGAGGCTCATTTTTGCATTTCTTTTGATTGCCTGCTGCCCGCATGGTGCATCAGGATTGCTTACCTTCCTCCTCTGCCTCCTTCTGCTGCCAGAGCCACCACATGAAGATGATCTTCTCACAGCCAGTCACCCACTCCAGCCCACTAACTCTTGGCTTTCCCATGGCTTGCACAGTGTGTCCAGATCCCCTGTCTCCCCTCCCCATGCCTCTTCCTCCATCTGCTGCTTGGACAGGGAATCAACTCACCTGTGTTGCACAGGCTGTGCAGCCCTAGAGTGTGGGACCAGCAGGCTGCAGCTGCTGCTGGATATCATTGGTCCCCGTGTGCTTCCTGCCTCTTGTGCATAAACCTGGGATGGGGCACCCACCCAGGAGGGACCCAAATTGGGCTGATCACCCTGAAATCGTGTTTCCCCAAAAATAACTCTGTTTTATTTTGGAGCCTCCCCAAAAATATAAGACTGGGTCTTATTTTCGGGGAAACACATTCATTGCATAACAAATCTGGATATTTCAATTACAAAGCCCAGAAACTATTAAAAAAACTGCATACTTACCAAACCTGAGTCACTTCGCTTCTGAATAAACCAGACCTCCTTTCTGCAGCTGGCTTCTATCTCTTTTATTTTTGCTATTTCTGCCACCCATTTCCCAGCTGAAAGGATGAACTCAGAATTCAACTTCCAATACTTTTGATGACCATGAAGGACCTTTAACTAATCTAGTGATGGACCAGGCCCGGGTAAGTATTCACCTAGCCAGGTGAATACTTGAATACAGGTTCCTTTGTCTGTGGGCCTGCCTGTTCAGCTAAGGGTAGTAAAGAGAATTGTAAATTTGTTTGAACCTGATGGCTGCTCGAAAGGAGGTTAGTTAACATTTTCCAAGGCCCAGATAGAGAGGAAGGGAAAAGGTGTGTGAGGGAGTGTGTATGAAAGAAAGGAACTCTTCCCCAACTGCAGCTGGATCATGCTCCCTCCATGCCTTTCCTAGCCACCATTATTAGACCCATTATTAATTCACACACATTATTAATCCACAGGATTGTGACCGATGGGCTCTAGAAAGCAAGTGGTTTGGCCTGAACACAAGACCTTCTGCAAAGGAAGAAGAGTGAAAGAAAGACTGATAAAGAGGGTGAGAAGTTTGCTCCTGGGTGGCCAGCTAGGAATCACTATCCTGACCAAAAGGAGGGACCTGTACTCTGAGAAATTTCAGCTGATGGAATCCTTCCAGGCCATTTGCCTGAAAACCCAGAGATGACAGATCTCAGGGTGAAAGGTACCTTCACCTTATGGTGCACAGAAATTTGTGGATTTCAAGAAACCCAGAAAAGGAAACTTGAAATTTCATCACAGACAGTGGGAAGAGAAATCCAAATATCGGAGCTCAGAATTGAGGATCCTACTAAGATCTACACTAGGGAGACTGATGGAGGCCTGGGAACAGGAGAAATTTCCTGTCCAGGCAGGAATGACAAAGAAGGGGACATGCAAGTTATGTGAAAAGTGAACTCTGCTCAGTGATGAAGCTGGGAACCAAATTTGGCCAAAAGATGGTACTTATGATTATAAAATTTAAAAACACCTAAGTCTAAATTGAAGCCCTCATACCTACCATATTGATATTACTGGGCAGAATTGTCAAATCTGGAAAGTCTTAGGGCTAGGGAGAATGAGGAACTGCTGCTGAATATAGATATCTCACCCTAAAAAAAAACAAATCTGAGGCCAAACTCATGGCCCCCTGCTGTAAAATCCCATAGGATCCAGTTTGAATATGTCTACCCATATTCCTTTCTCCCCTTTCAATTTGGTAATCTGGAAGAACACTCCAATTGGATCCCCAAACTGTTATAAAAACTCTCCAATCCATTATTGAGAGCCACAATCCTTTGTAGGGAGATATGACCCACCTGTACATAACTTTCTCATGAAAGAATAGATCTTAATTTGAGAAAACCAAAGAAATTGCAAAATGGCCAATTGTCACCACATCAGGACAGGGAGCCCCAGTGAGAGTTGCCTGGTCCCTGATCTGCCCCGATTGGGATTACAGTATTGGGATGAATATGACAGGGCGAAGGAGAGCTTATTAGAAGCACTAAATGAGTTAGAATGAAATGTGCTAAAGTGCCCAGCATTTCAGAGCACAGTGCAGAGAGAAGGCAAAACACCAGATGCTTTTTGGGTTTGCCTCCTAGAAGTGGGGGTTGCTTTTGCCCATTTGGATGTGAACAATCTTAAAGACCAATGGATCCTGGCCATGGCATTCATTGACCTGTTGTCCAATGACATCTGGTACCATTCCATCAAATTGTATCTAACTGGTCCAGTTTGGAGATATCAGAACTATGTAGAATAGCGAATGTTGTATTTCATCAAAGGGAAAGATTAAGTGAAGAAGAGAAAGGGAGGAAGGAAGCAGAAAAATAAAGGGATAGGAAAAGGAGAACAGAGAGAAGAGAAAATTTAAAAATGTTTCTGGCCATACAAAATAATAGGAGACTTCAAACTCTCCTCTATCAGCCCAGATGTCCCTGGTGTGAAGAAATGGGGGAGTTAGATGCCCCACTGCTTCAGGTGTGGAAAGAGGGGACATCTAAAGAGGGACTGCAGAGAAAACTTTCCAAGACTCATTAAGACTCATTGCCTCAAATGGGAAAGAGATCCCCAGCCCCCCCCCCCCCCGCGCCATCATGTACAGGTCAAGGATGGCTTCAGGACTTTATAACTCAGTCCAGAGCTGGCAGAATTCAAGGCCACCATCACTGGCCTCACCATTCCCCTAAGGACTGGTCATGGAGGCATGCCTCTCCTCTCTCTTATCATAAGGGGAAAATATATGAGTTCTTGGTGGATACCAGAGCCACCACATCACTAATCACAGAGCCCCCATTTAGATGGTCAGTAGTGCCAGGAGCCAGGGACAACATCATTGGAGTAGGCAGTAAAATAATCCCTGTAGAACAAGGGGAGGCAGAGTTATGGGTTGAGAAATATGAAGGAACATTTCAGGAAAGGTTTTGGCAAGTCCCAGATGGGAAGCCCATTGCCTCCCACTCCATCACTTCCTGCAACTCATATGCCAGCAATTGCACTCAAAGAGTCATTGCAAGATTCAAGCTATGGTAAATGCTACCATATGAGTCTCATATGCACCTGGAGTTTATACTGAAGCTGCACAAGTAGCAAAAAGCTGTCAAATGTGCCAAGCAAATAATGTTTCATCATGAAAGTGATTCATGAGGGAGACAGACCATGGGTATAATGCCCTTTCAAAAAGCTACAGCTGGACTTTATATAGTTACCTAGGGCTAACATTTTTCAATATGCTGTAGTATGTAGAGACCACCTTACTCACAGAATAGGATAGGACAGGATAGGATGAGATGGCACGGCACGGCACAGAACAGAACAGAATAGAGTTGGAAGGAACCTTGGAGGTCTTCTAGTCCAACCCCCCTACTCAGGAAGGAAATCCAGAGTTGTTTATGCAGTCTTGCTGGTTTCTTTTGAGAAAGCTATTTTAGAGGGAGCTATTATTTTTCTTCTTCATTGGTATTGTGCTAGATGGGCTTTTATAATTTCAGTTTTCAAAATTTCCTGTTTCTTGAATTGTTTTCCTCCTGAGGATTCTAATCCCTGGAATCCTTCCCAAGCTCCCTCTGAGTTTATTGAAATTTGTTCTCTTAAAGTCCAAGAATCTAGTTTGACTTTGTTCTGTTGCTTGTGCTTGCATTATGTTGAATTCCAATATTGCATAATCACTTCCTCCAAAGGTTCCTATAGCTTCAACACCTTCTATCATTTCATCTCTGTTAGTGAGAATTAAGTCAAATATGGCTGATCCCCTAGTTCCCTTCTCTACTTTTAGGGAGACAAAGTTGTCTGCTAAGTTTGTCAGGAACCTGTTTGATCTTCCACTTGTTGCAGTGCTTGTCTCCCAGTTGATGTAAGGGTAGTTAAAGTCCACCATTACTATTGTGATGTGCTTCCTACATACTTCAGGGGTGGGCTGCTGTGGGTTCACAGGGGTTTGGGAGAGCCCTAGCTAAGTCTCTGTGCAGTCCAGAGAAACTCCAAATCTTGCTCCTGGCTGGCCCCACCTACCCCATCCCGCCGATCCCAGGAGTCCCCATGTGGCCTGTTTTGGATGCAGGTAAGTGCAGGGTGTGTGCAGAGGCTTGGGGAGGGCAAAAAAACAGGCATCCAGGAAGTTCAGGAAGGTTAGAAATAGGCCTGTTTCCAGCTTCCAGAGAGCCTCTGGAGCCCAGGGAGGCCATTTTCGCCTTGCCGTAGGCTTGAGGAAAGCCTCCAAAGCCAGGCAAGGCAAAAATGCCCCCCTGCCATAGTGCAAGAGACTGAATAGGCCATGCCCACCATGGCCACACCTACCCAGGAACCGGGCAGGGAACCTGTTGCTACAATTTTTGAAGCCCACCCCTACATACCTTAGTTAACTGTCTAGCAAAAACGTCATCTATTTCCTCGGTTTACACCTATAGCAATATCATTTCCCTCCTTTTTATATTCACCCAAATGCATTCAAGAGGATTTCCCCTATTATCATGCTACCACACTTGAAACAGGCTGGCACCTATGGTACTAAAAGATATAGTGCCAAGGTTTGTGATACCTAGAAACTTAGACATGAATTGAGGAAAACACTTCGTGTCATAGGTGACTACCAGTGGTGGGATTCAAAAAATTTTATTACCAGTTCTGTGGGTGTGGCATGGCTTGGTGGGCGTGGCAGGGGAAGATTACTGCAAAATCCCATTCCCTCCCCACCCCACTAGGCTGCTTTCCAGCTCCGTTCTCCTGTGCAGGGCAACAAAATACACCCCAACCAATCAGCTGGGACTTGGGAGACAGAGAATAGATGGGGCAGGGCCAGTCAGAGGTGGTATTTGCCAGTTCTCCGAACTAAAATTTCCACTACTGGTTTTCCAGAACTGGTCAGAACCTGCTGACCAGGTTCTGGTGATTACCCATGTGTTGCAGACTCTAGGGACAATCCAGAACCTTTATGTACTTTACCATCCAGCCTCACCAAGGGGAGGGAGAAGTAGAATGCCAGAACAGGAAACTTAAGATCCTCCTAGGCAAACTTTGTCAGGAGACACACCTGTTATGGCCCCAAGTGCTACCTGTAGCCCTATTCCATGTTAGAATCAAACCTAGGTAAAATTTGGACATCTCCCCTTTCAAATTTCTCTTTGGCTATCCCTCAGACACCTTAAAGGGTTTAGACCTCCACTCCCTTAGCCTAGAAAAGGGGAAGTGAACTTATCATCCTATCTTTCAGCCCTGCACCAACAGCTCTGGAGATTGTGGAATGCCTTGACACAGATCCTGCCACTCAAAGAGATTCTTCACCCATTCAAGCCAGGAGACTGGGTCTGGATCAAGTCATTCTCCTGAAAATCCCCACTGAAACCCAGGTGGAAAGGACCCTTCCAGATCTTCCTCAGGTAGCTGAGAAGGACACCTGGATCCACTGGACCTACATCAAACCAGCAGTTTTTGACCACAGTATTGAATCTATCCCAATGCCGAAGGTCCCACCATTGAAACTACAGAAAAACCCAGAGATAGACGAATGGGCATTAAAGACTCTATTTTGCAATGAGGATCCTTGGGAAGATTATGGGAAGAGGATGGAAATATGTTCTAGCATTGTACCTTATATACTTTGTGATACAGTTAACTGATGGGTTTATGGATATAAATGTGTTCTCTGAAGGGAAATTTTTGAGAATATTTGGCCAGGGAAGTATTAAATCTTACAGAATTTTGCCTAAAAGGGGGGAGGTCAGTTAAGGATATTCCATCAATTTTTCCCATAGGGGTAATCACATGGTCATAGGCCATCCAAAATTTTACTAGATTCAGGGATTTCCACTTAACAGCTTCATGTTATACCATTTTTGACTGGGGATCTAGTACAGATTTTAAAGATGAAAGCTTGTTTGTCCTACACACTGTTACTATAATCAGTGCAAACTCATGCTTCAAGACGAAAAATTGTGTGACTCCCAGGGTACCAGGTTGCCAAAACTTGAATAATGCTGCCCTTTCCTGCAACCATACCAAGATACTTCCCTTTGCATACAGCCATATCAAACTTCCCTTAGGGTGGTTCATACTCTGTGGCATAAAGGCCTATTCCTACCTCCCCACCAATGCCAATACTTTGGGGTGCTTAACAGTTTCTATGTCCTTCCTACAGAGACAGCATAGAAGAGATCTCCAAACCCTAACATCTGATTGTGACTCCCAAGCACCATGATTCACAAAAATGGAACATTTGGCACTAAGATGCCAGCACTTGCTGTGGGTAATGCAAAAAACAAAAACTGTCTGGCATGCCCCCTTGTAAAGAATCTAAATTCGACCTCCCAAACCCTAGATGCCCTGAAAAGGGAACTGAGATAGGTTAGAGAAGCCACACTTGAAAATAGGACAACCACTGATTACTTACTATTGTGACACAAGGAGTTTTGAGGTACGTGCTGCTTTAACCCCAACCAATAACCTAACTGAAAACTCAGAATTAGTCGAGTGTGACATAAAACATCTGAAAGAACTAACACAAGATATTGGCTATGACAAAATGCCCTTCAACCAATCAGGACTCTTCTTTTGGCTTCCAGACCTCCACTAGTTAAAGGCCCTCATCTTGGAGGATGCTGCCCTGATCACCTTGAAGATCCTTCTCTGCCGCCTCTATCAGTGCATACTTCCATGCTTAAACAACTTGAAAAACTGCCTCCCTACTTCACCAAAAAGAGACCCCAAGCAGGTATCATTAATAATGTACAAAACAGACAAAAAGTACCAACTTTACCAAATTAAACAGGATTGTTCTGAATATTTTTTCACAAATATTAGCACAAAACAGGAAATTATAGGGAGCCCCCACCCTGAAAAATCAGATGAGAAGGAAAAACAACCCAAGAAATAGAAAAGACTTTCCAAAATGAGAAGATCAAACCACACTCCCTCACTGACTAGGAAAAACATTCGTAGTGGCTTTCCCAACAAGTTAAATAACCATGAATGAGATACTATTGTATCTCATTCACAAAATTGAAGTGCTTATTGAAAGCAGATACCAAGCATCTGGTACAGCTCCATTCAGAGGGACAAAGTGCCGCAGGCTATAGCATATTCATAAATAGAATGATTGCCAGCTACATGCTTCACAAGAAGCCAAAGGCTAAAGGGATTAAAACATAATATCATTTAATCTGCATTTCCCCATTTGATCTAGAGGGCGGGACATGACTCCTCAACCTCAATAGGAACTAGCCCACCATAGTTAAAATATTAAAAAGCACTCATACAAGTTCATTGCACAACAAATCTGGATATTTCAATGACAAAGCCCAGAAACTATATAAAAATCCATCTACTCACCAGATCTAATTGTCAGCTGCCCCAGAGCCGATGCTGACTCACTTTGCTTCTGAATAAACCAGACCTCCTTTCTAGCAGCTGGCTTCAATCTCTTTTAATTCTGCTAAGGTGACATTTCTGAGGTTCATTTCCCAGCTGGAAGGACAAGCCCAGACTTCAACTTCCAACACTTTCAAACAGCAACAACAATGCCAACATTGATTACAGTCATCCTTAGCCAAATGGTTATTTTGAGGAGAAGCCCTTTGCTCAGATTATTTGTTTGGAGAGTAAGTTTTGTATAATCTGCAGTGGCTTTGCAGTTGCAGTAGTAAAAAGAAAAGTCCTGAAAGGAAGAAACTTACTACAATGTCTTATGCAATCTGATCAATACTTCCTTCTACTTTTACGCTGATGAATGGAACAAGATTATCTCCTTCCACCCAAATGCACTGGCAGGGATTTCTGCCTTCTACTCCCTTCCTATTGTAGCTATTTAATTTGGAAATGATTTAGTTGGACAAATTTTGACTGCCCATCAATATTCTCATCACTAATTGTAATATACTACTATGCCTCATTCTGTTCTGTTTCATTTTATTTTAATATTTTGATTTTTAAAGTACTTATCTGTGATCATATTAAAAGATTGATAGTTGTGCTGGTTTCCTATGGGATTATCCCTTCAGCCTGGTTCCTAGTCTCTTTGCATACCTTTCAAGTCCTTTCTATTGCACAAGAGACCAAAACTCCTGCTTCCACATCCTCTTTTTTAAATTATTTTTAAATGGTCAACTGGTCAATCTAACATGCAAAGCACCAAAACAGAACAACCTATTATTGCCTTAATGCATATAATTGAAATTATAATTGAAGGGATTTTGCTTGGCAGAATAACTGTTGCTCCCAGGGAAGTGCTACCTCTTTTACATAATGTTCTTAGTTGCCACATTGATACCCCAGGAAATCCCTTTCCTCAAACTCTTCAATGGCACTTTTCATTGGCACTAACTTGGCTACACAAATCCAGATGAGAACTAGGTATACGATAAGTGATACAATCCCCACTTATTCTTTGTTTTCAGCTCGGTTGAACAGCAGAGTGATCATTTAAGCAGAAAACATATTCAGATGGTCAATAGTACAATAGAAGTTTTAAAAAAACATGGAAAATATTGTGTGGGCAGCAAAGTGTAAATGATATGATTTCCTGTCAGTTCTGGAAGGAAAAACATAACAAAGCAGCTTTGTGAATACGACATCTCTCAAATGAAGCCCTAATATGACGTGCCTGTTACTCACATATTCTTTCCCCAATTCTGAGTGTTGTTTGTCTCTTCTCTATTTTGATGGGACTCCTTCTTTCCAGATTTCAAATTCTGATCTGCTTGGAAACCTATCACTGCTTTTTAAGAACTCTTTATTTGTCCCAAAGATGCTTTTTCAAGAGGCAACTGGACTTTCTGATTTTCTGAGTGTTGAGGTCACCTGGAGGTTTATCTGTGTCATCAAAGTCACCTGAATAGTACAAATGGGTGTGGGGCCTTCTTGGAACTATTGAAAGGGCTGTGTTGTAGACTGGAGATAAATAATGTCATAACCTTCCCCTTCTGTTGAGAGAGGGCAGTTCAGTTTTGACATAGGTGGACTCTTTGGTCCTCTTTCAAACCATCAGGCCTCTCTGTCCAAAATGTGGATTTTGCTATCTTCAAAAGAGTGGCCTTTGTTTTTTGTATGCAGATGCTTGTTCTCTTATGTTGTGCCATATGTTTATGAAGTGGTTGTTTTGTTTTACCAATTACAAATTTGCACTTGGCTCACTGCATTGTACTGCACATACCACATTGCTCAGTTTGTGTCTTGGTGTTTTATTCTTGAGGTGAACAAGCTTCTACCTTAGTGTATTCTTGGGTTTGAAGTGTGTGCATATGTTGTGTTGGCTGAAGATCCTCCTGGTGAAGATCCACCATTACAGTACCACAATTAGTTGTATTGAGACCTACTGTAAACTGTTCAGTTGGGGAATCCAGAAAAAGAAACTCCTGGGACATTATTTTATCATCTTTACTGAATAAATCCACACTGGCACAGAAGAAGTGAAACCAGCTCTGATTTCCCATGCAAAAGCACTCATAGTTCATTCCCCCTTTCCCCATGGGACACCCACAGTCCATTATGCCCACCAATCATTTCTGTTCATTTTGTTATGAAAACCAGCTAGCCACATTGTGACATCTGCTCTGGGTGTCCTTGGGTGAGGTGGGGGGATTGCATTCCAATCCACCACCATCCTTTCCTTTGTCAAACTGTGAGTGAAGCAGAATATAGGTGAAAGTTAAAGTCAGCCTTGATACCTACACAATGAAACTGAAAGTGAATATCTAAAGTCATTCTATAAGCAAGCATTAATAGAAGAGTGAGTTAAATTTTACAGATGACCATTTAAAGGACTTCACATAAATACTTTGACTTGACTTGATCTTGACTTACAACCACAATTGAGCCCCAAATATACTAAACTAGGTAGATGTCATAAATACATGCTAATTGTCAATTGCCCAAATTTTGATCACATGACCAAAGGGATCATAAGTCACTTTTTTCAATGCCATTGTAACTTCAAATGGTCATTAAATGAATGGTTGTGAGTTGAGAACTGTCTGTTACCAATTATTTGTGATAGTCTATTGACACATGATGAGCAATTGGAGGAGGATTCCATAATTATAAGGCAATTGATGACCAGAGTGGTGTTCAAAAGATAACTTTTATCTGAGGACTGAGGTCTTGTCGGTAGTCTAGAATTAAAAGTAGACAAACTCATAGAAATGTTGGTATAGGGATTTCTGAAGGAAACCTGCAATTATTGCCATTAATCTCAAAGAATGAGTGAAGATGTTAAAGCATTTTTGTCAATTTATAGCACAGATTAATAGTTGATCCTGTCCGTTCAAGCAAATTTTGGGCAAAGGCAAATGCTTGGCCCTGCAATAGCAAAATAAACTCTTCTCCCCCTGGAACAATGCTGTTCATTAGAAGAAAAACACTCTTTAAATATCAAGAGAACGGAACAATCTTTTGAGCAATGCTGAGAGGAAAAAAGGTAGGCAGGATTACTTTCTAATGCATCCATTTTAGGGGGCAGTCCAATTTATTGTCCCCTACTTCTGCAGAGAAGAAAATTAGGCTTAAAGCCTACATTTCAGCCAGCAATAGTTTCACAAGCATAAAAGAACAGACATAAAATATCCTGCTTGTCAGACTATCATCTCCTTGCGGGATGGGGGGAAAAAAGGCAGAGTATGACTTGCCACATGTGTTGTGACAGTAATCAGTTGCAACAGACCCATGGTTGTCATGGCAGCACTGGAATCCTAAAACACCCTAATTAAAGCAGTCCTAGTCTAATTTCCTTCAAATGATGGCTGTCTTGAAATACAGTGTCCCTAAAGTACTCAGGGTATAAATATTAACATCTCAAACATTAATTGAAACTAAGGATGATATAAAAGGTAAGGATTCCAATACAAAGCTTTCTTGTTCTTTTATTTTCAGTCAGTTTTTATTACAATCACAGAACAACAACACAGACAAAAGCACTAAAGCAATAATACTAAAAAGCAAAAAATATTTTATGGCTTCTTATTTTTCTTTCAGTAGAACATTTATAAGAAAAAAAACTACTGCTAAATGTCTGTCTTTCTGTTGTTTAAGCCTGATGGGTCATTTTGCAACAAGATCCAGCCAAGATTGGATTGCCACATGCTGAAGCACTTCGATGCGTTAATCTTTCTAGCCTGTTCAGTACACCATACACAGTGCAATTACAGCATTTTAAATAGGAAAATACAGGAAGAGAAAAAGAGCCACTTAATTTTGTTTTACTTCCACCAGAACAATGAAGGTAGGGAACAAGGCTAGTTGAAAGTGTCTTTTTTTTTATTAGTCTGTAGGTACTTCAGGGGTGGAATTCAAAAATTTTAGCAACAGGTTCTCTGCCCGGTTGCTGAGTGGGTGTGGCCATGGTGGGTGTGGTCTAGTCAGCCTCCTGCACCATGGCCGGGGTGGGTGGGGCATTTTTGCCCTCCCTGGGCTCCAAAGGCTTTCCCCTCGAGCCTCTGGGTTGGCAAAACTACCTCTCTGGGCTCCAGAGGCTCTCTGGAAGCCAGAAACGGGCCCATTTCCGGCCTTCCCAATCTTCCAGGAGGCCCATTTTTCACCCTCCCTGAGCTTCTGTGTGCGCCCCGCACTTACTTGCATCCAAAATGGCCATGTGGGGACTCCTGGGAGGGGCAAGCAGGGTGGGCGGGGCCAGCCAGGAGTGGGATTTGGGGGTTCTCCAAACTGTGCAGAATCTTAGCTAGAGGGTCTCTTGAACCCCTGCAAATCTCCAGCAGCCCACCCCTGAGATAGTTACATATTATTTCACTACACTGGAGACCTATTTAATCAGATTTTAATTATGCCCCACCAAGAATTTCATCCTGTTGTGATTTTTCCATTTTCACATTTACTGATTCCTGACAGAGATGAAAAAATATTTTCAGTGGAAGCAGCTGCTACCATTGTGACACAATTATATTCAAATAAACAACAAAATTCCTTGGCTATCAATGCTGACATACCTAGAAATAGGTTACTTCATGGCATCTTTCAGGGCAGGATGGACTGGGCCATATACATTCAAGACTGCATTTTGCCCTTCCCATTGGCTTGATTAGAATGCTATAAATAGCAATCCCTGGTGAAGAAATCAAATCAAATCAAATATTTATCGTCAATGCACAACATGTGTACAATGAAATCGAAAAAACAAAGTAATAAAACTGTAAGCAGGTATTAGTACACTTTTTCTCTGTTAAAATGCTAAAGAGTTTGATAATCTTTTCAGGTACGTTCAAATAGAAGCATCTGCAGCTGCATTTAAAAACAACAGGTGGTCACAGTTATATAAGCACATTAAAAAAAAACCCAGGACTGTTCAAGCCGTTGTGGCCAGAAGTCGATTTTTTGAATCCCTCTGCAGACTTCCCTAAAATTAAAGAAAAAAGATTGTAAAGAGGTATGCAATTATAAATGGCTGGCAAAATATACACAGGAAGAAGGAAGAAAGACAGGTAGCAATGGACATGTATATGTAAATGTGTATGTAAATGTGTCTCATAATATGACACTTTATACATTTTATATAGTAGATCTCTCTCTCTTATGTCTCTGTCTGTCTTGCTCACTAAGAAAGGATTTTTCAAAATGACCACCAGAGCATTAGTATTTCATATATTATTATTAACACGCTCTGATGCTAAGGAGTTCTACTCCCCCCTCCCCACCTGAAAAGAAATCTGTTCCAAATGCAAAACACAAGCAGAGGAGAGGAGTTTCAGTTTTATTTTCACAGCACCAAGCAGCTTTAGTACAGAACAGTTGAGCTAAGCCACGCCCAGGCTCCTCGCTGTCTCCTCCTTGCTCACACAGCAAACACTGTTTCAGTTTAAACAGCCCTCAACTCTGTCACACACTAACAGGATGCTAGCCAGATGAATATTGATGAATGCTGGTAGGCAGAGGCACAATTTCCCCCCTTATTTTTCTCCCCAAAAACTAAGCCCAATCACATAGTTTTGTAGTGAAGTTTTGTATAGAGCTTGTGCAGGGGTGGGATTCAGTTTTTTAAACAAATGGTTCTGTGGGTGTGGCTTAGTTGGTGGGTGTGGCTTGGTGGTCATGTGACTGGGTGGGCATGACCAACCCGACATCACTCATGTCAAGGGGCGCTTCTCCTCGCCTGGCCTCTCATGATAGTGGGGATGCTGCAATGGTCATAAGTGTGAAAAATGGTCATAAGTCACTTTTTTCAGTGTCATTGTAACTTTGAATGGTCACTAAATGAACTGTTGTAAGTCAAGGATTACCTGTACAAAAATACAAAAAGCTTCTTTGCTTGCAAAAAGCTGCCCTAAATCCCAATCATTAGATTAAAAATACCTGCAAGCCAGAGTTACAAATCAGGCAGGGTGCCAGAGCACCTTGAGGAATGAAAATATTTAAAATGCAGTGATAACTATCAAGCAGCCAACTCTTGCTCATAAAGTGAAACCCTTTAGCAGAGAGGTCATTTAAGCTCTCCAGAAAAAGCAGACCCAGGAAAAGCAATCCTTAAATCCATTTGAACACTTTAAAATACCAGCTGGTCTCACTCACCTCACAAGATATCCTAAGGAAATCATCCAGATTTAAGGAAGGGTCACATGCCCCCCAAAAGACAGTAAAAAAAAATCAGTGCCAAGCTTGCATCCTGCCTCTTGGAAGTATACCCCAAAAGGACCATGCCAGATAGTATTAAAGCAGTGAAGGAAGACCCCCTCCCCAAATAGAAAAAGAAACCATGAGGCAAGAAAAAATTCAAACACAATACAAATAATTACATCACAACAGTAGCTGTTGCTTGTTGAAGCTGAATAGGGGAAATTATCCCATCAATTAACACAGGATTAAACTTCACCAAGCACAGACTTAACCTTCACCAAAAACCAGTTTTAGACCAAAACTCAGAAAGAGTATGAAAACTCACGTTTGAATGTCAATCCTTCTAGCTATCCAAGAAACCTTGCTGAATGTCACTCATCTTGGTTCCCTGTCACTAAAAGTTTTGCTTCATTATTCAATTATTTCTTCAAAGTGCTGATTGTCCAGGGAAGTATTTCCTTCCAACAGCAGTGTAAAAATCTTAAAACAACCCTTCCCCTTTAAGAAAGCTTCAGAAGCTCCAGAGACAGGAAGTCTAGACTGTCTGCCAAGAATGTAATAAGGGTGGAAAAAAACAAATGGAGATTGCTTCTAACTACTGGTTCTCCCAACTACTTAGAAAGTTAACAAGGGGTTCTATAGATAGAACAGGTAGAATCCCACCCCTGAGCTTGTGTGTATATATATACTTTCCCAGACTGCCCAAAAAATTTGAAATTAAATCAGAGATTAAAATATGTCCTAATTTCTTTTATTTCTTGTTCATTCCAAAAGTGGAGAACCATTTTTTTCATGGATCTTTGGAATGCAACTATTATTGCCATCATAACCATCTTCTTCAATTTGGAGTACTTCAATAGAAGTTTAGTGCTATCTACACTGTCTTGGTGGGCACCACAAAGAATTGTTTCCCAGATTGTAGATTTTACAGAACCTGTATATGCAGAGAGAAAAATCATGATAAGATAGGTTCATTTCAGTTCTTTTCCTTCAGTAAAGTAAGAATAAAATAGCTCTGCTTGAATTGTTAATCACACAAAGAATTTTTTGAGTTTTTGTTTCTGCTTATTTGCCGATAATGCCTATCCATCACAAATCACACTGGATTTTTTTTTGTCTATTGCTAAGTGGAAACTCTTATAATATTACAGTAAGAAGTCAAATAAGAACAATCAGTTCTAAGATGTAAAGCAATTCTTGGAATAAAATATAGCCAATTAAGGGAAATGCCAAACTCAATTCAGTTGGGCATCTTTTTTACATCTCCCAGACCAGATACATAAACCTGCAGCACTATGTTGGGAAACTAAGGCACAGATAGTTGAGATAACCACCTATTTTTCCTCAAGTAGCATTTGTATCATTATTTAAGGTAGGAACATAAATGATCCCACAGGCAAAACAATGAAGCCAGATTAGTTTACATTGTTTTACGTTGCATGAAAAATGCCTCATTGGAAAATTAGTCTCATTGGAACATAACATCCTATTTTCTCTTCAGCTATATTGTTTTCAATTAAAATTACTGGCCAGAATCCAGAACCAGTACACCTCATTTGCCATGCTTCTATCAGCAGTTCTCCCTCACTGGAAACTGAAGGGAATGTAAAAGTTTTTCTGAGAACTGCAGTGTCTTCACTGCTCAGCAAAAATTACAAAAATCCCAACACTTCTTCTCAAACTACTTTAGTATATGTAAGTTGAAAGGAATGTCTGTGTATGTTCTAATTGACATCTATCAGGGGAGGAGGAGGAGCTGATGTCGTGGCGGAAATGACAGGAATTTCTAGGGGTTCCTAGGGAGGATGTCAATATCCTGAAAGCCAGTGGTCCTTTGGACCTAATATCTTGGAGAAACAATGTTTGAGGAGATGACACTCTGCTGATCCCAGGGATACTGCAATATTCCTGGTAGATTGAGAGATAGCCTCTCTAGCTGACTTGAAAGGAAAGTGGTCATTGAACCACTGCAAGGCTGGGGCAGAAGAAAAGAGAAACTGTGATTGAATTAGGTGAGAACTTTTAAACTTTTTAAATAACAAGAAAGAGCCTCTTGAAAAGAAAAAGGTGAAGAGAAATCCAGAACTAAAGGGTGGGTGGTATTTAAATCCTCCCCCAGAAGAAAGTGGTGGAGAAAGCTGTTTCCGGTGCAGATAGAAAGAGGAAGCCATTAATTATTGTACAAAGAATAAGAACTCTTTATAATTATCTTTGAAACTGGACTGGATTAACTGAACCTAATGAACTTTTTTTTAAATTCATATTTGTATCCCGCCCTTCTCCGGAGACTCAGGGCGGCTTTCAATTTTTGGAGCACAACCCAATGCGCTCAGCAATAGCCTTCCTTCCATTGTATATGCCTGCTTATTACTAAGTGGCATTTTTACAAAGTCAGCTTATTGCCCCCAACAATCTTGGGTCCTCAGTTTACCTACCCCGAGAGGATGGAAGGCTGAGTCAACCTTGAGCCTGGTGGGATTCGAGCCTGCAATAGTTACAGGCAGCTGGAACTAAGTGCTAGGCTATTATCAGCCTGCACCACCAAGGCCCAACTTAGATGACCAAGAAAAGAAATTGGATTATTTTACTTTTGAACTGTTACTTTCCCCTGATTTTTGAAACTTTTTTTAACTTTTAAAAGACTCATAGACAATTCTAACTCTTAAAGTTAAAGGGAAGCAGTGCAATAGTGCCACCTACTGGGTGGAATTGAAAATAAAGGTGAAAGAGAGAATGGAACATTGAATTTTTAGATTGACCTTGAGAGAGAAGACTAAACAAAGATACAATTATCTACTGGGATAGAGGGTTGCACTGAGAACTTATATTGGAAACAGTGTAATCCTTGGACACTAAAAGAAACAAAGAAGACACAAAGAAATAGAAACTAGAACTCCTTTCACTGAACTGCTTATTTTTTCACTCTACATCCCCCACCACCATCTAAGCTGTTTGCATAGAGTGGAATATTGCAGGAGATATACCCAGCAATACATTTTTAGAGGTTTGTAATGAGGTACTATTAAAAGCGAAAATACCCAACTCCTGGAGGGAGGCATACATAACATTTATACCCAAAGAAGAGACAAATATAAATCAAATTAAAAACTATAGACCAATATCACTTTTGAATACAGACTACAAAATATTTATGACAATTATGGCACAAAGATTAAAAGGAATTATCAGTGAGAAAATTAATACAGATCAAAATGGATTTTTACCGAAAAGGCATATTAGGCATAACATAAGAACAATAATAAACATATTGGAATATTACGAAAATCACCTGGGAAACCAAATGGCATTGATCTTTTTGGATGCACAGAAAGCGTTTGATAATTTAAATTGGGATTTTATGAAATTGCAAATCAATAAAATGAATTTTGGATGTAACTTTGAAAGAATGCTTAACGCAATATATGATAGCCAAAAGGCAAACATATTGATAAACGGGGAAACCACCAAAACATTCAAAATAGAGAAAGGGGTTAGACAAGGCTGCCCACTGTCACCACTGTTATTCATCACAATATTAGAAACACTGTTAGTCAGAATCAGGGGAAACGGGAATATAAAAGGAATGAAAGTCAAGAACCAAGAATATAAAGTACAGGCATTTGCAGACGATATGGTATTCATGATAGAAGAACCACTAGAGATAGGCCCTGCACTAATGCAAGAGATAAATAAATTTGGGGAACTAGCAGGACTAAAGGTAAATAAGGGGAAAACTAAAATGTTAGTCAAAAATATAACAAACTCTAAGCAAAAAAAATTGGAAGATATAATGGGATTACAAATAGTAAATAAAATAAAATACCTAGGAATCGGGATGGGGGCGAAAACAATAATGCTATGGGAAGATAACTACATTAAAATTCTAAAGCAAATTAAGAGGGATTTGGAAACCTGGAATAAAATGCAAATATCTTTTCTGGGAAGAATTGCGACAATTAAGATGAATATACTACCCAAAGTTTTCTATTTATTCCAGATGATTCCAATACTGACAAATAGAAAGTTCTTTATGGAATTGGACAGGATGGTGATGAAATTTATTTGGATGGGGAAAAAAGCGAGAATAAAGAAAAAGTACCTACAAGATAATAAAAGTAGAGGTGGATTCACACTTCCGGATTGGGAAATTTACTATAAAGCCACGATATTGGTGTGGATAAGGGAATGGGTGAAATTAGAAAATAAAAGAATATTGACATTAGAGGGGCATGATTTACAAACAGGATGGCACTCACTCTTATGGAATCCGACTGACAAAAAACAAAGATACGCAATGAAACACATATTACGTAAATTGCTGATTAAAAACTGGGTGGAAATAAGGAAGAAAAACTATACTAAAATACCGAGATGGTTCTCAACAATGGAGGCAACTTTTCATCCCAATACACTGGATTTAAATAAAAAACTTAAATATTATCAGATATTGGACACAGAGGGGAGATTAAAAATGAAACAGGACCTGGAAACTCAAGGAATAGTGATAGATAATTGGGTGTACTTACAAATTAAAATGAGATATAATAAAGACATAAAGGAATACGGAATAGAGATAAAGAATACAAATTTGGATAAACTACTACTGGGACTGGAAGAAAAACTGATATCTAAATTATATAACTTACTATTAGAGCAAGAAAGAATAGGACAATTAGTAAAAGGACCAATGTTAGCATGGGAGAAAAATATAGGATATAACCTGGACCTGAACGATTGGGAGGATATATGGGAGAAAAATTTAATATATACAAAATCGGTGGCATATAAAGAAAACCAGTACAAAATGATGTATAGGTGGCATTTGGTCCCCGCTAGACTGGCAAAATTATTCCCACGGGCAAATCCAAATTGTTGGAAGTGCAAAGACAAAATTGGCACATATTACCATATGTGGTGGACATGCGCAAAAACAAGGAAGTACTGGATGGAAATTAAAAATTGGATTGAGGATGTGATAAAATATGAACTGGAGTGGAAACCAGAACTGTTTTTATTAGGAATGATAAGAGGAAACTTTCCCCCAGAGGACAAATACCTGATAACCCATCTACTGAGTTCCACCACATGTTTGTTGGACCCGTGCCCCTCCTGGTTGGCTTATGCCACCAGGGAGGTCACCTGCGGCTGGATCCGGGCAGTTGTCAATGCTTCTTTGAGGGAGGGTGTCTTTCCCTCCGCCTTGAAGGAGGCGGTGGTGAGGCCCCTCCTGAAGAAGCCTGCCCTGGATCCGACCGTGTTACACAACTTCCGTCCAGTTTCCAACCTTCGCTTTCTGGTGAAGGTTGTTGAGAGTGTGGTGGCTCGGCAATTTCCGCTCTTCCTGGAGGAAACGGACTACCTGGATCGGGGCTTCTGGCCTGGTTTCAGCACAGAGACGGCATTGGTCGCACTGTTGGATGATCTCTGGAGGGCACGGGATGGGGGTTTTTCCTCTGTCCTGGTCCTATTAGACCTCTCAGCGGCTTTCGATACCATCGACCATGGTATCCTTTTGCGACGCCTCATGGGGTTGGGGGTGGGGGGCACTGTTCTTCGGTGGCTCTCCTCCTACCTCGCGGGGTGGTCACAAGCGGTGTTGGCAGGGGGGCAGAGGTCGGCCCCAAGGGCGCTCACTTGTGGGGTCCCTCAGGGGTCGGTCCTCTCTCCCCTCTTATTTAACATCTACATGAAACCGCTGGGTGAGATCATTCGTGGTTTTGGGGTGAGGTATCATCAATATGCTGATGATACACAGCTATATATCTCCACCCCAAACCAGATCAGTGATGCCCTCTCCGTGATGACTCGCTGTCTGGATGCGGTACGGATCTGGATGGACGGAAACATGCTTCGACTCAACCCGGCCAAGACTGAGTGGTTGTACATACTGGCATCCTGGTCCAGTTTGGAATGTCCATCGTTGACCATAGGGGGAGTGGTGTTGCCCCCTGTGGATAGGGCGAGGAACCTGGGGGTCCTCCTGGATGCACGGCTCCGGTTGGAGGAGCAGGTGGGAGCCGTCGCCAGGGGGGCCTTTGCCCAGGTCCGGCTGCTTCGCCAGCTTCGCTTGTTCCTGGACCGGGATGCCCTGCATACAGTCACTCATGCCCTTGTTACTTCGCGACTCGACTACTGCAACGCTATCTAGGACTGCCCTTGCATACCATCCGGAGATTGCAGCTGGTGCAGAATGCGGTGGCGCGGGCGGTGATGGGAGTTTCCTGGTTCTCCCATGTTAGCCCCCTCCTGCACTGCCTGCATTGGTTGCCGGTTGCCCTCCGGGTGAGATTCAAGGTTTTAACTTTAACATACAAAGTCCTACATGACATGGGCCCTTATTACTTAAGGGAGAGACTGCTGCCGACATCGAATACTAACCGCCCTGTACGAAGTCACAGACAGGGACTCCTTGGGGTCCCATCAGCCAGGCAATGCCGGCTGGCGGTCCCCCGA
This sequence comes from Naja naja, assembly GCA_009733165.1. Classification (NCBI taxonomy): domain Eukaryota; kingdom Metazoa; phylum Chordata; class Lepidosauria; order Squamata; family Elapidae; genus Naja; species Naja naja. The sequence continues at coordinate 83,810,074 of CM019155.1, read as the reverse complement.
TGACGTGCCTACTCTGTCGCGTCCCTGAACTCTGGAACCAACTTCCCTGGGCTCCGCTTGGCCCCTGACCTCTGCACCTTCCACCATGACCTGAAGACCTGGTTATTTGACCAATCCGGCTGTGACCCATGGGTGGGGTGTTTTTAGATTTTGGTGGTTTTTTAAGTTTTGTATTAATTGGGACCATTAGTTTAATTCTTTTTTAAATATTTATTGTGTTTGTTTTTATTGTAAGCTGCCCCGAGTCTTCGGAGATGGAAGGCATATAAGTCCCATTAATAAATAAATAAATAAATAAATAAATAAAAGGTGGTGACAATGCAAGTGGAAATTAAAGCAATTCTCCAAACAATGCAAGACCAAATGGCAAAGATGGATGACAAAATTGGGAAGGTGGATGAAAAAGTCAAGAAGATGGAAAGGAAAGTAGACAATGTAGAAGGGAAAATAGAGAATATTCAACAAATGATGATGAATGAAGAATGAATGGGGGAAATGGAAGAGAAAACATCTATAATAGAACAAAGAGTAGAAGAAATGGACTTTAGACTATCAAAATCTGACCAAACCAAGGAAAAGAAAATTATTATGTTACTGATGAACAAGGCTGATTATTATCTAAGATTCCAAAACATTGTAGAAGAAAAAGATGAAAATCTGGCAGACATAATGTTAGACTTACTTGCAGCAGCCAGGGAAGAGACAAAAGATAAAATTATATACGACATGGTTGAAATCTTCAGAGTTCAGATTAGATATGGAATTAGAAATAAGCTACCAAGAAAAGTACATCTTAGATTCACAAAGAAGGCCATAAGAACAGATATACTAAAGGTAGTGAAAGATGAACCAGTAAAATATAAAGGAAAGGAGATAACAGTGTTGAAACAAATACCAAGAAGTGTAAGAGATTTGAGAAGAGACTATCAGTTTCTGACAAAATGCTTGATAAAGAGAAATTAACTTTAGATGGCTGATACCACAGGGAATAATGGTGACATGGTGAGAGCAAAGACATAGACACAACTGAAAAAGCAGAACTAATTTATGATCAATATTTTAGAGAATATGAAGGAGAAAAGAAAAGAGAGGTGGAAGAAATAAAACTGAGAGAAGAAGCTGCAGAGAGGGAGGAGAGACAACAAAGAGAAGAAGGAAAAGAACTGGAAGAGAGTACAACCAGAGAAGAAGAGAGACCAAGAGAACAAAGAGAGATGAGAATGACAAGAGCAACCAGAGCATGTCATAAATAATGCTATGGAAGAAGAAATTAAGTTTATGACAATCAATATAAATGGATTAAATTTGGCAGTTAAAAGGAAAAGAATATTCAATAAATTAGAGAAACTAAAACTGGACATAATTTGTTTGCAAGAAGTGCATATTAAAAAGCAACATGAGAAAATATTAGACTGTCCTAAGATTGGTAGACTATATATTTTTTATTTATTTTTTATTTTTTATTACATTTATATGCCGCCCTTCTCCAAAGACTCAGGGCAGCTTACAATTTTTGGAATACAACCCAATGTGCTCAGCAATAGCCTTCATTCCATTGTATGTGCCTGCTTATTACTAAGCGGCATTTTTACAAAGTCAGCTTATTGCCCCCAACAATCTTGGGTCCTCAGTTTACCTACCCCGAGAGGATGGAAGGCTGAGTCAACCTTGAGCCTGGTGGGATTCGAGCCTGCACTAATTGCAGGCAGATGGAACTTAAGTGCTAGGCATTTAGCAGCCTGCACCACCAAGGCCCTTAATATACTACATTGGTGCAACAAAATAAGAGAGGAATAGCATTATATATAAAAGACACTATAAAAATGGAATTAATATACAAAGGTAATGAAGGGAGAGTATTAATAGTTGAAATATTGATGAATTATAAATGGACACTACTAGTGGCAATTTATGCCCCAAATGAAAGTCAAGAAGAATTTTATGATAAATTACATTAAAAAATAACAGAATTGGAATATGAGCACATTTGTGTTATTGGAGACTACAACACAATGGTAGATGTAGAAAAGGACTATAAAACACAAAAGACAAATAAAAATAGAAAAATACTGCCTAAGGCATTTTTAAAAATGGCAGATGAACTAGCAATTCAAGATGCATGGAGAGAAAGATATTCAGAAAAGAGACAATATACATTTTACTCAAATAGATGTTTATCTTGGTCTAGAATAGATAAGATATGGGCAACAACAGAGATAATTGCTAATATACAAGACATAAGTATTGAAATAAATACATGGCAGATCATAATCCGATTAAGGTAACATGGAAAGGACAAAAGAAGAGGACAAGATGGACAATGAATAATCTAATATTGAGAGAAAAATAATATATGGAATATATGGAAAAGGAATTAAAAATTTTCTTTGAATAAAGTAAAAAAGAAGAAACTTCATTGCAAATGTGTGGGATACAACTAAAGCTTATATAAGAGGACTAACAATAACATATACTGGAAAGAGAAATAGAAACAAAAGACAGGCACAAAAAGTGTTAGAAGAAGAATATAAAAAACTGGAAGAAGAACTACAAAAAAATCCACAAAGGAAAGGAATTCAAAATAAAATGCTTTGACAAAACATAAAATGGAAATAATAGATAAAGTGGAACTAGCACAAAAAATTAAACATGCTAAACAGAACTTCTTTGGAAATGCAAATAAGCCAAGAAGATGGTTGGCATATAAACTAAAAAGTGAGAAAGGAAAAAAAAGAATATCTCAACTAATGGATGATAAAGGGAACCTGTGTCATAGAAATGAAGATAAAAAAGAAATAATACAAAAGTATTATAGAGAACTATATAAAGAAGAACAAGTGGAGATAGGAGAGATAGAGCAATATTTAAAGAAAATAGAACTACCTAAAATGTCAGAAGAAACTAAAATGATATTGGAAGGGAAAATTACAATGATGGAATTAATGGAAGCAATTAAAAGACAAAATAATGGAAAAGCACCAGGGCCGGATGGCCTGCCAGCAGAAATGTATAAAGCCTTACAGGATGCTATAAGTGATATATTATTAGAAGTTGTAAATGAAATTCTGACCAAAGCCAAAATACCTAATTCAAAGTGACAAGTGAAGAATTATAGGCCAATATTGTTGTTCAACTCGGACTACAAAATATTTGTGTCAATAATGGCTGAAAGACTGAAAAGATACTTAAACCAATTTATACATCCAGTATATAAACAAGTAGTTGCTGTTGTTTGAAGAGACTCTGCATCATATGCATTCTCTAATTAAGAATGAAATTTGTTTGCTATTTCATTTGCATTTTATGGCTACCCACCTCATCTCTGCATTCAAAGTATGCTAAAATTTATTTATTTAGTTTGTTGTCATACCTTTATTAATGTTTATAAGAGGCTTCAGTGGCTCATATGATTGAGACGCTGAGTCAGAAACCATTGAAAGGTTAACAGCTAAGCAGTTCTAACCCAATAGCACAAGCCATGTGATGGAATGAACTTCCATCAATTTGTCTCGGCTCCTGCCAACTTAACAGTTTGAAAGAAGTGCAAATGTAAGTAGGTAAACAGGTACCACTACAGTGGGAAAATACTGGGGACATGAAAAGAGTCCCTTCGGATATCTCCTGGGCAACTGTGATGTAACCAGCTGATCCTTTCAACCCAGAAGCGCTTTGGTAGGTGCTTCCAAAAGCAATGTAGTAGTAGCAGTAGCAGTAGTATTGTTTATAAATAACTCACAGCAGCACACCTAATACTCTTTCCTCCTATTTTCCTCAGAACCACCTTTTCAGGTAGGTTGGGCTGAGAACAAGTAACTGGTCCAAAGTCACCCAACTGGATTTCATGGCTGAACTCACAATCTCCCACTTTCTAGGCTGGTGCCTTAGCCCAAACAGAATAATCAATATATGTGTGATATCTATGGTTTTAAAAGAATAATGCATTTGACAGTATGTTTTGTTTTAGTTTGATTAGTGGTAAAGGATCTGGCCTGGAAAACAGGGGACTGAGTTATAGGCCTGCCTTAGGCATGAAGGCCAGCAATGTGATTTAGGGCCAGTCACTCTCAAGAATCCCCATACTGCATGTAGACACAGTACTCACCTATCTGGAAAATCTTTCTTCTATTCCCCTACTTGAGTGAGCCTATGTGTCTATCTATGTTTCTAATATTTTATTTTTCACTGCAAGACAATCAACTTTTGCAAAACCTGTATGAACACAATAAGCTCTCTGTTGCTTTCCTCCAACTTCTGTTCATGCTCATTTTATGTTTTTCACAACTTCTCTATGATGAGACAAACAGCAAGAGGCTTTTGTTCAAGTTCACTTGAAATACAAGAAAAACATTTTTCATCATCAGGATCAAAACAAAAGAGGATCCTTTTACCTGCTTAAAGCTAACAACTTATAAAGTTCTATTCTTGTTGTCATATGGTTTGATCATTCTTACCCTTCCCCACACAGAGATACACAATACACATCCAATTTTGAAACAGAAAATAAGGTTCTGGATTATTTGATACACAGTCCTCTCTTCCAAATAAATTGAAAAAGAGAGCAGTCTTTTATATAATTTGACAACTTCCAGGTCATTAATCTGCCCAAGTGAGAGAAAGAAAAATTATTTTCCCCACCCCCAAATTTTCCATATGCAAAATCCATGTGGATTAATCATTGGATCTACTTTTCTTTATTTTGAATAGGATCAAGTGTAAAAGGTTCAGTAATAGCATTTTTACAGTGCATGTAAGGGCAGCAGGAAGGTCTAACACTTCAAATTATTTCATTTTTTCTTCTGTTCCTGAGAACTTGTGCTGCCTGGAGCAAAAAATTAGCCTAATGTGACTGTTTGTATTCTATGGATTGAGCACCCTAAAACAATGAACAGAGAAGAACAACTTTAAAGAGACAGCATTCAGTGTTAAGACTATTTTTGTTAATATGCTGAACTAAAGGAAATACCTGTAATTGTGTTGTTGCTGAATAGATGATTTTAAGTATAAAAGGGAAACCGTCTTGTATTTGTTGTTGGTTTTATTGTTGCTGTTTTAAAAATGTTTGCTTTTTCACTTTCAAAACCTATAGCAATATTCTATACCGTAGAAAATTCTCTAGAAAATGAAACTGGGTTGTGTCAGTCAAGCTTATTTCTATTGGCTAGAATTAATGCAGGATAGCAGGTTAAAGAGCTTAAAAGAACCAAAAATAGAAAGGACTTTAGGGTTTGAAAAAACACTCTCTCAATTTGCAGCTTACACTACAGAAGATTTTAGCGCAAGGAGAAAGCACCACTGCTATAAAGGCTCATAGTTTAGTTATACTCTATCAGGAGAAAATGGTATATTGATAATGGATAATATAACTTCCAAAATCTCTCAGAATGATATGACATTTTAATTTTAACACTATGAGAACAACATCCAGAAGCTAAGCTACCTAATATTGTATCAGGTTATCTACTCCAATTTATCCATCTATAAGGAATGTCCATTTTGAGGAACTTTATTTGATAAAGTGGTCCCTTTACTTTGTCTTAAGACTTTCATGGTCCTGTAAATTTGAGGTTCTCAAAAAAAAATATTAACAAGCTTGAGAATATTGCTTGGAAGCAGGAAAAACAGTTTGGTAGTTGTAAATTAATTGTATAGTTTCTTTGTTTACTTTATTTCTTTCAAAAATCTTTCTCATTGTTTTATATATTTATATATTTTATATATTAATATACAATTATATTAATATAATTATATTAATAATTTTAAAATTAAATTATATTACTATTTTTTCCACCAAGAGACAGAGAGAGCAGACATGCAGAAGCAGGGTTCTCCTGAATAATCTAATTTAAAGCCTAAAAAAACCCCAACATGCATAGAATTGCAACCACAGGGGTGGGGGGAGAAAGTGAATGGAGAAAAAGACTGGATTTGGAAATCAACATTTATTTGGATGCAAAGTTTATTCTCCTGTTTTGTAGCATAATCAGATTGCAGTTTCTTTTATAAATGAATCTGCTGAATTATTTACTTCTGTGCTGGTTGGGCTGCTGCAAACTCTGACAGGTTATGGGCACAGAGCACACTAAGCACACAGTAAATTGAACTGTAATTAAGCTGAAGGATAGCCTATGTTAAAAGGAAAAGAGAACAAGGCTGAGAAAGTTTACAGGATGGCTGTTGAGTTCAAGAAGAGCTTTCTGCCTCAATGGGGACAGAAGAATTATACTGTTTGGGCTGCAAATTTGAATGCTTCCTGTAGGCTGAGGAGCTCTGGGATATTAAGAGTTGTTAACTTTTGCCAGACCAATTCTTGAATACAGCTCATCTACTCACAAGGGAATTCTCTATGCCTCCAGCTTCAAATTTTGGGCTTGGACAATCTGGAACTGTGCTGCCTGCGGTCCGATCTAAGCATAGTACACAAAATTGTCTGCTACACCATCTTGCCTGCCAACAATTTCTTCAGCTTAATACACGGGCAAACAATGGATGCAAACTCAAGGTAAAATGCTTCAAACTTGATTGCAGAAAATATGACTTCAGCAACAGAGTGATCAATGCCTGGAATGCGCTACCCGACTCCATTGTTACAGCCTCAAACCCTCACAGCTTCAATCTCAAACTGTCTACCATGGACCTTATCCCATTCTTAAGAGATCCTTAAAGGGGGAGTGCATAAGGGCACCAGCATACCTACTGTCCCTGTCTTACTGTCCCCATTTACCTCTATTTACTTCCTTTGTTCATGTTCATGTTTGTTCATGTTTATATTTGCTATCTTGTACATGTTTGACAAATAAATAAATAAATATTGTTATTAATCCACCCAAGCACCATTAGCAGCAGCAGATCAAGGCAGCATGATAAAGCACTGGCCTACATCATCTTAAGTTTAGAAGATGAACAATTCTTGAATGTAGCTGATTTAAAGACTGCAAATGAAGTTTGACAGAAATTGAGAAGTGTGCATGTGAGTGTGTCAGCATTCAATATTGTGCAGTTATCAAGACAATTGTACAGAGCCAGACTGTTACCAAAAGAAAATGTGGAGAAGCATATGCTGTGAATGCAAACTTTATTTATTGAGTTGGAACAGCATGGCATGAAGATTCCTGAATCGTAGAAGGTGCTGTTGGTGTTAAACAGTCTTGATGAAATGTGGGACATCATTTCAGCTGTTTTTCAGTGCAAACCAGAACAGGACTTACAAATGAAAGTCCTTACAGCCTGTTTGCTTTCTGAAGAAAATAAACACCATTTTAGAAAAAGCCTTGAGGAGAAATTCCTGAAGTGGGGGACCAAGGAGCAGAGACAGAAAAGCAGCAGATAAGATGTCTGCAGATATCGGATTACAGCCCAGCAAGTTTTTCTAAAAAGCAAGAAACTGGACAGCAACACTGGAGGTGTTTCATTTGTGGTGATAAGAATCATTTGAAGAAAGACTGTTTGCAAGGAAGAAAAACAACAGATGGACAAGCTGCTGTTGCAAAAGTTAGCTATTGCAATAGCAGAGACAAATGGTTAATTGACAGTGGGGCTAGTCAAACAATTATTAATAATTCAAAATTGTTTTTCAGAATGGATCCAGCTGGGGGAGATGCAGTAGCCTTGGCCAGAAGGCTAAAGTCACAGCAAAAGGCAGTGTGCTGATTCCGTGTCTGAAGGAAAAGTTGAGTACCATATTATGTGTGCCTGAAATGGAGCATAATTTACTGAGTGTCTCTAGTCAAAAGGGGTTTGAGACCACATTTGTAAACGGGAAGTGTCTCAAAAAGGAATGGAAGTATATGTGCATAGGGCATAAAACAGGATAATCTTTATGTGTTGCAGGGACAAAAGGTACAATGTGTCCAAACATTTGGAAATGTGACACAACATGATTCATGTGTTCATCTCTTGCATAGAAAGCTTGGCCGTGCCAGCTTCAGAGTTTTGCAAAAGATGCAACAGTTTACAGAAGGTTTAAATTTAAAAAGGTGTAAGTCATACTTGGACTGTGCAGTATGTAAACCATCAAAGTCCAAAGCATTCCCAGTAAGCAAGAGTAGCACAAGGCAGACAACAAGAGCTCTAGAGCTGGTACATGCAGATTTGGTGGGATCAATGCAAGCCACTTCGGGAGGAGCAAAGTATGCGCTGGTAATTGTAGATGACTATAGCAGATTTGGGTTCTGCTATTTACTAAACAGTAAAATAGAAGTACTACATAAATTTAAGTAATGAGTAAGCTTCATGAAAAGGAGATATAAACAACAGGTATGTCAGCTGCAAACTGACAGAGGTTCAGAATTCATGTCAGCAAGTTTTCAACAGTGGTTGGGACAGTTAGGAATAAAACACAGATGCACAAATCCATATACAGCAGCTGAGAATGGTATAGTTAAGAGGCAGAATGGTGTCTTACAAACCATGAATAACTCGCTGCTGGCGGATTCTGGTGTGAGCAGGTCATATTGGGTTGAAGCCATGTTGACTGCTGATTATTTAATCAATAGGCTGTGGAATTCATCTATAAATGATACTCCATATGCAGTGTTATATGGGAAAAAGCCATCTCTGGCACATTTAAAGGTGTTTGGAAGCAATGCATGGGTGTATATTCCAAAAGCAATCAGAAGAAAAGGTCAACCAAAGGCAAGAAAGCTCAGGTTTACAGGCTATGAGCCTGGCTTAAAAAGCTATCGCTTTAGCAATGGGAGCAAAAGAATACTGATTTCAAGGTCTGCTAGCTTTGCAGAGCAAAATTGGAACAGAATTGATGCCAATTTTTGAAATGATCCACTTAATGATGATGGCCCACTTAGTGACAGTAACTCACTTAGTGATGGTATCTGTGTTCAGGGAGGAGAAGCTAAAAAAGAACAAGAAAAGGAGTCAGGAGCAAATGATGAGTCAGATATGAAGCCAGAGAGGTTGAAACACAGGAGAATTCAATGCCATGCAGGATAGAGTGATGGAACAAGGGAATTCCACCTGACAGGTATTCTGCTAGTGAATTAAAGGTATGTAATGTGTGGTATGAGCCAAGGAACTATAAGGAAGTATTGGCACTACCCAAAATTGAACAAGTAAAATGGAAAAAAGCCATGGACAAAGAAATGAAATCCATGGGTGAACATAAAGTATTCATATCTTTGATTTTGCCACAGGGTTGCAAAGCCGTAGGATGTAAATGGATATACAAAAAGAAAGTACTACCCAAAGATGAGATACAATACAAGGCAAGATTAGTGCACAAGGTTTTTCACAGAGGAAAAATGTGCACTATGGTGAGGTATTTGTGACAACAGTGAAGAGTGAAAGCATAAGGTTGGCACTGTGGTAGCATTGGCAGCAGCACATGGCCATAAAATTTGGCATTTTGATATAACCACAGCATTTCTCAATACAGAATTAGAGGAAGAAATTTACATGGTTCAAGCACCAGATTATGAAAGTAAAAAGCCTAATACCGTGTATAAATTGAACAAGGCCATTTATGGGTTGAAACAGTCAGCCAGGAATTGGAATATCTGTTTAGATTCAGCATTGAAGGGTCTTGAGTTCAAGAGTTGCAAAGCTGATGGTTGCATATATACTGGAAAGTTACAAGGTGGAGATTGTCAATCGTTAGCATTTCTGGATGATTTTGTTTCATTGCAAAAGATGTGTCACAGAAAAAGGAATTTTTGCTAATCAATTAGAGAAAAAAATGAAATAAAGGATTTGGGTGAAATACAAAATTATCTCGGTGTAGAGATACAAAAAACGGAGAAAGGTGGTTGTGTTCTAAGTCAAAGAAGAAAAATTGAACAATTGTTGGAGAAATGCAACATGAAGGATTATAATTCTGCTCCAACACCTATAAGCACAGGTTTTCAAAACAGTTTGGGTGAGGACAAAAGTGAAGCCTGTGATCAAGAGATATATCAGTCAGCAATAGGGAGCCTGTTATATCTGTCACAGTGGTCCAGACTAGACATAGCCTGTGCAGTAAACATCTTAAGTCACTTTATTGTTGCACCAATGCATTGGATGGGTATAAAAAGAATTCTCAGTTATTTGAAGGAACTGTGAACTTGGGTCTTCAAATACAGGTCTCTGAAGAATTGCAATTGAAATGTTATGTTGACAGTGATTATGCCAATGATGTAAAAACCAGAAAGTCTAATTCTGGGCTTGTGGTATTGTTTGGAGGGGTTTTAATTGGTTGGAAGTCCAGAAAACAAACAACTGTAGCCATTTCTACTGTGGAGGCAGAATTTATAGCTCTATCTGAACTTTGTTCAGAGGTAATTTGATACGTTCAAGCTGTTACAAGATTTAAGCATAATGGTAAATGAAGCTGTAACAGTATTTGAAGATAATGCTGCTTGCATTAAAATAGAGAATAGAAGCAATCATGTGGACATTAAGTATTGTAATGCTGTTAAATGCCTAGCACTTAAGTTCCAGCTGCCTGCAATTAGTGCAGGCTCAAATCCCACCAGGCTCAAGGTTGACTCAGCCTTCCATCCTCTCGGGGTAGGTAAATTGAGGACCCAAGATTGTTGGGAGCAATAAGCTGACTTTGTAAAAATGCTGCTTGGCAATAAGCAGGCATATACAATGGAATGAAGGCTATTGCTGAGCGCATTGGGTTGTATTCCAAAAATTGTAAGCCACCCTGAGTCTTCAGAGAAGGGCAGCATATAAATGTAATTTTAAAAATGTCATCAAATGTAAATTAATTAGCTTGCTTCACTGTTCTTCAGAGGATAATCTGGCAGATATAATAACCAAGCCATTGGGTGGAGTGTACCATGGGAAGAATATTAAGTTATTCGGTTTTATGTCTATTCCAGTCATGAAGGGAGGAGTATCAGTGTATAGTTCATGAAGTGGATAGACATGGTAACAGGTCAGCCAAGGGGATTGTTTGGTGACCCAGACAGCTTGGAGCCTGGGCATGGCTTAGCTTGACTGATTTGTATATAAGAGTTGCTTTGTCCTTGCAATATAGCCTCTGTAATATATAGCTTTTGTGATTCTATGCAAATGTGATTCTTTGCTTCTGCATTCTGAATTCTGCTGCATGGGTATTGTATACATGCATCATACTTTAAATTGTTGTATATAAACAAGTTTCTTTTATAAATGAATCCTGCTGAATAATTTATTTGTGTGCTGATTGGCTTCTCTGCAAACTCTGACAAGTTCCTTTGCTCTCCTGATGACATTGAGAAAGTACCACCATTGACAAAATTTTTCAGCATTGAGAAAATTTTCTTTATGTAGACTGAACTGTTTTTCTTCAATATTTACTGCATAGTTTTTTTAATCATCAACAGAGCATACTTACACAGAGATAATTGCAGAATGAATTACATACAGCTATTTGCATGGCTGTTCTTTTTCCCTCACTCTTTCTCTAATGAGTAAAGTGCAAATCGGTATTTTTCTCTCTCTCTCTGCATATTTGTAAGGATTTATAAGGAGTCTTTACTAACTAAATAACTATGAATGAATTGAATGCAATTTTTAAATACATTGAATGATTCTGAGAAAACTGAGTGAACATTTTAAAAAGTTATTCACAACTATTGTAAATTTTTATGGTCAGATCATAATTTTTTAGTGCCTAGATCAGGGGTGTCAAACTTGATTTTATTGAGGACTCTGTCAGGGTTGTGTTTGACCTCCAAGGTGAAGGGGTGGCCGGGGGGTGGTGGCCAGGGTGGGCAAGGCCAGCTCAACATCACTCATATAGGGGGGGCACCTGTGGTGGCCCAGGCATGGCTGGGGGGAATCCATTTTCTCCAGCAGAGGAAGGCAAGACCAGGGAGAGCACCAAACGCTTGTCCTTCAGAGGAGCCTCTCCATTCCTCTCAGGCAATGAGAAGGACTCTCAGACAGTGGTGCAGGCTGTCCAGAGCCTTAGGCAGCAGAGGTAAAGCACCCAGCCCTTGAGCTCCCAGAGCACTGGGACCTCACAGCGCAGCCCAGCCTCATTTCCCCAAGGGGGTGCCCAGCTATGCTTACCTCCACTTCTGCTGTTGTTCTTGCTCTCCTTGACCAGGTTGTTCATGGTGTGTGAAGGAGGGAAAAGTGTGTGGGTCGGAAGGAGGCCCACTCCCTGTCAATGCAAGGAGATCTGGCTTTGTAACCAAACATCCTCACCGATAGAATGGGAGACCACCAGCAGAGGTCAGGAGAAGAAAATAAGGGGATGATGAAAGGGCAGCAGGACTGCTGGTGGCCAAGTGCTAAGGAAGGACTTTCCTTCCTTCCTTCCATCCTTCCTTCCTTCCTTCCTTTTCTTATTTTCCTTTTTCCTTCTCTTTTCCACTTCCTTCCCCTCTTTCCTTCTTTTTTCCTTCCTTGCTCTCTTCCCATCTTTCCTTCTTTTTCTTTTTCTTTCCTTTTTCCCTTTCTCCTTTCCTGTCCATTCATGGATGTCAAATGCAAAGGGGGAAACATTTCTCCTTTTCTTGTGTTTTGCTTTTAGTTTGTTTTGCTAGCCCTCTGCCACTGAAAACAGAGTGTGGGGCCACATGTGGCCCCTCTGGGCCTGGTTTTTAGCCAGGACAGCCTCCTTCAGCCCATTGCTAGTAAAAATGCAGTTTGGTGTGCCACACCTGCCTCCCAGGTCCTGATTTTGGCCAAGATGGCCCCCTGCAACCCTCTGCTAGAGAAAACAGAGCTCGGGAGGGTGCACTGTTTTCAGCTGGGATGGCCTCCTGCAGCCCTCTGCCATCTGCCAGGAGGTAGGTGGCAGCAGGCCAGTGGATATGAACAATGAACACTTAGTTCGTAGTTCTGCAGTAGTGCAGAACTACGAACTAAGTGACAGAGAAGAAAAACAAGCAGAGCAATGACTAAGACCAGTGGGATGAACCACCAGCAGCTGACAGCAGTATAGAGGACCAACTGAGCAGCAATGTCCACAGAAGATCCAGTCCTGATTGAAGTGGTTTAGCAATTGGTGTTACTGGTGTTCAATTCAAAATATGGTCACTGGAACCCAGGGATGGGATCCAGCTGGTGTAACTACCAGTTCAGTGATTTATGTTTTGCACGCGCATGCGCGCTTAGTGTGCACGCACGCCTGAGGCACACTGCGCGAGCATGTAAAACATCATTACCTTGCAGCCTGGACAGCTGAGTGATGCTGTGCACAGGTGCGCAGTGTTTGAAAAAACACTTTTTTCCTGCTTTTTCAACCGCAGCTGTGCTGCGCAAAGCAGCTGAGGTTGAAAAAGCAGGAAATAAAGGTCAGGTAAGAGCCTGGGCGGGCAGGTGGGCCAAAACAGCAACAGTCATAGAACTGGTTCTTTGTCTGCTGCTCTTCATAGCTACTGGTTCTACAGAGCCGGACAGAACTGGTAGATTCCCACCCCTGCTAGAACCCCACATTCCTTTGCTTCTTGTCTTTTCCATCTGTGCGGCCAGGATGGCTTCTCTATCTACCACCATCCCTTTTCTTTTCCTTTTCATTGTTCTGTGGCTTTTTTTTTTTGCTTTCTCAGAAATTTGCACATATAGATTCCTTCATCACCTCTCTTTTCCAATAGAAACCATGCAGCAAGGAAGAACTGATTATTCAACTTCACAAAAACAAAGAAGCAACAATGCTATACTGCAATTTAAAGAAAATTTTAAAATAAAAGAAAGGGAAGGAAACTTTTCAGTGTTATATCCAAAGAATAGGAAAGCAAAGGCAGCATGCAAAATCAAAAAAGGTGCTCAGTGGGAGATATCAAGGTTCAAGAGTGCATTAGCTTCAAAAGTTGAATATACTTTATTGGTTTAATGGGTCAATATTGGATCATCTGTAAAATTATATTTAAAAAAACCTATTGAGCAGTAGAAAACATAGTAGGCCAAAGGCCAGGCCTAAACGGAGGTGATGGCTGCGGTGACGGGGGCGGCGGAGGCAGCGGCGGTGATGGCTGCTTCAGCGGAGGCCCTGACTGCAGGGATGGCTTCCTCTGTTGGAGAGGCTGCAGCAGTAGAGGCCGCCAAGGCAGCAGAATGCCTTTGGCGGTGGAGACTGCTGTGGCGGCGGCGGAGTCTATGGGGTCAGCGGAGGAGGTGGCTGCTCCAGGGAGGCTCCGGCTGCAGTGACCATCTTAATACTCTGGGCAGCCATGTTGGCTGTGAAGAGTATGCCGGCCGGGCTATGCTGTCGGTGGCAGCAGCCTGGTTGTAGTGGCCTGGTGCTGCTGCTGCTGCTGGTTCCTGGGCTGCCCGAGGATGCCCTGGCTATATAGTGGCATTCTCGTTGGCCCAGTCCCCTGGGCGGTCCCTTCGTTCCAACTGCTCAGAAGACTCTGGTGGGGGCCCAGGTGGATATTGAGACTGAGTCGGTGCTGGCCTGGTGCGGGGTCGGAGTCTGTTATAGGCGAAACCCCCATGGTTGGCCGGTTTTCCATCTTGCGATCTTGGCCGTTGGCGACTTTAACAACTACGCCATTTTTGGATTCTTTTCCTGGTCCTCCTGTCTATTTTTGTGCCACCCTCGACTGCCCATTTTTTCTATTCTGGGCTCGTCCACTATGTCTGTTTTTGGCTGCCCTTAGGTCACCTGAACTCCCTTATTTGCACTTCTGTCGGTGCAGTGTCATCTTTGTTCCAGCCACCATGGTTTTCCATCTATTTTCCATCCATCTCAACCTTTTTTCTTCTTCAGGATGCGGTTTCAGGCTGGGTCCCATTGTGGTGAGAGGACAATGGGAGGACTATACCCTCTATTGTGAGAGAATAGAGGGGTTGAACCATCGTGCCATCAGCCAATCTTACCCTGACCACCGCGGTGAGAGAGCGGTGTGCTGCCTATTGTGACTCTGGCCGAACAGGTGTGAGAGGCCTGTTGTGGTGTGGGACTTTTGGACTGATACCTGGACCGTTTACTCTCCACCTAGGCACTCTTGACATCAGTGCACCATCTATCACTTTCTTGCCGTGACATTTTTATCTACCCATTATGAATTTTATGATCTATTATTTATGTTGGTTTACTCGCTAGCGGAGTTACGGGCCTTCAGGACTGCGCCCTTGTCCTTGAATTGGCCTGTGGGGTTATCGACAGCTTACCTCAATGACGGATCCTGGGATCCCGAGAGGTGGCATGACGCAGCCAAGGGGTCAAATTTTAAATTGGGAAAGGGACGACTTTTAAAATTTTTAATTCGCTGTTTTAATGGGTTAGGGAGGAGGGTGGGGGCTCTGCCTTTTTCGGCAGAGTCCAGTTTGTCCGGGCCGGTGGGTGGTCTCATGGCGGAGGGGCGGGGTGAGGGGGCCACGGGGTCCGCATCAAGCAGGGTGGGATTGATAATCCCTAGGGTGATTGGTTATGGCAGGGGTGGACAAGACAGAGGGCCATATCATGTATTGGGAGCGCGCCCCCGCTATTTACGAGCGGTGGTGCGCTCCGACCCTCAGGTCTCTGCCCGCTCCCCTGGGTCTTTGGGCGGTGTGGTCCCTGGGCTTAGGCTGGTGTATGTAAACGCCAGATCCGTAGCTAATAAGGCTCCCCTCCTCCGTGAACTCATTGAGGAGGAGGCTGCGGATCTGGCGTGTATCACGGAGACCTGGTTGGGGCCTGAGGGAGGTGTCCCTCTATGTGATCTTTGTCCCCAGGTTTTGGGTGTTGCACGCCACGAGCCCAGGGAAGGGGTGGAGGAGTAGCGATTGTTATTAGGGAGACTCTGTTTCCAAGGGAGGCCACTGTCCCGCAGATTGGCGGTTGCGAGTCCCTCCTTCTGAGGTTGGGCCCGGGTGGTCGGTTGGGCCTGTTGTTGATGTACCTGTCCCCCAGCTGCGTTGCAACGGCCCTTCCCGAGCTGCTGGATGCCCTCTCGGGAGTGGTGGTGGAGTTCCCCAGACTTATTGTTCTGGGGGACTTCAACTTACCCTCCCTGGGGGTGGCGTCTGGACTGGCTCAGGAGTTCTTGGCATCCATGACAGCCATGGACCTGACCCAGGTGATTCAGGGGCCCACCCATGAGGGGGAACGCACTCGACCTGGTTTTATCTCGGGCAGTGGTGTAGTGATCTGGGGGGTGGATCTCCGGTTATTCTACCCCTATCATGGACAGATCATTATCTCCTGAGGCTGGTCTTCCAATCTGCTGCTCCTCGCTGCTGGGATGAGGAGCGACACGATGGTTCCGCCCCAGCCTGATGGACCCGGAGAGGTTTCAGGACGGCCCTGGGGTTCTTGCCCACCTCCCTTGTCCACAGCCCGGCCGAGACTTTGGTGGCCGCCTGGCAAGAGGCGGCCTCGGCAGCGCTTCGACCGGGTTGTCCCCTTGCGGCCTCTCCCTTGCCGGAGACCTCGTTTAGCTCCTTGGTCTTCAGAGGAGCTTGGGAATGAAGCGGCAGAGGAGACGCCTAGAGAGCAGGTGGAGGACTAGTCGCTCTGAGTCTGACCGTCTCCAGTTAAGAGCCTATATTAGGACTTACCTGGAAGCGATTAGAGCAGCGAGATGTGCTTACTTCTCCGCTCTGATCGCGTCTGCAGATGATCGCCCTGCGGCCCTGTTTAGGGTCACTCGCTCCCTCTTGCAATTGAGGGAGGGAGGGGACCCCTGGGCAGAGCAGAGGATTTTAGTTTACATCTGGCGGATAAGGTCGCTCAGATTCGGGCTGGCTTGGACTCTGACTGGCAGGATGTTGACGATGGTGTGGCGATGAGTCTTGTGGATCCTGTTTGGGTTGAGTTTGACTCTGTCTCCCTGGATGAAGTGGACAGGATCATGCGGAGGCTGTCCTCCACCACGTGTTTATTGGACCCGTGTCCTTCCTGGCTGGTTTATGCCTCCAGGGAGGTTACACGTGGTTGGCTCCAGGCAGTTATCAACGCTTCCTTGAGTGAAGGGTTTTCCTGCCGCCCTGAAAGAGGCGGTGGTGAGACCCCTCCTTAAGAAGCCTGCTCTGGACCCAACCATTTTGAATAACTATCGTCCAGTTCCAACCTTCACTTTTTAGCGAAGGTTGTTGAGAGCTTCCGCTGTTCCTGGAGGAAACTGATTACCTTGACCTGTACCAATCGGGTTTCAGGCCGGCACAGCACCGAGACAGCATTGGTCGCATTGGTGGATGATCTCTGGAGGGCTCGGGACAGGGGCTTTTCCTCTGTCCTGGTCCTTTTAGATCTCTCAGCGGCTTTCGATACCATCGACCATGGTATCCTTCTGCGGCGGCTCCGGGGGTTGGGAGTGGGGGGCACCGTGTTACGGTGGTTCTCCTCTTACCTTCGGACCGTTCGCAGTCGGTGTTGACGGGAGAGCAGAGATCCTCCCGAGGCCCCTTAGTTGTGGGGTGCCTCAGGGGTCGGTTCTCTCACCTCTCCTGTTTAATATCTACATGAAACGCTGGGTGAGATCATCCGTGGTTTTGGGGTGAGGTATCATCAATATGCAGATGATACCCAGTTGTATATCTCCACCCCAGACCAGATCAGTGATGCTCTCTCGGTGATGTCCCGGTGCCTGGAGGCGGTGCAGGCCTGGATGGGGAGTAATAGGCTCAGACTCAACCCAGCCAAGACTGAGTGGCTGTTCTTACCGGCATCTCGGTGTTCAGTGGATGTGCCATCTTTGGTCATGGGGGAGGTGTTACCCCGTGGATAGGGCGAGGAATCTGGGCGTCCTCCTGGATGCACAGCTCAGTTTGGAGGAGCAGGTGGGAGCTGTGGCCAGGGGGCTTTGCCCAGGTTCGGCTGGTTCGCCAGCTTCGCCCTTACCTGGACCGAGATGCCCTTCGAACGGTCACTCATGCGCTCGTCACTTCCAGAATCGACTACTGCAATGCTCTCTACATGGGGCTTCCCTTGCGGATTACTCGGAGGTTGCAGCTGGTGCAGAATGCGGCCATGCAGGCTGTGATGGGGGTATCCCGATACTCCCATGTTACATCCCTCCTCGCGACCTGCATTGGTTGCCGGTTGCCTTCCGGGTTTCCTTCAAGGTGTTAGTAACAACTTATAAAGCCCTAAATGGCTTGGGTGCAGGGTACTTGCGGGAACGCCTCCTGCCTGCATCACAGTCCAATCGCCCCGTGCGCTCCCATAGGAGGGGCCTTCTGGGAATACCGTCGGTCAGGCATTGTCGGCTGGCGGCTCCCAGAGCTAGGGCCTTTTCTGTGGGAGCGCCCTGTGGAACCAGCTTCCTGCGGATCTGCGTTTGGCCCCTGATCTCCGCTCCTTTCGTCGAGACCTGAAGACCTGGCTGTTTCAGCAGGCCGGCCTGGATTGACCATGGGGTGGGTAGTTTTAAGTTTGTTTTATTTGTAATTTTATTGTTTTAGTTGTTTGTAATTTGGACTTGTTTTTATTTATTATTTTATTGTATATCTTTTTGTATGTTCAGCCCTGAGTCCTTGGGAGTAGCGGCATACAAGTCTAAATAAATAAATAAATAATAATAATAATAATAATAATAATAATAATAATAATAAACAGCGGCTCAGGTTAGCAGTCAGCAGCTGGAAGGTAAGATGCTTGAGAGGCACTGCAGTCATTCACAGTTGCAGGAATAGAAATTCTGGAAAGAGTTTGAAGAGCTTAAGATGGTTCAGGTCAGAAAAAAACAATTTTGCACTGAAGATGTCTGGGGACATGTTTGCCATGGTCTAGAAGTGGCACAGGGCACAGGATGGAGGTCATTCATTCAGAATGAAGAAAGTGACCCATGCTGGCAATAGGCCAAGCAGAAAGTGCAGACCTGTTCTTAAAATGCATGATACATTTTATCAGGAATAATGATAACCAAATGTTGAAAGAGAAATAGAAATTGCAATGACACTGAAGCATGCAGTATTCTGTAACAAACATTTCTCATTCTTTTGTTATGGTCATACAATGCAATATCAATTTGATCACTTTTACAAACCCCAAATATACACTTATCAAACCATCATCATTTTCCCATTTAGGATTTTACTTTAATGCAGAATGGAATAGAATGGAATGGAATGGAATGGAATGGAATGGAATGGAATAGAATAGAATAGAATAGAATAGAATAGAATAGAATAGAATAGAATAGAATAAGCTGAAAAGGACATTGGAGATCTTCTAGTCCCCTGCTCAAGCAGGAGAATCTATACCATTTTAGACAAATGACTATCTGATCTCTTCTTTAAAATGGCCAGTGATGGAGCACCCACAATTTCTGGAGGCAAACTGTTCCACTAGTTAATTGTCCTCACTGTTAGGAAGTTTCTCCTTAATTCCAGATTGTTTTTCCCTTTGATTAGTTTCCAACTATTGTTTCTTGTCCTGCCCTCCAATGCTTTGGAGAATAAGTTGACCCCATCTTCTTTGTGGCAGCCCATCAAATACTGGAATACTGCTATCTTACAAGGGTTTTATAAAGTGCCACTAATATTTCACATGATCTTGATTCTATGTTTCTGTTTTTGCAGTCCAGGTTGTTTTAGCTTTTTTGGCGGTGGCTGCATATTGCTGGCTCATATTCAAGTGATCATCAACTAGGACTCAAAGGTCCCTCTCACAGGTACTGTGTTTGAACCAAGTCTCACCTAATCTGTATTTATACCTTTGATTTTTCCTGCCTAAATGTAAAACTTTGCTTTAAAATTCATTTTGATAATGTATGTGAGAAAAATTATGTTTGCTACTGATGCTTCATGTTATTAGTTCTAACTAACTAAGGTACTATTATGTACACCTAGTCCTACATATTAATAGCAACTTTAGTTTGTTCATAAAATTCCCTAAGGTTTTTGGTTGAAATGAAGGTTTACTAAAAAAAAGAAATGCAAATATTCTAGTTTCCAAGTAACATGATACTTTCTGAAGTATAACTACCAGAATTCCTTGCCATTGGACATGCTGACTGGAACTAATAGAAGTTCATCTAAATCCGTGGGGGGAACCATTTCATCTATCTGGGAAAGTATTAGTTTCATTATTTTTTATTTTTCTGACATAGTTGAAACTATATTGGAAACAATTTATGGAAACTTTATGATCTTGTAGATATGTATGTCTACTTGTACAATTCTCCTTTCTTCATTTCCTATCCACCTATCAGTATATCAATAATTATATTACAATCATGAATACAGAACCATCAGTTATTAGCATTCATGCAGTATTTCATGTCACCATTAGACACCCACTGTGATATTTGTATTGTGTATCACAATGTGATACTTAAATGCAAAGATCCAAACATGGTTTATCTTCACATCTCCTTTATCTTCAGACCTACTCTGTGAGTTATTTCTAAGACAGTCAGAAACTAAACAAATAGACTAAAGCGCCAGCAAGAGATGATAAAAAAAGATTGGTACTTAGCAACCAGGATCAAAGATTTATTTATTTATTTATATTTGAACTTGTATGCCGCCCCATCTCCGAAGACTCGGGGCGGCTCACAACTAAAAACACAGAACAATAAATATTTAAAAAGACATTAAACCAAACAAGCCCAAATATGAAACACAACAATAAAATACATTAAAAAACCCATCCCTCCCCCCAAGGAAGGGTCACAGCCCGGGTTGGTCAAACAACCAGGTCTTTAATTCGCGGCGGAAGGTGCGGAGATCAGGGGCCAGACGGAGCTCCAGAGGCAGTTGATTCCAGAGGTCGGGGGCCGCAACAGAGAAGGCTCGTCGTCGGGGAGTACCAACCGGCATTGACCGCCGATGGACCCGAGGAGTCCTTGCCTATGAGCCCGCACAGGGCGGCGCACTAGCTATTGGAAGAAGACGCTCCCTCAGATATTGGGGACCCATGTCGTGTAGGACTTTGAATGTCAAAACTAAAACCTCAATCGGCAACCAATGCAGGCCACGCAGGAGGGGGGTAACATGGGAGAACCGGTAACTCCCATCACCACCGGCGGCCGCATTCTGCACCAACTGCAATCTCCGGATGGTATGCAAGGGCAGTCCTAGATAGAGAGCGTTGCAGTAGTCGAGTCTCGAGGTGACAAGGGCATGAGTAACTGTGCGTAGGGCGTCCCGGTCCAGAAAGGGCGAAGTTGTCGAACAAGACGGAGCTGGGCAAAGGCCCCCCTGGCGACGGGCCCCACCTGCTCCTCCAACCGGAGCCGTACATCCAGGAGGACCCCAGATTCCGTGCCCTATCCACAGGGGTAACACCTCCCCCCCATGGCCAAGGATAAACAATCCTGGCTGGGCCGAGACGCCGACACGCAAAGCCACTCAGTCTTGGCCGGGTTGAGTCGGAGCATGTTCCTACTCATCCAGATCCGTACCGCATCCAAAACCGGGACATCAGGAGAGGGCATCACTGATCTGGCCAGGGTGGAAAGGTACAGAGGTCATCAGCGTACTGATGGAATTTCACCCCAAAACCACGGATGATCTCACCCAGCGGTTTCATGTAGATATTAAATAAGAGAGGGGAAAGGACCGACCCCTGCGGGGACCATAGAGAGAGCCCTCGGGGTCGACACACCCCCCACTAACACTGTGCGACCGCCCTGAGAGGTAGGAGGAGAACCACTGAAGAACAGTGCCCCCCACTCCCAAACCCCGGAGGCGACGCAAAAGGATACCATGGTCGATGGTATCGAAAGCCGCTGAGAGGTCCAATAGGACCAGGACAGAGGAAAAACCCCTGCCCTCCAGAGATCATCCATCAGCGGACCAATGCCGTCTCCGTGCTGTAACCGGGTCGGAAGCCCGATTGGTACGGATCCAGGTAGTCCGCTTCATCCAGGAAAAGCAGAACCTGCTGAGCCACCACACTCTCAACAACCTTCGCCAAAAAGCGAAGGTTGGAGACGGGACGAAAGTTGTCTAACACGGTCGGGTCCAAGGCAGGCTTCTTCAGGAGGGGTCTCACCACCGCCTCCTTCAAGGCGGAGGGAAAGACACCCTCCCTCAATGAAGCATTGACAACTGCCCGGAGCCAACCGCAGGTGGCCTCCCTGGCGGCATAAGTCAGCCAGGAGGGACACGGGTCCAACAAACATGTGGTGGAACTCAGTCGCCGCATAATCCTGTCCACTTCATCCTCGGAGACAGGATCAAACTCATCCCAGATAACAGTGGCCAGACTACCCACAACTCGTTCCTCCGACCACTGCAAATCAGAGGACAACCCGTCCCGAATGCGAGCGATCTTATCGTCAGATATTGACCAACTCCTCAGCCCTGCCCCGCAATGGGTCCGGCCCTCCTCAAAACGAAGGAGGGAACGGGTAACCCGAAACAGGGCGGCTGGGCGTTATCTGCGGACGCTATGAGAGTGGAGAGATAAGACCTTCTCGCCTCTCCCATAGCTACCAGGTAAGTCCTAATGTAGGCTCTTAGCTGGGCACGATCGGATTGGGAAGGGTAGACCTCCACCTGCTCTCTAAACCCCTACGACGACGTTTCATCTCCCGGAGCTCCTCAGTATACCAGGAGCAAACCGGGATCCACGACGTGTAAGGGGACGCATGGGGACAACCCTGTCGAGGGCCTCTGACGCAGCCCGTTGCCAGGCCACTGCCAGATCCTCGGCAGAGCTGTGAGCAAGGGAAGAGGGAAAAAACCCCAGTTCTGCCTGGAACCTTTCAGGGTCCATCAGGCGCCTGGGGCAGAACCACCTAAGTGGCTCCTCCTCCCAGCAGTGGGGGGCGGCCTGTTGGAAGACCAGCCATAGGAGATAGTGATCAGACCATGGAACGGGCAAGGCTGTAAAAGTAACTTGCCCTCTGTCACTCCGCCACCGTTCAGAGACAAAAACTAGGTCAAGAGTATTCCCCCCCTCATGAGTTGGGCCTTGAATCAACTGGGTCAGGCCCATGGCCTCCATAGACACCATGAACTCCTGGGCCAGACCCGACGCCCCCCCCAGGGAAGGCAGATTGAAGTCCCCCAGGACCACAAGATCCGGAGCTCCGGGAGCTCCACCACCCCAGAGAGGAGATGCGAGAAGCCCAGGTAGGGCCGCTGCCATACAGCTGGGGGAAAGGTATGTAAGCAGCAGACCCACCTGACCACTAGGCCCCCACCTCACAAGGAGGGTCTCACTCCTGCCTATCTCTGCAACAGTGACCTCCCTTGGAAACAGGGTCTCCCTAATAACCCGGCCACCCCACCACCCCTACCCTGAGCCCGTGGTGGGGTGCAAACCGAAAACCTGGAGGGCATAAGTCAACCAGAGGGACACCTCCCTCCGGGCCCAACCAGGTCTCAGTGATACAAGCCAGGTCCGCAGCCTCCTCCTCAATGATCTCGCGGAGGAGGGAAGATTTATTAGCCACGGACCTGGCATTAAAATACACCAACCTAAGGCCAGGGATCCCAATTCCGATGCTCCCTAGGGAGGAGGCCACAGGGTCGGGCGGAGCCACCGCACAAAGATGGTGCGTGCTCCCAACATGATATGGCCCTGTGCCTCGCGTCTTCTGCCAATTCCAACCACCCTGGGGATGGCGGTCCCCTCACCAGTCCCACCCCCACCCTCCCCACCATGCACCCAGGCTGCAGAAAGACCCCTCCACCTCCCTAACCTTAAGATGACCAATTAGAAATTTTAAAAACCTCCCTTCCGAATAGACAAAATTTGAAACCCTTGGTCATGCTATGCCCCCTCTAGAATAAAAACCCGTCATAGAGGGGCTTTGACAAAACAGCGGGACATCTCAGGGACAGGGGAACACCCCTGGCGCCCAGCTCAAGAGAAAAGTAGATATACCCCATAGTGGTTATGCTAGGGAGCAGTCAAGTCCAGAATAGATGGTAAAAGTTCAGTTCGCCGATGGTCAGTCAGTTCTAGAGCCAAAAAACAACAGGAGACTTCGACCCAGGTGGCATTCTCACTACCCACCGGGAAATAAGTCCTGTAAACTCTGAGACAGCTCAACTCCTCTCTCTCACTGAGGGGACAGTCATCAGGGTAGCTCTAGACAAGGGGGCAAAACACCACTGGTCTCTCACCTCAGTGGTGCTAAGCAACATGGCATGCTCCCACCACACCATGTGGCCCCGGGCAACTGAAAACAAATTGGGGAGGAAAAGATGGTCCAGGCATGGTAGATGGCCACTAAGGGCCCGATACCCTCACCAGCCAATCACCTCTACTTACGTCCTCCAGTCCTGAATCAGATGGCAAGCCTCCCAGCAAACAGTGCAAGCCGTAGAACAGCTGTTGTTGACATTCTGACCCCAGCAAAAAACAACCGGGTCAGACGGCAAACTTCTAGCGCACAGCTTCCGGCACAGCTTCCGGCACAGACAGCCTAGGCCATATCACCACGGCCTCCGGGTGTAGATGCTGGTCCCAGACTCCAGGCTCCAGGCACAGGCACAGGAAACCAGCACCAGGCTCCAGGTTCCAGGCCTCGACACTGGTTCCAACCGAACCTGGCTCCAGACTTCGCTGGCTTCAGGCTCCACTGGCTCCAGGTACAGGCACTGGTCCCGACTCCAGGCCCCAGAGTCCAGCCTCGGCGTGAGCCCTGGTCCCAGGCTCCAGACTCAAAACTCCAGGCACCAAAGAGCTCTGGAATTGTGGAGACTGCCAGCGCAGAGCCACACCCCCAGCCGCCCGCGGGAACAACAGCCTCCGGAAAAGAAGAGACCCGGACCGGCATCGCCATCCCTGGCTGATCCGCCCGCCAGTCCGCCGCGCAATGGAACCATGGCCAGGAAGACACCCGGGCCAGATGGAAACCTCAGGAGCAGCCATGACCGGATGGGCTGCACGGGCTCCGAATGCGGCGGCGTCAGCGGCGTGGGGAGAAAGCAGTGCCGAAACATCACGCCGCCAAGGCCGCCAAAAGCCGCCAACCATCAGCGCCGCACCAGCACCAGCCGATAAGCAAAAACTCTGCCGACTCGCGCTGCCGGCTTCCCTGTCAAAACCCGACCCAGGGAAAGACGCCCTGGGTTGGACTGCTGCTAGGGTGCGTCTCCAAAGGGCTGGCAAACAGATGATGAAAAATTAACCAGATTTAGGATATTTGGCAGAATGCTTAATGAAGTAATGACTTTCTCAAAACAGACTCCTGTGACGCTGAATACCCAGCACTGCCCTGTCGCAGTACATAGGCAAGGACTCCTGGGGTCCCGTTCGGTGAGACAATGCCGGCTGGTGGTCCCCAATGACGAGCCTACTCTGTCACAGCCCCTGACCTCTGGAACCAACTCCCTTGAGGGTCCACCTGGCCCTGACCTCGCACCTTCCGCATGATTTGAAGACCTGGTTGTTTGACCAATCCGGGACTGTGACCCTTCTGGGGGGTGGTTTTATATTTTTAAGTATTTTAAATTTGTCTGTTTGGGCTTGTGAATTTGGGTTTAATCTTCTTTAATTATTGTGTTGTTGTTTTAGCTGTGAGCCTTGAGTCTTGGAGAGATGGAGCAACATACAAGTCCCAAAATAAATAAATAAATAAGTAGATGCAGCAGCAAAATTACAATTATATTTTTGTCAGGTTTTAATATCACAGCTGTATCTTTTAGCATATGATGATAATCGTGCTGGCCAAAACTAAACAGAAGCCTATTTATCTCATGGAAGTCAACCTGGTTTTATATCACAACTTACTGAAATCAGTTAGTATATAATCATAGGACTGGAAGGAACTTTGGAGTTCTTCTATTCCAACTCTCTGTTCAAGGCAGGAATCCTTACACCATGTCAGAAAAATGGCTGTCCAATCTTTTCTTGAAAATC
Source organism: Naja naja (assembly GCA_009733165.1). Classification (NCBI taxonomy): domain Eukaryota; kingdom Metazoa; phylum Chordata; class Lepidosauria; order Squamata; family Elapidae; genus Naja; species Naja naja. Next base: position 83,784,444 of record CM019155.1, on the reverse strand, counting down.
TCCAGCAATGGAACATCCATAACTCTTTTTTTAATAACAAATTTTATTCAATTTTTAACAATTTTTTAAAACAGCTCTTTTCAGTAGACAGCATGTTCCCGGGTCGTCACTTTTACATGCAAATATGACAGTAGATCTATATTCATTTTAAACATTTAACTTCCTATTTTATCCCATTTTTACTTCTATTCCATTTTAGCAGACAAAGGGTCAGAGAAATTAATCCTAATCTCAAATCTTAATCTCAATCTGTATAACCCCCCAGTTCATTTCGAGTTAATTGCAAATATATATATATATTAAAAACATCATTTATAAATCTTACAAATAACAATATGTTTGCCCATCATATTAAAGATAAAGTTCATCCATATCTATCCTTTAATTATCTTCACATTGTTAATACTCTTTTATCATTTACAGAATTCTTTTATCCGTCAGATTTGCCCTTTCATCACATATTCTCTCCATGATTCTAAATCCGTACAGGTTTTAACACTAAAAAGAATGAGAAGAAAAAAAAAACCTAGACTTGCCCCCCTTTACTACTTTGAAAGTGACACCTCAGTGGTTAATATAGTAGCATAATCACAATCATTCCTTTAAAGCGAAAGAGAGAAGAAGAAGAAGAGAAAAAGGAAAAAGAAAAGCTACCTTACAATATATCTCTAATCAATCGGGTTCTGCAACACATATCCCCCCTAAGGTTTATTTATGGTTCCAAAATAATAATAAAAATAACTAATCTTGGTTATTGACAAATCTCATTTTAAACATTTTCTAAAATCATTTCAATTAATTCAATTTATCTAATCAACATTTACCTTTCTTTTGTAAATAAGAAATAAAAGTGTGACCTTTTACCAGTAAAAATTGTCAGTAACCCTATTGTTTTACACTTTTATAATTGTAATATATTCTTATTACCACTTCTTCATGCAGAACCCCCTTCTTAATGCATTAGCCATTATCTCTATGCAAACAAGTTTCTTTCTTCATTATGTAATTCCCATGTTTCTCTATCTTCTGTTCTTGTTTCTTGTTCCTTCTCCTCCTTTTTATCCGCTATCCCCTTCTCTATCCAGTTTGAATCCCTCTCTCTCTCTTTACCTTTCTGCTCCCTATCCTTCTGGACCTTTCTAACATGCCTAATTTCATGAATGTTCCCTTTTAATTACCTTCTTAAGTTTTGTTTTTTGACCATCCTCCCTTTCCTTTTATTTGTATTAATCTTTGTGTTAGTTGTCTTCTTAAAATGGCTTTCGCTTGTGCTCCCTTTTATCCTGCTCTCCCCCTTCTCTGTCCAGTTTGAATCCCTCTCTCTCTCTTTACCTTTCTGTTCCTTTCCTTCTGAACCTTTCTAACATGCTTAATTTCATAAATGTTCCCTTTTAGATACTTTCTTAGGTTCCGTTTTTTTAGCCACCCTTCCTTTCCCTTTTATTTGTATTAATCTTTGTATTAATTGTCTTTTAAGATGGCTTTCTCTTGTGCTGGCTCCTCCCTTTCCAAGGTTCCTTCTTCTTGTTCTTTATTCACCATTTCAATGCCCATGTTTTCTGCAACGAGCCAAGTTAGTTCAGTCACTTCCTGTAGCAGTTCTTTCATACTTTTAAACTCCATTTTTGATTCTTTGGATGGCCACCAGAATTTTTGTTTTCCTTATTTCTTCTTCTTTAAATTTTCTAAGATCCTAACCCAAGTCCAGAATCTATATCAATGTCACCAACTAATCCGGTAGTCCGTCTTTGTGTATTCAAGCTTTCACTTTCTATGAGTCTTGCTTTTTTGTTTCAGTGTCTCTTTAAAATGTAACAACTCCAATCCACAAAGGAACAAGATAGTTTCTTTCTTCTTTAGCTTCCAATTTTTCTCCACAAAGTGGCACTTTCTGCACAGAGTCTTAACCCTTTCCTTTTATTTTGATATTCAAAGTTTTCCGAGCCCCAAACTTAAATTCTTATGCTGGCTTCTTCCTTTCCCGGTTCGAAGCCCCTTTTAGCTGTCAAAAATATTTTACTTATTTTTTCCTTCACTTGAGACTGCGCCGCTTCTGTTTCTTTTTTTAAAACTCATCTTTATCTTAATCCGGGGTGCCTTGATCTTACCATCCGATACTCCCGGTTCCTCTGCTGTCGACTTCTCTCTTTCCTCCTGCACCAATCTTAATCCCGTTGAGACCTTCTCTTCGAGGTGGCCATTTTTGACCACCACTTCTTGACGTCTTCGGAGGGAAAAGACCAGACCCAAAAGGGGGGAGATGCGGCTCCCCTCACTCTGGCTGGCAGATTTCCCTTTCTCCGCCGCCCCTACGAGGCAGCTTCAGCCCCGAACCTTGCAGGATCGGGGCTCTCTGACGTAAGAGCCAGGCTGCGGTCACGGACGATCGCAAACCGCTGCCCGTTCTCAAGAAGGCTCAACCCGGAACTCCCGGAACATCCATAACTCTGAGAGTCAAGCTTCACATGATTTAGCCTCCAGACCCTTCATCTTTTGTTGCTCTTCTCTGCACTCTTTCTTTCTTAGCTTTTTTTTAATCATAGAGACCAGAACTTGATGCGGTATTCCAAGTGAGCAATACTATTACCTCCTGTGAACATGGTGCTTTCCCTCTGTTGATGCAGTCTAGAACTTGGTTTTTTTGGTAGTTCAACACACTGCTGACTCATATAATGATCCACCAGGACATCTAAGCCCTCTCCCAGTTACTACTGTTGAGCCAGATACCTCCTATTCTATACATATGTATTTGGTTTTTTCTGTCTAAATGCAGGATCTCACTTTTCTCACCACCCAGTTTGATAGGGCCCAATGCTCAAGTCTGTCAAGATCCTTCTGAATCTTGAGTCTATCTTTCAAAGTTTTGACGATTCTTCTCAGCTTGGTGTCATCCACAGATTTTGTGAGTTTCCTTTCGATACCCTCATTTAAATCATTTATGAAGATGTTGAAGAACACCAGACCCAAAACTGGACCTTGAGGTACCCCATTCCATGCTGTAGCTATAGCTTCATTGAGGACTACTAGTTGGTCAGCCAACTGTGAATCTATCTAGTGGTGGTACTGTCTATCCCACATTATTATATCTTCCAAAAAGTAGACTATTGTCTACTTTATCAAATAGTTTACTGAAGTTCAAGTATATTATATCCATAGCATTTCCATAGCATAATTTAGATATTTATCAAAGAAGGCAATAAGATTTGTCTGGCATTATATATTTTTTAACAAACCCATGCTGCCTTCCTTTAATCACTGTTGATTTCTAGATGCTCTGCTGATTAAATATCTTTTCCAGGATTTTCCCAGATATTGATGTCGAGCTGATTAATCTGTAGTTTCCTAGATTCACATTTTTGACTTTTTTGAATATTGGAGCCATACAGTGGTGGGATTCAAAAAAAATACTACTGGTTCTGTGGGCATGGCTTGGTGGGCATGGCAGGGGAAGGATACTGTAAAATCTCCAGTCAGAGGTGGTATTTGCCAGTTCTCCGAACTACTTACTGGTTCTTCAGAACTGGTAAAAACTTGCTGAATACCACCTCTGGAACCATATCAGTTCTTTTCCAGTCATCTGGCAGTTCCCATGTGTCTAGGAGCTTGGAAAGATTTCATTCAGTAGTTCCAATATTAAATATTCCAGCTCCTTCTGTAATCTGAGATGTTGCAGATTCAGGCTATTTGCTGGTATTCTTCTCTAGTTATATGCCTCTCTTTCCATTTTTAAAATACTTTTTAATACTCTTTTGTTCCTCAGTTTTTCAGTTTAGTCTCCAGATTCCTTATCATCTTTGTTGTTCTGCACTCTTTGTGGGGTATCAGCATCTTTTTTGTATCATGGTGATCACAGCTGAATGCAATATTTCATGTGTCCTCACTAATGCAGTATAGGGAAATATTATCTATTCTGTGATCTATTGTAAAGCCTTGCTCATATCAAAAAAAGTTCATATATGGCAGTTCTAATTTTAAGAAAAGGAATTTGGCATATTTCTTTATATCCAGCTCCCTAGAAAGATGCTTCATTTTATAGCCAAAATACAGTACAGGCTTTCTCTCAGTCGATCCTATCTTGGCCTGCCAGTAGGCTGAAATGCCAAGGGAATTTTCTGCCACAATTTTAAAACCATTTTGGTACAATAAAAAGTCACCCACAAGCTCAAACACACACACACACACACACATGCATGCATGCATGCAAAAAAATCCCTTGGTTTTCTGCATGCTGTATGAAAAAGTTCCTTTTGGGAAAGGAATTAAATGTAGGCATTAGCCACTAATAACAATGCTGCAGGTTGAATGTCTGTCACTCAATACAATGTTCTCCCACATTCTCTCTCTCTTTCACACACACAAATGCACAATTTAAATTGAACTACAGTGCTTGAAGTTCAAGAATGGCAGTCTTCATATGTACCAAACAAGGGGCATCTGAAAATCAGACTTGGTATCCATTCTGCCCACAAATCCAAATTAAATCAATGGTTTGCCCAAGATACAATTTTGTTGATCCTTGCTGTAGTAGATGTATGATCTTTCAATATTTGGTTGACCCCCACTGAAAAGGAGGTCAACCTATTATCCACAGCACTTGAAGGCAGGAAAAGATGTCACTGATGGAAACTCATCAAGGAGAATTAATTAAGAAACAAGAATTAAGAAGAAGTAAAGAAGAAATTTGCTGACAGTGAGCACTATTAATCAGTGGACTCTTCTATCGCCGGAGGTTGTGGATGCTTTGACACTGGAAGATTTTAAAAAAGAGATTAAATAACCATTTGTATGAAAGGATATAGGATCCACTTGAGCAAAGGTTGTACTAGAAGACCTCCAAAGTCCCTTCCAACTGTTATTCTTTTATTCTGACTTGCCTCCAGAGGTTGTGGATCCTCCACCACTGGAGATTTTTAGGAAGAGATTGGAGAGCCATTTGTCTGGAATGGTATAGGGTTCCCAGATTAAGCAAAGGATATACTAGAAGATTTTCAAGGTCTTTTTCAACTCTGTTATTGTTATGAATGTCTTCCCATAAGCCTGAATTAAGCACTCATCAGTGTACCTTAAGGAATGTGCATGATTGTCTTACCAATACCAAAGACCTTCCAATTGAAATATTTATATATAATGTTTTGCTCCCTGCCATATGCATGGGAGATATATGGTATATTCCATTTCATAAGAAATATTAGAAGTCTGCCAAGAAAACTGCTTTTAGATTGTATCCTACTGAATGAGAATAAACAGGCCAAGTAGAATGGTTGGACAAAATCTCCTTCTCTGAATTGCATTGCTCTCCCAAGCCTGTTTGCAGGAATCTAAAGGGCATTCAGAGAATTTGGGAGTGCACAAACATTGGAGGTTGGAATAAAAATCATTTTCCTTCAGTAATGATGTTCTGTTTGATTGCTTTCTTCCTGGTGGTTATGATAAAATAGCATAATACTGATGGAGGTTTTGGAGTAAAAATTGAAAGTGTCATGGATTTGCAACATTGTACATAATTTCTAGCATTTATTTCTATACATTTATTTTTTATTTATTTATTTGATTTGTCAATCACTTACAAGATAATAGGTATAAGTATAAACATAGTTATGAATACATGAAATGGATACATATAAGAAAAATAAAGAAACAATAGGACAGGGATGGTAGGCACATTGATGCGCTTATGCACGCCCCCTACAGACCTCTTAGGAAAGGGGTAAGGTCGATAGTAGACAGTCTAAGGTTAAAGTTTTGGGGTTTGGGAAGAAACCACAGAGTCAGGTAGAGTATTCCAGATATTGACCACTCTGTTGCTGAAGTCATATTTCCTGCAATCAAGTTTTTTTTAATTACATTTATATGCCCCTTCTCCGAAGACTCAGGGCAGCTTACAATTTTGAGCACAACCCAATGCACTCAGCAATAGCCTTCATTCCATTGTATATGCCTGCTTATTACTAAGCGGCAATTTTACAAGGTCAGCTAATTGCCCCCAACAATCTTGGGTCCTCAATTTACCTACCCCAAGAGGATGGAAGGCTGAGTCAACCTTGAGCCTGGTGGGATTCGAGCCTACAGTAATTGTAGACAGCTGGATCTTAAGAGCAGGCATTTAACAGCCTGAGCCACCAAAGCTCTTTTATACGAAACTCATAAATGTTCCTCTCCACGGAAATCTTTAGTAAAAGGCGAAAGATTTATACGCTCTGAAGAGAAACCAAGTTTGGTGTGGTTAACCTTGAGTTTGTATCTATTGTGTGCTTTTGTATTGTTATGGTTGACTGAATATTCATTGACGGAAGGACATTGCAATATGATTTTACTATACTATACTTAGATGGGACCAAGTGGCATAGTTCTAGGTTTTTAGGTCTAGAATTTCAAGTCTGGTGGCATAAGGTATCCTGCAATGAGTAGAGGAGTGGAGAACTCTTCTTGTGAAATATTTCTGGACTTTCTCAACTGTGTTAATATCAGATACATAATGTGGTTCCAGACTGATGAGCTGCATTCGAGTATTGGTCTAGCAAATGTGCTCTAGTTAGTTGAGTGTAATATTACCAGAGAAAAAGCTACATAAGATTAGGTTAACAACTCTTAATGCAGATATAAACATATATAATCACAGATATACATATAAACACAGATATAAACATATCTGTGCTCAATTGCCTTATCTAGCACTTTAAATCTGCTCTTAGAGATATTGAGCATTTTTTTGTCACTACATGAAAACATTCATAATATCAAGCCAATTTTTTCAGTTTTATATATACCTAAAGGGGATTAACATTTCTATGCATAACAGTTCAACTAATCTATTTGTTCTATGTGCTTTGACTGCAAAGTAATCCCAGAATAAATTAAATTCTCTCCTACTATATTGAGTGTCTCTGTGGAGATATAAGAAGAAGCCCCTTGAGAAATTTCACAAGTTTTAAAGGAGTGTTTTTCTTCTCCCTAGATCAGTTAGATATTTCACTTGAGCATGAACTTCAACAATTACCTTTAAATTGTTTCATTCAATTTAATTCCATTTAAATTCTGGTTTCCAGTTTGGATAGTGATCCAGCAGCTGTCTTTGATCTCATCCTTCCAGCATAAGAGCCATGATGGTGCAGCAGAAGAACTGTGCTGGTGAAATGGTTAGAATGCAGTATTGTAGGCTGACTCTGCCCATTGCCAGGAGTTCAATCCTGACTGGCTCAAAGTTGACTTACCCTTCCATCCTTCTGGAATTAGTAAAACGAGGACCCAGATTGTTGGAGGCAATATGCTGACACTGTAAACTGCTTAGAGAGTGCTTAAAGCAGGGGTCCCCAATTCCTGGGCTGCAGCCCACTACTGGGCAATGGCCATTTAGAAGCGGGCCACAGAAGGGGTGGGTCAGCATGCATGCATAGCTCCATTTGTGCAAATGGTAGGTGAGCTGCATGTGCATGCTCACTCACTGTTCATGCAAAACCATCCCCTCTCCCACCAGCTGGTGTGCAAAACTAGAAAGTTTGGAGACCACTGCTGTAAGACACTGTGAATCTGTACATAAGTCTGTACATACTATTGTTATTACTATAGGATCAGCTTTACAAAATGCATATAAGCTTTCTCAGAAAATTTTTTCTAATAAGTTCCCTTTTTTAAAATGATTTTATCTATCATTTCTGTTAGAAGAGTTAAAACACTTTGCCCAGAAATAGGATGAAGGTCCAGGGCGCAAAAACATCTGGTAGAAAACTCCATGGTATCATTTAAATATCTCTGACAGAACAAGTATTATTTCTGATATCTGAGCTCACAACCAGCAGAACCATAAAATGACAATGACAAGAATACTGACACATTTATATTAACTTTTCTCTAAATGTTTGTCATTATAAAGGAAATATTTGATGGCATAATTAATAATTGTGTTTTCTTATGATGGATAGGTCTATCCTAGAAGAAAAGACATAGCAGGTGGACCATGTTATTTCAACAATACAAAATTTGGTTATAAGATGCAGCTAAAATGTCTTTTAAAAGTGTGGAAGTATGTATGCTTGGGGATGGGAGAAAGCCATCTTCACGACTCATGAATTCCTATTTCTCTAATGTTGAAAGGTACTAATTACAGAGTTTAGCAATCAAACAGAATAGAGTTGGAAGGGACCTTGGAGGTCTTCTAATCCAACCCCCCCAAGCAGGAGACCCTTCCATTTCAGACAAGTGGCTGACTGAGTCTCTTCTTAAAAACCTCCAGTGATGAAGCACCTACAACTTCTGAAGGAAAGCTGTTCCATTTGCTAATTGTCCTCACTGTTAGGAAGTCTCTCCTTAATTCCAGGTTGCTTCCCTCCTTGATTAGTTTCCATTCACTGTTTCTTGTCCTGCCCTCTGGTGCATTTTTCATAGTTATGACCTTTGCCGCATCCCCATGATCATGTGATCAAAATTCAAATGCTGAATTTCAACTGGTCCATATTATGACCTTTGCTGCATCCTAGGATCATGTGATTCCTTTTTGCAAACTTCTGACAAGTGAAGTCAATGAGGAAAACAGATTCTTAATAACCAGGTTACTAGCTTATCGACTACAGTGATTCACTTAACAACTGTGGCAAGAAAAGTCATAAAATGGTGCAAAACTCACTTAACAAATGTCTCAACAACTGAAATTTTGAATTCAGTTGTGGTCATAAGCCAAGGACTATCTGTACTTCTGTTGTTTTTTCCAGATTACATCACAACACTAACAACACCAATCCAACACCATTTAGGAATGAGGAATTTCTCATCTGTGGAGCTGATTTGAATAAAAGCTACAAATACAATCCACAAGGTATTATGAGCCTTCCCAAACTCTGAATTCTCTCCTTGCTGGCAATACAAATACACATTTAACCATTATTATATGTTTTATTGTTTCCACTATCATTTTTTGTATTTCACAATTTTAACAATAATAATAAACATACTTCTCGCTGATCACAATACCAACACCATTCCAAGTGCTGCTTTCTCCATTATAATATAATTTGTATCCTTTGCCAATCTCTTGAGCTTTTTCTTTTTTTCCCACTTCATCTCTTGAATACATGCAATGTTGATGCAGCAGGCCTTCAGAGTTTCAACCAGTTCTCGGCTTCTCCTGATCACTGTTCCAATATTGATGGTTACAATACATAGATGGACTAGCTTCTTTAGCCTTTCCCCTCCAAAGGCAGATATCTCTCACAAATTTTCCACATCACTTGGGCAGGGGCAATATGCGTCACTTCTGGGAAAAACCAAAATTTGACTAGGAATTGCCATTGTTATGACTGAGGTACTCCAACATGCATCATTTCATCTGTCATTGAAGGCATTTTATATCCAGTGTCAGGTATTAGTACTCCTGTAACCATGGATAGAGGTTCTTAGAAGATGCTACCAGCCGGCTCTTCCGGGTTGAGCCCTCTCGCTAACGGGCGGTGGTTTGCGGTTTGTGACCGCAGCCCGGCTCTTTCGTCTGACAGCCCCGATCCTCAGGCTTCGGGGCTGAAGCTCCTCTGAGGCGGCAGAAGGAAAGCTGCCAGACAGAGTGAGGGGAGCATCTCCTCCCTTTGAGTCTGGTCTTTTCCCTCCGAAGAGCGACAAAAGCGGTGGTCAATATGGCCACCTTGAAAGAAGGTCTCAACTGGATTAAGATTTGTGCAGGAGGAAGAAAGAAGTTGACAGCAGAAGAATCGGAGTATTGGAAGGTAAAATCAACAAAGGTACCCGGGACTAAGATAAAAGCGAGCTTTTAAAAAAAGAAAAAGCGGCATAAGTATCAAGTGAAGGAAAAATAGTAAAATATTTTTGACAGCTATAAGGGAGCTTGAACCGGGAAAGGTAGAAGCGGCGTAAAATTAACTTTGAGGCTCGAAAAACCCTGAATATTAAAACTAAAGGAAAGGAGAAGATTTTGTGTGACAGAAAGTGCCACTCAGTGGATAAAACTGCAATTTAAAGAAGAAGGAAAATATCTTGTTCTTTGTGGATTGGATATTGTTACAGAAGGGAAATTGAATTACAAACTAGACAAACAAAAAAAGCAAGAACTACAGAAGGTGAAAGTTTGAACTTAAATAAAGACAGACTGCTGGACTAGTTGGTGACATTGATACAGATTCTGGGGATGGGTTGAGATTTTAAAAAATTTAAAGAAAAGAAATAAGGAAAATAAAACTTTGTGTGGCCATACAAGGAATTAAAAATGGAATCTAAAAGCATGAAAGAACTGCTACAGAAAGTGACTGAATTAATTTGGCTCTTGGTTGAAAACATGGAAATGCGAACAAGAACAAGAAGAAGGAATCCTGGAAAGGAGGAGCCAGCACAAGGGAAAAGCCATTTAAAGAGACAACTAACACAAAGATCACTACAAATAAAGGGAAAGGAAGGGTGGTCCAAAAATGAAATCTAAGAAACAATTAAAGGGAACATTTATGGAATTAGGCAAGGTAGAAAGGCCAGAAGAAAAAGAGAAAGGTAATGAGAGAGAGGATTCAAATGGATGGAGAAGGATATAGCAGAAAGAGGAGGAGGGGAACAAAAACAGGAGCAGAAGATAGAAATATGGGAATTATATAATGAAGAAACTCGTTTACATAGAGATAATGGCTAAGGTATTAAGAAGGGGTTCTGCATGGAGAAGATGGGTAATAAGAATATACGTAATTATTAAAATATAAAACAATAGAGGGGCTACTGACAACAATTTTTAGATGAAGGTACACTCTCACTTTTACTTATAAAAAAGTAAATGTTGATTAGATAAATTGAATTAATTGAAATAATTCTTGAAGATGTTTAAAAATGAGACTTGTCAGTAACCAAGGTTAATTATTTTTACTATTACTTTGAAATTATAAATAAATTTTAAATTGGGGGATATGTGTTGCAGAACCGACTGAAAAGATATATAATGTTATGTAGCTTTTCTTCTCTTCTTTTTCTTATTCTATCTTTTGCTTCAAAGGGAATGATTATTATAATGTTATTATGTTAATCACTGAGGTGACACTTTCAAAGTAGTAAAGGGGTAAGTCTAGGTTTTTATTCTTTTTTGTGTTAAAGCTTGTATTGATTTAGAATTATGGAAAGAATACGTGATGAAAGGGCAAATCTGACGGATAAAAGAAATATGTAAATGATAAAAGAGCATTAATAATGTGAAGATAGTTTAAGGATAGATATGGATAAACTTTATTCTTTATATGATGAGCAAACATATTGTTATTTTAAAAGAAATATAAATGCTTAAGAACTATTTATAATAATTTGAAATGAAATGGGGTTATATAGATTGAGATTAAGATCTGAGACTAGGACTAATTTGTTTGGCTCTTTGTTTGCAAAAAATGGAATGGAAGTAAAAATGGGATAAAATATGAAGTTAAATGTTAAAAATACTATAAAACTATTGTCATATTTGCATGTAAAAGTGATGACCCGGAAATATGCTGTCTACTGAAAAGAGACTTATTTAAATTGTTAAAAATTGAATAAAACTTGTTTGGAGAAGATGCTACCAGCCGGACCAAGGTTTTTTAAGGAGGTATTATTCTTCCATCACTCACCCTTTGTCCTGGCTTGTGACAGGCAGAACCTGGCACAAATGTTGGGCCCAGGATGGCAGGTTTAATCAAAAATGGCTTGCATTATCAAGCCATAAAGAGATTCAAGGTGAAATAATAAAATAGATATTCTCTTCATGAATATGAGATTTATTTACCCAAAAATAATTTACATATTTGGGGTATTTTTTGCCATCTTCCACTGGATAACTCCAAGTGACTTAGAAATATAAGAAAATCTCAATATAAAAACCCACACAGCAAAAAACAAAATCATAAAATCATTCCAGTTAACTCCATAAAATCGTAATGAATACAGTTCCATAAATCTCCACAACACATGATTAACATACTTCTCATTTTCCAATAACTAGCTTGAATAACCAGTTTTGAACAAAGACTCTCCCCATTTGTTCTAAGCTGCATACCCATCTCTCAGAACAATAAGCTTTATTTTTGCTTTCCATTTCTCTATCCCAGCTTTATGTCTAATAGTTAGGCTACTACCAGTTCACTCCAGTTCAGGCAAACTGGTTGTTAATTTTACGGCCAGTTCCGCAAACCGGCAAATTCCACCCCTGGCTGTCACCGCCCATCCCACCCCACCCCTCCCAGGAGTCCCCACATGGCCTGTTTTGGATCACAGGTATGTGCAGGGCCCATGCAGAGGCTCAGGGAGGGTGAAAAATGGATGTCCCAGAAGTTCCTCTGGAGTCCTGGAAGGCCATTTTCACCCTCCTGGAGGCTCGACAAAAGCCTTTGGAGCCTGGGAAGGGTGAAAAACAGACCTCCCAGGAGTTCTGGAAGGGCCTTTCGAAAGTTCCAGACTAGGCCATGCCCTCTAGAGAGCCTCCAGAACCTGGGGAGGGCAAAAATGCCCCCTGCGGCCCATTTTTTCTCTCAAGGCGGTGCAGGTGGCCAACTAAGCCACTCCCCCCATGGCCATGCCCACCCAGCAACTGGGCAAAGAACCGGTTGTTAAATTATTTGAAGCCCACCCCTGGTTCAGAACCTAATAGAGAGCACATTTTCTGATTAAGTCAAGGGGCATGGTATGATCTTTGTTTGCCCTAGAATTTTCTGGTGAGGACTATATTCAGCATGCAACCTCTCCCTGACCTAATCCAGTTTCAGAATCTCAGGAGCTGAAATGAGATGGATCAGTGTTCAGAAATGATAGGAAAAAATAGACATAGGCCTTATGTAAGTAGCAGTGTCAGTGTGTTGAATTTCAGTCAGAACTTGTGTGGGACATGATTCTATTTTAAGCTCATGTTCTGACTGAAAAGAATTGATCAGTATTTTCTTAATCCTAAAAATTAAAAGTTGACATTCAGTCAATCATAATTTGAAAAGAAGATTAGGTGGAAGTAAGATGTTTTAGTTAAGAACATATAGCTTCCTCTCAATTTTTTTTAGAGAAAATCTAAATTGACTTTGCTAATGGCACACAATCATACAACAACATTGCAACAACAACAACAAAATGATATAAGGTATAAGAACACTATCAACTATTCTTTTTCTTTGGAAAGAAAAAAAAGTATCTGATATAGAAAACATTATAAAAGAGCCTGCCTAGGAAACTAGTGTATCATCAGTTTAAACAAAATATATTCAACCTCTTACATACTTAGTCTGATTTGACAGAGGAAGGAAGGCAGGGTTTTTTTTTATACATTCAGTAGAAAATTCTTCCACTCTTACCAATGACTTTGTCTGATTCCCCAATCCTGAAGAGACCTGAAATATAATTCTATTACCAAATTACCACTGGATTTCACTGGTAAAATCCTGTGACCTTTATTGACCATTTTGTACCAGAAGATCACCCCAGAATATGTCTAAATAACAATAAACATGAAAACTCTTTTTCATGAACTTTGTTGCAGATATTATCCTCTGCCAAGTTTTTTTATCCTACTTTTGTGGCCATCTCAAGACCTAAGGGTAGGTGATGTCTTCCTATACCAAACTTGAATGAATAATGCACATCTACTGTTTATACATTATACATGTTCTGATTTGGTCCTAGCTCTATTCCTAAAAGTAAATGGTTATAAATGATTAATTCTTAATTATGTTATGGTTCCTTGGCATCCACTGGACCAAATTAACTACAAAAAAGCATAACAAGTTAGAAAATTATATTTTTATTTTATTGTTACCTGACATAAACATATGGATTGTACTGCTATATTAGGGCAAAAACAAGTAAATATGATTAATTAGCACCCATTTACCAGCCTGAATGAAAACTGTTTATCAACCATTACATAAACAGATCCATCAATGAGGAATCCAAAATACTCATCCCTGAGATGGACAGATTCCAATATCATTAATTTTGGATTAGTACCAAATAGCATTACAAAATGCTATGTTCTTTTCAGTAACTATCCAGCCTAATAATGACCACTTCTATTTACTGCGAAACTAATAAAGAGTACCCATGTTCACAGGCAGGATGCAGAGCAGATGACCAGTCCCCTTAGAGCAACCATTTGAGTACCTGGTGGGCTAAGAAGCATTAATTTGCTTTTTAAGCTCAGGCACTACAGTTTGATTCCTAGTTAATATTTGACCCAAGGAGTCCATCTTAGATGTCCTGTAAATTACAGGTGTTTTTCAATAAAATATTGAAATATCAACACTTCACATAAGATCTAGCAAACCAAGTGTCCACTTAAAGCTAAGGATAAGTATAAATGTGCTTTATACTTTATGAAGTATACTTTATAACAAGGACTTTAGAAAATATAGTGTCCAATTTTCACCAAGTCCCATTGACATTGCTCCAACAAGAAGATCAAATTTGGCATGTGACAATGTCCTCAGCTGGCCAGTAATAATTTGGGATAGGCCTATGGCTGTCATGGGGGCCATGAACTCCTGGGATGTTTCCAAAGCCACATTCAGATATGGCTGTTCCCCAGAACCTGGAGGAACTCCACTGCTAGCCCTGAGACAGTCTTCCACATCTCAGACAGGAAGGTTGCTACACAACAGGGAGGCTGGTATACTATCTGATCTCATGATCCCAACTTCAGAAACAGGGTCTCACAACCAGAGACTTGTAAGCAAATCCCTTGAAAGTCAAAAGAGACTCTCTGAGACTCTCTGAAACTGCCACACGACCACCCCTGCCTTTCCCTGGGTTCTTGATTGGTGCCAAACTTAAAACCCAGATGGGTACATCTCCAAGAGGGGAACCCCTCCATTTCTGGAATCAATCAAGTCTCAGTAATTCATGCCAGATCAGCTCACTCCTCCTCAATAAGATCTTGAACAAGAGGAGCTTTATTATTGATTGACCTGGCATTCAGCAGCAGCAGCTGAGCCACAGGGCTCTGCGGGTATGCTGCCAGGGACTGGGAATGAGCTCAGAGGCCAGAACACATCACTTATATTAAACATTGGGTGTGTCTTCCCCTGCAACAGCCTGCCCTCTGGTTCCCATGGCATCCGCTGCCCATCACCATAATGCTATTGCCTTACATGATCCTGCCCAACATCCGCCTGATAAACATTTCCCCTAACCTCCTTTATTGAAGAGCTAAAGGTTCTGCCATCCACTTCTAATCACTCACATTCATACTCCCAGACATCTTGGGGTGGAGGATAAAGAAGAAGGGAGCTTTCACAGAGCTATAACAAAAAAAGTATTAGGGACTCCCCCCCCCCTTTAACTCCTCCACATCAAGCACACTGTCCTCTATCCCAGCTAGTTCCTCTCACCGGACACTCAGAGATGGACCGATCAGCCAAACCTTTCCACCTAGCTCCCATTCAAGGGTGTGTGTGTAACAGCAGCTCCTACTAGTCTCTCTGAGGCTCTCACCCTAGGAACAGACATTAAGGAACAGCTCTTAACCCTCCCCACTTAGGTAACCTCAACTGCTATGCCCACTGTCTACCACAATTTCCCCCAATTCTTTCTATATATAACAGTAAGATGTTATTGTAATGATAAGAATATATATGTCTTCTAAGCACTTCACTCCCTTCTGATCTTGCTGCCCTTTTTGTTGTTCAAGACCACCCTAACACTCTTCATTTGGGACTGAAATTTGTCAATCTCTTAGTCTAATAATCAAACTGCTCAGCCCTGATATCTTCATGGATAGGTTTGCATACTTTTATTAGTATACTGCTCAAATAATTCCTTTTCCCCCCATTCTCACCTATATTTCTGGATGACTTTTAATCAGGTATGACATTTCTCTTTCTTTCCTCTTTACATCAGCACAGTTCTGGTGGTTCTACTTTGTTGAGCTGATTTGGTGTGATTGAATTCAAAAAATACCCCAGATTATTTAACTGCATGCAGTATCTGAAGTACCCAGTGAATCAGAGCACAACCCAACTGTATTTGCAGAGGGTCAATAAATACCTTTTGCTCCTTTTTTGGCCCCAATGATGATTTTGTAGTCACATTTTGGTAGTGCCAACAAAAGTTGCTCTTATGGCCTAAAATAGGGTGTGCAAGGCCAGATAAGATGGATGGGGATTTCCTGAAAATATCATCCCCTCCCCTATTCCATTGTTACTGTTTATTTCATAGTTATGGTATATCCTGGATATTAACAAATCCTTGCAAGATCCTGGATCAATCATGAGAAGCAGAGGTTTAATCATCCAAGCTTTTGGACTCATGCTGGAGCCCATTCCTCAGGGATTAACAATTCCTTCTGTGTACCATATGGAATCTATTGACATGGATGCTGTGTTTTGTTCTCCCATTGAGGGAAGTTCTGCTAAGAATAAAATAACAAAATTAAAACAATAAATAAAACATAAGAACCCAAATACCATAAAATTATTTATATTTAATACAAAATATTTAAAAATATACTTTTATTATCCAGTGATGAACCCATCACCAATTGTAATACTTTACCTTGTTTTGTTTTTACTGTATTTAATTTAATTTATTTATTTAATTGGACTTGTATGCCGCCCCCTCTCTGCAAGGACTTGGGGCGGCTCACAGTAAAAATACCACAACAATAAATATATAAAAAACAATTAAATCTGACAAGCCCAATTGATAAAACAGTTAAAAATACATTAAAACCCCCCAGGAGGTCAGTCCAGCCCAGCCTGTTCGAACAGCCAAATCTTCAGACCGCAACGGAAGGAGCGAAGATCAGGGGCCAAACAGAGCTCCAAAGGGAGTTGATTACACAAGGCGGGGGCTGCAACAGAGTAGGCCCTCCCCTGAGGCACCATCAGCTGACATTGTCTAGCCAATGGCACCCCGAGGAGTCCCCATCTGTGCGCACGCACAGGGCGATCGGTATTTGATGTTGGCAGGAGACGCTCCCGCAAGTACCCTGGACCCAAATCGTAAAGGACTTTGAATGTTAATACCAACACCTTGAATCTCACCCAGAGGGCAACCAGCAGCCAATGCAGCTCACGCAGGAGGGGTGTAACATGGGAGTATCGGGGGGCTCCCATCACAACCCGCGCAGCTGCATTCTGCACCAGCTGAAACCTCCGGATGGTATGCAAGGGCAGTCCTAGATAGAGAGCATTGCAGTAGTCAAGTCGGGATGTCACAAGTACATGACTGATCGTGCGAAGGGCATCTCGGTCCAGATATGGGCACAGCTGGTGAACCAGTCGGACCTGGGCAAAAGTCCCCCTGGTCACGGCCCTCACCTGCTCCTCCAAACTAAGCCGTGAATCCAGGAGGACTCCCAGGTTCTGAGCCCTGTCCACAGGGGGGCAACACCTCTCCCCCTATGACCAAAGATGGAATCGATTGACTGGGCCAAGATGCCTGTACGCACAACCACTCAGTCTTGGCCAGATTGAGCTGTAGTCCGTTCCTGCCCATCCAGATCCATACCACATCCAGACACCCGGTCATCATGGAGAGGGCATCACTGATTTGGTTTGGGGTGGAGATATACAACAGGGTATCATCAGCGTACTGGTGATACCTCACCCCAAAGCCACGGATGATCTCGCCCAGTGGCTTCATATAGATGTTGAACAGGAGGGGAGAGAGGACCGACTCCTGAGGAACCCCACAAGTGAGTGCCCTCGGGGCCGACCTCTGCCCTCCCACCAACACAAATTGTGAATGCCCCGAGAGGTAGGAGGAGAACCACTGCAAAACAGTGCCCCCCACTCCCAACCTCCCGAGGCGCCGCAATAAGATACCATGATTGATTTTGTTTTTAATTCTGGTTAATTACTATAATAAAAATACTACTATTGTTATTTATTACAAAATATAAAATGGCAGACAAGTACAATAATTTACAAGGAATTTTTAAGTAGTGAGTGCAACCCAGTACAAAAATACTGTCAGCAAGCACCATTTGTATTATGACTATTTATTGGGCTTTAGTTTTTCTCCATTATGCTGCTTTTCTATATCATAAATTATAGAAGAACTTGAACAACTCAATGAATTTCTCTAAATTTCAAGGTGAACAACAGCATTTTTGTATGGCTGGAGATTTTTTTTATGATGAGGGGAAATGTCAGCTTAAAGTGGATTTTTAAATATAGTAAAATATATGAAGAATTTCAAGGTAAAGTCCACTAAAAGAAAAATTGACTGGTTTGGACAGTTTTGAAAGATCACACACTCCTTTTTGCAAGTTTTGGGGGAGGTGTTAAATCACTTAACCACTTCTGTTTATCTTGTTAATTTCTGCATTTTAAATCACTTTTTATGTTGTTAAATATATATTTCTATAATAATGTTTTCCTAAAGATTGTAGTGCTTTTCTATCCCATTTAAATACTAAGTGTATTTAATTACTGTCACAAATATAAATGAGACATAGAAGAGTTAGCAAAAATAAACTGATGTACAGAATGAATTTTAATTGATGGAAGGCTAAGTAAGATTCAATGCCTTCAGCTTACAAATGTGAAAGATAAGAGGGAATTTTATTAAAGTATAAGGGGGAAAAGGAGAAACAGCTTAAGAAAATGCTTACTCTTTCATGTAAATGATATACATAGGGCTATATCACAAACAGAAAATATGGTAATTAAAACTTGTTTTTTTAAAAAATAAATAAACATCCACACCATGTAATTAATTTTGCAAATTTCATATTGTAAAATGCAGGACTCAGTGTATCTGTCTTAATACCGAATACTTTCCTAGAACCTGATACTGATGAAGAAAAAAGATAGGAAAATCTTCTGAATAACATTTCTGCTACAAAATTAGTTTCTTTATAGAAATATGTGTATTTTCTGTATCAAATAATTTGGTTATGCAGACTCTTTAATACTAATGAAAGTCTGATTACCTCTATGTTTTATATTAAATTGTTTGCAGTAGTGTGGATTCATACCACCATCTTGTGGCACAATAAACAATGAGTTTTCTTTAATAGAAGAAGGAAAAGTACACAAACCCTTAATTATGATAATTAATAGCATCCACTTTATAAATTTTGTTTATAATTCTTAAACAATTGCTAACATTGTTATTAAGATTTTTATTCATGTGACTGTTACGTATTGTGTAACTGTTTATGTGTGTTAATTCTTTACATTGAATTATTTTTGTTATTTCAGTATGATTTGTAAAAAAGTGACATATGAATTTAACAATGATGATAATGATGGGCAGCCGCCCCTCCTAGAGAATGAAATATTTTGGGGAATAATAAAAGAGGCAGAATATTATATTTCCCCAAAGGAGAAATGGAGAAACATATCCTTTTTAAAAAAAATAAATTTGTTTATTCAACAATTAAAAACAAATTTCCACATTTTGCAACATTACTATAACAGTGTTTACATTTGTGAATATCCTCTATTACTGTGTTATCCATCTCCATATTTAAATCTTCATTCTTCATCATTCTAAGCATTTTATACATATATACAGTTATACATATATACATTAATTTACACATGAGCCTTATTACTTTATGATTTCTCATACATTATCATTTTTTTTAATTACATTTTTTAAAATTACATTTGACGCCTTTGCGTCTTTTTCTTATCCATTCATACCAAATATCCCATATCTTACAGTTATATAATATCTTCTTTATTTTTCAATATCTTCATCAATCTGTCCATCTTGGTGCATTCGTATATCTTATTAATTATTGCGGTTTCGGGTGGAGGTTGTAGCCTATTTCCAATTTTGGGCAAAGGAAATTCTAGCAGTAGTTATAATATGGAGCATTAAGTATTGGTGTTTTTTATTCAGATTAGGCTCTAACATGCCTAACAGGAAGATTTCTGGTTTAAGTTTGATTCTCTGTTCCGTTAACTCCTCTAACCAGGATTTAATCTTATGCCAGTATCTCCGTGCTTGATGGCACGTCTATCACATGTGAAAATACGTTCCCTGACTATGGTTACATCTCCAGCATTTGACTATCATATTTGGGAATATTTTAGCTATTCTCACTGGGTGGAGATACCAATGGTAAAACATTTTATATACGTTCTCTTTGTAGGAGACAGACAATGTTAGCTTATAATTTACCTGCCAAATAAGTTCCCACTGTTCCAAATCAATGCTGTGGCCCAAGTTTTTAGCCCAGATTATCATATTTTTTTAACAGTTTCCTCTTCAATTTTGTAATCCAATAGATAATTATATATTTTACTAATCATTTTTTTCAACCCCTCGTAATATTTTATTGAATTCTTGCTATGTTGTACAGAAACCAAATTGATCCTTATCTTTTTTTATAACATGTTTGGACCTGAAAGTAAGGCCACCATCCTATTTCAATTCCCTGTAGTTTTAATTGGTTTTGCATTTTTAATTGCCCATTTTCATTTAAAAGAACTTTATATTTTATCATTTTGTTTAGGTCTAAAACGTTAGGGTACATTAGCGCTTCCATTGTCAATAGCCATAGCGGTATTTTCACATAGTGGTTCTTTTTTAATTTCTCCCAAATTGATAATACAGTGTCTCTCACCCAGTGTCTTTGGAAATAAGTATGGTACTTGTTTTTCCCATCCCAAAGAAATGCATGCCATCCAAGCTGCAGGTCATAACCCTCTATTGTTAATATTCTTTTATCTGTCAGATTAATTCAATCTTTGAGCCATGTAGCTATTGCCGCCTGATAATATAGTTCAAAGTCTGGGAGGCCAAATCCTCCCTTGCTTCTGCTATCTTGCAGTAATCTATATTTTATCCGGGCTTTGTTCTTCTGCCAAATAAATTTCGCTATTTTTTTTTGTTTAAATCCTCAAAGAAATTCCTTCCTAACTTGACTGGCACCCTTTGGAACAAAAATAATAATTTGGGTAAAATGTTCATTTTTACAGTTGCTATCCTCCCCAGCAGTGACAATTGTATCTTAGCCCAATTATCTAGATCTTTTTGAATTTGAAGTATCAATTTATTGTAGTTGTCTTAAATCAAATCCCAAGATATTTTACTTTTTTGACTATCTGCATACCTAATTCATTTGATAGTTCTTCATTTTGCCTTTTGGTACAGTTTTTGGTTATTATTTTGGTTTTTTCTTTATTAATTTTGAGTCCACCACCTTTCCAAAATTTTCTATTTCTCTTATTAGTGTAGAACTTGTTTCTTTTGGGTCCTCCATGATAAATACCATGTCATTGGCAAAGGCTTGGACTTTATACTCCTCTTTTTTAATTGTCAGTCCTTTAATATCCTGATTTTGTCTTATCTGAATCAACAATACTTCTGCTGATAGTATATATAGTAATGGGGCTAGTGGGCATCCTTGCCTCACTCCTTTGCTTATTTCTAGACCATCTGTGGTTTCTCCATTCACTATAACTTTTGCAGTTTGTATGGTATAGATTGTTTTAATAAGTCCCAAGAATTTTTCACCAAATTGCAGACAGTTGTTCAATGAGAAAGCGCCAATTTAGGTTGTCAAACCCTTATGGGCATCCAATAACATAAGTGTCATTGGTTTATTTGGATGCATCTCGTAGTATTCTAGTATCCATAATCAATCTTGTGTTGGTCTTCATCTGCCTATTTGGGAGAAAGCCATTCTGGTCAGAATGAATAATTTCACTTAATATCTTTTTCAGTCTTTCAGACATTATCATGGCTAAAATCTTATAATCCACGTTTAGGAGCAAGATCGGTCTATAGTTTTTTATTTGCTGGGGATCCGTCTGTTCCTTGTGTGCAAGTGATGTATATGCCTCTGTCCAAGTCTTCAGTATTTTGGCTCATTCTAGAGCCTCATTATACAAGTCCAGCATTAATTCCTCCAATGACTCCTGAAATTATTTATAGAACTCTGATGGTATTCCGTCTGGTCCTGGGGTTTTATTCGTTTTTTGTTTCCCAATTGTATCTTTAATTTCTTTTATAGCTATTTTATTGTTTAACAAATCTTTTGCAGCATCGGATATTGTAGGTAAGTTCTTTTCCTTGAGATATTGGATGATGTCCTTCTCTGGGATTTCTTCCTGGATATACAGATTAGTAAAAAACTTTTGGGCGATGAGTTTCTTTTGATCTATCTGGAAGCATCTCTTAATGCTGCTATTGTTCTTTTTTCCCACTCCTTTAACTTGTGTGACAGCCATCTCCCTCGTTTATTTGCGTTCTCAAAATAGTTTTGCTTCACTAATTTAAGTTTTCTGGCCATTTCTTCCTGTAGATTTAAGTTTATTTCATGTTTCACCAGGTCCATTTCTCTTTTGAGTTCCTCATTATGAGGGTCTTTCTTTTTGTCAACTTCCAAGTTTTTCAATTTCTCCTGCCTTTCTTTCTGTTCTTTCTTTCTTTCTTTCTTTCTTTCTTTCTTTTTCTTTCTTTCTTTTTGCAGTGTACGCATTGTTAGGCCTCTTATATAAGCCTTTGTTGTATCCCATAAATTTTGCACTGTTGTCTGCTCTTTCAAGTTGATTTCAAAAAATACTTTTAATTCTTTTTCTATCATTCAGATGTATTCTTTATCTCTTAACAAGTCTACCTTCCAGTCCTCCTCTTTCCTTCCCATTTGATTTTGATTGGATTGTGATCGGCCCAGGTATTCGGCAAAACCTCCATTTCCTCTATATTTTCCATTAATCCCAAATCCATCCATATCAGGTGTATTCTAGACCATGATTTGTGGGGATTGGGAAAAAAAGTGAATTGTCTTTCAAGAGCATTTAATTCCCTCCAAACGTCTTTCAAATTCAATTCTGATGCCATTCTGTTGAACACAGTTGGAAGTGTTCTCCTCTTTTTAAATTCTTTTTGCTACTTTTGTAATCTTTTTCTATGTCAGGGACTCCATTGTAGTCTCCTACAATACATACATTTGCCTGTTCATTTTCTATTATCTTCTGATGAAGTTTACTATAAACTTATTTCTGATTTGTGTTTGGAGCATATATTGTTACCAACAGTATCTTCTTTTGATCTAAATTAATTTATATAAATAACATCCTTCCATCCTCATCATTATAAATTTGCCTTAGGTTTAGCCGATCTTTTATATAGACGGCAATACCTCTATCTTTTTGGTTTGTCAAGGCCAAATATAATTTACCTAATTTGGGGAATTCTAAAAGATCTGCTTGTTGTTTTGAGATATGGACTTCTTGCATACATATGACATCGGCATTTTGCTTCTGGAGTTTTACAAATATCTGTTTCCTTTTTATTAATGAGTTTAAACCATTTATGTTAATTGATGATAGGGTAATTTCTCTGTCCATTTTACTGTATATATAGAGCGACTCTTGTTTCTTTTCTTGCTCTAAGTTCTCTTTGGGGCCTGTTGTTTTCTTCTTCCTCTCGACTCTTCTATTCTCTTACTTCCCATTCCGTCTCCTTTTTCTGTGATGTTTGCTCTTCCTGGCTCCTGCTCTCCGGCTCCTCCCTGCTTCCTTGTTCTTCTTCAGGTTCTGGGTAATGCTCATGAAACTGATGTGCTTTATCCAGTAAATCAATTTTATACTTCTTTTCCTGCCAAGATATTAAAAGTCCTTCCGGGGTGAGCCACCTAAATACGATCCTGTTTTTAATCAGTTGGGATGATAAAAACTGGTAGTTCCTCCTCTGCTCTCTAACCCTCCTGGGTATTTGTTTCAGAGTAACCACCTTGCTTCCTTAATAGATTAAAGGCTCATCTCTAGTCTTTCCATATAACAATCTCTCGTTGTTTTTCTCGCGAACCATACGTGGACCTCTCTTGGTAGTTTATGCCTGCGCACATAATGTGTGAATACTCTGTAGACCTTGTCTATATCTTTCCAAACCTCTTCTTTGCCTTTCTGGAGAGCTTCTGCAATCAGTTCTGTCATGAGGGTACGTAGATCTTCTTTGCTATCTTTAAGAATGCCACTTTCTCCAATTCCAAATGAACCACTGACTCCTGGAGTTCATAGTACAATACCTTCCAGTTCTGTTCTGTCTCTTCTAACTTCTTTTCAACACATTCAGTTCTGGCTTCCATTGTTATCAATTTCTGTTCGTTCTTCACCATCATCTCCTGCATTATTCCAATTTTATTGTCCATAACATATTCTTAAATACAGAAAGCAGCTCCTGTCTTCCTGCCATAGGTTAGGGTTAGGACAACAAGCAACAGAAGCTTGAAGAGGCTGGTCTTTTGGAATGGAGATTTTGTATCCATTCATAAAGACTGAGCCAATCTATTTATAAGCAAAGAGACTCCAAATAAGCAACACAATTAGACAAGCAGAAAAGATTAGTTCAGACAAACACCCAGGATTTGTATTTCCCCTTTTGCCTGAGGAGCCAGCCATGATCCCTACATGACCTCATAGGAATCTGGCAACAGGCAGTAAAATATTAAAGGACAGAGCCTTACACAGGAACAGGCATCTCAATCACAAAGCCCCCCAAAATGTATAAAAGCCTACCTATCCCAATCCCATTTTGTCAGCCACCCCAGAAACATGCTGCTGTCACTAAAGTTTCTGGAAAACCAAATAAACAGAGGCCTTATTTCCATGAGGCCTGCCTTCATTTTATTTTCAGCATCTTTCTGCCAGATTGGAACCAAACCGGATTTTTCTTTCAAAATATGCCACACTGATACATTGACATTCTAGGAAGAATATCTGAAGGATAGTGAAGATGCACGAAGCTAGTATACCAGGAAGGTTAACTGAAAACTAGAGAGACCAAACTGGCCTACAAGAAATATCAAATAAAGAACAGAAGGCATGGGAAGATAAACCAATACAGGGCCAGTACAATTAAAAAAATAGCAAGGAAAGCAGATAATAAAAAGATCTGGCAATATCTAAAAGCAAGTAAATTGAAGAAAGAGACAGATTCTGGTTGCACAACACTATGCCTTAAGAACAAATGTGTACAAAGCCAAAATTCAGAAGACAGCAACAGATAACAAGTGCCACCTATACAAAGAAGCTGAAAAAATAGGGGACCGCCTAGTTAGCTGCTGCTAGATTATAAACAACAGCATGACAACGTAGCAAAAAGGGTGCATTGGAAGATCTGCAAGAAGTACCATTTGCCTACAAACAAGAACTGGTGGCACCATTGAGGGGCACAGGACATGGATTTTGTAACTTCTTAAGTAACATAGTTACTTTGTATTTTAATTTGATTTATTTTCTCACTTTTGAAATTATGTTTAGGCTCATTACAGACTGGAATATAGGAAAACGTCTTATCCTAGTGCTGCACATTCCAAAACTGAAAAGATACCATGCTGAAGGATGGCTGGAAACTATAAGAAAAGGTTTCTTAGGGTAACTGGCATTTGGTTATCTAACTTCAAACAAGCTTTGTGGTTGATTTATTGAGCAACAGAGGGTTACTTTTATCCTATCCAATCAAATTTTCTCTTGTATTTTAACATTTAATGTTTCTGGAAAAGAGGCGCAAACATTCAAATAAATTACAATTATAATATAAAGGAAACACAAAGAATATTTTCCCTGACAGATCTCCTGAAACAAAATAATACTCCCTTTCACTGAGATAAGCTGGAACAGATTATCTTTACCTTTAGAAATCAGTCGTATAGACTAAACTCAGTCCTTAAAGCACAAGACTTTTTGAAAAAAACATGGACCGTATTTTTCAAAAGATAAAGATCGGAAAGGAAAGGATAAAAAGAGATCTGACGCTTATCAGGGACAGGGAGCCTCAGCTGGAATCTCTAGAATTTCCTCTTCATGACAAGATGGATTGCAATATTTTGACATGGAATGTTAATGGGACAAATTCCCTACAGAAGAGAAAAAGGTTATTTCATTATTTGAAAAAAGTGAACTATGATACAATATGTCTCCAAGAAACTCATGTTAAAGAGACTGACAAAAAGGATTTAACAAAGAACACCTTGGTTCTGGAATTTATTTCTGCTAATTCAAAGAAAAAAATTTATGGGGTAGTTTTATATATAAAACCTCAATTACACTCACATTTATTGTTAGCTGATGATCAAGGCAGATATGTAATTGTGCAAATTGAATTACAGGGAATAAAATTCATTTTGTTGGGATTATATAGAAATTATATGTAGATTTGGATTACAAAAAATCTATTTCACAAAGCAACTAAAGTTATTCTTCCAAAGACTTCTTCTGACCTTTATCCAATGTCTTTACACCTTAAATTTGATCTTCATTCTTTTAAATGGAAATTAAATGAGTCTGTTTGCAGAGCCCACAGATTGTTAAAGAATGTAAACAGGTATTTCAAAATGCTTGTAAGACTATGATATGAGGGCATTTTATACAATACAATAAGCAAGTAAGAGGAAGGTGGATGAAAAATTCCAAAATGAGTTACAATAAATAAAACTGAAGGAGACGAAACTCCAGAATTCACCAGAAGATTCTAATATACTTAATCAACTAAAATTATTGCAACAACAAATTTCTTTGTTCTGTTTCAGAAAAGAAACTGAATATACAAAATAACACTTTTTGGACATGCAAATAAACCAGGGAAATGGTTGGCACACAAACTAAGTAAACAGACAGAAAAGAAGTTGATGACCAAGCAAGAGGGGAATAAGACTAACATGGATATCAAAAATATTCAGACCATTTTTGGGGAGAATTATTATATCAATTTATATAAAGAAAAAGAAATATTTTTAAATACTATGGAGGAGTATATAACAACTAAAAATCTTCCTAATCTATCTGAAAATTACAAGCAAACTTTGAATAGTCCGATAACAACTTTTGAAATAATAGAAGCAATTTAAAAAGATAAAACAGACAGTGCACCAGAACCAGATGGCCTACTGAGGGGATTTTATAAACATTTTGAAAATCAACTACTTTTTTTGATGAAGGATTTAATTAATTCTGTTCTGCAATAGAACCCTATACTGAACTCTTGGAAGGATGCCTACATTTTAACACCCTAAGATTTAATTTCTGTGAAGAATTATAGGACAAATTCTCTTCTTAATAACGACTACAAACACTTTACATCTATTTTAGCTGAAAGATTTAAAAACATTTTACAGGAGTATATACATGAAGACCAGTATGGCTTCTTACCTAAAGAACAACTAAAAGATATTGTAAGAATAATTTTGAATATAATTGTTGGAAGAAAAATCCTTCTGGGTTCAGTTCCAAGTGGGGAAAAAGACACTGGAAGCATGGAAGCTGTTTGGAAGGTTTAATGGTGGACAAGACCACATGGCCTGGAGCTCCAGAGTGAAAAGGAAGGATGATCGCATGCTTCAAGGTGAAGGAAGAGATCAAGAAAGGGCTGAGGTGTTGTGAGTGCCTGGGTTTTATAACCTTTGTTGGGATTTGAATTGGAGCTTGTATTCTGATTGGTTGTCAGACTCCCATGAGGCCATGTAGGGGAAACTCTGTAGGCTGTCCTGAGTTCCAGGCTTGGTTGAATCTTGCTGAATGATGATGCACTGAAAGGCTTTTGAGCAATTGCTATAGTTTTACCTGGAGATCTTTGTTATGTAAAGTGTTCTGGCCCAGGCCTTAATGGCCCACCCATTAACAAAAGTGGGGGTGAGCTTCTACTTCTGAAGTGAGTTTCTGCTTCTGAGTTTCTACTCTTTTTAGGGGAAATATTCTGCCTTTTTAATATTTCCTAGGATATTTCAATTTTCTAGGAGAGGGAGGGGTGCTAATTTATTGGAACTGAACCCAGAAGGATTTTTCTTCCAACAGTTGAACAGGTTGCATTAATTTTTCTGGATGCAGAAAAAAGTAGTGAAACTTGCCATGACAATGTGAGTTTGACACCCCTGGTGTAGGGTGTCCCTAGGGTTCCCTAGCTAAGGGTCTCCAAACTTGGCAACTTTAAGATTTGTGGACTTCAACTCCCAGAAAGGGCTGGCTAAGGAATTCTGGGAGTTAGTCCACAAGTCTTAAAGTTGCCAAGTTTGGAGTCCCCTAACCCAGCTGAAAAACTTTATCTCAAAAATGGCAGAGTTAATCAACTGCACCTCTATAACTGTCTGGTTTGGTTCTGCAACCCAACAAGTCAGACACAGACTTCAGAGGATAATTAGGACTGCAGAAAAAACAATTACTACCAACCTGCCTTCCATTGAGGACCTGTATACTGCACGAGTCAAAAAGAGGACTGTGAAAATATCTACAGACCCCTCACATCCTGGACATAAACTGTTTCAACTCCTTCCCCCAAAATGACGCTATAGAGCACTGCACACCAGAACAACTAGACATAAGAACAATTTTTCCTGAATGCCATCACTCTGCTAAACAAATAATTCCTTCAACACTGTTCAACTATTTACAAAGTCTGCAATACTACTACTATTAATCTTCTCATCACTCCTTATCACCCATCCCCTCCCACTTGTGACTGTATGACTGTAACTTTGTTGCTTGTATCCTTACGATTTATATTGACTGTTTCCTAGTATGATTTGATTGCTTATTGTACCCTATGACTATCATTAAGTGTTGTACTCTTGACGGATGTATCTTTTCTTTTATGTATGCTGAGAGCATTTGCACCAAGACAAATTCCAATCACACTTGGCCAATAAAGAATTCTATTCTATTCTATTCTATTATTAATGGAGAATCTAATATATGGATTTACAATCTGATACTATGATACTAATTCTTTTTGAAAAAAAGGCAAAGAAAGAGATATTTTATTTATTCAAATTCTATAGCCATCCATCTCAATCAATGACTCTGGGCAACTTACAATTCAGGAAAATAACACACACCACATACAAATATATACAGGATATTTTATCAGATATATTTTCTTCAACCCTGTATTATCTAACATACATATGCCATCTTATCATTTTAGAGTAGAGAAAATATAAACTATATTATCTTGGAAATTAAGAAAGGGAGATATAAAATAAAAGTAAAGGCAATATTTGTTGCAAATTGACACTTATGATGGTCCAGTTAACAAAAAGAAAATTGCAAGGTTGATAGGAGATATACTTCGATCATCCATCCAATGTCTAAATATAAATTTCAATATAAATTTAGACATTTTTTAAAAAGTACCTTGTTAATGTGTGGTATTAAATGTTTTTATACTTGATGTATGTTGTTCCTCTATATTTAACTAAGTACCTATTACTGTAGTTAACATTTATAGCCACAAGATGGCAATCAAGCTTTTCAAAAGGCAAGCAAGAAAACATTTAGAAGCATCTGTAGCAGATTTGGACAACTAATCTGCAATTACAGACTTCAATCTGCTTTAGGCAGATTCCATAAATTTTAGTGAAGATTTCTTGCATCATTGTGTTTAAATGTTTATGTGGTGCACCTCCAAGTAAAACTGAATTGAAATGGCATACCTTTATACAAGAAGTATTATCTAAATAATGCAATAACTGACAATATGTTTTGTACAAAGTGCAGTGTCTGTACAATTACATCTTGGTATGCTTGTGCGTTCTTGCAAGAGCTGATACCTGGTTCAATCCCCAGTCTTTGTCAGCCATAAACAACTTTAAGGTACTTGTTTATGTCTGCCTGATGCTCCGTTTACATGATAGCATTACTTCTGTACTAAAAAACAATATGCATATCTTTTGAATTGTTCTAGAATTGGCAATTTATATACATCATTGGCACAACAAAATAAGAGAGGAGTAGTCTTATACATTAAGAATACAATAAAATCTAAACTAATTTTTACAGATGAAGAAGGGAGAATATTGATGGTGGGAAAACAGATAACTCAAAGATGCTCTTAATAGCAATATATGCACCAAATAACAAACCAGATGAATTCTATAAGAAATTACATAATAAAATAACTGAATTGGAATATGACAAGATAAGCATTCTTGGAGATTTTAATGCTATTAGTCACAGAATTAGGCTATAAAACACAGAAAGTGAATTTAAAAAATAGAAAGACATTGCCAAAATCTTTCTTTCAGATGGCTGAGGAATTGAGCATTAAAGACATATGGAGAGAACTGAACAGTAAGAATAGACAATATACATTTTACTCCAATAGACATTTATCATGGTCAAGAATACATATCAACTGATATCAGATGTCAACTGATTTGATCTCAAACATACAAGAAGTTAATATTGAAACAAGTACTTGGGCAGACCATAATCCAATATGGGTCAAATGGATGGGTCAAAGGAAAAGATCAAGATGGACTTGGAATAGTTTAATTCTAAAAGAAAAAGAATTCATTAATAACACGAGAAAAGAATTGACTTTCTTTTTTAAAGAAAATAAAAAGGAGGAAACTTCACTACAAAATGTATGAAGGCCTATGTCAGAGGTGTAACTATAACTTACACAAGAAGAAGGAATATTTAAAAAAGACAAACACAACAGATTTTAGAAGACTATAAGAAATTAGAAAAGGAATTACAACGGAATCCACAGCATAAAAATCTTAAAAATCAAATGGATGTAATCAAACATAAAATGGACTAATGGAAAAGAAGAATCATAACAAAAAATTAGGAGAGTTAAACAGAACTTTTTGAAATGCCAATGTTAGCCGATGGTTAGCATACAAATTGAAAAAAGAGAGAGAATCTAAAAGAATAGCACAATTAACAGATGAAAATGGAACATTATGTTATGGAAGTGAAGAAAAGAAAAAATAGTGCAGAAATACTATGAGAAATTATATGAGCAAGAGGCAATCGTAGAAGAGAAAATTCAGCAATACCTGAGATGGATTCTTACCTAAGAGACAAATAAAAAATAATATGAGGGAAAGTGCATCCGGTTTTTCATAGCAGTCTGCTGAGACCAGCAATAAGGTCTCAGCTGAGGTCAGTAGCCTGGGTAGCTCCAAAACCAATTGTAGTGCAAGGAAAAACTCATTATAAAGTAAAAAAGTTTTTAGACTCCAGAAGGGATATCCGTTTTCAGAAGCCACGTAGGTAAAAAGCAAGGATGTGAAAGTGGATTGGTTAACTAAAAAATTCCTTGACAAATATCTGTCAGAAACCAAAAGAACCCCTTGGGGATGCGGGGAGGTGGTTGAGAATGAACTATTGCTTTCTATGCTTACACTTCCAGGAACTTCTTTTGATTTCAAGAGGAAGGTCCAACTATCAACTTTGAATTGAACGTGACTGAAGCCATCTTTTTCTGCTTCATAGTTGCTTCATATTTGCTTCATAGTTACCACACACATCTGCAGACACAACAATTAGCCTTTCCACGGGAACCAAGGTCATCCCAACAGGTGGCAGTTGAAGGGGGAGAGAAATGACTGAACCTATCAACTGTTTTAATTGGACAATGTGACTTGGGACAATTGGGAAGGAAAACAGTTATTCTTTTAATTACGCTTGTTGTGGCCTGTTGGACACCAGCCCCTCCTGCAGCCGAATCAGAGGAGGAGGAAGAAGCTTGAGAGTCAGGGTCAGCATTAGGGCAACCTGGGAGTTCCGAGGGGGAAAAGGGAATGGAGCTGGCAAAGAGAGACAGAGGCAGAGCCTGGGCCATCCATCACCCCTCAGATGGAGAGTCAACAGCCTCCAAGTCTGGAGGTGGCTGATGAAGAAGAAGAGGAACAGCTGGGTCCAATGCCTGACACATGGCTGCACAGAAGGCAAAGAAGGGGAGAGCAGTGGAAACCATGGGCTGATCCTGGGGAAGGAAGAGCCACTGCTGCTCATGAGACCCTACCCTAGCTCTGAGGACAAAAGGCAGGGGGAGGAGATGAATAGATGTGGCAGACAACTATTCATCTTCTGGCCAGACAGACTTTTTAGCTTGTGAGAAAAACTTTTTGCTGGGGCTGCTGGCATTCCTAATAAAGGAATCTTTTGAGTTCACATCAGAGGGTTTATCATGTTTGGGGAGCAGGGTCAGAACAATATTATTACCGCAGGAAACTTCAGAGTTGGCTTTCACTAGCTGTGCCAATATGATGTATCCAATAAACATGTTCTTTGAGGGACCTGCCTGCCTCAGAGTTCTGATTTCTTTGGATGCGTTACTCAGAACATTGACATTAAGCCATCTCTCCTAACTTTCTTCTCCAGCTGGAGCCAGTCTCCAGGGTCCTGAGCCCCAGCTGCCTACTGACTCCTTGGGAGAGCAGGGAAGACTCAGGGAAGAGCAAAAGATGTAGAAAGAGGGGGAAGCAGCTGCCAACCCAACGTGAGTCCTGCCGAAGACTTGCAAGTATCTGGTCCCCTTGCAGAGGTGGCCCTAGCAGCAGCAGCATGACCGAAGGCTCAGAAGGAGGCCCAGTGTTTGGGGATCTGTATTGGCTGAGGAGGACCTCAGGCATCCCAGCTCAGGCCAGCTGTTTGGGGTGGAATTCCCATTGATGTTCATGTGAGATTTGGGTGTCCAGGTGGAGCAGAAAGTTAGGAGATATGGCTTTATGTCAGTGTTCTGAGAAACGCATCCAAAGAAATCCGAACTCCGAGGCAGGCAGAGTTGGCTGATATGATGTATCCAATAAACTACACTGGAGGGAGAGAACACCCATTGAGCTGGATGAATTGGGAGAATGGAGGTACCTGACCACAAACCAGTCTTGGCATAGTCATTGATTATGTCCTCAGTTGTGATTATATGTTTCATATGATTTTATGATACTGCTTATTTTGCATTTTAATTCTATGCTAACCACACAGTTTAAATCAGATTAATAATAAACATAATTTTTTTGAAATAAAAATGTTCATATTTTAACATTTCTCCAGCTATATATTAATTTTTCTTTTAGGACTTGCAAACGCATATTCATGAGTACCACTGCAGAAGATTTAGGGAGAAGTTTTAAGTAAGTTGCTTTTACTGCAGATAATCACAAATACATGGTGAATCGCTTGACTCCAACTTTTTTGATTTAGCATTCTGTTTGATAAAGGAGAATTTGCATTGTCTTATCCTCATACTGGATTACAGCTGCATAGATTTGGCTATCAATGATTTCATAATCATGTTTGCTCTATTTAATTTAATTTTGTAATAATTTTAAAGGCATATGGAATTGAAACCAAACACTGTCATGCAAAAATCAGCTAGTACTTGTGATTGTGTCACCTGGAAGTAAAATTCATTTAGCAGTCAATCTAAATCTATAATGAGGAAAGGAAATGACAAATTCTGAGGCAATAGATATAGGACATTCCAACATCTTCAGCAAAAATAATGAATAGTATCTTGTAAATAATAGTTATAAATAAAATATGATAGTCTTATTATGTTTAATAAAACCTGATCAAATAAATGTGACATTGAAACTCAACTATTGACTCCAAAACAGAGTGCCATACAGTTCTGGCCATACAATTCTCAAGTAATCTGGTCTGCATTGCCAGTTAAGAGGTAAGGACTGACATGGAATAAAATTTACCTCATTTTATGTTATTTAAATGATGGGCTTATAATTGTTCAAATCAAGTGGATAAAGATATCCTCTTTCTGGCTTGTTACAATAAGTAAAATGCATTTTCTATGCATAATCATAAAACTAATGATCTAAATTCTCTAAGGATGAACAAACTG
Source organism: Naja naja (assembly GCA_009733165.1). NCBI lineage: Eukaryota > Metazoa > Chordata > Lepidosauria > Squamata > Elapidae > Naja > Naja naja. The sequence goes on along the minus strand of CM019155.1, from coordinate 83,750,970 downwards.
CAGTGAACCTAGGCTGCAATGTGAATTTAAGGCTGAAGTATAATTAATGAGCATGTAATAGATTTGAATTTTCCATTAATTAGTGGTTGAGGACACATCTTGATATCAGCATGTAGTCAATTCAGGATTAGATTATTCATTCAGTTACCTTTCTTGTTCAAACCAATTTAGTGGGGAAAATGGACCTGCAATCCATACAATTGCTCAAAGCAGTTACAAAGTTAAAAATCAAAGCAACAGAAACCACATTACTAACCATCTTGAATCATTATCAAAATAACCCATTAATTGTTTTGAAATGTTAAAATAGATTTAAATTTTAAAGGGGTTAATACATATAGTTGAAACCCTTGCTAATAAGATATGGGCTTGCTTGACCCAAATGATAGTTTCTTTTAAAATGTGAAGCCATTACTGAGTTACTGTTTTTTGTTTTTGCTAAAAGTGGTGATTGTGCTTAAAACAACATGTCTCTAATATGTAGGTAAACCCTAATAATGTTAGGGAATGTCTCTCAATTTTAATGTTGTGGCAACTAACACACTCGTGTAATATTGTCATATAATAAATGGGATTTAATTCTTTCCAGCTTTTGAAACACAAAGTTTGGAAATAGCACAAATGAAGAGCATTATTCAAAGGAGAAAGCTGGAAATTGCTAAGTAATCTTGGTATTTGCATAATGGGAAACATTTTCTGGGTTGATAAATGTTTCTCAATATGAACCTCATTTTCATTATATTTCAAATGTGTAAATCAGCAGCATTTAAAATCAGTGCCTATGTTTGGTTGGTGATGGTGATCACCATGTAATAAAAACTAATTATCTGCCCACTATACTGAAACAATTTGCCTAATTTGATGAATAAAATTGCATAGAAAGTAATGTAAGGCTCACAAGGAAAACAGAAAGAAAAGATCATATTTCAACACACAGTTGGGAAAATCACTCCGCATATTGGTCAAAACATAAATTTCATTCTTTAAATAAATTATCTAAATGAGGAAATACAAAATACAGTTGAGGCTTATTATTCCAAATAGTTCTCATTTCATTTAAAAACAAATACGTTAGGTGTTGACAGGTTTATAATCAAATAGCATCACTGAGGATGCTCAGGAAAACCTTGAGATTTGCTGAAATAAATCGAACTGCCGGGCCTGAAATGTTCAGTAGTTATGTGACAGGAAGTATTATATATTGGTAGAAAAGGGAATTAATTGAATAGTTATTAGAGAAGGGTGGAAGAAGAAATGGACTCTCTCAAAGTACTACAGTGCTGGTTGATTAGAAATATGATCTGTAATATTCTACAAAAAAATAAAGACATGTAGCAACTGGGAGCAAACTTTACACCAAGTGGGAGATCAGAGAGATTCCTGACAAACCTATCAGACAGCTTTGTCATGCAAAAGAGAGAAGGGAACTAGAGGGTCAGCCATACTAGATTTAATTGTTACTAACAGGGATGAAATTATTGGTGAAATGATAAATGGGGTTGAAGTTGTGGAAATCTTAAGGGAGAATGACCCTATCATACTGGAATTCAACATAGTACAGACAGAAGAACAGTAACTGAACAAAGTCAAACATATGTCTTACACTTAAAAATGGCTGACTTTCAACACACTTAGAAAAGCTTAGGAAGTATTCCATGAAGGAAATCCTAAAGGTGGAAAAAAAACTCCAGATGTGAAAGTCTGAAAAACGTGATTTATAAAAGCCCTCTGTAACACAATACCACAGAGAAGAAGAAAAAAGACAAAAGAGACAAAGAGACATAAGACCCCAGACAAAACGATCATGGCTGCATAAAGATAAACCGCGAAACAAAAAAGACAATCATAAAAAACGGGAAAGAGGAGTGCATAATTAAAACAGAAGGCAGCAAATAGCTGAAATCTGCAAGGATGAAGTCAGGAAAGCTAAAGTTCAGAATGAATAAGACCTGCAGCAAAAATCAAAAATGATTTTTAAAAGTTTCTTTCAACAAGTAAAAAACAAGAAAAAAAGTCAAGGAAATGATTGGTCCACTAATGGAAAGTAAATGGCAAGGAGGTAGGAGAAAGTGAAATGGCTTAATTTATTCTTAATTTTGTCTTTACACAAAAAGAACAAACAGTCCAACCTACAAGAAGACACATTAGGAATACTAGAAAATGGGAAGAGAACATCTATCCACTCTAGATGTCCAAATCAACAGGACCAAATGGATCACATCTTGGAATTCTGAAGGGAGTGACAAATATTATCTCAGAACCACTAAACAAAATATTTCAAAACTTTGGAGCATCAGGGAACTATGTGAGAATTGGAAAAGAGCTAACATGATTCTCATCTTCAAAAAAAAAGCAGGGGGAATGTATCTAGGAAACTGCAAACAAATCAACCTGACATCAATACCTGGGAAAATCCTAGAAAAGAATTAAAAAGCCACATCTGTGAACACCTAGAAATGGGCAGAACTATAACTAAAAGCCAATATGGGTTTGTTAAAAAGAGATCATGTCACATAGACATGTCCAATAGACATATTGCATTATTTATCAGTCACTAAATTAGTGGATCAGGGAAATACTGTGAACATACAGTAGTTTACTTAAACTTCAGTAAGACATTTGACAAAGTAGATCACTGTACTTTTTGATAAGATAGAAAAATAAGGGATAGATAGCATCACCACCAGAGGGATTTGCTGACTGACCACACTCAAAGTGTAGCCTTCAATGGAACTATATCTAAATGGAGGAAAGCATGGTGCACCTAAATGTTCTTCACTCTTCAATATCTTCATAAATAACCTAGATGATAAGAAAAAATAGTAAATCATCAAATTTTCCGATGACACCAAACTAGGGGGAATAGCCAACACTTTCAAAGATACAGAAGGATCTTGACAGACTTGAACGCTGGATCTTATGAAAAAGGACCTTATCCAAAAAAAAACCAGTCTCCTCAAGCAGAGGTTGGACTAGAAGACATCCAAGATCTCTGTGGTCTTCCAACTCTAGTATTCTGTGTTCTAATAATTCTTACCATTTCTTCTTGTTCCAAAGTTTTCCTGAATCTGTGAAGATACATTGGAAAGTTTTTTTGAAAAGGATTATTAAAACTTCAAATAATAGGGTCACTTAAAATATTATATGGTTTATGTTATGTATTAGCATACTTACATGTGATTAGTGGGTCCACAGCAGTGGGATATGCGACGAACCATCACTGGACACAAGCCGAAGCAGCTGGCTATAAAGACTGCCATGGTTTCAGTTCTGCAGTTTGGTTTCTGTTGTTCCTAGCAAGAAATAAAAAACTGAATCAGAACATTGGTGTCCTGAGTATTTCCATGCGATCCAACACTGGCGACAAGGATGGGATTCTGTTGTTCCTAGTAAGAAATAAAAAGCTGAATCAGAACGTTGTGTCCTGAGTATTTCCACGTGATCCAACACTGGCGACGAGGATGGGATTCTGAGAGATGAGGACCAACGAGCACACGGCAACCAAGGAAGTCCGGGAACAATCTGAAAAGAGATGGCCGGGACTAACACGCCGCCCGCACCGTTTGATCCCACAACCGAAGAGTGGGAATCATACATCGATCACTTCCAAATGTTTCTCGAAGGGAATGACCTCACAACAATCTCGGAACAAAGGAAGAGAGCAGTCTTCCTTACACACTGCAGGCCCGCCATTTTTAAAATGGCCGAAGCATTGTCATCACCAACTGATGTAAAGATGATGGCCTGGCCCGACCTAGAGTGAATCCTAAGGGCTCGCTACACTCCACCAGTATCCTGCCTCATCAAACGACACAAGTTCTACCGGTGAGACCAAAAGGAAGGTGAAAGCATAAGCGATTTTGTTGCAAACCTTAGGGACATCGCCAGGGTGTGTGAATTCCTTAACATGGATGAGCCTATGAGAGACCGAGTAGTCCTGGGACTGAGAGATTTAACGTTGCAGAGCAGGCTACTGATGAAGACTAAGATAACACTCAAGGAAGTGATTGAGGAGGCGAACACGGTGGAAGCAACCAAGAAATCGGCAGCCACCATGTAGAAAATGAATAAGATACCACAAGAATCAACAAAAGACACAACTACCACACACCACGAAGACATCGAGTCCGAATCGGAAGATGAAGGAGGCAAAGAGGGGGTTAATCAACTCCACTCAGAATGAGAGATGAGAGGCCAGAATGGAAAAAGAAAAGAGTTTCATTGTGCTGAATGTTAAGGGAACCATCCACAATCTGAATGCCGGTTCCTAGATGCCATCTGCCCACGTTGTGAGCAGCAGGGACACATTGCACGGGCATGCAGAGCAGCAAAGAATTATTCCCCGAGACGAAGATGGAGCCCAAACCCCTGGGACAGAGAGAATAAAAATGGAAGCCATTGGAACCAGGCCACGAGAAACAGGTGAGGGAGAGAGACCACAGGCGGGAGAGATGAAACACACCAGACGGTGACCGTTGGACACTCCAACATGACAAACGCCCAAAAGGTACATGTCCAGGTCAAAATAGAGGGCCAAACATGTCGGATGGAAGTGGATTCCAGCTCATACTTGTCGATGGTATCACGGGACACCACAAAGAGACTAATTCCAAGCATAAGCAGAAACCATCTTAAAAAGCAAACTCTGACATTGAAAGACTACCAAGGAAACCAAATTCCCATATTAAGAATTGGACAATTCAGAATAGCATTCAAAAACCATTCCAAAGTCCTACTGTTGACTATAGTAGACCAGGACTGGCCCAGTTTGCTGGGACTCGAATGGTTTGAGCCATTGGGAATTGAAGTCACCAGAATAAACAGCATCAACTAAATGGATTGGGAGGAGACCCTGATGGAAGAATTCCAAGAGGTATTCAACGGAAGACTAGCCAAGTACTTGGGGTCCCCAATCTGTTTTAATCTAGACCCAACAGTAACCCCGATAAGGTTAAAAGCGAGGTGGGTTCTCTTCGCACTCAAGCCTAAGATAGATGAACAACTAGATAAACTCATCACCCAAGGGGTTTTGGAACCAGTTGACCATGCAAAGTGGGAAACCCCCATTGTCACACCAATAAAACCAGATGGGTCTGTGCGAATCTGCGGGGGCTACAAGGCAACCTTGAACTACATGCTATAACAAAGCACATACCCCGTCCCCGTAGTACACCATCTATTGCACTCCCTGGGGGGGAAATATTTGCTAAACAACTAGTTGTTAATTTTTACAATAGTTAATTTTTACAATATGTTCTTACCGCAGAAAGCGACAATTGCAGAGCCATTACACAGATGGCTTGATAAAAAAAGCAACCTGGTCCTGGGGGCAACGGGAGGAAACGGCATTCCAGGAAATAAAAAACCTGATTACATCTGACTGCATACTAATACAATACAGCGAAACGCTTCCGATGATCCTAACCTGCGATGCATCACCTTTCAGCGTCGGCGCTATCCTCAGCCACGTATTACCCAATGGGAAAGAAGCCCCCATAGCATTCTACTCAAAGACTCTATCAAGACCGGAGTGGAACTACAGCCAACTAGACAAGGAGGCACTAGCTGCTGTCACTGGAATCAAGAGATTCCATGAGTACATCTATGAAAGAAATTTCACCTTAGTAATGGACCACAAGCCTCTCCTGGGCGTCGCAGGGAACAAACCCACGCCAAACATACTATCCCCCAAATGACAAGGTGGTCCGAATTCCTAGTCGCATATAACTACAAATTAATTTACCGACCCAGAAAAGACATAAACCATGCAGATGCACTAAACCACTGCCCCCTACCAAACATAGAAGAAGATCCAGCACCAACCACTTCCACCTTATTAATAGAGACATTAGAAAATCTACCGGCAACAGCAGCAGACATCGTGAGGGAAACAGCGAGAGACAGAATCCTGGCACAAATATTTAACTGGGTAGGGAAAGGTTGGCCAGAGACTGAAACTACCGAAGCCGCCAAACCTTTCAAAAACAGACAGATGGAACTTTCAGTTATTAAGAAATGCATACTTTGGGGGGACCGGGTAGTTATACCCGAAGTATTAAGAGAAAGCGTACTAGAAATGCTACATGCAGGGCACCCAGGTATTGTAAAAATGAAATCCTTGGCTAGGAGTTATGTGTGGTGGCCAGGGATGGATAAGGAAATAGGAGACTGGGTGGCAACTTGCAAAAGCTGCCAAGAACTTAGGCTGGCACCTTCCACAGCACCTAAACATGAATAGGAACCACCAAGGGGACCGTGGTCGAGACTACACATTGCTTTCGTGGACCCAACTAAAGGACATACATTCCTGATAGTCATGGATGCTTACTCCAAATGTTAGAAGTAAGCATCATGACATCCACCACCACAGAAGCCATCATTAGACAGCTTTTCACAACACACGGGTTGCCGGATTTAATTGTGTTATGTATGTAGGTTTGAATGTCATTGGTTTAGTTTGAATTGTTCTTGTAAAATGTCAAATAGGATTGGTTTAAATAGTGCAGGAAAACCCTGCACTCTGATTGGCTGGCAACTACAGCTGCTGGCTATAAAGCAGCCGTAGCCCAGCCAAGTGGGTCCATTCGAGCTGTAGTCACTAATAAACTCTTCACTGAAGCTCTTCGCCTGACTCTTCATGCAAACTTAACACTGGCTACGAAGGTGGGATTCTGAAGAAGAGACGATGCAGAAAACAAGCAGAAGAGGAGATGGCGCGCAACACCCCCAGCCCCGTTCGATCCGGCGGCAGAAGACTGGGAATCGATATGGATCGCTTCCAAATGTATTTGGAAGGAAACGACTCACGACATCCCCGAGAAGCGAAGAGGGCGTCTTTCTCACGCACTGCGGTCTGGCAGTCTTCAAGATGCTAAGGCATTGGCGGAGCTGCAGACTTGAAGGTAATGGAATGGCCTGATTTAGAAAAGCTTTTAAGAGCCCATTATGCCCCACAAGTATCGTGCCTCATTAAGAGACACGAGTTTTACCATCGGGATCAAGGGGAAAGTTAAAACGTTAATGACTTCGTGGCAAGCTTAAGAGACATTGGGGTGCATGCAGTTAACAGTTTGGAGGAGGCCATGATCGATTTGTTCTAGGCCTCAAAGACAAGGTGCTTCAGAGCAAATTATTATTAAAACCTAAGATCACGCTAAAAGGAGGCCATAGAAGAGGCCTCCTCAGCAGAAGCCACTAAGTCCTCAGCAGCAGCCATGAAGAAAATTAACAAGGCCTCAAGCCATCCTGATGTGGAAAAGTCCACAACAACTCATTGCAGCAGATAGATTCTGAATCAGACTAGTGAGGTGGAGGAAGGAATTTATAGACTCAGAATGGAAAAGAAAAGAAAGACCTGGGAAGAAAAAGGCAAGACTTTTATTGCAGAGGTTGTGGGGGCCACCCCAAGACTGAATGCAAGTTTTGATACCATCTGCCTGCTGTGAAAAAGAGGTCATCTAGCAAGAGTCTGCAAATCATCCAGAACTCCCCACACAGAAGAAAGTTTCTGACAAAGATTTCAAGCCCAACAACTTCAGTGAGAAAATGGGGCAACTCAGAAGCAAATGGGAAGAATGAAACTCATCAAACAGTCACCATTGGTCATTCTTCACCCTTAAGAAGCAGAAAAGTACATGTGAAGGTACTCATTGAAGGAAGGCCTTGCCAAATGGAAGTGGACTCAGGCTCCTATTTATCTATGGTGTCATGGGACACTATTCACAGGCTACTTCCCAACATTCAGAAGAAACATTTCCAGAAGCAAGCACTGACTCTTAAAGACTACCAAGGAACAAGATTCCAGTAGTTGGAACAAGAGAATTCAACGTGAAGTTTAAAGGCCACACCAAACATTTGCCCCTGACCATCGTGGACAAGGATCCCAAGCTTGCTGGGACTTGAGTGGTTCAATCCACTAGGCATCGAGGTGACTGGCATCAATCACGTGAGCAACTCTGAATGGGAGGAGGCCTTGAAGTCTGAGTTTCCAGAGGTCTTCAGCGAAGGATTGGCAAGCAAGTATATGGGGACCCTATCACTTTCAACCTAGATCCCAGGGTGCCCCCAATTCGTTTAAAGCCCAGAAGGGTCCCATTTGCTTTAAAGGAAAAAATGATGCACAATTAGACAAATTAATAGCTCAAGGGTTTTAGAGCCCACTGACCACTCCAGATGGGAGACACCCATAGTCACACCAGTCAAGACTGATGGGTCAGTAAGAATCTGTGGAGACTATAAGGGGACACTGAACCAGAGCGCATATCCAGTTCCAGTGGTGCATCATCTGTTACATTCACTTGGTAGGGGTACAGTCTTTGCCAAATTGGATCTGGCCCAGGCATATCAACAACTAACAGTTGATGATGCCACTGCAGAGGCCCAAACCATTGTGACTCATAGAGGTGCCTTCAAATGTAAAAGGTTACAATTTGGAGTAAGCATGGCACCAGGCATCTTTCAAAGCCTTATGGAAAGGATGCTCCAAGGACTGCCAGGGGTAGTACCTTACTTTGATGATGTGTTAATCTCTGCTGAAAATGACACTCAGTTACAAGAGAGACTCAGAGAAGTCCTTACCAGATTCAAAAAGCGGGTTAAAAGTCAAGGAAGAAAATGCACTCTTAGAACTGACAAGTTGAGTTCTTGGGCTATATGATTGACAAGCATGGCATCCACCCCACAGATGCCAAGGTTCAGGCAATCAAAGAAGCCCCTAGACCAAAATGTAAAACAGATTTGCAAGCCTTCCTTGGACTCATTAACTTTTATCACATGTTCCTACCTCAGAAGGCAACCATTGCAGAACCACTGCACAGATTATTAGACAAAAAGTCTGCATGGGTCTGGGGCAGAAAAGAACAATCTGCATTTAACAATATTAAAAGACTAATCACGCCTGATGCTGTACTGATACAGTTCTCTGAGAATTTGCCTGTTGTACTGACTTGTGATGCATCCCCTTTGGAGTGGGGGGTTTGAGCCACAGGCTTCCCAGCGGGAGGGAAGCTCCTATTGCATTTTACTCTCGCACCTTGACCAAAGCAGAGAGGAACTACAGCCAACTGGACAAGGAAGCCTTGGCAATTGTTGCAGCTGTCAAGAAATTCCATGAGTATTTATATGGGAGAACATTTACCATTGTCACAGATCACAAACCTCTGTTAGGCATTGTGGCAGGAGACAAACCTACCCACTATCCTGTCACCAAGAATGCTGAGGTGGACTGAATTTCTTGCTGCTTATTCATACAAACTCATCCACAGGCCTGGCAAAGACATTGGGCATGCAGATGCTTTGAGTCGCTGCCCACTTCCTTCTCACTGAGGACTTTGCTCCTGAGACTTACACCTTTTTCCTAGAAACTGTTGCCAAGCTTCCAGTACACGCTGCTGAAATTGCCAGAGAGACTGCCAAAGACACTGTATTGGCTCCTGTTATAGGCTGGATTAAGAAAGGTTGGCCTCTTCAAGATCTACCTCAACTTGCCCAACCTTTTAAATCCAGGCAAACTGAATTATCTGTATTAAGAGGATGTATTTTGTGGGGTAACAGGGTGGTTATTCCTGCAAAACTGCAAAGAGAGGTTTTGGAAATGTTACAAGGGTCATCCAGGTATTGTCAGAATGAAGGGATTGGCCAGGAGTTATGTATGGTGGCCAGGTATTGACAAAATGGTTGAAAACTGGGTTGCATCTTGTCCCAACTGTCAGGTAGTCAGGCCCCACCTCACCCCCACACAGGAATGGGAATGTCCTAGGGGCCATGGTCCAGGATTCACATTGATTTTGCTGGCCCTACCAGAGGGCACACTTTCCTATAGTTGATGCATATTCCAAATGGCTAGAGGTTATCCCTATGGCATCCACCACAACTGAAGCTGTCATCAAACAGCTTAAAAGTTTTGTAACTCAAGGGTTACCTGATGCTTGTTTCTGACAATGGCCCCTCAATTTACATCCAACCTTTTGAATCATATCTAGCACAACAGGGTATCAGACATGCCCTGACAGCCCCTGGGCATCCTTCGGCTAACGCCGGGCTGAACGTATGGTACGATTTACCAAGGAAAAACTTCAGCAATTGGGTCCAGGGGATATCACTGAGAGAGTTGAAAACTTCTCAGTGTTCAGCATATCACTCCCAACCCCTCAACTAATTTGTCCCCAGCTGAATTGTTGATGGGTAGGAAACCTTTGATCGCTTCATCCCACTTCACGACCCAACACACCACTAGATTCCACTAGCAAAATTCACATTCACTGTGGGTGATTCTGTTTATGCTAAGAACCTTATGGGTGAACCATTATGGATTCCTGCTGAGATAACCCAAATCACAGGCCCCAGGTCTTACAGGGTACAAACGGAGGATGGTGTCCTCTGGAGCAGGCACATTGATCAGTTAAGATCCAGATTGCCTCAGGAGCACGCTTGCTCCTCTCTGGTTCCCATACCTACTGCCTCTTCTAGGGGAAGGGAGGATCATGAGTGTAATGAACAAGCAAGAATCAACCCCATGTGTAATGAGCTAACACGACAGGAACCATCCCAAAACCTGTCACAATACCAACAACCATTTTCACAAATGGAAGATTGCACATCATTACCTGATTTAGGTGCTGACATTGGGTTGGAGATGGATTGGGAGGAGAGACCAGGTTGTAGTAACCAAACAGGTTCTACCATTACTACAAGTCCTAGTAAGGAAATGTCAGCAGACACATTTCCTCCCTCACAAGGTGAGAACCTTAAAACATCTGAACCACGTAGGTCTCAATGTACACGTAAGAGCCCCACCTATTTAAAAGAATACATTAGATAGGCTGGGGTTTGAGTATGGACTGAACCTAGTGGGAGGGGTGTTATGTATGCAGGTTTAAAGTCATTGGTTTAGTTTGAACTGTTCTTGTAAAATGTAAGAAATGATTGGTTTAAAAAGTGCGGGAAAACCCTGCACTCTGATTGGCTGGCAACTGTGGCTGCTGGCTATAAGTAGCAGCCTCAGCCCAGCCAAAGTGGGTTCGTTCTGGAGCTGTAGTCACTAATAAACAAAGAGCTTGAAGCACTCCGCGTCTGTCTCTTCATGCAAACTTAACAATTTACCTTTTTCTTTTCTGTCTCATGAAAAAAAGAAATGATGCTACTGTTCCAATCTTCCTGCAGTGGGAAAATTGATGGGGAAAGGAATAGAAATACAATAAAATGGTATAAATTCCAAGTTCTGCATAAAAGCAGTAGAAAAACTGCACAGTTTGGGAGGTCATGGTAGATTTTATTGAATGGGAAAGAAGATATATTCAAAACTAGATACCGTGTTTCCCTGAAAATAAGACCTACCCTGAAAATAAGACCTAGTGTAAATCTCCAGTTCCAGGAAGACTTTTCAGGGAGCAACCGTGCACCCGCAAAACATCCCCCCTACACACTCACACCCACTATTTGGCACCATAAATATATAAGACCTACCCCGAAAATAAGACCTAGTGTGTTTTTGGGAGCCAAAAAAAATATAAGACAGTGTCTTATTTTCGGGGAAACACGGTATATCTTAGTCTGTAGATTGCCTGAGAGACAGACAAGAGAGGCTTATAGTATTACTGAAGTAAAACATTACAACGGTTTAAGATGTAACTGCAGGGTGGGTTTTTATAGATTTATATTTGGGAAAGCTAATAGAAACAAGAAATCATTTAGATATTTTGCATTGCTTATGTTTACTTTAGATTACTTTAAGTAATTGTTTTCAATTGCATTTGATTCTCTGAGACTGTCTGGACAAGTTCCTGCATTTTTAATGGAAAGGTTCTTCAGAAATTGTTTACTATTGCTTCCTTCCTAAGAATGAAGGAAAGTCAAGGTCACTCACCTGGCTTTATAACTAAAATGGGATTAGAATGAAGGGTCTCCCAGTTTCTAGTCTGTTGCTTAACTACTACACTGAAATATCTCTCAATTTCAGTAAAAGGCTGACAATTACTTGCAGAGATTAGGCAGACAAAAGTACAGAATACAATATAAACTTAATTTAGCCATGTGATTTATTAGATTTATGTACGGGTGTGCCAATTTAAGATTTATCTAATTGGGAAAATATTTATCAAAGTTTGAAATGTTGGTCTTTGTTTTACATACCTCCTAAATATTTATTTTGGAATACTGATAACAAAGTTTGTTATCAGTTTTCCAAAGTAAATATTTAGGAGGCATGTGAAACAAAGATCCACAGTTCAAACTTGTGAAACAAAGACCAACATTACAAAGTTTGCAAAAAAGCATTTTGGCAAATTGACACAAACATTTAAAAATGCAAAACAAAACCAGGAAGATGGTTGGCATATAAACTGAAAAAGGAGAGGGGTGATTCATTGAAGGATTCTTTATTATCAGAATGAGGATAAAATAATAATAATAAAAGAGTATAATGGGAAACTGTATGATCAAGAGGAAATTCCAGAAAATAAAATACAACAATATTTGGAACAATCTGAATTCCCTAAAGTATCTGAAACAGTTAAACTATGTTGAATGAATGAATAACTATGATGGAATTGACAGAAATGATGAAGAGACAAAAGAGCAATAAAACACCAGGGCCTGATGGGCTATCCGCAGAATTTTATGTTTATAATTCATGTTTATTTACAGTTTTCCTTTCATACCATACATATTTTGTGGACAGTGTATTGACTGGGTGAATGTCCTTTTTAAACAATGCTAACAATGATAATACAAATAAGTATATATATAATCCTAATCTTCCAACTTTATCAAGACTATTGTCTCTTTATAGTTCTTTGTCATTTTTTCCATTAATTCATTTAAGCATAAATAACATTTCTTTTCACCGTCATCTTCTCCTTCCAAGTTCCAGCTTTAAACAGTATGTCAAAAACAACTGGTTTTCTGATAAATCCAGGGGGTTTAAGAATAAAAATAAAAAAGACAATTTCTCCTCAAAATCACCTTTCAAGTTGCTTAGCTTTTTTCCAGGCTTTCTATATTTTAAAGCTTCCTTTGGGCATTCTTTTGCCTCTTAATTTTCAATCTTTAATCTTATCCATGTGTCTATTCACCACTTCCTTAGACGTTATTTGTTAAAATTCTTATATTTAAATCAAGTTTTTAGAGAAAGAGTTGGAAGTTATCTCACCCAATTTCAATGCTCTGTCAACACACCGCTTCAGCACAAATCTTTGGTCCCGGTTGTGACTGCCAAAAATAGCCATTGTCCCTGCTGCTGCTCAGGAGAGCTTTCTTCTGACCTAATGAGGAAATTGCAAGTTCCTCTTGGTCCACAAAGTGCCTCTCTTTTCTTCATTGCCCCTACAAGGTGGCTTTGACCCCGTAGGGTCTCCTGACACCAGTTGCTGGCTGGATTTTGCAGGGTTTGGTGGAGCCTGCTAATTTCCAAGCCATTCTTGCTGCGATGTCAACTGGAAGTCCAGCAGCATTTATAAAAAGTTACAAGATGTATTATGCCCAGTGATGTTGGAAGTTTATAATGAAGTTCTGTTAGAAACAAAAATACCTAACTCATGGATGGAAGCAAATATTACTCTTATACCAAAAAACAACTCAGATTTAATGCAGATAAAGAATTATAGGCCAACAACTTTATTGAATGCAGATTATAAAATATATGCTTCGATAATAGCAGAAAGATTAAGAAAGTTTTTGAATGAATTTATACATTCAGATCAGAATGGATTCTTGCCAAAGAGACAGATTAAAAACAATATGAAAATGATTTTGAATACATTAGAGTATTATGAAACACACCCTATATTTTTAGCTTTATGTTTTATATAAGTAGTCCACAACCTGTGATATGAGACTACAGATGTAACAATCATTCACTCCATCTTGTAAAGAAATGCTATGAGGGGCCACAAAGCTGACCCATCCAACATATGATCATGCGACCATTGGGAGACAGTATGACCAGTATGACACTTGTTCTATGGCTATTGTAACTTTGAACAGTAGTAAAATGACCAGTTGTAAGTCAAAGATTATTTGTATTTCCTTTATCAATTCACTCTATCAATGCTCTTGCCAGACTTTGATAATGCCCTCATCTAGTAACAGAAAGATTAGAAGTACATAGAAGTACAGGAAGTCGCTGCTCAAGCAGAGATCCTATACTATTCCAGACAAATAGTTGTCCAGTCTTTTCTTAAATAGCAAAGGCACTTATATACTGCCCTAAAATGCTTTACAGCAGTCTCCAAGTGGTTTACAAATGTCAGCATATTGCCCCGATCTGGCTCCCCATTTTATCGACCTCAGAGGAACGGCTGATTCAAGACTAATTTAACCTTGAGTCAGAAGTTTACCTGCAATACTGCATTCTAACCACTGACTTACCACAGGTCTCTAAATACCTCCAGTCAAGGAGCATTCAACTTCTGGAGGTAAGCTGTTCAACTGATACATGACTGTGCTGAATAGGCCATATGTTAAAGTATTTTTGTGGCAACATGCCAGCAGAGACAATAGATACAGAGGAAATACGAAACAGCTTTACAAGGGTGCTTCATTCAAGGCACCATTGAAGAAAAACACTCTTTCAGAGATCATACAGACCTATCATACAGAGCATACTTCAGATGTTCCAAGCAGGTATACTGCTTATTTTAGTGTATGTTATAGTTTTACCAGGTACACCAAGTATTATTAAGTTCACATGGGGGCACACAAAAGGTCTATTAGCCAAACAAAGTTATGGGCCAAGATAATGTTCATCCAAATATATGATTAGAATAGACAGGTTAATCTTACATATTGTATAATAAAGTGTCTAATGTCTTAGGTATCAGCCCTTGTATCCTTTTGGTAGAAAGGTAGAAAACCTGCCTATTATATACTTCATTTCCCACTCGGAAATAACAAAATATTTCATGTTACAAGGTAAGAAAATGACATTTTTTTAATAGATAGGCAATATAAATAAAGTGTTTATTGAAATCATCAGATAAGCAAACGAATCCTACAGATTTGGCAACAGCCCAATTTAAACATACAAATCCAGTCTATAGGGGGGAAAGCTGTTCTGGAAATAATAAAAAGACAGGAGGAATGATGACTCCTGAGATCAAGTTGGCATTTACTGTAATATTCTTGATCAAGCTCTTCAATAAATACTCAACTTGGGATGGCATTTAATTTTCAGCATATATTATTATGTACCTCTCCTGCAGTAATGAATGCAATAAATAATTTTGTTGGGGTTACCTAATGTCAAACACATTAGGCAGGTTTACCATGTGATTGCAGATGCAGTTACATTTTAAATGTTTATCAAACAGTTGTAAGAAATAATGGAATTAGTATATTGTTTTAGATTTATTTTGTTCAGATGTTATTTCCATTTTTTAAAAATTATAATAATCATATTGGGAATTAGAATTCATGAAAATTGGCATAGCAACATGAGAGAATAAATGCTAAATAGATGGATTTTTAGATTGACTTCATTTTATAGACAAGTAATTCCTGAAGCCCTTTCTAATCCCCGATAAAATGAGAACAAAGGTATATTTGTTAATGTAAAATAACTCCATCCATGTTCCATGTCTGAAGCTGTTTGAGGATGAGAGTATTCTACTTCTGTTTATGCTTCTGTGCTTAGATACTCAATAGCATAAGTCATCATTATCATCGTTATCCTCAGCAATGGAAGGTATCTTCCAATCCAACTCCCTGCTTAAGCAGGAGGCCCTATGCTATTTCAGACAAATGGATGTCCAGTCTCTTCTTAAAAACCTCCAGTGATGCAGCATCCACAACCCCTGAAGGCAAGCTGTTCCACTGGTTGATCGTTCTCACTGTTAGGAAATTTCTCCTTAATTCTACATTGCTTCTCTCCTTGGTTAGTTTTCATCCATTGTTTCTTGTTTTGCATTCTGGTGAATTGGAAAATAAGTTGACTCCCTCTTATTTGTGGCAAATAAGAGGGAGTTAGTTGTTAGTTTTGTTTTGAGCTTATGAGATTTCTTACTTACTTTAATTCGATTTTAATTTTTGTAATTTTTGTATTCTTTTAATGTAGTCCTGAGTCCTGAGTCCTTCGGGAGATAGGGCGGCATAGAAGTCTCATAATAAAATAACAATAAAAATAAATAAAACCCCTCAAATATTGGAACACTACTTTCATGTCACCCTTAGTTCTTCTTTTCATATAAGATATACCAGTTCCTGCAACCATTCTTCATATATTTTAATCTCCAGCCCCCTGCAATCTTTATTGCTCTTTTGTGAACCTTTCCAGAGCACCAAATATCCTTTTTATCTCATGATGACCAAAACTGGATGCAGTATTCCAAGTGTGGCCTTACCAAGGCCTTATGTGATGATCTGGGGCATGGCATGAAGGCAACACAGCCAGAAAATGAATCCCTTTATTTGCTCCAACTTTGTCCCCAATGTCCTGATTACTCTCCGGCCTGGAGAAAAGGTCTCCCACGAACCTATAGCAGCCTCTGGATGCAGATATTCCAGTCCAAATGCTGTAAGCAGAATGACTGTAATCAATCACTCCAGGCAGTGATGAGATTTAAAAAAAATTACTACCGGTTCTGTGGGCATGGCTTGGTGGGTGTGGCTTGGTGCGTGTGTCAGGGGAAGAATACTGTAAAATTTCTATTCCCTCCTCACTCCTGGGGGAAGGTTACTGCAAAATTCCAATCCCTCCTCACTCCACTAACCTGCTTTCCAGCTCTGTTCTCCTGTGCAGGGAGATCAGCTGGGATTCAGGAGGCATAGAATAGATGAGGGCAGGACCAGTCAGAGGTGGTATTTGCTGGTTCTCCAAACTACCCAAAATTTCCGCTATCAGTTCTCCAGAACTGGTCAGAACCTGCTGAACACTACCTCTGACTACAGCAGGGCAAGATTAATTGATTGATTGATTGATTGATTGATTGATTGATTGATTGATTTATTTATTTATTTGACTTATATGCCGCCCCCTCTCCAAAAAGGACTCAGGGCGGCTCACAGCTAAAAATACAACAATAAATTAATTAATTAAAAGTATATTAAACAAGTTAAGCCGAATTGAAAATTAAAACCCATAGTTAAAATAGGACCAACCCCAGAGAATCAGCACAGCCCAGATTGTAAAAAGAGCCAAGTCTTCAAATCGTGGTGGAAGGTGCGAAGATCGGGGGCCAGGCGGAGCTCCAGCAGAAGAAGATTCCACAGAGTGGGAGCTGCCACAGAGTAGGCCCTCCCGGTCACCGCCAAGCGACATTGAGTCGCAGGCGGCACCCCGAGGAGACCGCGTCTGTGAGCCCGTACAGGGCGGTTAGTATTTGATGTTGGGAGGAGCCATTCTCGTAAATAACCTGGACCCATGCCATGCTGGACTTTGAATGTTAATACCAGAACCTTGAATCTCACCTGGAGGGCAACCGGAAGCCAATGCAGGTCGCACAGGAGGGGTGTAACATGGGAGTATCGGGAAGCTCCCATCACTACCCACGCGGCCGCATTCTGCACCAGCTGAAGCCTCCGAGTGGTACACAAGGGCAGATAATGAGTCCAATAATTCCAGCAAGGCAGATAATCACACAGAAGCACAGCAATAATTTGATGGATTCAGCATTTGTTCCTGACAAAGACCTCCCAACTGCCTCTCCTTTAAACTTCATCCCCAGGTGTTCCTTTTGAAGGGAATCAGGGCCTTTCCTTCCTCGTAAGCTACGCAATCCACGTTGCTGTCTCCTGCATTCTTCCCTGCATGCCCTAGGATGAGGAGGGGGGTAGGCCTTAGTCTTCAGCTGAACCCCCTCTCCCTTGTTCTACTTCTCCCCTGCTCTGCCCAGCCTGACTTTGCCCTTCCCCAATTTCCTCCAAAGCCAATGGAGCCACTCTCCCGCTCCCTGTCAGCTGTTCATCTTCCCCCTCAGATTCAGAGGAATCTGAAGTGGCAGGATTGAAAATAAATACAGGAAAAACTAAGATCTTGGTAAAAAAAATGACAGAGAAATAGAAAAGAGTCAATGGATAGACTTATATTCAAATAGCAAAGGAAGTGAAATATTTGGGGATACAATTAACAGCTAGATGTGGAACAATTAAGGAAGATAATTATTATAAACTGAAACAACAAATTAAGAGAGATTTGGAAAAATGGAAAAACTTGCAATTATCGTTAATAGGAAGAATTGCAACAATTAAAATGAATGTATTACTGAAATTACTATATTTGTTCCAAACAATTCCGATAAAATTGGAGAAAAAATACTTTGATGATCTTAATAGAATAATATTGAAACATATGTATGGCAAGAGAAGAAAGCAAGAATAAACTTTAAAATGTTACAGGATACAAGAACCAGAGGAGGGTTTGGGTTATTATATTATCAAGCTGTGGTATGGATGAAAGAATGGATTGTCTTAAGGAACACAAGGTTGTTGATGTTGGAGGAGCATGATTTGCAATTGGACTGGCATGCCTATCTATGGTATGGGAGAAGCAAGATACATAGCTATTTCAAAGACATTATGTTAGAAATGCTTTATTGTTAATATGGGAGAAAATCAGAGAACAACATTATTTGAAAATTCCAGTCTGGTTATCGATAATGGAAGCACTTATATATCCAAATGTTTGTAAAATGGGAACTATTGTCAGGTATAAGGATACACTAAATGAAAAGGGTGAGCTTAAAACTAAACAAGAGTTGAATGAACAAGGGTTTGATATGCATTGGTACTCATATATGCAAATACAGTCAAGATATGAAAAAGATGTCAAAGCTGAGGGTTTTTATAAGGAGTTTATGGAATTGGATAAAATACTAATAGGAATGGAAGACAAGCTGATCAAAAAATGTATTGTTATTTACTAGGTGTCAAATTAGAAGAAGAACAAGTGAAAAAATGATAGTGTGGGCAAAAATTTTTGGGTATGCTATAGAATTAGATAAGTGGAAGAAACTATGGGAAAGAAACTATAAATTAACAATATCGACAACATATAAAGAAAATCTGTACAAGGATGGAACTTTGCACTGGCAAAATTGGCAAAGATGTTTAAAGATAAATCAGCCAAATCCTGGAAATGCCATACGACACCTGGATTATATTACCATATGTGGTAGACATGTATAGAAGCCAAAAGATACTGGACAAGAACACACACATGGTTGGAAAAAATGATAAAATAACATATAGTTTTAAAACCTGAAATACTTTTTTTAGGGATGGTACCTGAAATAGTAAAGAAAAGGCATATTTAATCATTCATGTATTAACTGCAGCTAGAATTGTATTTGCTCAAAATTGGAAAAGGGAAAAAATTCCAGTAGAGGAAAAGGTGATTGAAAAAATATTAGACTATGCAGAGATGAACAGATTAACAATAGCAATTAAAGAAAAAGAAGAAACTGAATACTCCATGGTATGGATTTATTTTATCAATGGTTGGAAAATAAAGTAATTAGCTAAAACTGAGTAGGTGAAAATATAGAGAAATAAGTTAAGATTGTTATAAAGATAAAATATGTAAGCGATAATGGTTTATAAAGAAAATGTGATTATTGTTATTTTGGTAAGAAAAGTATGTTAATTATAATTGTTAGCACATGATATATGTACACTGTTTAAATGAAAGATGGATTTGTTGTAAGTATAAAAGAAAATATTTTTTTTTAAAGATTCAGACTCTGATGGGGGCATGTCACCTTATAAAGCAATACTAACACCTCACATGATCTTCATTCTAGGATTGCACTGGCTTTTTTAGTGGTGCAGCATATTGCTGACTCATATTTAAGTGACTGCTAGAACTCCCAGATCCATCTCTCTGTTACTGCTGTTGACATGTTTTAACAATCTGTACCTATACAGTGTAAAATTTTACTTTTCTCTACACTAAATTTCATTTTGTTAGATAGGGCCCACTGTTCAGGTCTGTCAAGATCTTGAGCCTATCTTCTGGCACGTTGGCAATTTCTGCCAGCTTGGTGTCATCTGCATTGGAAACAGCAAAGGATTGACCTACGGTGCCTCTGCAAGCAAAAACGGAGCACTGGAAGAGCCCTGCAGGAGGCTGTCGTGGGCAAAAATGGAACTGGGGGGATCGCATCACTCCATTTTCACTGGCAGGGGGCTGCAGGAGGCCATTGTGACACGAGTGATGTTGAGCTGGCCTTGCCCACCTGGCCATGACCCTCCCTGTCCTCACCAAGGTCAAACACAACCCTGACGCAGTGCTCAATGAAATGGAGTTTGACACCCCTGATCTAAAGCATAGCTGACTCAGGTTTCTGGCCCCCAAATTATAGCAAATATCTAAAATTTTTGCTTTCTTAAGGAGGCAACATATTCTTAAAGTTAGTTTGTAGAATAAGAAGGGATCAGTAATAGCAACTATCTGCCAACTTTCAAGGACGAGATTTTAAAAAGTCATGATGTTTTATTTACTTAAGAAGAGAAGCGATTGTAAGGATAGCTAGATTTTATAACAGTAATTCAAGCACGCACAACCTTTTCTCTCACATTTTATCTTAAGCTTATGATTAAATTAATATTCCAAAGGTCTAGTATGAACCATCAGTACCTTCTTTTCCTACCATTATGTTTGATAAAGACTTCTGGAAATGATGCATTACTTTGTTACCTTTGTTGTTAAAGATAAGAAATTGATGAAAAAGATCCTATTATAAATTACTTTTCTAAAGGAAATGTATCATATCTGGTGGCATAGGCATAAATATAATTACATAATTAGCAGTTTAAAGCTAATTGAAGTTATACAACATTCTGTCAGAGTATATTCATGAACTGGAATAGAGCTTAGTAACGAAGTCAGCCAATGAATAGGCATGGCAACAGATCAGTCAATGGGAGCTGAATTGGAAAGTGAAACTAGAAGTGACTTGGGTGTGGCTCTAGTCTTGCTTGCTTGCTGAAACCGATATCTGTTATCTGTTAAATTTCTGTTTGTGTTTTGATTATGTTACTTTGGAAGACTGATATTGTAAACTTTACTTCATATTATTATGTATATAAAGAAGATAATGAATCCTGCTACATAAATCATCTGTGTGTTTTCTGGACTTGAATTTTGCTGCAAACTCTAACATATTCCTATGAATCTGCTTCTCTTGCTCCATAAAATATTCTGACATATTTATTAGATTTCAAATTAATTGTTTTTTCATTTTACAAAAGTCATTTTTATCAAAATATGCTACATTTATGGCCAAAGATTATGTGATCCCATAAACTGTTAAGAAAGACTGATAGGGGTCCCTTAGACAAAGTTGAAATAAAGATAGACTTAGCTATCATCTCAACATAGCAACTAGGCATGGAATTCAGGTCTTACAAAATCTCAATTTTTATGGATATAATTTTGTGATGCTTTTTCACAAAGGTATTATTACTAGCAGAACTTGTCACCTATAGCTCAAACTGCCACATAGACCTAGCAACACTTAATGTTCAAAAGAATCAAGATGTATAAAAAGAATCAAGGTGTACTTAATACAGTCTGATAGGAAACTTGAATAGAAAATAGTCCTCCATGAATATCTGACTTTCATCAGGAAGTGCTGAAAGAAAGATTTTAGAATGGTATTATTGTGAACAAACCTTCAAAAATATTTTCCTCCAAATAAGAATTTAAAATTTGTACTATATAATGAAATTATACTTTGTCTATTAAAAGCACAGTATTTCTGAGGCTACAAAGACTCAAAGAGATTATTTTTAAATCAAATAGCAGAAATATAAAAGGAAGATTAGAAAACACTCTATCTCTGTGATGGCAAACCTATGGCATGTGTGTCAGAGATGGCAAGCAGAGCCCTTTCCGTGGGCATGTGAGCCGTCACCCCAGCTCAGCTCTGCCGCACATGCACGTGTGCCTCCCGCCAGCCAGCTGGTCTTTGGGTCTCTGCCGTGCATGTGGGGTGCACGTGGGGGATATGAAAGAATGCACAGGGAGCAGGGGACATGCACAGGGATGGGTCATAGCCAGAGTGGTACTTTATCAGCTAATCTTCTGTTATATTTCCACCATCCAAACAATTATCTAATAGCATGAATCTTAAAACCAGAAGTTGAATTCTTAACTTTTGTTTTATCATATTACAAATAGACATGCCACTCAAATCTCTATAGTCTTAACAGCCTTGAACTTATCCAATCTTTTAAGCATACCAGACAATCATCCGGAAAGCCCACCTCCTCTATCTGTAGAATCTTGTAGCAGTTTATATCTACTTGTTTTGTTTATTTTGCCATATATCTTTCTGCCACTGTTTACAAGAGGAATCACTAATCAATATTGATAAAGTCTGAAATAGAAATAAAATTCTAGTAGTACGTTTGTTTTAATTAGAAAGTCTTCCCATTAATGACATCTATTTTTTGCCATCTATTTAAATCCAATTTTATCTCCTTCCATATTTTGCCATAATTATTTTTGTAAAACTTAGAATTTTTCTCAGTAAGAGTCACTGAAAAAAGGCAAATACTGTGCCTTTTTCATAACTTTAAAGCTGGTTTTAACTTCCAATTTCTTCTGATCTTTCACATTTATGTTCTTAGTCAGTATTGTGCTCTTTAATTTATTTATTTTCAAACCAGCTATTTTTCCAAACATTTTGATCTTTCTTATAACATATTCAATGTTCTCTAGTGGGTTTTGCATAATCAATGCCAAATCATCAGCAAATGCACATAGTTTGTAATTGTGCACTTTGATTGGTAGTCCTTTAACAGTTTAACAGTTCCAACACTAGAAGAAATAATAAGGGAGATAAAGGTCAGCCTTGTCTTGATCCAAGCTTTCTGGAATGTATAGATGGACTTCAGACCCTGAATAAAGCCCAATCCAAAGTCCATCTTTTCTGCTACTTTAAAAACCAAGGCCAGTTCAAATTGTCAAATGCTTTTTTTGCATCTAGAAAATTAATATAACCCATTTGTCATTACATTGTTGTAAATATTCAATTATATTCAAAATTATTCTTACATTATCATTTAGTTGTCTTTTAGATAAGAAACCACATTACTATTCATATGTATAATTCTGTAAAAACTTTTTAAGTCTTTCAGTAAAATAGATGTAAGGAGAGAAATTAGCCTGTAATTCTTCACATAAGTTAAATCCAATTCATCTTTGGATATTTAAAAAATGTAGGCATCCTTCCAAGAGTCCAGCACAGGGTTTCCTTGTAGGATAGAATTCATTAAGTCCTTCACTGGAAGAAGGTTGATCTTCAAAAATTTGTAAAACAAGCTTTGCTTGTTTTAGCTCTTTTGATTGTTTCTATTATTTCAAAGATTATTAGATTGTTCAAAATTTGCTCATAGTTTTCCAATAGTTTAGGAAGATTTTTAGTTGGTAAATAAATAATCCCCTCTACTGTCCAAAAAGATTTCTTGTTCCTTTCCAAATTTCTTGTTCCTTTTCAAATTTCAAAAAAGTCTTTGAATGTTTTATTATCCATGTAAGTCTTATTCCCTTCTTGAAGTTTGGTTATCACTTTTTTCTGTCCGATTAGGTTTGATTGATGTTTGGAGGTATAAAAAAATGGACTAATAAAAGACGTTGCCTTTTTTCAGAGAGACACAAATCTTTTTCTAGAATTAATATGATTTGAATTACAAATAAGCTACTTTACAAAACAACCAAAGTTACTATTCTTCCAAAAACCTTTTCTGATCATAATCCAATGTCTTTACACCTTAAATTTGATCTTCATTCTTTTAAATGGAGATTAAATGAAATTGTTTTGCAGAGATCTCAGATTGTTAAAGAATATTAACAGGTACTTTAAGATTATTTTAACAATAATTTAGGTAAGGGAACTAATTTGCCAACAGTTTGGGATGCTTGTAAAGTTGTGACACAAGAACATTTTATACAATTCACTAATCAAGAGAAAGATGGATGAAAAAAATTCAATGTATGTTATAAGAAGTTAAATTGGAGAAGTCCAGAATTCATCAGAAAAAATTCTAATATATTTAATCAATTAAAATTATTGCAACCACAAATTTATTTGTTCATTGTTTTAGATATTGAAAAGAAACAAATACACGAAACAACACTTTTTTGAATATGCAAATAAACCAGGGAGACAGCTGGCATATAAACTAAGAAAACAGATGTTTACAAACAATTTCTAATGACTGCGTCCAACCCAAGATTTCCCCATTTCTCCTTCATTGTTTTTAGAATTTTAAAGAAAGGATTTAAAGTGGTGAAGAGAAAGAGAGAGAAAAGGTGTGAATTGTTTTTGACAGTGGCGGGGCTTTGAACTGAGAAAGGTAGAAACTGGAGAAGGAATCATCTAATCAATTTGGGTAAGTATATTTTGATTCTATACAGGCACTAATAAAGCTAAACCATAGATTGTTGAAGAGAAAATTTAATACCAATTGGATTTGACCTTTTTTTTTGGAAGATTGTGGTTTAAAAAGCTCTGAATAAGTGGGAAGAAAAAAGAAAAGAGGGGGTGAAGACTTGTCATAACGAAGAGTGCCATCTGAGTTAAATCTAACTTGTTTATTCTTTAAAAGACTCTGTTTCTTAAAATTGTAAGGAAAATTGATACAATAAAACAGGAACTTTGAAAAATTGAAACATTGAAACAAAGAAAGAAACTGGAAGATTCTGCCCTTGGATTATTTGTTGATTCTGACATGGATTTGGCATTGGATTATTTGAGGATTAAAACCTGAGAGGAAGAAAATAAAAGATGATGGTTGGAAATTAACTTTGAAGACACTATTTGGATTAAATTGCTAATTAGAAAGCTGTAAAATGGTGATATCTCTTCTGGCATTAAAAATGGAACTTAGAAACACGAAAGAAATATTATAAGAGCGAGGTGAATCGCTGGGCTTTGCTTCAAAATTTATTGAAAATGCAAGTGCAGAATATGAACAACAAAGACAAAAGACAGAAGAGGAGGTGGAGCAAATCATAGAAGGGGCCATTTTAAATTACCATCGAGAACAAAGAACTCTGGAAAGAAAGAGGAAAAGAGCTGAAAATAAATATAGGAGATTTAAGAAGTTAAATAAAGAGAAGAATATCCGGAATATTAAAAAAGGGAAAAAGGATCAGCAGAAATTCGAAGGGTGGAAGGAAGCTATAAATAGAGAGAGGGACAAAAACTGTTACATATGCCCATATATGGCCAATGAGAGGAGTCAGCTGGAGACTCCACTCGTTGGCTCAGCCACTGGCAGGAAAAATAAAGTCCCATCAGTGGCTGAAGGGGCGGACAGCTCCAGCTATAAAGGCCGGCGCTGCCATGTGTTCCTCAGTCTGTTCCTGCTTAATAAAGAGCTGTTCTTTAGTCACTGCGTCCTGTCTCTCCTTTACCCTGCGGCCATCTAACACTGGTGATGAGGATGGGATTCCACACCTAAGGAGGATGCACACTAAGAAGATGCCAAACAGCAACGAAGCCAAATCGGCGAAATGGCCCAGCGATCAACCGGGATGGCTCCGCGACCCATGGCGGTACCCTACGACCCCGCCAAGGAAAAATGGTCATCCTACATGGGCCGATTCCACCTCCATCTTGAAGTGAATGGACTGCAGGATGGACCTGACACAAAGAAAAAGGTGCTATTCCTCACATACTGCAATGTGGACATCTACGAGATGGCCGATGCTCTAGTGGCGGAAGATCTGCAAGCCATCTCCTGGAACAACCTACAGAGAGCCCTAAAAGCACACTATGGTCCATCCCGTCCTACCTGGCTAGCCACTATGACTTTTACACGTGGCGCCAGAGAGACGGAGAAACCATAAACTCTTTCATGGCCGATCTCCACAGAATAGCCAAAAGCTGCAGGTTCCCCAACACGGAAGGGATGATTCGGGACCGCATCATTCTGGGCACCTGAGATCTGGCTCTACAAAAGAGGCTCCTTGCCAGGGAAGAGGTTACCTTCCAGGAGGCCATCGATGAGGCTCACGTGGCAGAATCCTCTGACAACTCTGCAGCGAAAATCCAGGGGCAAGGGAAAGTCCATGCAACCAGGACCAAACTTGAATCCCAGATTGAGGAGACGGAGTCAGAAGATAGCGACAGCAGAGAAGATGCGGAGATCCACCAGACAAGGCAAGGCCAGTCGAATGGACACCAGGGGTCAAAAAAGTGCAGCGGCTGTGGTGGAAATCACCACCAGGCAGCCTGCCATTTTAAAGAAACCATCTGCCAACTCTGTGACTGGAGAGGACACATCGCCGAGGTATGCCGAGCACCCCAACCAACTGAGAAGACAAAAGAGTGAACCTCATCCCCCAGGTGGGCCATGTCTCCCGACAAAGCTTATGGACACCAAAGGGGGGGGCAAAACCCTCCAGTGGGAAATTCAATATAAGGGAGGGAGCGTGACATGAGGAAACCTATTACACGTCCGTAGGCTATGCTCAAACGAAAATAAAACAGATGGACGTGTATACAGCCAACAAAGTAATGGCCACCCTCGACGTCGAACAAAGGCCATGTAAGATGGAGGTCGACTCGGGCTCCTACATCTCCATGATCTCCTGGGATACCCTGAAAGGAATTCTCCCAAACCTGCAGCGAGACCAATTAGAAAAACAAAGCATCACTCTGTGGGGCTACCAGGGCAGAAGAATCCCAGTCGCAGGGAAAAGATCTGTCCACGTCTGATATGGAACATTCAGCAGCAAACTCAACCTAACCATAGTAGACCAGAACCTGCCGAGTCCGCTGGGGCGAGAATGGTTTGGCCCCCTCCAGATAGGAATAACCGTTGTCCATGCAACCAGTACCACACCTTCGGACGGAAATGCAGCCACCGCGGAACTGGAGTGAGAGTTCGGAGCCGTGTTCAACAGAAATTTAGGCAAGTACCGGGGTACTCCTATAACATTCAGCCTTGATCCAAAGATTGCACCGGTCTGACAAAACCGTGCTGTGTCCCTTTCACATTACGGCCAAAAGTCGAGGAACAACTCGACAAATTAATAAAACAAGGGGTGCTCAAACCAGTTGACCACGCAAGGTGGGAGACCCCAATAGTCATACCGGTCAAGCCGGACGGGTCAGTCAGAATTTGTGCTGACTATAAAATGACACTAAACCGGGCGCTACAACAGAGCGCCTACCCAGTACCTGTCATACAATATCTCCTGCACTCTTTGGGCCGAGGATCCATATTTGCCAAATTGGATCTCGCCCAGGCATACCAACAATTACCGGTTGATGAAGAAATGGTGGAAGCACAAACGATTGTCGCCCACCGTGGAGCATTCAAATGCAAAAGACTCCAGTTCGGAGTCAGCATAGCCCTGGGACTATTTCAAAGTGTGATGGCACGCCTACTCCATGGCATTCCAGGGGTAATCCCATACTTTGACGACGTCATAGTTTCTGCCACAAACAAAAAACAGCTGATGGACCAACTAAGAAAGGTCCTGGGGAGTTCCAAGAAGCTGGACTAAAATTCAAAAAAAGAGAAGTGCCAAATAGCCATCCCGCAAGTGGAGTTCCTAGGATTCCTAATAGATGGCACCAGGATACGATCCACAAAAGGGAAGCTACGGGCAATCCGGGAGGCACCCATTCCCCAAAACAAGATGGAACTGCAGGATTTCTTGGGGCTACTAAATTTCTATAATGTGTTTCTACCACAGAAAGCCACCATTGCAGAACCACTACATAGATTTCTGGACAAAGTGACACCATGGACCTGGGGAAAATGCGAGGCAGAAGCATTCCAAGGAATAAAGGACAGACTAACATCAGACTCTGTGAATACAATACAGCGAAATGCTACCACTAGTGCTGACCTGCGACGCGTCCCCATATGGAATAGGCGCCATTCTAAGCCACAAACTACCAAATGGAACTGAAGCGCCTATTGCGTATTTCTCAAAAACGCTATCAAAAACACAACGAAATTACGGCCAAATTGATAAAGAAGCCTTAGCAGCAGTTGCCGGAGTGAAACGATTTCACGAATACTTATATAGAAGAAGTTTTGACCTAATCACCAACCACAAGCCGCTGCTAGGAATCTTTTCCAAAGAAAAGGCGACACCAAATATCCTATCCCCGAGAATGTTATGCTGGACAGTATTCTTGGCAGCCTACAATTACACCCTAATATACCAACCAGGCAAGGAGATCTCCCATGCCAATGCACTCAGCAGATGCCCCCTACCAGAGACTGCAACAGACTCAGCACCATCAACAACCGTCCTTGCAACAGAAAGCATCGCGCCAGGAATGATGACGTCCTCAGAAATTGCCCGGCTAACAAACCGCGACAAAACAATGGCACAAGTTTTAAAATGGGTATGGAGGGGGTGGCCACAGGTGGCGCCAGAGGGAGAATTCAAGCCTATCAAACAAGGTAGATGGAACTATCCGTTTTGAAAGGCTGCCTGCTATGGGGGGGTCGGATCATGGTTCCCCCACCCCTCAGGAAAGACATGTTGACTGCACTCCATGAGGGCCATCCAGGGGTGGTCTGCATGAAAGCCCTGGCCCGGAGCTACATGTGGTGGCCCGGCATTGATGCCGAAATAGAAGCCTGGGTCGCCACCTGCCGCCCGTGCTAGGCACTATGACCACTATGACCAAGACCAGCGCCAGCCGCCGCAAAGCCAACAAAGTGGGAGACGCTGACAGCCCCATGGTCCTGCATACACATCAATTATGCAGGACCCTTCTACAGACACTTCCTAATCGTAGTGGACACCTACTCTAAATGGCTGGAGGTAACACTCATGCCGTCCACTACAATGGAAGCCACCATCAGGACTTTACGATGCATCTTCACAACACATGGCTTACCAGACATCCTGGTGTCCGATAATGGCCCACAATTTACAGCAAGGACTTTTGAAATATTCCTAGCTGGCCTAGGAATAAGGCATGCCTTGTCAGCACCTGCCCACCCATCGACGAATGGGCAAGCTGAAATTATGGTCAAGGCTACAAAGAATGCATTCCAGCAGATGGGCAAAGGGGACTGGCAGGAGAAGGTAGACCGGTGACTGATGGCCCAACACATCACCCCACACACGACAACAAACAGAAGTCCGATGGAACTATTAATGGGCAGGTGGCTATGAACAATATTAGACAGAGTCCACCCCAACTACAGCATGGAGACACCCCTGACTCCACAGTGAAGTGTCGCCAATTCAGCCTGGGGGACCCTGTCTATGCCCACAACTATATGGGAGGTCCCACCTGGGTGCCCGCAAGCATCGTCGAAAGCACCAGTCCAAGGTCCTACTGGATCAAGACAGATGACAGCAGAACCTGGGAGCGGCACATCAACCAACTCCGAAGCCAAATCCAGGCAGCCGAGAACAAGTTGGATGACCGGATCCCTGGGAGCGAGAACAGGCAGGATGACTGGATCCCAGGCATCGGGAATCTGGATGACCGAGACCCAGGGATAGAAGGAGTGCCGGATGACCGGGTCCCAGGCACCAGGGGAGGCCGACAAAACCTACAACGCAGCAAAAAGAGAAACCCAGAACTCTTTCCTTGTCTTGCAGGCATCCAGCGGAGTCCTTCTGAGGCCTCAGGCTCGATGGTCTCTGCCATGGCAGTGGAAGGATTCCAGATGCTTCCACCGGCAGAGACCAGAGCAGTGGCAGACCCGTCGACTCGGGCCACCGCCCAGGAGTCAACTGAACTGTGCAGGTCCAGTTGAGCCCAAAAGAGTCCTACCTACCTACCTTCGGGACTACATAAGGTAGGTGGCCCCGGATTGGTCAACTGGACTAAGAAGGGAGGGGTGTTACATATGCCCATATATGGCCAACGAGAGGAGTCAGCTGGAGACTCCACTCGTTGGCTCAGCCACTGGCGGGAAAAATAAAGTCCCATCAGTGGCTGAAGCGGCGGACAGCTCCGGCTATAAAAGCCGGCGCTGCCACGTGTTCCTCAGTCTGTTCCTGCTTAATAAAGAGCTGTTCTTTAGTCACTGCGTCCTGTCTCTCCTTTACCCTGCG
Organism: Naja naja; assembly: GCA_009733165.1. NCBI lineage: Eukaryota > Metazoa > Chordata > Lepidosauria > Squamata > Elapidae > Naja > Naja naja. The sequence continues at coordinate 83,720,984 of CM019155.1, read as the reverse complement.
GCCATCTAACAAAACTGCTTAATACTCCTTTCCTTTATGTATAGAGATAATTCTAACAAATAATGGAATATGTTTATTAAATATGTTGAAATACTTTTAGGATTGGAATGTTGGGGTTTTTTTGTTTAAATTTGAATGGAATAATTAATGGAATATGTGTATTAAATATACTGAAATAAATGAAACGATATAGGAGGAGAACTGAAATGGAATTAACATCAGGGTTTAGGATTAAATGAGTAGATTAATATGTCCTTTTTTTCTGAAGTTGTAAATAAATCTTATGAAATTAAAAAGGGGAAAACCATGCAGAATCTGATTTATATATGCTATGTAGTTTTAAATAGGATTATTAATTTCAATGTTTTAGGTAATAAAAGGTTAAACATTTAATGGGATTTAAAAGGGGAGATAATTAATGATATGTAACTTAGAGGTGGCGCACTTAAATTGGTATTTTAGTGGGGGAACCAATTTATAGAAGGAGTGTTATTAATTAGAATTTAAGATGAAATATACAAATGTGAAAGTTAAAAGTACTAAAGTATAATAATTATGAAGTTAACATGAGTGAATTAGATAATGAGAAGCATTTGGAACAATACAACAAAATAGAAAATTTTTAAAAGCATTGTTAAGATAAGAAATTGAATATAAAAATTGAATATGTAATTATGGTCATATTTGTGTGTATATGTGAAACCTGTAATCATGCTGTTCACTAAAAAGAGATGTTAAAATGTGGAAAACCGAATAAAACTTGTTTTAGAGAAAGTAAATTGTCTTGAATATCTGAGGCAAGAGAGAGAGAAAAAAATCCTGCTTCCAATGGGGGAGAGAAAACAGAATTTCTTAAGACTGTACAACATGTTATAACAATAGGCAGCAACATTAACATCAGTGCTCTTAAAATTACATTCTTCCAGCCCAGTGATATACTTTCTGATGATAATATAATAATTGTTTATGAATGAAGGATCCAATCTGGGATTACTGCCGCCAAGACACATATACAACAGCAGAGCTCTGTGGGAGTAATGGCATTTTTTTAGACTGAAGACATTTTCAGAAATTATGTCCTCTCCAAATAAGTTGGTCTTGGGGAGTATCTGACTGGATAATGGATATGGAGTATCTGACATATTTTTTTAGAGAGAAAGCCAAAAATAAATATTGGGGAATTGAAAGTCTTGGAATGCAGCACTGGGGAACTGCTTTTCTATTATTACTGGGAAAAGAACCTGGACATATCAAAGGAATGATCAAGAGTTAAGCTTAACAAGAGGGAGAAAGTTGTGCTTTTGCAGCTTTAGTGCTGTAAGTGGGTCTCTATACTGTAGCAAAACAAGGATAAAATGTATGGTAAAGTTAACCTTTTTTCTTTTCATTTTTTTAAATATGTTTTTATTAAATTTCTATTGTTTCAACATAAAACATCATAGTTTCAACAACATTCTTGACATCTATACAAGTTCTTATCTTAAGTATCTTAACACATTGTATTTATATTTATTTAATATTAATTAATAGCTTTAGCTATAATTGTTATTCCTATATTCTTATATAATTTACAAATTTACATTTTACTTTATTAAGGCTTCTTACAGTTAGATTTCTTGTCATATTTTTTCGTTCTGTTTGCTAACCAATCATACCATTTATTCCAGATTAGGAAGTATTCAGAATCATCTTTTTCTTTCAATTTCAACATTAACATATTCATTTTGGCACTTTCTGTTACTTTTTGTAATATCAGTTCTTCTTTAGGGACATTGGGAGTTTTCCATACCTGTGCAAAGGCTATTCTGGCAGCTGTTGTGATATGTAACAATAAATATTTTATTTCTTTTGGTATTCTATCTTTAATCATTCCTAAAAGGAAGGTTTCCGGTCTGAGCTCAATCTGATAACCAGTAATTTGTTGTAGCTAGTTTTTAATTTGAATCCAGAATGCCCTACTCTCAGGGCATAGCCACCACATATGATAAAATGTACCATCAACCTTCTTACATTTCCAGCATTTTGGGCTTGTGTTAGGATAAATTCTTGCCAATCTTGTTGGGGCTAAATACCATCTGTAAAACATTTTATATATGTTTTCTTTGTATGCTGAGGATATAGTTAATTTATAATTTTCGTTCCATATTTTCTCCCATTCCCCTAATTCTATATTGTATTCAAAATTCTGGGCCCATGCTATCATTGTAACTTTCACTGTTTCCTCTTCCATTTTAAAATCTAGTAAGTATTTGTATATTTTGATTATGAATTTTTGTTCCAGTCCCATTAAAATTTTATCTAGTTGGTTTTGCCCTTTATCAAATCCAAAATCTTTCAAATCTTTTTTATATTTATTTTGGATTTGCAAATATGTCCAACAATCAATTATGATTCCATTTTCCTTTAGTTCTTGATTTGATTTTAATTTTCCTTGACTATCTAATAGTTCCCCATAGCTTAACATTTTCCTTAAATCTAATCTATTTGGGTGGATCATGACCTCCATGGTTGACAGCCATCATGGTATTTCCATATAATGTTTATTTTTTATTTTCTTCCATGTTGTAATCAATGAATCCCTTATTAAATGGTGGTTAAAATAGGTATGTATATTACTTTTGTTCTCCCACAGAAACGCATGCCAACCTATCTGGAGGTCATGTCCTTCTAGTGTTAGAATTCTCTTATCTCCTAATTTCACCCAAATCCTTAACCCAATTCAACACCGCTGCTTGATAATAGAGTTCCCATTCTGGTAGTCCAAGACCACCTCTGCTCCTGTTATCTTATAATAATTTCATTTTAGTGCATGGCTTCTTGCCCAACCAGACAAACTTAGATGTCATTTTATTTAATTCTGTAAAAAAGGGTTTCCCTAATTTAATTGGGATCATTTGAAATAAGTATATTAATTATGGTAGGGTATTCATTTTCAATACGGCTATTCTTCCTAATAGAGACAATTTCAATTTCGCCCATATTTCCAATTCTTTTCTAATTTGCTTAACCAATTTAACATAATTATCTTCTTTTAGTGACGAACATCTGGGGGATAGCCAAATTCCCAGATATTTCACCTTTTTTACTATTTGCAGTCCCATTATATTTTCCAGTTCTTTTTTCTGTTTTGGAGTACAGTTTTTAACTATCATCTTAGTTTTGTTTTTATTTATTTTAAGTCCTGCCACTTCCCCAAATTTTTCTATTTGTTGCAACAATATTTGTCCCGTATTCATCGGGTCTTCCACTATAAATGCCAAATCATCAACAAATGCCTGGACCTTATATTCCTTATTTCTAATTTTAATCCCTTGTATCTCTGAGTTCTGCCTGGATGTGGCTAGTAACACTTCTAAGGACAAGATACACAGCAGAGGCGATAGTGGACACCTTTGTCTCACTCCTTTCACAATTTCAAAATCTTCCGTGCAGTCTCCATTTATCAATACACTCGCTTTTTATTTGAATATATTTCTTGTAGTGTTTTTTCTATATTGGTACCAAAATTCAATTTTTTAATTTGATATAACGTGCCTTTTGCGTATCTAAGAAGATTAAGGCTGCCTGTTTTTCTGGGTGTGCTTCATAGTATTCAATTGAGTTTAATATTATTATGATATTGTCTTTAATTTGTCTGGCAGGAAAAAGTTAACCTTTTTTATATAGGTGTGCTTTTTTAAAATGAGCAATGTGCTCTTAATCAAACTGAATCTGTTTAAGGTTTTTGTTGTTGTTGTTTTAGCTGCCCAAATAATGGTTCAGATAGCTATTCTGAGGCAAAAGCAATTAAGTCATTTCAAGGCCCAAAAAGGAATACAAATGGATATGGGATATTTTTAATAAATATCTGCTTTACAAAAAGTTCTGCTTGTTCTGAATAAATGGCTCAAGGAAGAAAGATTGATCTAATTAGATAATTGATGTAATTGTTTATGATAAAAGTTTGAAAGAATTAGTGAACAGTGTAAAGTGATATGAGAATCTGAATGAAGGATAGACCATTATTTGATAGGGTCAGGTATAGATTAGATCAGTGGTCGCCAACTGGTGGACTGTGGCCCACTGGTGGGCCATGAGAAAATTTTGGTGGGCCGCAGCATGCTGAGGTGGGGAGGCGGGGCAATCCTGCAGTCTCCCGTGTCATGGCTGATGCCTCATGCCTCAGCACATTGAGGAGGCTGAGCAGCAGTGGGAAGAGCGCAGACCGCCTGACCCATAGGAAGCAGCTGCCCTCAGGTGAAGATGTTGCAAGGGGGAGGCTCAACCCTCTCTTCCTCCTCGTCAGAAGCGCTCACATGCTCAGCAGGAAGGAGGCGGGTTGTCGGGGGCCAGAGGAGCAGTGAGCACTTTGCATGTGAGTGCTTGTGGTAAGGAGGAAGAGAAGCTCCTGGGGGGCGCAGGAGATCATGCCCTCCCCTCACAGGCCAGAAACATCCGGGACGGGCTCCAATGCCATGATCTCCCACACCCCTGCCCTCAGGAGCTTCTCTTCCTCCTCGCCAGAAGCGTTCACACGTTTAGCAGGAAGGAGGCAGCTTGTCAGGGGACAGAGTGGCAACGAGTGCTTTGCATGTGAGCGCTTTTGGTGAGGAGGAAGAGAAGTACCTGGGAGGGGTCAAGCCTCCCCCATGCAACATCTTCCCTTGAGGGCATCTCTGGCAGCCACTCAACCTCCTCAATGCACAGAGGCAAGAGGCAAGAGGTAACACTAATTCAGAGGATCCTTTCCCCTCACCCCTACCCCCTCACAGGCCAGGCCTATGCCACAATCTCCCACATGTATAAGTCCCTCCACTGCCAGTATCACCCCTGTTGCCCCACCTTCCCGACAGCCATCTGGTCTTCAGCACATGGCTCATCAGCCCAGAACGAAGGTTGCCCACTGTGCTGAACCATGCACACCCGTGCCCATACCCACCACTCTTCCCGGCAGGGAGAAGCAACCTCTCTCGGCTTGGACTCTGGGTTTGTGACTGGTATGTCTTAACTGGGACTGGGATGACTTCACCTCGCCCACGGGACCACCGAGTAGCAGCTGCCAGCTGCTTTCTCCACACGCCAAGTCTTACCATGGGAAAGAGAGCAGCTGGAGTATCAGTGTAGCCACTCGGTTAGTTCGTAATTGCCCTACCCAGAGAAGGAGCTGCTGGAGAAGGAGGAGGAGGCAGTAATGGAGAAGCAAGCCAGGTGTTAAAGAGGGGGAGAAGCAAGCCTGGTGAGGGGGAGGCTTCCAGCCGGGCCATCCTTCCCTCCCCCAACTCCAGGCAGCCACACCTGGCAAAGGAAAGAGAGGTTTCCTCTGACTTGGGGGAGATATGAAATGACAGGAGGCCAGATTTGGGGGGGGGGCTCTGCTTTTCTTGTTATATATATGTTTTGTTATAATTAAATAAGCATTTTTATATTTAAAGTATATATTTATATATATATATAAAAATTAATTTTTTAAATAGTACATTTATATTTAATATAAAAATATTTTTTTTATTAAATATATTCTTTTTTAAAAAATTCATATTAGTGGTCCTCAGGATTTAAAAGTATGAGTTTGGTGGTCCCTGAGGTCCAAAAGGTTGGTGACCCCTGGATTAGATTATGAGACTAGATTGATCTGCTAACAGAATAAATGAAAAGCATACCTAAGAAAGAATTTCATGGAAGTTGCCCATAACAGTCTGAAAGGAATTTGTGACAAATGCCGCAGAAGATTGAAGAGATATATCAATGGGAAATTTTTTAAAAAAAAGATAATTGATAAGAGAATGAGATGAAAGAGGCTATGGATAAGAAGAGAGCCACTTTGGTATAGTGGTTAAGGCATCAGGCTAAAAATAGGGATACTCTGAGTTCTAGCTGCACCTTAGGCACAAAGCAAACTGAATATCCTTGGGCAATTCATTCTGTCACAGCCCTGAGAAGGAGGAAAAGACCAACCAATTCCCCAAAACCTTATTTCAGCAGAAATAAGCACTGATTCAAAGCTACACAAACACATGAATTTTTAAAAATCCATATTAGAGAATAATTATTACAAAAAAGAGACAGGACTCTCTAACATACACACTGTGCAAAGCCTCCCAGTGCTCTTTCGCAGACTGGAGACCAGTCATCATTACAGCATTACAGTATTATAGAAGCTGGTCAGCTATTAAATCATCATTACCCTGACAAATTTCCTATTAGTTTTACCAAAACATTTTTAATTGGCTTTCTGTCTTCTTTAAAATCAAAAGGAAAACAAGTCTCCAAGCACAGAGATTGAAGCAATAGGAAATAAGTATTAACAGGATGTGTCATTGATTATTTTCTTCATTCCTGTTATTTTTGAGACAGACATGGATTTTGTTGAAGATAGTCTTGCTGCACAAGGAAATTGAACTTTCATTCTGAATATTTACTCCACTGTAAATGCTACTGAATGCAGTGGGATTACAAATATACTGTATAGGATTGCAATGTTATATTGGTGGGAATGATTGAGCAAGTATGTCTTTCTCTGGAATGTAAGCATTTTACTTAAAAGCTTGACCCCCATTATTATTTAGTTTATATATCAGTGACTTGCCATGATTAATGAAGGATCCCATGGTACATATGCTGATGATCCTAAATATATACTGTAACAGCTTGCTCTATGCTGATGATATGATTTTATTATCATATTCATGTAAGATTATGTAGCTATTAAGAAGATTCAGGACCTATTGCCAGGATAATTCTTAAACCATTAGTAAATCTAAATAAAAAATCATGGTGTTTAAAACATCATCAGAGACATAGATGGCAATTGGTGAACCAACTGAACAGGTTAGCATCTTTGTACATTTAGGTAACTTTGTAACTTTTTCCAAGACTGGATCTTGGGCTTGGCATCATTAGTGGAGTAAACTTAGAGCAAAAGCTCATTTGAATTTACTGCGTAAATTAAAGAATCACAGTTACCTAGGGTCCCTAGCCCCATTAATTAAAATATATAAAGCTAAGGTTATCCCTGTGCTCTTATATGGAGCAGAAGTTTGGGGTCTATACTCAACTACAGTTCTAGAACAAACATATTCCAGCATTTGAGTTGTATTTTGGGTGTAGATCTAAGAATATTTGCTGCAGAAGTTAGAGCTGAATTGGGAATTCACACAATTCATGCACTATCAAAAATTAGAGCATATAACTACTGACACAAGTCAATGAAATGGAGACTGATAGACTCTCCAAGTTATTTCTACTACAGCAGATTAAATCACAATCACAAATCTCCTGGATCACTAAACTAACAAATTTTGTAAGAAGCTGTGGCCTTCCTGTATCTTGCATAACAAGAGAACAATTTTTTAAAAAGAGCTGCCCAAAGAATAAAGGATATAGAAGCACAAAATGATATAGTTATCCTTAATAAGGTAGGTAACTTGAAATGGCTGAACAAATACAAATCAGTCAAAACATTGTCAAATGTTACAATTTGAAGTTACAATTGCCAAAACAACTTAGGGAGATATTTACATGAGCAAGATTCGAACAGCTTGACACAATGGACAAATATGGCAGATTCCATTCTATACCCTATAATGGACATCTCTGCATTTGGGAAGCAGCAGAGGTAGAAGACCTGGCTCACATCCTATTTGATTGTTGCCTGCATAAGAGAGTGGTAGACAGGTACCTTGGTCTATATACCAAACGAATGACCCATTGGAATTTCCATATCAAAACAACTTACCATATATTTATTTATTTATTATTTATTAATGGGACTTATATGCCTCCCCATCTCCAAAGACTCGGGGCGGCTTACAATAAAAACAAACACAATAAATATTTTAAAAAGAATTAAACTAATGGTCCCAATTAATACAAAACTTAAAAAACCACCAAAATCTAAAAACACCCCACCCATGGGTCACAGCCCGGATTGGTCAAATAACCAAATATATGTGGCCAGAATCTGAAAATAACATTTAACACAGCACATATTAAACAAAATGGTTTAGTTGAGAATGGCATATGTGGGGCTGATTGGAGTAGATTGTAGGGGTGACATTGAAATATAATTTTATCATATTTTATTTATCTATATATTAAATTATTGTATTTTATTCCACTTTTATTTTAAACTGTATTTTATTCGAATTTCATTTTAAATCGTATTTTGTTCCAATTTCATTTTAAATTGTATTTCATCCAATTTCATTTCAAATTGTTTTTATCAGATTTTAGTAATTATTTGTCTCTGGAACTCTGCAGTTTGATGTGGCCCAAGACTAATCAATAAAGTAAACTGGAAAAAAAAAACTTAAAAGCTAAAGTTCTGTAATACTTAGAGCACCTACAGACTTATCTGGTATTAATCAGCACAACAACGTAAATTTCAAAGGAACTATGCCCATTAACACCAGTGAAGGGTTTGTGTCTTTGAAGTTACATTTTCTTCTGCATTATCAAAGTTGTAATTTTTTGATTTTCCATAAGCACAAAATTGTAGCATTGCATTTTAATGGTTTCTTTCTCTCTCTCTCTCTCTCCCTCTCTCTTTCTCTCAGCTTCTCAAACCATCTAAATCACAGGTGTTGAACTTGCAGCATCACGTTGCCCTCATGTGAAGTTTTGCGATTTTTTTCCCTTCATGGAGCTGCGGTAGGTGTGGCCTGCACATAACACATCCGGCCTGCGGGCCACCAGTTTGACACCCCGATCTAAATACTCATTCTAAATACTCATTCTCTCTGAAATTAAAACTGAGTAATTTTTAAAAAATATACCAAACTGTATCTTCCCACAGAAGTTTCTGAATCTTTTTTTTGTCTTTGAACAATAGAATATTTTTTTTGTCTTTGATCAATAAAATCCTTTTTTTCTCTTGTTGGTATTTTTATTTTATTTTGCCCTTAATTTCAATATCAGCTCATTATGTAGCAAGAAGAAAGGGCCTATTATTTGAGAAACACAATTCCAAAGAAACTCCATTAGTCAGAATACTTTCCATGGTTTCTGAGATCTGCACCTATCCCTACTATTTATTAGCAAAAGAAGGATTTTTTTTTTTGCAATCATAAAAGCCATCCTTCTTTACAATGAGGCTGTATAAACAAAGAGTATTTTGTTTAGAACAATTTTTTTTATCTAAGTGCCACTTTGATGTTGCTGTGAAAGTGATGCAATGATTATAGTTTTGGACATTTGACAGTTCACGGGATACTTTTATTCTTTTACTTTTATTCATTTATTCTTTGGTTCATTCACAGAAGATACTACCAAAAAAATGGTTGGCCAAAGTGAAGCAACTCACCTAAACAGCTTAACTGGAAATAGCAAAAAAATATCACTTCATTTTTTTAGTTAAACTTCTTCAGTGAATCTTTTCTTCCATCCTGTTTAAGTGAGCTCTGATGGTGAAGTGGTGCCATTTTGTACAGGCTTAATAAATAGCGGATTTGTTACAACACAGAAAATAAGGAGCAATGATGAAAATGCTATAGTTATAAATGTCAGTCAATACAAGAAATTATAAAACATGTTAATAAAATGCTAATATTGAAGAGTTCAGTGCCAGGTCAAATCAAACAATAAAAAATATGAATGAAATTATAAATAAGTCAGAAGAGAAAGCAGAAACAAAAAAAAAATCCATCCCACACATAAATTCAACATGGCTTAGGACTGGGATACTTGAGGGAGACAATGACTTCCCAAAGTCCCGTGCGCTCTCATAGACAGGGCCTCCTTGGGGTGCCATCGGCCAGACAATGTCAGCTGGTGACCCCCAGGGGTAGGGCCTTCTCTGTGGGAGCGCCCACCCTATGGAACCAACTGCCCCTGGAGCTTCGGGTGGCTCCCGACCTCCGGTCCTTCCAGTGGGGCCTGAAAATATGGTTGTTCCAACTCGCCGACCTGGACTGAGGAGGGGGATGGGATTTTAATTGAATAATGCTATTTTAAGTCAGATTATTGGGTTTCATGTTTAATCTCTTTTTAAATTGTATAGTGTTTATATTTATATTGTTTTTATGATTGTACACTGCCCCGAGTCCTTCAGGAGTTGGGGCGGCATAGAAATCCAATAAATAATAATAATAATAACAACAACAACAACAACAACAACAACTTGTTTTGCTCAGACCTAATGTCAACTCATAAAACATTTCTCTGGTCTTTTAGAGTTGCCAACAGAAAGGGAGGGGGGAGTAGTGCAGCAGCTTGCAAAACTGAAACTACATTCCATAAATGTTTTCATAGATAGTTTCTAGGTGACCAAAGATTCTGCCCACAAAATTCTAACTGGAAAGTATGATTGAAGACTCTTGGCTATGGAGAATATGAATTATGATACACCCAGGAGGTGGGGGAAAACCAGGGTTACGGGTGACAATGAAGGATGTGTCTCAGAGTCGGCTACACCCAGGTAGCACCGGCATGTTTACTCCTAATAAATCTTCTTTAAGCTTTGAAAATCTGGCTAGAGACTCATGATTTAAATGGGGGTATTTACCAGAGCCCTGACAGCTAGCTGACTCTCCTAATTCATTATTTCTGGGACACCTGGCTCCTGCCTTTTCAATCACTGCTTTCTGACATCTGGAATGCGTGGAGAGAAAGTCAGGTTGAAATGGCAGAAGGGGGGTTGTCAGAAGAAAGCTTGCTGGAAGCAGTCCAACTGCAAACAGAAGCTGATGATGTAATTACAGCTGAAGCAGAGAAACCTGAGTCAATGAAGGAAACAAAACTCCCCACAGCTCTGGAAGGTAAGCTCCCCTATCCCAAAATGGGGGGAAGGCCCCTGAGCAAGCTGGCAAGAGTGGAATGGATGTGGGACTGGGAACAAGCCAGAACCCCAAAGCTCCTGACAGGATCCTTGGGGAGATCCATAGAGCAGCTGAGAGGGGAATTTGACCAGGTTACCATTAGAGATCATGGCCCATCATGCTGCCCAAAACAGAGTGGAGTTTCCACAGAGCTTTCTGAAGTGAGAAGAAGCAGGCAAAATCACAGCCCTCCTCCTCTACCCAGCAGAAGAAGAAAGAGCCCACAGCAGCAACCAGTGCCTCCTCCATGCAGCAGGCAGCCCCCTCCTCCTCCTATGCAAACTAGAGCTGGAGAGGAAGGTCAGCCAGCTCAAGCACAGATTTACAGAGGGCAACAGGAAAAGGGCAGAGCAGAGCTATATGAACTGCCCCAGTTCAGGGTAAAATTTGATGGGGACCCAGACCAATTAGCTCTATTCCTTGATTCAGCTGAGATCCACCTAGAACATTATGGACCTCTCCTAGAGCCATGGTGAATGTCGTTTCTGAGGGGCTGAAAGGAGAAGCAAGAGAATATCTAGCAACCCTCCACAAGAGAAGGGCCCCCCAGCTGCACGATGCAGATGACTTCCTACGACTGCTGGAGGCCAGATTTGAGGAGGCAGAGGATGACCCTTATGCAGAAGATGAGCTCAGCAACCTAAAGCAGGGAGGGTGACCCATCAAGGAACACATCCGTGAATTCAGGAGAATCAGTGGGAAGCTATCCTCTTCGAGAAGGAGTCGTGAGTCCAGGAGAACCTCCAGATTACACACAGGGCCTGATTGGTGTAGTGCCACCCAATCCAAGACCAAAGGTGGCAATTTTCCCTGAGCCAATAAACCCTAAACCCACAGCTAATCGGTCTTGCCAGGGTTTAGTTTCAACCTGTTGCTCCCCATCCAGTCCCTAACAGCCTCCAGGCACTGTGAGAGGGAGGTCACAGCATCACTTAATCACCACAGGCCAAGACATGATTAAATGATTATCGGACAATAATTTAATGATATTATTTAAATATGATTAGGATTCCAAGATCACTCTTACAGTTACTGCTATTAAAGCCAAGTTCCACCTATTCTATGCCTGTACATGTGTTTCTGTTTTTGTTCTTTGCTTAGGTATAAACTGTTAAGTTTGCATGAAGAGACAGATGCGGAGTGCTTCAAGCTCTTTGTTTATTAGTGACTACAGCTCAGAACGGACCCACTTTGGCTGGGCTGCGGCTGCTACTTATAGCCAGCAGCCGCAGTTGACAGCCAATCAGAGTGCAGGGTTTTCCTGCACTTTTTAAACCAATCATTTCTTACATTTTACAAGAACAGTTCAAACCAAACCAATGACTTTAAACCTGCATACATAACAATATAGATGAGATTTTATTTATTTAGTTGTATGGGAATGTGGATTGCTATGGACATGCACCTTTGGCCTATGCAGTCCATATGACCACAGAAATTGTCTTTGGACAATGCCAGCGCTCTCAGTCAAGAACCGGAAATGAGTACCATACCCTAGAGTTAGACACGACTGACAGGAAAACCTTTACTTTTAATGTGGATGAGAAAAACCATTAGATGCCCACTATTGTCAAATCATATGCAATTACTTACACAATGGGGTGCAATTGGCATGCAAGCCAATATGATCAGTATGAATGGTTTATGCTTTTTAACTGGGCTTCTGAATTGTGACTTGCTTATGACACCTGTATATGGGTTCAATAACTATAAGAAGCCATACATAAATCAATGGATGGAGTCTTTTGTTTGTATTCATTTTTTTCTTTGCTCAAATCACACTGAGTAGGAAAAAATCTGTTTTAGGCTAGAGCTTGATAGCTACAAATATAAGTTGCTAGTTTATTGTTTCATTTATGAGCGTGACAAATATTTCATTTACTGTGACCAGCTCAGTACTTGGAACATTTTATTACTTTTTTATATATCTTCTAGAACAGGGGTGTCAAACTGGTGGCCTGCAGGCTGGATGCATCACATGCAGGCCATGCCCACCCCAGCTCTGTGAATGGGAGAAATGTCACATAATGTCATGTGATGGCAACATGATGTGGCAAGTTTGACAACAGTATTTTAGAGTAATAAATCATACAAATGATTTGGATTCCTGTAATGATATGAAAATAATATAAAACAAAAATCACTCCATTTCTTCTGGTTTTCATTCCAAAATGCAGAAATGAATTTGGAATATCCTGCTGGATGAGAAGAAAAGGAAAAGGAAAACTTGAATAAAGATGTACAAGAAACCTTAACTCACGATGTTGGAGCTGTTAACCTGTCAACTAACATCACACTCTCAATTGAGACATCTTGGTCTTAAAAGAAAATTCTGTGCACTCTACACAATTTCCTCACACATTATCCAATGATTTTTGTGGGAAAACAAATCAATTTCTATAAAAATACTATTATTTAGTTGTCATTGCATAGGATAGCAATAACATATATATCTTGGGATATATATACAGAACCACTAACTAAATGTAGGTGATTTATGTTTGATTAAGTTATTCATACAGTCTGATAAGGTCATAGCTTTTGGAAGAACAAAGACTTCATAACTTTTACCTGTCTTTGTAGAAGTGCATCCATATCTAAAGCAATGACTCAGACTGATTAAGCATTATGCATCTATAACCTGCCTCTCCCCCATGCCAAATGCTTGATGAGAGGAATGACATATGTTCATCAGTCTATAATATTCTCTGAGAAAATCTATAACAGAAGAAATTAGTGAAACTGAGAAATATAACTGGGATTTAGAATGCAAATTTAGAATGCATAAGAAAATAGAATATTTTTATTTCATTTATACCTATAATAGTTAAGAAGGAAAATGCTAGAGGCCATTTAATAGGAAGCCCAAATCAGAGAAATATGATTGAAAGATGGAAATCTTTGAACTACATAATACATTTTGCCAATATTTTCTCTAGCAAAATACTGCTGTCTTTTTATTTGAGGAAAATATTCAATATTTAAATAATTCAGAGAAATGTGACATTTTCCTTGCCTATGTTTTAGAATAATTAATATTGTAAATGAATGCACAGTCCAATGAATATCATGGCCTCCATTAAAAGTCTTAATCAGAAAGAGAGGTGGGTTTTATTTGCTACCTTTGTCATCTCTCACTTGAGCACTTGACAGGGACTGTCAAGAGTTCTAGAATGGTTGGCCTTGACTGGGTGTAAACAACTCCATTCAGCAACACAATAATAGTTGAGAGCAAACCTCCCTTTTAGTTCACATCACACCAGCTCATTCCCAAACCCAAATACCATGCCCCCTCTCTGTTACTATGGCAGGTGATAGCAAGCAAGCTATCGAAGGGAAAGGGAAAACCCATGCTGAAGATCCAGCTGACAAATTTATTTTTGATACAGATATTAAAGATAATTTTATTATTTATTATTCACTTATGTTAATATAGCTATTTTCTTTGTAAATTCTTTTATCATTTTAATAGTTTCACATATAAATAGTATTTACTACTTAATGCCAAAGTAGCAGAACTGTGGATGTCAATGTTTCAAAAAATTGCTAAATAAGGAAGGTAATATGGGAAATATTTTTAAATGTAATTAATCCAAATTTATTAGTATTTTGTGAAGAACACTATGTACCCATTTTGTCACATCCATTTATGAGAACCAGCAATTGAAATCCAGCATAGAACAATTAACTCAAGAAAGAACAGTGAGTCATACAACCCAGTCTAATCTTTCCGAATATACCACATTTTCTCTCAATTTATTTTCCTTTTTATTTCTGTGCTTCTGAAAAGCCACTAACAGCAAAGATATGGTATCTCAAGGGAGCATGAAGGCCAACATAGCTGCTAGAAAAATTGAATGAGCATTTATGCAGAACATTTATGTGACCTGGTAATTAATGACACTTTCATATTATGCCATCCCAAATCTTGTTGATCAAATCCTTCTTATTGAGTGGAGTAATGTAGATATTAAAAAGCAAAATCTCCACCTGTTTATATAAAAGTAAGGTAGTCACAACCCATGGAAAAGGTGGCAGTGATACACATTTAAAATGCAGGCTGTATTAACTAGTGTCACAATATCCCATTTAGCTCACCCACCCACCTTACTTGGGGCAGCTGGGATAGAGTTGGTCCAATAACCATCTAACTGTATCTCTGCGTGGGTCCAGGTTTCCTGTAAGAAGAGGATGTCAAATTGTGATATGTAGTCAAAAAAGAGTTGGTCTTTTGATGGGACAGTCCAGCCCACTATATTCCAGATTATAATGGAGAGGGGATCATTTTTTGCCACTCATCAGGAAATTTGATTTATACAAAGGGAAGCTGTAGGGTTATTGCAATGGACTGAGGTGTCATCATGCACAAAATTGGCTTTCTCTAAAAGGAGGAGAGACCCATCTGAATCCTGTGTAGACTCCTGAGAAAATTGTTCAGGATAAGGGGTTTTAGCACCAGCTAGCAGAGCTTGCCATTCCTGTGCTTCTTCTCTAGGTATAGGGCAAGGGGTTATTAGGTCATGCTTGATTCAACTTTGAGATGATGGTACTGTCGTGGGACCTCTCCCAATCTCTTGTGGTGCTGAAGGTGACATAGGATATTCACATAAGGATGATAGTATCTCCATCTCTACTGGAGCCTCTAGTGGTCCCTGTGTATCTTGACTTCTGTTTTCCATCCAGCCTTCTGGGGGAGAAGTAAGAGGTTCAATTATTGGGGAGACTAGATCTATAAGCGATTCAGCAATGTCCATTATGACCAACAGGGATTTCTTTAAATTTTCTAGCTTGAATAATATGTTATCTTGTTCTTTTCTTGGGAGAGCTTCAAAAGCATTAATGAGGCCCGTTTCTGTACTGTTAAGTACATCTTCACCGACCAAGGCTGGCTGACTCCCATTTTCTTTCTCTCTTTTTTTCAAGGTTGAGAATATAGAAGAGACAGCAGTTGTGGGAGCTTGCATGTTAACAATTAAAGGTTTAACCTTTTCCTCACAGAAAACTCTGATGGGAAAGATTTGAAAAGAGGCTAAATGTGCCTTCATCTTAAACAGCAAGATTTTATCCTTGGCTGTTCAGACAAATACCCCACAGCAGCAATAATTATTGGAGGGGACTTAAATGCTAGGATGGGTCCAAATGATTAATCATTATTTAATCAATTTAAGATCCGTTATGATGAGAATGTACCAGAAGAACCCCTGCATTCCAGACAATCTAAAGACCTTAAAGCAAATCAGGCAGGTTTATGTATAAGACAGATTTTACGTTTGGACCTTTGTATCCTTAATGGTTCCACAAAAGGTGACTACCCAGCAGAATATACTTATCGGGGGGCAGGAAGAAAATCCATAGTTCATTATTGGATAATATCATATGAACTCCAGAAGTTCTTGCAGAAGATGGAGGTAGACTCACGACTGGAAAGTGATCACAATTCAGTAATTTTACATTACACCAGAAATTTATAAGGACTGGTTTAATCTATCTACCCAGGCTAGAGAGCCAAAATACCCAGGTAAAAATTAAATGGACCGAGAAAAATGCAAAGGAAGTTACTAAATGGATGTTAGTGCCAGAAACAATAGAACTTCATACATCTCTACTAAAAAATAAGTTTGAAGGATCATACTTAAAGGGGTTTGAAACTTTAATTTCAAATTTGAAATCGGTTGTCACTAACAGAATACTAGCTCAATCCAAAAAGCTGATTTTAAAGAATAAAAATTGGTTTGATAGAGATTGCATGCAACTGAAAAGGACATATAACAAAGAGTATAGGAAAAGTAAAAATGCCCCTTCTGAGGATCACACTCACTACTTAAAGCAGTTGAAGGCACAATATCAGACCCTTCTAAAAGAAAAGAAAAGTGCAGCTCAGAAGGAGTCTTGGCATAGATTAATTGCAGCAGTCAAGACAAAAAATACATCCCTTTTCTGGTACATCACTAGAGGATTGGGGAAATCCCCCTACCCCCAACTAATCAGGTACCGATTCATGCCTGGGAAGAATATTTTAGAGAGCTATATACAGACCCTGACTATGTTACTAAGGAGAGCCAAATTAGTTTGGACCAAACTCCTTACTGGCCCCTGGTTACACCAGGAGAGATATCCCGGTTGATCGGAACCCTCAAGGCTAATAAGGCACCAGGTGCTGATAATGTCCTGCCAGAAATAATCAAAAAGAATGTCAGTTGGTGGGCTCCACTTTTAGCATCTCTGTTTACATTTATAGATAAAATGGGCCGGATGCCAAGAGATTGGGGATTAGCAATTATCATACCAATCTATAAAAAAAGGTAATAGAAATGACCCAGGTAATTATAGACCTATTAGCCTTCTGAGTGTTATTAGTAAATTGTATGCCAAACACCTAAACTATAAACTTCAGGATTGGCTAATTTCCAGGGGGATAATTAAAGATGAGCAAGCTGGTTTTAGAGAAGGAAGATCTATGGTGGATCATATCTTGGTACTTCACTATCTGGTTCAAAAATACACGAATAAAAAAATCCTCTTTTTGTGGCCTTCCTTGATTTTAAGCAGGCCTTCAATTCAATATCCAGGAACACTCTCTGGGAGAAATTAAAATGCACTACCATCGATAACCTCCTTTTCCTCATACAAAAATTGTATGTTAATTCCACCTTGAAAGTGAGGTGTAATCCTCAAGGGACTTTAACTGGCCCAGTAAGGGTACAGAAAGGAGTACGGCAGGGTTGCATCCTATCCCCCTCCCTTTTTAACTTTTACATTAACCTTCTGATCAACCTCTTACAGAACCCTGATTTACATCCTCCACACATAGCACAACGTAAAATCCCAATTCTCCTATATGCCAATGATGCTGCTATAATCTCAGAAACTCCAGTAGGACTGAAGAGAGCAATTACGGCAACACTTGAATATTGTAGACAGAATAAGATGGTCCTTAACTTTGATAAATCAAAAGTTTTAGTTTTTGCTAAAAGACCTAGACAATACTCCTGGAAAATAAAAGGGTATAGTTTAGAACAGGTCAGGACATTCAGATATCTGGGGGTAGTTTTCTACTCACAAGGGACATGGAAGACACACCTGGATCACACAGTGCAAGCAGCCTTTATGTCCTCAAATGCAATTAAACACTTTTTTTACACTGGTGGAGGGCAATTAGTACCTGAGGCCTTAAAACTTTTTGAGGCCAAAACATTGGCACAAGTTCTATATGGGGCACAAACAGGAATCCTTGCAAAAAAAAAATTTCTAGAACCTATACAAATCAAATTTCTGCGAGCCATCTTAGCTGCACCCAAAGGAACTCCAAATGCCCAGGTAAGAATCGAGACAGGCATGCCTCAAATTCAGGTAAGAGCCTGGAAGATGATGATCATTCATTGGCTAAAAATGCATTTCTTCCCAGAGGGACTGACCCCTCTAGTACTGACTGATAACTACCCCTCCCCTGGAAACAGGCAATAGACCACAAGCTGGGCTCTTATGGGCTCTCACCAGTATTCTTAATGTCCCTAGGCTTTGACCAAGCAAAGCAAGTAGTAATCAGTAGAATGAAGGACATGGAGAAGAACTAAATAGGTTGGCTCACCACAGCAGGGACAGAATTAAACAGGGAGTGTGGGAGTCAGCAAGGTATTTAAATGATCTGATCTTCCCAAAACAAAGAATAGCATTCTTCAGAGCCAGATTTAATATTTTACCATCAGCATTCCTTCAGGGCAGGTATAAGAAAACACCAATAGCAGAACGGGTATGTATATATGGTAAAGGAGAAGTTGAAGATATCTCACATGTTTTATTGTACTGTGAGTTATACAGAGTATATAGGTCATTGTATATTCTCCCCTTACTAGAGAGATTGCCAGGGAGGGCAGACAATATTTATGCAGACTTTCTGCTCCAGGATTCAAACCCAGCTATTACGCGTGCAGTGGCAAAATTCTGTGCTGCTGCAATGTCTACTAGAAAAAAATTGGTTACAGAATTATAGCTGTCAATTTGTGACAATGTTTGGAGATAGAAGAAACTTTGGAAAATGATATTTACACACATACTTATTGGCTGTCCACTCATATAAACCAGGGAGTGCCCCTAACTGTTTGAGAACATGTATTTTCTTAACAGATGTTTTTATCCACTATTAATGTATTATAATGTGTCAGTATTTTTTATGTATATTGTAAATAGTGATGTCTATTGCTGGTCTAAGACCGTAATAAAGTTATATTCATTCATTCATTCATTCACTTCCATATTACATGCTCAAGAAAAGGCAGGAAAAAAGAAAATATTTTAAAAATATTAATTAACAATAGTTGTAATGTCCAAAATAAATTTGCTTATTTCTCCAACTTTGGGGCACAAACAAGTGATCAGTAATCTTAATCATTAACAGATTGTGAAGACAGTAAGAGAAATCCCTGCTCCATAAAAGTACAACAAACAAGCAGTACAAAAAATAAGAAATTATTACATACAGATATATGCACATTTTAACAAATGCCTTTTCTGTTTGTTAATTTTCTTTATGATCTCTAATGTTTCCTGTCTCTATAGTTCTTTTTTTTTCATGTATTAGATCCATAGGATATAGCATAATTTTTACCCAGTAGTGACTGTGGCACACATTTCATTGAAATTCAGTCTAGCTTGTCCTTTATAAGAATGAAAATCCTTGCATTTCCCTGCATTTGTAACTGAATTTACTGTGTTATATTTGGATTCTGTACTGTTTTCCTTTCTTTTCACACAAGATAATTAAAATATTGTTTTAAAATATTTAGAATGTATGCTTAAGTTTTCTTTTGATTTAGTTTCTGAAATATTGGAAACCTATCTCTTTTGCATTTTTCAAAAGTCCTCAGAATTATTTAATCTCCTTCTTCTGATTTATGAAGTAACTGAACTTTACTGTCTCATTATCTCATCTTATTCTCCTGCTAAGCTTGCTTTTATATATTCTACTCTGGAACAGTACATAGTGGCCCAAAGCAAATTCTAACTTCATAAGAAAGATTTTCTTCGGGATACAAGGAAAGATTAGCATTTCAAATTCTCAAACAATAACTCCAATCTGAATAATGTTAATTTAGTAGCAAAGATAAATAACTATATCAAATCTTTAGCATATAAAGGTCTCGTTAGCAGTTTCCGCATACTTTAAGTACATTCTTTTTTCTGAATCTTATTTATTACTAGAATTAATAATAATAACAATATTATTATTAATATAATAATAAACTAGTTTCTATAAACTATATATAACTATATATACTATTAATAGTAAGAAGAAACTATTTTTCCTGAAGGAATCCTATGTACTCCTCATGAGTTTTTTCAGGTTTGCTTTTACCTTTCTGGTGTATTACTTTTTGATGCAGACAAGTAAGTTCAAGTTTGTTTTACCTGAACAAAGAAATACAAAATTGAAACTTTGGCCCTTGTGTAAAAGGATGTATGAATTGCAAAACATTGGAAGGTACTTATTCTTTTAGAATAGAACCAATATGATTATGACTATTTTTCAAATAGCATAACAAAATATTTTGCAAGCAAGCCCTCTTTATTAATGTTATGAAAATACTTGCTGTTTGGTGGTGGCACTTCATTTGTAAAATATATACATTATCACATTTATAAAATACATTTTCAGGTTGTCAATAGTGTATTTAAATTGATTTCCTTTTGAAATGTTATCTTGGAAAATAATATAATAAGATGGAGGATTTATTTAGTGCAACACTCCATGGCTTGTTATCATCTCTCCATTGTCTTGGGCTTGGTTCTGCTAAATGCTGAATCCAGATGATAACTATTGGTGCAGTAAGAAAAATCAATTCTTCCCATTTCTTATGATCTGCCCAATATAAAGCAGTTTTATTAAGTTTCTGCACTGCAGAAATAGTGTTGTATTTATACAAATGCAGGAAGTTGTCAGAATTTTGTAAAACATTGGCCCCAGCTGACTTAAAAACCCCAAAGTTATGTGTGAATTATTTTACATTTTACTGAACTTTCTTTTCCCAAATACAATTTTTTAAAAATTGTAAATAAAGTCTCATGTTTTTCATTATAACAAAAACATCTCAAAACAACATTTTAACTGTTTTTCTTTATTTTAACAAAATAAAAATATACAACTTGATACGTGCAAGATCATCTCTGAAACTAATGACCCATTGGCCTACCAAGTAAAGTGAACAAAGAATTTTTTAATCCTGGTAAATTGAACAGAAATTGATGACTATTCTCTACTTGGTATTTGTTAAACAACATGACAGAATTCTCCTTTATCATTTTTACAGTATGTATATTTATTAAAATACTTTTAATAAATTTTTACTAATTATATTTCAATATCTTTTTCAAAAGTTTTAAAACTTGGCATAAAAAGGTATTATGAGGATATTTTTATGTTGATTTTGTGAAGATAAAAACCAGAATATCTTATGTGAATACCATTACAATTAAACAATGCAAAAGTTTTTTTATTAGAGCTGTACAAGGACCATCTGACCTACTCCTCAGCTAGTAGAGAATAGCTTTACGTTGTATTGATCCTAGAGTCATTGTTATTGTCATCATCATCATCATCAATTTTCCAGTATTTTTCCTGCAGGATCACGATCAAATTGATGAACACCATCTTGCTCGATCCAATGCAGCATCCAGGTCATGTCTGTATTTTGACAGAGATCCTGTAGATTCATAAATCATGACAACAGATTAACAGAATTGAAAGGGATCTTATAGGTCAAATAGTTCAACCCCCTGCCCAAGCAGGAGACTCTACACCATTTCTGAGAGATGGCAGTCCAGTCTCCTCTTGAAAGCTTCCAGTGATGAAGCTCCCACATCTTCTGAATGCAAGCTGTTCCATTGGTTGATTGCTCTCACTGTCAGAAAATTTCTCCTTATTTCTAGGTTGAATCTCTCCTTGTTCAGTTTCCATCCATTATTCCTTGGCCTTCAGGTGCCTTGGAAAATAGCTTGACCCTTTCCTCTCTGTGGCAGCCCTTCAAATATTGGAACACTGCTATCATTTCTCTCCTGATCCTTCTCTTCACTAGACTAGCCATGCCCAGTACCTGCATATCATCATATGTTTTAGTCTCCAGTCCCCTAATCAGGGATGGGATTCAGTTTTTTTAACAACCGGTTCTGTGGGCGTGGCTTAGTTGGTGGGTGTGGCTTGATGGTCATGTGACTGGGTGGGCATGGCCAACTCGACACCACTCATGTCAAGGGGCGCTTCTCCTCTCATGACAGTGGAGATGCTGCAATGGTCATAAGTGTTAAAAATGATCATAAGTCACTTTTTCAGTGCCATTGTAACTTTGAATGGTCACTAAATGAACTGTTGTAAGTCAAGGATTACCTGTACAAAAATACAAAAAGCTTCTTTGCTTGCAAAAAGCTGCCCTAAATACCAATCATTAGATTAAAAATACCTGCAAGCCAGAGTTACAAATCAGGCAGGGTGCCAGAGCACCTTGAGGAATGATAATATTTAAAATACAGTGATAACTATCAAGCAGCCAATTCTTGCTCATAAAGTGAAACCCTTTAGCAGAGAGGTCATTTAAGCTCTCCAGAAAAAACAGACCCGGGAAAAGCAACCCTTAGATCCATTTGAACACTTAAAAATATCAGCTGGTCTCACTCACCTCACAAGATATCCTAAGGAAATCATCCAGATTTAAGGAAAGGTCACATGCCCCCCAAAAGACAGTAAAAAAAAATCAGTGCCAAGCTTGCATCCTGCCTCTTGGAAGTATACCCCAAAAGGACAGTGCCAGATAGTATTAAAGCAGTGAAGGAAGACCCTCCCCAAATAGAAAAAGAAACCATGAGGCAAGAAAAAATTCAAACACAATACAAATAATTAAATCACAACAGTAGCTGTTGCTTGTTGAAGCTGAATAGGGGAAATTATCCCATCAATTAACACAGGATTAAACTTCACCAAGCACAGAATTAACCTTCACCAAAAACCAGTTTTAGACCAAAACTCAGAAAGATTATGTAAACTCACATTTGAATGTCAATCCTTCTAGTTAGCCAAGAAGCCTTGCTGAATGTCACTTATCTTAGTTCCCTGTCACTAAAAGCTTTGCTTCATTATTCAATTATTTCTTCAAGGTGCTGATTGTCCAGGGAAGTATTTCCTCCCAACAGCAGTGTAAAAATCTTAAAACAACCCTTCCCCTTTAAGAAAGCCTCAGAAGCTCCAGAGACAGGAAGTCTAGGCTGTCTGCCAAGAATGTAATAAGGGTGGAAAAAAACAAACAGAGATTGCTTCTAACTACCGGTTCTCTGAACTACTTAGAAAGTTAACAATGGGTTCTATAGAACCGGATAGAACCGGTAGAATCCCACCCCTGCCCCTAATCACCCTGGATGCTCTTCTCTGTGCTTTCTAGAGTATCAACATCTTTTTTATAGTGTGACCAAAACTGGATGCAGTATTCTATGTGTGGTCTTACTAGAGTGGTATTAGTATCTCACTTGATCTTGATTGTATCCCTCTATTATTGCAACTTAGGATTGCATTAGCTTTTTTGGTTGCTGCCACACACTGTTGGCGCACACTATTTAATTGGTTCTCCACTAAGACTCCTAGATCCCTCTCACAATTACTGCTATTAAGCCTGGTTTCACCAGTCGATATGTGTACTTTTCGTTTTTCTTGCCTAAGTGTAAGACTTTACTTCTCTCTACATTGAATTTCATTTTGTTAGATAGGGCCGAGTGTTCAAGTCTGTCAAGATCCATCTTAGGCCTAGTATTCTTCAATATTTTCATAAATGACTTAGATGAGGAAATAGAAGGGGAACTTACCAAATTTGTGGATGGTACTAAGCTGGCAGGAATAGCCAACACCCTAGATGATAGGCTCAAGATCCAGATGGTGATGCTATCCATCCCAATTTTTTCTAGCTTACCAAGAAATAGGTTGTGGTCTATTTTACTGAATGCTTTGCTGAAGTCTACATATATTATGGCCACAGTCTTTCACTGGTCTAGTAATTTAGTCACTATGTTGAAGAATGAAATAAGATTGGTTTGGCATGATCTGATTTTAACAAACCCATGTTGACTTCTAGTTATTACTTTACTCATTTCTAGATGTTGGCAGATCTGTTTTTTATTATCTTTTCCAGTATCTTCCTGGTTATTGATGTTAGGCTCATTGGTCTATAGCCGTAATGGCAAACCTATGGCACACATGCAGGAAGTGGCACGCAGAGCCATCTCTGCTGGCTTGTGATCCATCACCATCGATCATGCCCATTGCGGATGTGTGCGCACCTCCTGCCAGTCAACTGATTGTCGGGTATCTGCCATGCATGCGCAGGGAAAGGGGTGTATGCGGGAGATGCGAAGGGGACAGGGGGTCATGCATGCATTGCATTATGGGTGCAAGCGCACATGCACGCACATGCACGCACATGCACGCACATGTGCACACTTTTGGCATGTGACGACAAAAGGGTTAGCCATCATTGATCTATAGTTTTCTGGGTCTGTTTGTTTTTTTCCGTTTTTGAAGATGGGATCCACATCAGCTCCTCCAGTAGTTCTCTGGTTGCCCAGGATTTTTGACAGATGTGGTGCAGTGGTTTTGATATGACATCTGTGAGCTCCTTTAAAACTCTGGGATATAATCCACCAGGTCCCGGTGACTTGTATTCATCAAGATCAGGCAGGTTAACTTTTTTGTTTGCTTATTTTAACTTTTATAAGTCCAATTATAAATAATTAAATATTTCTAGCCTGTCTTTTACAGTTATGTTTTTGTTAGGTTGGACTATAGTTTCTTTTTGCATGAAGACTAATGAAAAGAGGTTAAGCCACTCTGCTTTCTCTCTACTGCCTGTTACTTCCTTGCTGTCTTCTCTCTTTAATGGACCAACTGTTTCCTTGATTTTATTCTTGTTATTTGTTGGAAGAAACTTTTTTTTAATTGTCTTTGACTTTTGTTGCAAGTCATTGTTCATTCTGAGCCTCTGCTTTCCTGACTTCATCTTTGCTATCTGCTGATATATGATGATTAGTTATGTGATTTTTTTTTTTACTTCTTTATTTTTTTTTTTTTAAACAAATTTTATTCAATTTTTAACAATTTTTAAAACAGCTCTTTTCAGTAGACAGCATGGTCCGGTCATCACTTTTACATGCAAATGTGACAGTAGATCTATATTCATTTTAAACATTTAACTTCACTTCTATTCCATTTTAGCGGACAAAGGGTCAAAGAAATTAATCCTAATCTCAAATCTTAATCTCAATCTGTATAGCCCCCAGTTCATTTCGAGTTAATTGCAAATATACATATATATTTTAAAAACTTCATGTATAAATCTTACAAATAACAATATATTTGCCCATCATATTAAAGATAAAGTTCATCCATGTCTATCCTTTAATTATCTTCACATTGTTAATACTCGTTAATCATTTACAGAATTCTTTTGTCCGTCAGATTTGCCCTTTCATCACCTATTCTCTCCATAATTCTAAATCCGTACCCATGTTAACACTAAAAAGAATGAAAAAAACCTAGACTTGCCCCCCTTTTACTACTTCGAGAGTGACACCTCAGTGGTTAATATAGTAACATAATCATAATCATTCCCTTTAAAACGAAAGATAGAGAAAAAGAAAAAGAAAATGGAAAAAAGCTCCCTTACAATATATCTCTAATCGGTTGGGTTCTGCAACACATATCCCCCTAAAATTTATTTATAGTTCCAAAATAATAATAAAAATAACTAATCTTGGTTATTGACAAATCTCATTTTTAGGCATTTTCTAAAATCATTTCAATCAATTCAATTCATCTAATCATCATTTAGCTTTCTTTTGTAGATAAGAAATGAAAAAATGTGACCTTTTACCAGTAAAAATTGTCAGTAACCCCTATTGTTTTACACTTTTATAATTACAATATATTCTTATTACCATTTCTTCATGCAGAACCCCCCTTTTAAATACGCTAGCCATTGTCTCTGTGCAAACAAGTTTCTTTTATTATGTAATTCCCATGTCTCTCTATCTTTTGTTCTTGTTTCTTGTTCCTTCTCCTCTCTTTTGTGCGCTATCCCCTTCTCTATCCAGTTTGAATCTCTCTCTCTTTTACCTTTCTGCACTCTATCCTTCTGGACCTTTCTAACATGCCTAATTTCATAAATGTTCCCTTTTTAATTACCTTCTTTTTTTTTTTAACCATCCTCCTTTCCTTTTATTTGTATTAATCTTTGTGTTAATTGTCTTCTTAAAATGGCTTTCGCTTGTGCTGGCTCCTTCTCCTCCCTATTATCCTGCTCTCCCCTTCTCTATCCAGTTTGAATCCCTCTCTCTCTCTTTACCTTTCTGTTCCTTTCCTTCTGAACCTTTCTAACATGCTTAATTTCGTAAATGTTCCCCTTTTTAGATACTTTCTTAGGTTCGTTTTTTTAGCCACCCTTCCTTTCCCTTTTATTTGTGTTAATTGTCTTTTTAAGATGGCTTTCTCTTGTGCTGGCTCCACCCTTTCCACGGCTTCTTCTTCTTTATTCAGCATTTGAATGCCCATATTTTCTGCAACATGCCAAGTTAGTTCAGTCACTTCCTGTAACAGTTCTTTCATACTTTTAAACTCCATTTTAATTCTTTGGATGACCACCAAAATTTTAATTTTCCTTATTTCTTCTTCTTTAAATTTTCTATAATCCTAACCCAGGTCCAGAGTCTATATCAATATTGCCAATTAGTCCAGCAATCCGTCTTTGTGTATTCAAGCTTTCACTTTCTATAAGTCCTGCGTCTCTTTAAAATGTAGCAACTCCAATCCACAAAGGAACAAGATAGTTTCTTACTTCTTTAACTTTTTTCTCCACAAAGTGGCACTTTCTGCACGGAGTCTTAACCCTTTTCTTTTATTTTGATAATCAAAGTTTTCCGAGCCCCAAACTTAAATTCTTACGCTGGCTTCTTCCTTTCGGTTGAAGCCCTTATAGCTGTCAAAATATTTTACTTATTTTTCTTCACTTGGAACTTCGCCGCTTCTGTTTCTCTTTTTAAAACTCATCTTTATCTTAATCCGGGGTGCCTTGATCTTACCATCCGATACTCCGGTTCCTCTGCTGTCGACTTCTCTCTTTCCTCCTGCACCAATCTTAGTCCGTTGAGACCTTCTCTTCGAGGTGGCCATTTTTGACCACCGCTTCTTGCGTCTTCGGAGGAAAAGACCAGACCCAAAAGGGGAGATGCGGCTCCCCTCACTCTGGCTGGCAGATTTCCTTTCTCCGCCGCCCTCTGAGGCAGCTTCAGCCCGAACCTTGCAGGATCGGGGCTCTCCGAAAGAGCCAGGCTGCGGTCGTGGACAATCACAAACCGCCGCCTGTTCTCGAGAAGGCTCAACCCCCTTCTTTCCATTTTTTGTACTTGCTCTTTTTGTCTTTCATTTTGTCAGAGAGATCTTTATGCAGTTGTGCTGGTTTCTTCTTGGATTTTTTTCTTCTCTTTTTCAGTGATATTGTGCTGGATTGGGCTTTTATTATCATATTTTTCAGGGTTTTCAAGCTTCTTGAGTTGTTTTCCTCTTTAGGATATTCATCCAAGGAATCTTTCCCAAGTATTCTCTGAGTTTGTTAAAATCAGCTCTTTTAAAAATCTAGGTCTCTGGTATCATTATGTTATATTGCTTGTGTTTGTGTTAGGTTGAATTCTTGTATGACATGGTCACTCTTACCCAAGGTTCCTGCGGTTTCAATTCCCTCTATCACTTCTTCTCTGTTTGTAAGAATTAAGTCCAGTATGGCTGTCCCTCTAGTTCCCCCCTCTACCTTTTGGACAACGAAGTTGTCAATTAGGTTGGTCAGAAACCTATTCGATTTCTCACTTGGTGCAAAATTAGTCTTCCAATTGATATCAGATTAATTGAAGTCCCCCATTACTATCAACAAAAGAAAACCTAACCAATTGGCTTGTCTCATGAGTCTGAGTTTGGGTGTTGACTGTATAGTAGCTTGTCCCAGTTCATTTCAATTCTTGAATATTATTTAAGAAGCTCAGATATTTGTTTTTTGATTCTCTACAGGTAAAGGTAAAGATTTTCTTGTCCAGTCATGACTGATTCTAGAGCAAGGTGCTCATCTTGGTTTCTTGGCCAAAGGAGCTAGCATTGTCCAAAGACATTTTTATGGTCATGTGGCCAGCAAAAGGCACACAAAATGTTATCATCTTCCCACTGAAGTGATACCTATTTTTCTGTTTGCATTTGCATGCTTTGAACTGCTTGGTGGACAGACAGTTTCTAGCATGAAAGAAACTAAAATAAATTGGTAAAACATTTTTGCTGTGTATCACAACAGAACAGAATGAACTTTACAAGGAAGTTAGAATTTCAAATCAAAGGACAGCCTTGGTCATAGTAAATAGGATAATCTACAAATATGATTTGCAGCTGTTTAAAAATGTACACTTGGCTTATAACAATTCTAAAAATACTATTTGCTTAAACAAAATCTCAAGAGAAGGCATATATTATTTAATAGAAATTAGAACATCTCTATGCTTATAAACTCCTTTTAAATGTTTTATTTTTTTTGTTTTTATTTTCATTACAATGGAACAAAATTTCCTGAAATGAAATGAAATTGTAGAATTGCAATTCTACAATTTCTACCAAAGAGTGAAACATATAACATTCCAGCTTATATTTTTATTTAATATTTTTAAAAAGTGACTATAGATTTTTATTTTTTGTGGAAGACTTCAATGAGACTAGAAAAAGCATTAACCCCTATGGAAAAACTTAGACTGGTTGAAATGCAAAATAAAGAGTGGTGGCAAAGAACAACCATCACCTTCAAGAAAGATGGCTAGTATATACTATTGTATAAAAGTTAAAAGTTGAGGTTGTAATGTTATTAAGAGAGTTGGAAATCAATGCCTTTTTTTCTTTTTCCCTTCTCACCTCACATTTTCTCTTTTTCCCTTTTTCCTTGCCCTAGTTTTCAATTGCTTTTTATTTTCCTTTGTATCTTATATTTGTATCTGATAAAAATTAATAAAATTTGATATAAAAAAGAAAGGATTAGCACAATCTATGGAAAATTTTAAAAAGGAGAAAAATATGAAATGCAAGGATTCAAGCAATCAAAGGTCAGTTTGAAGAGCCACCTTGGTGCAAACTTGTCACTCAAGTGAATCCAATATATTCATCTTTTCCATCTGCTCTTCATTAAGCTAGTATGCTAGCATAAAGCAGAAACTTCTCTCTCACACACCATATCCTTTTTGACACACAGTGCTATTCTTTCAGCTTTTAAGGTGAACTCATAACCATTATAATAGAGGAAAAGCTTCAGGATGGATTTTGAATCTGGATTAGGATGAAATATGTACTTCCATCCATAAGCTCAGAGCTTTGTCAAATCAAAGGACAGCCTTGATCTTAGTAAATAGGATAATCTACAAATATGATTTTCAACTATTTAAAAATGCACACTTGGCTTATAACAACAACTCTAAAAATACTATTTACTTAAACAAAAACTCAATTTGGAGGTTTATTTTGAACAATAATAAATATTTCTCATAATAAAGAGTTGATTAATTCACATGATTAATGAATTGTACCTAAAGTTGATCAGCTGAACAATAATCTACAAAGGTGTAGACTTTTGCAAGTGTTTCTAGCAAAATATTTAGTTCTGTAAATGTTAACCAATGCATATCTTAATCTCCAACCAAATGATACCAGAATGCAAATAAATAACAAAGTCTTTAATGTAGAGTCAATGTGGTTTGCAATCAGCTGGCTTCATAGCCACAATATCTATGCATCCAGAAAAAGGATTTTCAGCATCTCTGCATCAGATTCTAAATTATGTTAGCCATTTTCACTCTTCAGAAATTCTCACTCCATCTGTGAAAAATCCTAGAAATTAGTTCCATCTACATTGTTGCTGAAGATTGATCTATTACTATAGGAATGTATCCCTTAAGTTTCATTATAAATTGATAAGTTATGTGGTGTGTATGTGTTTTTATGTGTGTATATATGTAAGTGTATGTATGCCCCAAATTATACATTATTAGTAGTGATATTATTAAAATTACTAATAATTCCCTATCATATTCCACATTATCAAAGTATAAAGGTTTCTTAAAACATCTTTAAAATTAACCCACTGATTAAAATTGGTCGTCACTGATTAATAGATTAAATACTTAATTAAAGTTTTCAATTTGTTCTGCATTTTCATAATAGACCAAAGCAAAGAATGAATTAAGCAGCTCTGCTTTCTCTTTACTACCTGTTACTTCCTTGGCACCTACTCTCTTTAGTGAACCAATTATTTTCTTGACTTTCTTCTTGTTATTTATATGTTGAAAGAAACATTTAGTTTAGTTTACTTTATTGTCATTGCACCTCGTAAAACAAAATCAAACACCATCTTCACTGCACATCATGACCATGAAAATAAACACAAACGCTCATCCTTCATACTCCACACATTGAACCAAAAAACCCCGACACCGCACCAATAGTGCACTATACAGCAGAATTCAAAAGAGCTACTGCCCTCAGATAGAAGCTGTTTTTCAGCCTATTTGTCCTTGTTTTTATTATTCTGTACCATCTGCCAGATGGTAATAGTTCAAAAAAAGGGTTCCCAGGGTGAGATGGATCTTTGAGAATGTTTTGAACTTTCTTAAAGCAGTGGGAGCTATAAAGCTCTTCCAAAGAGGGGAGAGGGCAACCAATGATCTTCTGGGCAATGATGTTAATCCTCTGGAGTGCTTTCCTATCTGCCACTGTGCAATTGGCAAACCATACAGAGGTGCAATAAGTTAAAATACTCTCTATGGTGCAGCGGTAGAAGGTCACCAGCAGTTTTTCATTCTGTTGTTATTTTCTGAGAAGTCTCAGGTAGTATAATCTCTGCTGGGCCCTTTTGACCAGTGCTGCAATGTGAGCACCCCAGGTCAGGTCCTCTTTTATGGTAACACCCAGAAACTTAAAACTGGCCACTTGCTCCACTCTGTCTCCATTGATAAGCAAGGGCTGGATGTCTGATCTCTTCCTTCTACAGTCCACTATAAGCTCCTTGGTCTTATTGGTGTTGAGGACCAAGTTATTGTCTCCACACCATGAAAGCAACCAGTCTACCTCATCTCAACAGGCAGACTCATCCCCTCTAGAGATGAGTCCCACCGCTGTTGTATCATCTGCAAATTTAGCAATAGTATTACTAGCATGAGTGGGAATGCAGTCATGCACATAAAGAGTATAGAGTACAGGACTTAACACACAACCCTGTGGTGTACCAGTGTTAAGAATAAGGGCTGAAGAGGTATGATTACCTAATCTGACCCTCTGTGAGTGGCCAGACAGGAAATCCATAATCCAAAGGCAGATTGAATAAGAAAAGCCAAGGTCCAGAAGTTTAGACACTAGTCTATGTGGAAGAATTATGTTAAATGCAAAACTAAAATCTACAAATAGCATCCTCACATAGCCCCCCTGCTGTTCTAGATGAGTCAGAGCAGAGTGAAGACTGATGGCTATAGCGTTCTCTGTAGATCTATTTCTTCTGTATGCAAACTGGTGTTTATCAAATGTATGCGGAAGACCAGTAATAATGTGCCAGCAGACCAATTTCTCAAAGCACTTCATGATGATAGGAGTGAGTGACACTGGTCTGTAATCATTGAGGTTATTGATAGGGGACTTCTTTGGCAGCGGAACAATGAATCAATCAAACAAGATGAAATAGTGGACTGGGATAAAAACTGATTGAAGATCCTGGTAAAGACTCCAGCCAACTGATCAGCACAGTTTTTAAGCACTCACCAGAGATACCGTCAGGACCAGCAGCCTTTCCATGGTCCACAGCCCTCAGAATGCTCCTCACCTCCTGTTCCTCCACAATGAGGTGGGGGCTACAATAGGCTGGTGGTTGCATTTTAGCTGTCTCTGATGTCTCCACTTCAAAGCAAGCAAAGAAATGATTCACTTCTCTGCCAATGAAGCATCCCCCTCAGCAGGGATGACATTGGTCGGTTGATGGTTGGTAATTTTTTGAATCCCTTCCCACACCTGCCTCATGTTATTGCTATAAAAATTATCCTCAGTCTTTCTCTTATAATCAGTCTTGGCTTTCGAATACCTTTCTTCAGATTAGCTCTGGCAACACTGTATCTTGCCCCATCACCGGACCTAAAAGCTTTGGTCCTGTCATGCAAAAGGCACTGGACTTCCTTGGTCATCCAGGGTTTCTGACTGGGATAGATCCTAATACATTTATCCACAGTGATAGTATCTGTGCAGTGCTTGATATAGCACAGAACAGTTGCAGTGTGCTCCTCTAGGTCAGGGTGGTAAAAGATGTCTCAATTTGTGTTCTCAAAACAATCCTGAAGTTGTTGGGAAGCATCTTCTGGCCAAGATTTCACTGTCTTTATTATAGGCAGAGTCTGTCTCCTAAGAAGGATGTATGCTGGTGCTAAAAGCAGTGACATATGGTCTGATTATCCCAAATGTGATAATTGTATAACCTTATAGCCATGTTTGATGTTGGTATATACTTTGTCCAATATGTTTGCTCTTTTTATATTATCTTTGACTTTTGTTGCAAGTCTTTGTTCATTTTGAGCCTTTGTTTTCCTGACTTCATCTTTGCAGATTCAGGCTATCTGCTGATATGCTGCCTTAGTTATGTGTCCCTCTTTCCATTTTTTGTACTTATCCTTTTTGTCTTTCAGTTTATCGGAGAAATCTCTGTGCAACCATGCTAGCTCCTTCCTGAGTTTCTTGTTTTTTTTTTCGTGGAATTGTGCTGGATTGGACTATTATGATCATGCTTTTCAGAGTTTCCCAAGCTTCTTGGGTTATTTTCCTTTAGGATTTTCATCCAAGGACCCTTTCCCCAAGCTCTCTCTGAGTTCATTAAAATCAGCTCTTTTAAAATCTGAGAGTCTGGTACGATTATGTTCTTTTGCTTGTGTTTGTGTTATGCTGAATTCTAGTATGACATGGTCATTCTCACCCAAGGTTCCTGTAATGTGAACTCCTTCTATCACTTCTTCTCTGTTAGCAAGAGTTAAGTACTTTAATCTCAAAGGAAATAAACATTTATAGGAATATTTATTAATAAAAAAGAACTAAAACAATGTATATAAAAACTCTGGAAAGTAAATTTAGGTAAAAACATTAAATTGTATTCTGATGGGAAATAGCTTTTCAGATATGCATGCAACTAGATTTGAAGCACCTTTCAATTACCAAAGTAATACCTTATGCCAAAAACTTCAGAGGTCATTAAATTGGGAGAACTATGGTTATTTCATTCTGACACATGAAGACCAAAGTTCAGTGTCAATTTTTCAATGAGCTTTGAATGCTATATCCAAGGCTTGAGGTTGGGATGCAGAAAAGGCAATACAGGCAAGAAGTATAGATAGTGTTGCTCATGTATGGCATGGGACTTGGTTTGTGACAAATAAAGGTTTCAAAATCCAATTTAGTTGTACAGTTGTTGGGAACACCTCAATATTAAAATGGCATTACTATGAGACGTGCTTATCAATGAATGAGTGTAAAAGCAGCTATAGAGAGTCACATTCATCTTCATTTCATGGCCTTGAAATGGACATGAATGCAGTTTCCTATAGTCAGCAATGACTAGCATAGTAAAATCTGTAGGAACTCCCTTTCTTTATTTTACTCACAATACACTATGAAAATTAAATTATTTTGTGATTTTGGGTATGTGGTTGTTTTCAGAAATCTTCTTTATCTAAAATATTATTTAGAATTTGTCTTCCTATTAAAATTATTTGCAAATATTTATTTGCAAAATGTATTAATCACCATATGGCATCAATTTTTCAGATAGAATACAATAAATGCAAATTCAGAATTGTTGCTTTTACACTCATTTATTTGATGTACATATATTCTACATTTTATCATCCAGAATGATAGCCAGCCTCCCACACTAGAAATATACATACTGTACCTTCATCTCAAACAAGATCAACAATGGGGAAAAGATGACTTCCATAATATACAGCCGGGGGTGGGGGTGGGGGAAGCCTCAGTTCATCCCTCTCCTAGACAGAAAAACCTTTGTTCTATTAAAATCAGGGATTGAACTCGACAAAATCGCAGAAGGAACTGAATTGGGTGCATCAATTTCAGTACAGCTGGGATAAATTGTGGGCTTACTTCAAGAAGCCTTCAGAAAGACAAGAAAAGCAAGCAGAGCATGTTGCTTCAGGAGTCAAATTATTTTTAAGAACTAGATTAATATTTTAGGTACAAGCTATGTTATATTTTAAGGACAATAAAACCTGACAGGTGACACCTGGCAGTAGTGACTGAGAAGGATCTTAGGAGTCCTAGTGGATAGTTACTTAAGTATGAGGCAGCAGTGTGGTTGAGTTGCCAAAAAAGCCAACACAATCCTAGGCTGAATTAACAGAGGGTTAGAATCAAGATCATGTGAAGTGTTAGTATTGCTAATTCAAAAAAATTTACTATTGGTTCTGTGGGTATGGCTTGGTGGGCGTGGCATGGCTTGGTGGGCATGGCAGGGGAAGGATACTGTAAAATTTCCATTTCCACCCCACCCCTGGGGGAAGGTTACTGCAAAATCCCCATTCCCTCCCTACCCCACTAACCTGCTTTCCAGCTCTGTTCTCCTGTGCAGGGCAACAAAAGAGGATCCAGCCAATCAGGAGGCAGGGTGGGGTTGGGCGAGTCAGAGGTGATATTTGCCGGTTCTCCAAACTACTCAAAATTTCTGCTACCGGTTCTCCAGAACTGGTCAGAACCTGCTGAATACCACCTCTGTTTATAATGACTTGGTATGACCACACTTGGAATATTGTACCCAGTTTTGGAAATCACAATGTAAAAAACATGTTGAGATTCTAGAAAGAGTGCAGAGAAAAGCAGCAAAGAGGATTAGTAGAGTGGAGACTAAAACATGTGAAGAATGGTTGCAGAAATTGGGTATATCTAGTTTCATGAGAAGAAGGACTAGGGGAGATATGATAGCAGTGTTCCAATATCTCAGGGGCTGCCACAAAGAAGAAGGGATCCTGAAGCACCTAAAGGCAGAACAAGAAGCAATAGATGGAAACTAATCAAAGAGAGAAGTAACCTAGAACTAAGGAGAAATTACCTTACAGTTTATCAGTGAAATGGCTTGCATTCAGAAGTTGCAGATGCTCCATCACTGGATGTCAAGGCTTGAAAAAAACCTTTTGTCAGGGAGTAGAAATCTTCCAAACATCCCTGCTAATTAGAGGTGATAGACTGTGCTTTTCTCTGCTGTCAACACTGATAAAATTAGACCCGGAAAGTAATCTAAGAAACATTTTTATTTATAAAAATAAGAAAACCTAACGAAGCTCCATTACTGGCAGCTTAATCTCATACAGACATATACGAAAAGAAAACCAAGGAAGTTACAGGAAGTTAAGTAAAAACTTTTTTACACATGTGCAGTAAACTCAGACATCACAAGACTTTCTTATCTCATTGTTATGGAGACAAGATAATGAATGCTGCTGGCTAGCAGACACCTGCCTACTATAATATTAGCTTAGGAGCTTGGCAGACAAACCAAAAAACGCAGTGACATCCCCTTCTTTTGTCTGTTAAGCAAAAATCAGATAAGGCACATCTTCTCATGCAGATATTTGTGCTGTGCAGCTGGAATGGTTTGACATGAGTAATTTAACAAAACCTTGTTTAACTAATTGCTTTATGTTTTTATAACGAATGTCAATGTGTCTGGACCTAGAACCTGTGAAACGTGTTTTGGAAATGTAAACCACAGATTCGTTGTCTTCCATCATGGTGATTGGCTGGATCAGTGTCCAGATATCTGTGACTAAAGCATCAAACCACGTTAGAGAATTACAAGCATCTGAAACACAAGCATATTCAGCTTCAGTAGATGAACGAGAAATAAAGTTCTGTTTACGTACTTGCCAGTAAACAGGACATTCATTTAAGAGCATCATATGACCTGAAGTACTTTTACGTGACTTCTTATCACTCGCCCAATCAGAATCTGCATAACAACATAACTCTGCATAATCAGTATGTGTTGGTTCTAACAATAACTTCATATTTTTAGTGTGCTTTAAATATCTCAACAACTTCTTAATACATAACCAATGAAATTGTTTTGCCTTACCTACATGTTGTGACAAAAGATTAACACTAAGTGCAATGTCGGGTCTGGTCCAACTACTAATGTATAATAATGACCCAATGACTGAACAATAAAGTGTTTGATCTTCAAAATCAGGATTTGGTTCATGTGCCAGATTATGAAAATCTGTTTGCATAGGTATGCTAGCTGTGTTAGCATCCTTCATATTGCAATGATGCAACAGTTGTTCAATCTTAACCTCTTGTGAAAGACTAAACCCCTTCTGAGTTTGGTAATCTGAACACCCAAATAAGTGTTAATGTAACCTAAAGATTTCAATGTAAAATATTTCTGCAAGGCTTTAGCAAAATTCTCACTCATTTGCTTATTTGGACCAATATAAACAATATCATCAACATACACAAGAATTATCTCATATATATTCTTAGACCTTTTGTGAACACACATTCATCAGTTTAGGACTTAATAAAGC
>CM019155.1:83609915-83683532 GCA_009733165.1 Naja naja | reverse complement strand
TCTGCGCATGCTCAAGATGGCGGTCTGTGGTTGAGAGGCTCGTCTGGGCATTTCGGTGGTTTAGCTGGTTTTCTGGGAGGAGGATACCGCCTACCTCCCTTGTCCCTGGAGCCATCTCGGGAGCGTCTGGGGTGCCCGCGAGCCGTTTGGTGGAATTTGAGCCGTGGCTCGTGGTGGATCGATTCTCCCCGCGGCGTTTCTATCGCGGTTTGTCAGCGAAGCAAACGCGGCAGCGGCAGCAGCAGCGTAGCAGCAGCAGCGGCGGCGTTGTTTGCTCTTTGGAGCTTCGTCGGCGGCGTTTGTTTGTTCTGCCTTGCGACGGTTGCTGTCTCCCGGCCCTGTGTCCTGTGCCCTGGTGGCTGCGAGTCCCAGTGTCGACCTTGTGGACCCGATACCATCGCTACTAGTCGTCGGCTCTGGACTGCTGGCGGCGAGTGTGGCAAGACCGGGTTCCAATGGGCTGGATCAGCTGGCTTGACTGCTGCACTGGGGTTTTCCCCCACCAAGCGAGTTGATGGCAGCGGAGCGGCCTGGACTTGGTGCTGTGGCTGCCTACAGGCAGTTATATGGAGGTAGCCATGGAGTCCCCAGTGAAGGGCTGTTGGTGGGTCCAATGGCTTTCTCCCTCTCTTTCGGCTCTGACTTGGGTGGTGTGGCTATGGGGGATGGGTTTCTGAACCACCCTGGGAGCCCCCCCTTTATTTTACTTTCTCCCCAGAAGTTCTGGGAGAGTGGGACCTCTGGGAAGGGAGGGAGGCCTGTACATCTAAGAGTTCGGGGCATGTTCCCACCCATGGCCTGGACTGAGGGAAGCGGCCTGGCTGGGGATTATGGGCAGAGTCGGTTGGTGGTGCCCTTCCCGTGAAAGGATGGCTTGTGGCCCCAGATCTATGGCGGGGTTACTTTGGACACTGCACCTTGTTTGGACTCTTGGACTCTCGGACATTCCATCTGTGACCATGCCCTTTCATTGTTTTGCCATCTTGGACTCATTGACACTATTGATGGTGCCTGGGTCATCTGCACCACTTCCATGGACCTATACTTCTCTCTTGAGACTGGACTACCTCCCACTGTGGTGTGAGGGCAGTGGGAGGATGTGATTTTTTTCCCTGCAGTGTGAGTGCAGGGAATTATTCAGGATTTTATACACGCAATCACTTT
The DNA here is from genome assembly GCA_009733165.1 of Naja naja. Classification (NCBI taxonomy): domain Eukaryota; kingdom Metazoa; phylum Chordata; class Lepidosauria; order Squamata; family Elapidae; genus Naja; species Naja naja. The sequence continues at coordinate 83,682,368 of CM019155.1, read as the reverse complement.
GGTGGCAGCACAGTGACTTGTTTATTTGACTCTCAACTGTCGGCAGCTGTGAGAGAGTTGCCGATTAGCGATTATTTCCTGATTCTCATTTAGTCCGTCTCTTATTGTATTTCCATCTTTACAATTTTTCCATCTAACCAGCTGCCCCTGTCTTGCCTAAGATGTATATGTTATGCCTGCCTACTCACCAGCAGACTTATGGGCCCAGGCGGTTCCCAGTCTGTGGAATGGCCACTGCATTTTATCAAGAGCTTTCCTTAATGGCGGATCTTGGGATCGAGAGGTGGCATGCTGCAGTAAATGGGCCAAATTCCAAATTTAGAAGGAAGGGGAAACTTTTAAAATTCTTAACTAGCTGTCTTAAGGGGTTAGGGAGGAGGGTTAATAGGTCTTTTGCAGCCCGGTTCGTGGTGGGGGGGTGGAGGTTGGGGCCTGTGGGGCTCGGGGACTGAGTGGGGGCTGCGATTCCCAGGGGTTGGGGTTGGCAGCAGGCGTGTGAGGCATAGGGTCATATTATGTGCCGGGCTGGCGTGCCCGCCAGCAAGATGCGTGCTTCCTCCGACCCTATGACCTCCTCCTTAGGGAGTTGGGGTGGGACCCCTGGGCTCAGACTGGTGTATTTAATGCCAGGTCGTGGCCAATAAAGTCCTCCTCCGTGAAATCATTGAGGAGGCTGCGGTGGACCTGGCTTGCATCACCGAGACCTGGTTGGGCCGGAGGAGGTGTCCCTCTGGTTGAATTATGCCCTCAGGTTTTGAGTTGTGCACGGCCGGAGCCCAGGGTAGAGGTGGTGGGGTGGCTGTGGTTATTAGGGAGACCTTGCTTCCAAGGGAGGTCACTATCCCAGAGATGGCGGGAGTGAGACCCTCCTCCTGAAGTGGGGGCCAAATGGTCAGGTGGGTTTGCTGCTTGCATACCTTTCTCCCAGCTGTGTGACAGCAACCCTGCCTGGGCTCCTGGGCGTCCCTCTTGGGGTGGCGGTGGAGATCCCAGGCCTTATAGTCCTGGGGGATTTTAATCTGCCTTCCCTGGAGTCGTCGGGATTGGCCCAGGAATTCATGGCTTCCATGGAAGCCATGGGCCTGACAGTAATTCATGGCCCCACTCATGAGGGGGAACACTCTCGACCTTGTTTTTGTCTCTGAGTGGTGGCATAGTGACAGAGGGCAGACCACCTTTACGTCTTTGCCCGTTCCATGGTCTGATCACTATCTCCGGGCTGGTCTTCCAACAAGCCGCCCCCCCTGCTGGGATGGGGAGCCCGCGTAGGTGGTTCCGCCCCAAGCCTTATGGACCGGGCGGTTCCAGGCGGAGCTGGGGCCTCTTCCCTCTTCCTGACTCACGGCTCTGCCGAGGATCTGGCGACCACCTGGCAGCAGGCTGCGTCGGAAGCCCTCGACAGGGTTGTCCCCATCACGACCCCACGCGCCGTGGATCCCAATGGCTCCCTGGTATTCAGAGGAGCTCCGGAGGAAAGCATGTCGAAGGGCTTAGAGAGCAGGTGGAGGCCACCCGCTCCCAGGCGACGAGCCCAGTTAAGAGCCCATATTAGGACTTACCTGGGGCGATGAGGCGGCGAGAATGTCTTATCTCTCTGCTCTCATAGCGTCCATGAATAACCGCCCGCCGCCTGTTCGGGTCACCGCTCCCTTCTTCGTCCAGAGGAGGGGCGGACCCGTTGCGAGAAAGGCTGAGAATTTGGGCAATATCTGTCGGATAAGATCGCCGAGTTCGGGCGGGTTGTCCTCTGATTTGCAGTGGTTAGAAGGCGGGATACAGGAGTCTGGCCATTACGTTTTGGGATGAGTTCGATCCTGTTTCGAGGATGAAGTGGGCGGGATTATCACGGCCTGAGTTCCACCACATGTTTGTTGGACCCGTGCCCCTCCTGGTTGGCTTATGCCGCCAGGGGAGGTCACCTGGCTGGATCGGGCAGTTGTCAGCGCTTCTTTGAGAGGTGTCTTTCCCTCCGCCTTGAGAGGCGGTGGTGAGGCCCTCCTGAAGAACCTGCCCTGAACCCGACCGTGTTAGACAACTTTCGTCCAGTCTCCAACCCTTTTTGGCGAAGGTTGTTGAAATGTGGTGGCCCGGCAATTTCCGCTTTCCTGGAGAAGCGGACTACCTCGATCCATACCAATCGGGCCAGCCTGGTTTCAGCGAGAGGCGGCATTGGTCGCACTGTTGGATGATCTCTGGAGGACGCAGGACAGGGGTTTTCCTCTGTCCTGGTCCTATTAGACCTCTCAGCGGCTTTCGATACCATCGACCATGGTATCCTTTTGCAAAGCCTTGTGGGGCTGGGGGGTGGGGGCACTGTTCTTGGTGGCTCTCCTCCTCCTACCATGGCCATGTCGGTGTTGGCAGGGGGCAGAGGTGGGTCCCCAAGAGCTCACTTGTGGGGTCCCTCAGGGGGGTCCTCTCCCCCTCTTATTTAACATCTACATGAAACAGCTGGGTGAGATCATCCGTGGTTTTGGGGTGAGTATCATCAATATGCGGATGATACTCAACTGTATATCTCCACCCCAAACCAGATCAGTGATGCCCTCACCGTGATGACTCGTTGTCTGGATGATGCGGATCTGGATGGGCGGCAACATGCTTGACTCAACCCGGCCAAGACTGAGTGGTTGTACATACGGCATCCCGTTCCAGCTTAGAATGTCCATCGTTGACCATAGGGGAGTGGTGTTGCCCCTGTGGACAGGGGCGAGAACCTGGGGTCCTCCTGGATGCGGCTCGGTTGGAGGAGCAGGTGGGAGCCGTCGCCAGGGGCCTTTGCCCAGGTCGGCTGGTTCGCCAGCCGCCCGTTCCTGGACCGGGATGCCCTGTCGTCGATCACTCATGCCCTTGTTACCTCGCGACTTCGACTATTGCAGCTCTCTATTTAGGACTGCCCTTGCATACCATCCGGAGACTGCAGCTGGTGCAAAATCTTCGTGGCAGGCGGTGATGATGGAGTTTCAGTTCTCCCATGTTAGCCCCTCCTCGCTGCCTGCATTGGTTGCGGTTGCCCTCGGGTGAGATTCAAGGTTTTAACTTTAACATACAAAGTCCTACATGACATGGGTCCTTATTATTTAAGGGAGAGACTGCTGCCGACATCGAATACTAAGCCCTATCTGAATCACAGACAGGGACTCCTTGGGGTCCCATCAGCGGGCAATGCCGGCTGGCGGTCCCCGACGACGTGCCTACTCTGTCGCGGTCCCTGAACTCTGGAACCAACTTCCCCTGGGGCTCCGGCCCCTGACCTCCGCACCTTCGCCATGACTTGAAGACCTGGTTATTTGACCAAGCCAGGCTGTGACCTATGGGTGGGGTGTTTTAGATTTGTGGCTTTTTAGTTTTGTATTAATTGGGACCATTAATTTAATTCTTTTTTAAATATTTATTGTGTCTGTTTTTATTGTAAGCCTTGCCCGAGTCTTGAGGAGATGGCGGCATATAAGTCCCATTAATAAATAAATAATAAATATCTAGAATAATTATCAACAATTGTTAAGAAAAATTTTTTACCACCAAGTGTTGGTGCAAATGGACCTACTATGTCCATGTGTACCAAATCAAAAATGTGTGTTGACAGGCGTGTAGCATGTTTTGGAACAGCTGCTGCTTTGGATTTGGCTTTCTTGCAGACAGCACAATCCAAGAACACCTTACACCCCTTCAGATCCAAACCTTTCACGAATTCTAGCATCATTCTAAGAACATGAAAACTGGCATGCCCCAATCATTTATGCCACTTATGGATACACCTGGAATGCAAAGGTTTACCTGTTGGTGAATTCTCAAAATTTTTATTAGAAACCTCAGGCTTGCTTTGAGCAAACTGTATCTTTTTGTTGGCTTTAGGAGCCTTTGGAGTAGCTACAGGATCTCTCTCTGGAATATCTCTCTCTGGGCCTGTGCTCTCCTTCTTTGGAGATTTTATACTTGCCTGTGCTTGCGAGTTAGACTTTGGCTTTAGGTAATAAACACCACCAATTAATATGGTTTCAGCAACAATATTACCTTCTTTAACCACATAACTTGCTTTTTCAAAGTGGTGAACCTGGTACTTGGACACTCTCAACAAATGACTTTGACTAAGCAAACTACAGGTTGCTGTTGGTATATAATAAACATCAGGAATCAATGCATCGAGCTCTTCAATATGAACAGTTCCTTGTCCCCTGCCTGAACAGGATAATTTGAAAAAGTGTACAGTTCACACATGTCAGGTTCAGTCACATGCATCTCTGTGTAAAGATCTCTTCTGTAGGTAACATGCACTGCTGCTCCACTGTCTAAAGTCCAGAGAAGTCATCTGTCATACTCTGGATCAGGTTGTGAATTGTTGGTTAACGCCAATGTGATGTGTGGAGCTTGTAAATCACGCCTGGGACCGTGACGACCTTGTCTTTCACTTCTACTTCTGCCTCTGGAATCTGTTCTTCTGGGCTGGTAAGTGGCGGGTGCTTGAGATCATTGGGGACAATCCCGGGTAGTATGTCCCACACGATTGCAAATATAACACCTTGGCATCCTTGGAACAATGGCTCTTCCTTGGAAGGGACGCCTCACTGGAGCTCTTGATGCAGGTGGTCCTCTCATATGTGGCGTGGCTTGCATAAGTGCTTCTTCTTCAGTTAAAATTCTGCATACATGATCAAGTTCCAGCTGCCTACAATTACTGTAGGCTCGAATCCCACCAGGCTCAAGGTTGACTCAGCCTTCCATCCTCTCGGGATAGGTAAATTGAGGACCCAACATTGTTGGGGGCAATAAGCTGACTTTGTAAAAATGCTGCTTAGTAATAAGCAGGCATATACAATGGAATGAAGGCTATTGCTGAGCGTATTGGGTTGTATCCCAAAAATTGTAAGCAGCCCTGAGTCTTTGGAGAAGGGCGGCATATAAATGTAATTTTAAAAAAACTGGGCACTGAGCAATAGGCACTTGATTAATCTTTGAAATGGCATCTTTCCATTCATAATTCAAAGAGTTAATAATAATGCTGATCATTTGAAAATCATCCACAGCATAACCTTGTTCAGCAAGTTCTTTTCTCTTCCTTTCATTTTAGTCAAATGTTCTCCAATAGTTTCACCTGGTTTTAATCTCGAACCATGAAATTCAGTTAAGAGTAAACATGTAGATTCAATTGAAACAGGCCTGTAACATGCTTCTAATTGAGCCCAAATTTGTTGGGCAGTTGCATCAGATGAAAAAATAACCTGCAATTCAGTGTCCATTGACAACAATAAGGTTGTGCATGCTTTATCCAAGTCTCTTATGTCAGGAGGCCAAGGTTGTGGTGGAGGATTAAACACCATACAGTGGGTACCTTCTCTACAAAGTAAAATGCCAACCTCACTGACCGATGCCTTGTAATTTTGTCCTGAGCGCTTTAATTTTGAATGACCAGTCAGTGGGGTGATAGAAGATTGCAGAGGAACATGCATAATTTGCGCTGGTTGAACAATGTGTGCTTGGCCACCAGGGGGCGCTGAAGCTGGCACTGGTGCTGGCACTGGTTGACCTGCTAAATGCATTTGTGGCTGTACCATTGTGGTTGCATGAGGACTTGTTGCTGTTGAGCTGCTATTGGTATTTGTGCAACACCAATTTGGCCTGCTGGAGGTGCTGGCATCTGCATCTGAGGCATTTTACTAGCAGCTATATCAGGAAGCCGAGCTGGTGCAATTTGGGTAGCCACAGGAGGCATTTGCATAATTGGAGCAACAGCTGGAGATATAATATCTTGTAAAACAGACTTCATCATTGTCATCTCAGAAAAAGATTTTTGTAAAAAATTTTCATGTTCATGTAGTGCATGCAATTCACCAGCAGATGGTGCTACAACATTAGAAACAGCAGAAGCTTTTGCTGATTCAGGATCACAAGACAACTCCCATTGTGATGTAGGCAAAGCTCTCTGCTCTGATTGGTCTGACACCACACCCACGTGACCAACTTGTGCGTGGTCCCTTGGCTTCCAAGAAGAAGGCAAGATGGAGGGCTCAGGAACTTGAACAACACCCATATCTGGCTGAAGGGATGATGCAAAGGCCCTAGCCAGCTTTATATTTTGTTCATAACCTTCAATTTGTCTCAAAAAAACATGCATAAGTTTCTGATGCATTGTCTGCTCTGGAGTTATTGGAGAATAAAGAATTTCACCTTTCTCTTTAGGTGAAAAATGCTCAGCTGACTGTAGAACTTTAGGCTTTGCTCCAAGTAATTCATAATCTTGAGCTTTTGCTTTTTCAGACTGAGCTTGGAAGCATGCATCATAAAAAGGAAAGATTGCAGACCTGATCTCTTGTTGTCCTTCCATGGCAGCCTCTTCCAGACTTGTAGCAGAAGCATGTGGGAGTGACTGCCAAAAATCGTCCTCAGACTGAGCCCTTCTTTTTTTCATCTTTGCTTTCTTTCGAGGCATATCTTGCAGTTAAACACCAATTATTCCTCAGATCTGGCGAACTAACTGACTAATAAGCCTTATCAGCATAACGAGCAAAGAAAAACATAATTAATCTTGAAGCTTTGAAAAAAAAACATCCTTTGCTACCATTTGTCAAGGCTTGAAAAAACCTTTTGTCAGGAGTAAAAAGGCATTAGGAAAAGAAAAACAAAGGAAGTTACAGGAAGTTAAGTAAAAACTTTTTTACACATGTGCAGTAAACTCAGACATCACAAGACTTTCTTATCTCATTGCTATGGAGACAAGATAATAAATTCTGCTGGCTAGCAGACACCTGCCTGCTATAATATTAGCTTAGGAGCTTGGCAGACAAACCAAAAAATGCAGTGACACTGGAGGTTTTTAATAAGAGATTGGGCAGCTATTTGTCCAGAATGGTATAGGGTCTTATGCTTGGGAAGAGGGTTGGACTAGAAGACCTCCAAAGTCTCTTCCCCTCCCTTGTTATTCTGTTCACTGTGCTCCTTAACTTTAATCTTGACTCTAACTACAAAATAGTACTGACTTGTTTAATTCCATAATTTCCATGTTTTGCAGATTTCTCCAGTTTCTAGAGTATAGAACTGTCCAGTGTATCTTCTATATCAGGGGTATCAAACTTGCAGCTTGCAGGCCGGATGCATCACGTGCTGGGCCTGCCCCAGCCCAGTTTAGCAAAGGAGAAAAAAGTCCTGATATGACATGTGATGCCATCATGACGCGCCAAGTCTGACACCCCTGTTCTATAGCAACCGGAAAACTGATTCAGCTGAAAAATCCAGATCTACCCAGTGAATCTGGAGAAACTGTGAGAAAACAAGAATCAAATGGCACACTTCTCTCCTCCAGAATTTAATGCAGATTTACCTGAAAACTTCAGACACGTTGAGCACACCAATGTTTCAAATGAAACAGAACCAGATCTTTCTCTCTATTGTCTCTTCATGTAGGTACTTATGAGTTTTAACTAACTAAAATTTTACCAAGTTGTGAACATTATATTACTTTTTAATATACAGTTATCAAATCATTGAAAATAGAAAAATCAGATTAGATTATTTCCTGGCCATTTTAAGCCATGTCTCCCTTCAGCTGATCTATATTCTAAGTAGCAAATCTTAAACTTGTAAAAACTTGTAAAAATCTTAAACTAGCAGCTTCAGAATTCAACTTGCAGTTTCAGAATTCATTTTAAACCATTGCCATTTTGGAACATAAATCTGGTTTTCTTAATTTTTTCAGACTGTATGATCATCAGAACCAGTGATGGGATTCAAATTTTTTTTGCTACTGGTTCTGTGGGCGTAGCTTGGTGGGAGTGGCAGGGGAAATCTCCAGTCAGACGTGCTATTTGCCAGTTCTGTGAACTACTCAAAATTTCTGCTACCAGTTCTCCAGAACTGGTCAGAACCTGCTGAATACCACCTCTGATTAGAACTGTAATGAAAATCAAACTGGCTAAGAAATTGCAGAATTGTCTAACTCTTTTATGGGGCAAAAGAGGATTAGTAACTGCAAAGCTAGAAGCAAAGAAATTTGTCCCAATATAGAACAAAGATATTATTTTATGAAGCTCACAAATTGTTTTTTTTTTTTGCAGTTCACATATAAACTGATCTAATTTTAATGCTTTAACATGCTATTCTTATATGTTTGTTTAGATGTTCTGGAACTTGTAGTTCAGGGTTTGTTTTATTATTATAGTTTACAAGAACTTCAGGATGGATTAAAATAGATAGCTAAGTAAACTCAGATATGTAAAATGCAAGCCTGAATTGTCAAGGAGTTACTTAACATCCTGGAATCAGATCAGCAAAATAGACATTTCTGTTGTACCCAATGTTAAAAATAACAGGAATACAACTCCATGAAAGTCGAAATATAATAAAAGTGCCCTATGCTTGAAGCTCTGCTCCAAATAAGTACATGAGTCTTCTTTATTATTGTATATTGTCCTCTGATTTGCAGTGGTTGGAGGAGTGGGATACGGGGAGTCTGGCCATTATGTTCTGGGATGAGTTCGATCCTGTTTCCGAGGATGAAGTGGACGGGATTATGCGGCGCCTGAGTTCCACCACATGTTTGTTGGACCCGTGCCCTCCTGGTTGGCTTATGCCGCCAGGAGGTCACCTCGGCTGGATCGGGCAGTTGTCAATGCTTCTTTGAGAGAAGGTGTCTTTCCCTCCACCTTGAAGGAGGCGGTGGTGAGGCCCCTCCTGAAGAAGCCTGCCCTGGATCCGACCGTGTTACATAACTTTCGTCCAGTCTCCAACCTTCGCTTTTGGCAAAGGTTGTTGAGGTGTGGTGGCTCGGCAATTTCGCTTTTCCTGGAGGAAACGGACTACCTGGATCCGTACCAATTGGGCTTCCGGCCTGGTTTCAGCACGGAGATGGCATTGGTCGCACTGTTGGATGATCTCTGGAGGGCACGGGACAGGGGTTTTCCTCTGTCCTGGTCCTATTAGACCTCTCAGCGGCTTTCGATACCATCGACCATGGTATCCTTTGCGCGCCTCATGGGGTTGGGGGTGGGGGCACTGTTCTTGGTGGCTCTCCTCCTACCTGGCGTCGGTGTTGGCAGGGGGGCAGAGGTCGTCCCCAAGGTGCTCATCCCTTGTGGTCCCTCAGGGTCGGTCCTCTCCCCTCTTATTTAACATCTACATGAAACCGCTGGGTGAGATCATCTGTGGTTTTGGGGTGAGGTATCATCAATATGCGGATGATACACAACTGTATATCTCCACCCCAAACCAGATCAGTGATGCCCTCTCCATGATGACTCGCTGTCTGGATGCGGTATGAATCTGGATGGACGGCAACATGCTTCGACTCAACCCGGCCAAGACTGAGTGGTTGTACATACTGGCATCCCGGTCCAGCTTAGAATGTCCATCGTTGACCATAGGGGGAGTGGTGTTGCCCCCTGTGGATAGGGCGAGGAACCTGGGGTCCTCCTGGATGCACGGCTCCGGTTGGAGGAGCAGGTGGGAGCCGTTGCCAGGGGGGCCTTTGCCCAGGTCCAGCTGGTTCACCAGCTTCGCCTGTTCCTGGACCGGGATGCCCTGTGGACAGTCACTCATGCCCTTGTTACTTTGCGACTCGACTACTGCAACGCTCTCTATCTAGGACTGCCCTTGCATACCATCCGGAGACTGCAGCTGGTGCAAAATGCGGCGGTGCGGGCGGTGATGGGAGTTTCCGGTTCTCCCATGTTAGCCCCTCCTGCGCTGCCTGCATTGGTTGCCGGTTGCCCTCGGGTGAGATTCAAGGTTTTAACTTTAACATACAAAGTCCTACATGACATGGGTCCTTATTACTTAAGGGAGCGACTGCTGCCGACATCGAATACTAACGCCCTGTACGAAGTCACAGACAGGGACTCCTTGGGGTCCCACACTCGCGGTCCCTGAACTCTGGAACCAACTTCCCCTGGGGGCTGGCCCCTGACCTCCGCACCTTCCGCCATGACCTGAAGACCTGGTTATTTGACCAATCCAGGCTGTGACCCATGGGTGGGGTGGTTTTAGATTTTGCTGGATTTTAAGTTTTGTATTAATTGGGACCATTAGTTTAATTCTTTTTTAAGTATTTATTGTGCTTGTTTTATTGTAAGCCGAGTCTTCGGAGATGGGGCGGCGTTTAAGTCCCATTAATAAATAAATAAATAAATAAATATATTTTGGAAAAGTACGAGATTTACTTATATACACTAATTCCATGATTTGGAAATTTGCCTATTTTTCTTTCCTGGTTTCAATCAATTTGTATTTTATTTTCTTTAAGTTCATATAGATAGACAAAATGGCAGGAGGCATAGTGATGCTCACAATATGTGTGGGTCAAACTAATGACTGTCTTTAGTTTTGAAATCTTATGTGATTCACCCTAAACCTTAACTCCCATGCTCAATTACCATACTATTGATATGAAAAGATCTGTTTATCCAATTAAAAGTTTTCTTTAATTCTTCCAAAGTCTTACATGATAAGAAGTGAAAGCCTACTGGTATCATCTTGTCAAAATAGTTAAAATAAAGTCACTATAGTTATCTGAACTTTCGCTATCATAGATTTAAAGTCTACATTTATAATACAAATTCAGAGAAAATCTGTTTTCAGAAATAATAAGAAATTATTCGTTGTCTGTATATTCTGTATTAAATGCAGCTGTGCTATTTAAAGAAAACTTACCCTGTATACTTACGCTTGTTTAGAGGAATTTGACATTTAAACGTGTTTCCCTTGAAAAATCTTGAAACTTGGCTGACCTTTAGAGAGAAAACTGAGAAAATTAGATAGCCATGTTTAGTTTCCATGATTTTATGTACTTTATTTCTTTAAACTTTGCAAATACCACCTATCATTGCAGTGAAGTGACTCACTCTGAATTATGAAAAATTAAGAAATAGCATTGAAATTGTTCATTTTACTTACAATAAAAATTAAGAAATAAAGAAGTTCTATCAAAGTTAATCACACATTCTTAATTTCTGTTGCTTACTTATAATGTTATAATAGCGAAACCCTATAGCTAAGCTAAGAAGAAAATTGTGAGAAAATTGTAACATGTTTGTAATATCTGAGTTCTTCTACTACATTTAACTAAACATTACATTGTTGTTTTATTTGATTGTTGTATGGGCCCAGAGTCATTTTTGGTGAGATAGATGGCTATATAAATTTAATCCTTAAATTCTAATTTAAGTCCAATATGTATGTCTTTTATTTCTAATTCAAATGTCCCAGCCCTTCTGTGAGTTCTATTTCTGTATTGAAAATGTACAAATATCTGCATACAGATAATATTCTCTAGCCAATCACATGATCCATGTCTGACCTCATAGTTCTAAAAAATTAAGTCAATGCAACATTTTCCAAGTAAGAATATACAACATTATAAAGATGAAGTCTACGAATATTTATTCCAAATTTTTTATATAGTTTACAAATGGTTATGGGTTTTTTTGTGAGGATTGATAATATTAGAGCTATAAGACATGTGTGCTTGAATTTTTTAAAAAACTATTGGTAGTACAGTGTATGTTGATTTTATAGATATACTTACATCTTAGCTTTAAAACTGAAGATTTGCCTTTTGAATGGAGGAGGAGGGCGGGGCATTAAGCATATGCAGAACTACAATGGAATTTGCAGTTTCTTTTCTTTTTTTGTCAGATGCTTGATTGCTAGGTATTCTTCTGTATTTACCTGATGTTCTTATGAGCTGCTCAGGAATATTCTGTATTAGATAGATTTTAAAAATCCAACAGCCTCCCTTAAAAAAAATGGAGGCACACTGTCACTGAGTGTATGCACAAATAAGGAATCCATTATATATTGCTGCGATAATAGTACTATAACTACAGTTTTCCTGAAGCTATCAAATGAACATGACTGGAATGAAATTTGACCTTGATTCATAGAAGAGTCACAGAAACCCAATTATATATTAGATATTATGCTTGAGGTAAATCAAATTCTACCATCTGTTTCTCAAGATGATATTCATTCATTCATTCATTCATTCATTCACAAATGTATGTGGTTGCCCATTCAACTAGTGAAAATCTAGTTAAAATACTTTAAAATCATTTTTTTAAAAGAAAAGGAAAGCCAAAGTTTTACATTACACCAATAGCCACACAACCACACCACAGTTCCATTCATATATAGCTCCAGTACTTTTTGGGGAAAAACAGATCTTCTTAGCCTTTGGAAGTCTAGACAGTCAGGATCATCCATATCTCCATGAAGAGACTACTCTGTAAGGCAGGTCCCATAAGACAAAGAGCACAGGCTGCGTAGGCTCTGCCAGGTGACTCAAGGAGCCTGAAGCATGCCCATTCTCCCAGATCTGTTAAGACAGGCAGAAACAATTGGGAATAGGGAGTCCCAAAAGTAACCTGGCGCCATGCTTTAATGATGACAATCAGCTGCTTGAATGGAAGCCTACTAGAAGACAGTACAGCAAACATGTCAGGGATTTTATATGGGCATAGCAAGATGCACTCACTAATGCATGAACTGCTGAATTCTGAAACTTCCAAATACTCTTCAAGAGCAGCTCCTGATTATCATGGTAGATTAAATTCCCAATGAATAAAATATCGATATTGGATGGAGAAAGCATCTGCAAATATGATCCATCCAAACTCCATGAATATTATTCAGATAAAACCATTATATCTAAGTAAATTTTCATATATTGTTTAAATTCAACATCATGGAGCAAACTGTACTTCCCCATGGATGGAATCTGAGCATTGCCATTAAGAAGCCAATATAGATATTGCATATCTATATACTTTGAGCTACTTCCATTGATAGAATCACAAAAAGTCCCCTCTAAGTAATCTTAAAGTCCGGATTGCCTAATACTGTAGCAAAAACCCTTGCGTTCTTTTTGAATTTTCAAATAGTTATAGGATCAGTAGCCGCCAACATTCTAATTAACTTATACTTACAGTAATAAATTGAGAAATCATAAATATAATAATGTTACTGCAACTAATGAAGAAACCCAAAAATAAATTGAAAAAGCACTTGTGAAAGCTTCTAGGCTTTTATTCAAAGAATTAGATTTTTTTAGAAAATTAGAGAGGTTGTATTAATCCAGATATTCATTCACTTATCATGACACATGGCCTATCTCTGATAGATTATATTAAAATAAAATTTAAAAATAATAATAAAAATGTTTCCCTGGAGGAAAATAATTTGAAAATAATTCATGCATAATGAAAATAATAATTCTCTTTGGTGCATGATAGCAGTTTGGAAACTCATGATTAAAAAATAGTGCTTAGCAGGAATGATGAAAGAATATATATAATCTGAACTCACAGGAATCTATCAAAATTATAAATTAATTTACCCTATCAGGAATAATTCATCATTACTTACATCACATCTAGCCAGGAAAAATGACAGGATAGTGCACATGATAAAAATGATGGTTGTGGTACATAGAATTTATTCAGCTTCCTTGCCACTTAATAATTTGTTTTGTTTTATAAGTCACCAAATACAATTTAGAACTAATGATGTATGGTGGATCTCATACACAAGGTTATCTAATGTATGAGAAGCTGGCTGTCATCAAAAATGAAGGACTGCAGCACAGAAAATTCAGATCATGATGGGCTGAAACCACATTTTCTTGTGTTGCTTATTCCTATGATAGTAAAGACATGTATTAAGTCCCATAAATGCCACCATCTTTCTTTTTCATGTCCAGTTTTACTTGTCCTGATTCAGTGTGGGTGAGATTCAGATCCACCTAAGAAACAATTGAATCTTCATCAGCTAGCTTCCCTTATAATGACAAGTATTGCATAAAAGCTTGCTATTCCTGTGGGAAGAAACTGGGAGAAAGCACAATGCATATGAGTCCTTTACATTCTGCCACATCACCATCCACTGGATCAGTATATAACTGAAAGAAATAACAGAAAAAAGCTAGGTTTTATAATGGGATGAACAAATGGTGTTCATAAGAGTTTGAAGCGTAGCCGGTGAATTGGCCAGAGACACTTTCTCCCATAGACACTGAATATTTTATGAGTAGAGCATGAGTAGGCAATGAGAAGCTGAAATTCCTTCCTGAACAGATGTGAAACCATGTCTAGTAAGGTCCATAAACTACAGTTTCAGATTGAATTTTTGGCATGCTATTAATTATTAAATTGAATACTTATTTATTTTTAAAAATACCATTCCATTTATGCAAAAGTTATTCTTAACATTAATATTTATTCCCAATAAACACTGTTTTATTTTCCACATTAAAGTGGAGATGAAAGTCCATCTATTTTTGTAGCCAATCAATATAGATACTGGCTCATTTTTTTCCTTTAAATTGGGCTTTTAATTGGGTGAAAATGTTTTATGCTCTTTGTAAACCAGTAAACATCTCCATATAAATATTTAGGATAGGTAGAAAATGATTTCATAAGGTTTTACAAGTAGTTGTTTGATTTATTTAATTTTTTTATCTTAAATTCAATTTTTTGCTGGGAAACATAATGGCAAATCCCAGGCAAACTAAAATGCAAAATGTAAAATGCTCAAAATATGAGGATTGTGAAACTTCCAAGAAATCTCTGAGACCCTTATCTCTTCTGCTTCTGGAATGCCGATTTTCTATGTGATTTATATAATATCGAAAAAGCTTTTCCTTTTACTGTCATTTCTCAGTTCACACAATTTCTGACAGTGAACTGCAATTGCTCTTCTGAAATGGAATTGTGATTGCTAACACAGGGCCCACTGCTATTAAGTAGTGGAAACATATCTGGAATTACTCTGGTAATTCAGAAATTGTAGCAAAGAAGTGTGTTTATTCTAGGTCAAAGGCAAAAATCAATTTCATATAAAAATGGTGCTTCAAAAATGAACAGAGCAAAAAGCAGAGAGCTTAACAAGTTACAGCAGACAATGTAGTTTTAGAAAATTATTTGTTTTATAGGATTGTCCTGCATTTACGGAATGTTTCCATGTTTAAATTATCTTTTTGCTCACAATAGATAGTACAGAACCCTCAACCAAAATTCCATTAAGTAAGTACACTTCCAATATATACTTGTTTAAAATATCCATGTGTCTCTACATATCTAACCAAACTGTTGTCTTTTATATGATGTATGCATTCTGTGGTATTATACAGAACTGAATCAAATCAAATCAGGGGTGGGATTCTGAAGATCAGCTGGGAGCGAACTGGTTGGCTCCAAAGATCAAGATATTTCCTTTTTTTCCCCACCAAAAATCAAGATATTTCCTTTTTTTCCCCACTGTTTTCCGAAGAATAGCTGTGCTGTGCATTTTTGATTAGCTAGAAAGCAGGAAATTTGGATTTCTTATTTTCTAGCTAAATCTAAATTGCGTGACATAGTTGTTCCCCCTCACTGTTGTACTGGTTCGCCTAGGAGGCTTCCCTGAGGCCCAGTAGGCAAAAAAAAATTATCAGAGTTATCATCAGATAACTTTGAAAAATAATCCTCCTTATATTGGGTCATTTAAACCTCTATAGCAGGGGTGGCAAACTGGATTTCTTGGAGGCCAGATCAGCATTATAGTTGTCCTCCATGGACTAACCTGAGGGGGGGAAGACAGGATAGATGCCCACAGCCCCCCCCCCCATGCCCCATTTTGGCTGGCAGGGTGCTGCAGAAAGGCATCCAGGCCAAAAATGGGACACAAAGGACTGGCCCAAAGTGCTTCTGCTACCAGAAATGGAGCATGAGGGGGCTGCTAGCAGAGGCACCATGGGCCAGATCTAAGGATCCCGTGGGCCGGATCTAGCCCGCAGGCTTTGAGTTTGACACCCTACTCTATAGCATTAATTTATGTCATAGCTTGTACAATTATTTTTGTTTAATAACATACAAAAGTTTTAAAAAAAGAAGAGCTACTTATCCTACCAGTATTTTCTGTAAAGTTTACAGAAAATACTGGTAGGATAAGTAGCTGTTCTTTTTCAAGTAAAAAGTAATATATGGTTTGGGAAGAAATAATTGAACAACCACAAAGTAGAATCTCTCAGTTCTGATTTGTTGATTCCCTGAGTTACCTAATAAATGCATAAAAGTAGTTTCAAGTTTATTTGTGTTGTCTATTTGTCCATAAAGATGATTTGAAAGGTCTTAAGAGATTGCATGGTTGTTAATTAATTGTGACAACAAATCAAACATTATAAAGCAGGTCAAGTCATAAATTACTTAATAGGTTGGAAGAGCCTTTGAAGCTCGCTTGCTCTTCTAACTCATTTAACTCATTTAACTCATTTAACTCATTTAACAGGTAAAAATGTTCATCATATTGTTGCCTTTGAAACTTTAATTATTTCCATGATTATCTTTTTTTTATAAAATAATAATTTAGCATTTGAATTGCTTAACAAAACAAAGGTGTACATAATTATATTTGAAAAGATAAAATTATAATTTTGTTGTAATGGTTACAAGGTAAAAATAAAATGGGTTTGGGGGTAAAAGTAAGGGCCTTGTGGCTCAGGCTGTTAAATGCCTGCACTTAAGAGCCAGCTGTCTACAATTACTGTAGGCTCGAATCCCACCAGGCTCAAGGTTGACTCAGACTTCCATACTCTCGGGGTAGGTAAATTGAGGATCCAAGATTGTTGGGGGCAATAAGTTGACTTTGTAGAAATGCCGCTTAGTAATAAGCAGGCATATACAATGGAATGAAGGCTATTGCTGAGCACATTGGGTTGTATTCCAAAAATTGTAAGCATATAAATGTAATTTTAAAAAAAGTTAGGTTGTTGGATAACTGTTTTTAATTTATAATCATGGTTCATTTATTTGATAAAGTATCATTTATTTTCATAGTTATATCTTAATTACAAGAATTTTCTTAAATCACACATTTCTATTTTTAATGGAAAACGTATATTTGGGGTTTCAAATTTAAGCAGTGAAAACTAAAATATTTTTATTTATTTATTTATTTATTAGACTTGTATGCCGCCCTCTCTCCCTAGGGATTCAGGGCAGCTCACAATATAAAATCACAATACAAGAAATAAGTTAATTAAAAATAATTAAGTTACAAGCCCAATAAATCTAAAAACCAGTAAAATTCAGTTAAAATTCCCTTAAAAAACCCACCCCACCACATTTCAGTCCAGGCCGTCCTGCTGAAACAGCCAAGTCTTCAGGTCACAGTGGAAGGAGTGAAGGTCTGGGACCAAGTGGAGCCCCAAAGGGAGGTGATTCCACAGGGTGGGTGCTCCCACAAAGAAGGCCCTACCCCTGGGTGCCGCCAGCCGACATTGTCTGGCCAATGGCACTCCAAGGAGGCCCTGCCTGTGGGAGCGTACAGGGCGATCAGAATGCGATGCTGGCAGGAGACGTTCCCACAAGTACCCCGGACCCAAGCCATGTAGAACGTTGTATGTTAACATCAACACCTTGAATCTTACCCGGAGGGCAACCAGCAACCAATGCAACTCACGCAGGAGGGGTGTAATATGGGAGTATCGGGATACTCCCATCACAACCTGCCCGGCCTCATTCTGCACCAGCTGTAGCCTCTGAGTGGTCCGCAAGGGCAGTCCCATGTAGAGAGCATTGCAGTAGTCAATTCAGGAAGTGACAAGTGCATGAGTGACCATCCGTAGGGCATCTCGGTCCAGATAAGGGCACAACTGACGCACCAGGCAAACCTGGGCAAACGCCCCCCTGGTCACAGCTCCCACCTGCTCCTCCAAACTGAGCTGTGTATCCAGGAGGACACCCAAGTTGCGAACCCTATCCACAGGGGGCAACACCTCTCCCCCCATGACCAAAGATGGAATATCCGGGATACTCCAAGATGCCAGTATGTACAGCCACTCAGTCTTGGCCGGGTTGAGTCGAAGCCTGTTCCTCCTCATCCAGATCCGTACTGCATCCAGACAACAGGACATCATGGAGAGGGCATCACTGATGTGGTTCGGGGTGGAGATGAAAAGCTGGGTATCATCCTCATATTGATGATACCTCACCCCAAAACCACGGATGATCTCACCCAGCGGCTTCATATAGATGTTGAACAGGAGGAGTGAGAGGACTGATGCCTGAGGCACCCCACAGGTGAGGGGCCTCGGGCTTGACCTCTGCCCTCCTGCCAACACCGATTGCGAGTGACCTGAGAGGTAGGAGGAGAACCACTGTAACACAGTGCCTCCCACCCCCAACCCCCCAAGACACCGCAATAGGATACCATGGTCGATGGTATCAAAAGCTGCTGAGAGATCTAATAGGACTAGGACAGAGGAAAATCCAGAGATCATCCATCAGCGCGACCAATGCTGTCTTCGTGCTGTACCTGGGCTGGAAGCCCGACTGGTATGGATCTAGGTAATCGGCTTCCTCCAGGAACCATGGAAACTGCTGAACCACCACACTCTCAACAACCTTCGCAACAAAGCAAAGGTTGGAGACAGGACAGAAGTTATTCAAAATGGCTGGGTCCAAGGCAGGCTTCTTAAGGAGGGGTTTCACCACTGCCTCTTTCAAGGCAGTGGGAAAGAAGCCCTCCCTCAATGAAGCATTGACTACTGTCTGGAGCCAGCCATGTGTAACCTCCCTGGAGGCATAAACCAACCAGGAGGGACACGGGTCCAATAAACACATGGTGGAACTCAGCCTCCGCATGATCCTATCCACTTCATCTAAGGACACAGGCTCAAACTCATCCCAAATGGTATTAGCCCAACTCATCATCACTCCTTCCTCTGACTCCTGCCAGTTGGAATTCAAGCCAGACGAATCTGAGCGACCTTATCCAGCAGATGCTGACTAAATTCCTCAGCCCTACCCTGCAAAGGGTTCTCCCTTACCTTCTGATGTAGGAGGGAACGAGTGATCCTAAACAAGGTGGCCAGACAATATCTGCGGATGCAATGAGAGCAGAGAAGTAAGCACCCTTCGCCGCTCCCATCGCCACCAGATAAGTCCTAATGTAGGCTCTTAGCCGGGCATGGTCAGATTCAGATCAGCTTGACCTCCACCTGCTCTCCAGGCCCCTCCTTCAACACTTCATCTCCCAGAGCTCCTCCAAAAACCAAGGAGCTAATCAGGATCTGAGACGGGTTAGGGGCCGCAAGGGAACAACCCAGTTGAGAGCCTCTGAGGCCTCGGCCGAGCTGTGGGTAAGGGAAGTGGGAAATAACCCCAGCGCCGTCTGAAACCCTTCAGGGCCCATCAGGCATCTGGGGCAGAACCATCTAATCGGCTCCTCCTCCCAGCAGCATGGGGTGGCCTGCTGAAAGACCAGCCATAGGAGATAATGATCAGTCCATGACAGGAGTTGAACAGTTGGTGAACCCCCACCAAGATCATTACACCACTGCCCCAAGATGAAAATCAGGTCAAGTGTGTTCCCCCTCTCATGAGTGGGGCCCTGAATTATCTGGGTCAGGTCCATAGCCGCCATGGAAGCCATGAACTCCCAACCCAAACTCGACGTCCCACCCAGGGAGGGCATACTATATAATATAAACATCAAAAAATTCCAGGCAATTCCTAAATTCAGACACTATCTAAATAATGGAAATAATCTTATGCCATTGAGTTCTGCAAACAGATTTTCCCAGGAATGTTTCCTGTTTTTTTCCAAAGGACTTTGGTTTCCTGGTAACATAGGTGACTAATTCTGTAATATGGTCTCATTAAATGCTGCAGAAAACTGTTTCAAGACATCATGTGATTGTTTCATGTAAGCCACCATAAATTGCTGCCCTTGATTTCAGAGAGATGTCTATATCTTTTGATTAATTTTAAATTATTGATCTTGTAATCACACAATTTCATATTTGTTCAATATTAAATTAGTGTTTTATTAGACTGTATTGGTGCTCAAAGGAGCAAGTCTTTCATATTTCAATTTATTTCACATCACATTCCTAATCTTTTCAGCCCCAATACATGTAGTGATTTCAATTTGTCTTAATAATCTGGCATAAATCCTAGAGATTTATAGTTACTAAAATAAACCTTTGGTTTACTTAGAAAAACCCCAAATGATTTTCATGCTTACAAAATGATGAGTTCATTTAAAATAAATTCCCCAAATCCTTTGTGCTGCAGTTTATTTAATAAACTATTTCCCTGCATTGGCTGTGATCCTTATAATTCATTCCTTATTATTGCCCACCCACCGGCCAGATTGGCCCGAAAGTGCATTCCCCACTGCAAGCAGCAGGATCCAAGGCAGGGGGGAGGGTGAATGGGTGGCAGCTGCCCAGAGGGCCAGCAGAAGCTGAGAGAAGGGCTGCCCATGCCTTTGATGGCGACCTGTGCCCGGAGCATCCCCTCAGCTTGGCCTAGGATGAAATAAAAAGGCCCTGGTCTTTCCACAGAGGAAGGGAAGGTTTTATCTGTGCAAGAGCATCGCTCAAGCATGCCCCTCACCGTCCATCTCTGCCCATTTGTGGCAGAGCAATTTCTCTCTTGCTGGGCATTAGCCAAGGGGAAGCAGAAAATCAATTTTTATTCCTTCCTTCTTGCCATTCTAGACTGAAAATTTCCCCTAGCCTTGGCCCATCCTCTTTTTATCAGCTGCAGTTACAATGCTAGAAAAATGTCAATGATTCATTGTAAATTCTAGCTGCTTTCTGAATCCTGCTGTTTTTTTCTGTGAAGTATTTAACAAAGCAGGGTTTTTTTTCTACCATCACATTTGCTGAACTGTAATCAAATTGTGTGAGGCAGTTTGCACTATTTTCCCCGCAGAGAATTGTCTAAAATGCATGTAGCAGTTTTCATATGGCCAGTAATTCTAAGTAAAATTCTAAGTAATTTAAGTATACATAATGAAATACCCTGGGAACAAGAATGGATTTTTGCAAGACATTGAGGAACAAGAATAGAGGAATATTCCAGTCAAATTTTGTAAGTAGTTAGTCAGTGAAAAGGTGAAAAATGAAATAAATAGGATTGAGTCTTAATATCAGGAAAACAAAGATAACAACGGCAAATGGACATAAGACATTTAAAATCAATAAGGCAGGAATTGAATTAGTTCAAGAATTTATCTTCCTTGTATCCATAATTGTTCATGATAGCAGTTCTACTCCTGAAATGATTAAAATGAATAAGATCTGAAAATGTAGAGATATTGACATAAATATAAAGAGCAGGCTAACAATTAGAGTAAAAGTTTTCCCTATGATGTATGGGTTAAAGCATTGGACACTAAGAATGGCTAATTGAAGAATTGGTGCTTTTGAAACGTAGTGTTGGTGTAAATTTTTGCATATTACCAGCAAAGAACATGCTGCTACAAAGTTGAACATCCAACAATTGAAAGAAGCTGTAATTAGCAGGGTAGCATGAATAGCATTTGCCTACAAAGTCTCCAACAGTCAGACACTAAATGGGTAAAACAACAATAATCTGGTGGTTCTTCTATGCTATCATGTTTGTTTGTTTGTTTGTTTGTTTGTTTGTTTGTTTAGTCAAGCGATTATAAGATAACAGGTATAAGTATAAACATAGTTATGAATACATGAAATGGATACATATAAGGAAAAAAAACAATAGGGCAGGGATGGTAGGCACGTTGGTGTGCTAATGCACACCCTCTACAGACCTCTTAGGAAAGGGGTGAGGTCAATAGTAGACAGTCTAAGGTTAAAGTTTTGGGGGTCTGGGGAAGAAACCACAGAGTCAGGTAGAGAATTCCAGACATTGACCACTCTGTTGCTGAAGTCATATTTCCTGCAATCAAGTTTGTTGTGGTTTACCTTGAGTTTGTATCTATTGTGTGCTCTTGTATTGAAGGCTTCAACCATAATGTTGAGGCAGTGTTTAGCTTATTTCAACCATAATGTTGAGGCAGTGTTTAGCTTATTCCTGCTTCAAAACAAGTACGTTGTCCTAAGATACAGAAGGACATGCAATGGATATTCACCTGATGTAGTACTGATTTCATAAATATAAATTCTGGTATAACTGAGTTATATCAGACTACTAGGCTAACCTTTCCACTATTGATGCAGCATTTACTTTTAAAATGTCTATCTCGGCGGTGCCCACAGCAATACATCAGTACTTCTTCCTATTTGAATGCTCTGGGCTGAGTGATTCTTCTATGCAGATATGACTCTTACTATTTTCTTGCCAGCAGCGGTGCCTTATTTTGTTTTTATCATCAGTACTCTGTATGAGCAAATATCTGGGGGAGAAATGAACCAGCAGGGGAAACAGTAAGCAAAGTGCTGAAGAAGGACCACATGGAAATTTGCAAGATTATTATCCATCTTGAAATCTAGAATGAAATGAAGGTTCAATAAAAGCTGGAACTGAGTCACTGGACAAATTGAAGAAAATAGCAGTTTCTAATGCTCATAGCTACCATTGATACACATTCAATTGTGTTGAAAACCAAGATACAAGTACAACTCCCAGTCTAATAATATAATAGTTTTTCACCAAAATATTCTCATTTCATTCTCTTCCTGCGAAAACATTTGAAATGTAGCCTATCTTTCTCCTAAACAGATGGTTCTGCTTCAGAATAACAATGCCATTTCTTTAGTCCAGGCTTGCTTGGGTAACAATCTGGAAGCCTGTGGCCAGCATACAATGAATTTCATATTTTGTTATTGCTCAAGAATAATTTCATTATAATTTAAATAAATTGAGGTGTTCCTATTAATGTCAGGTGTTGGCAGCAGGTGGTATAATTTTAAACTCCTTGGCCTATTTCACCATTTTGTCCTCCCATAAAATTTTGGTGAGAGATAGCTATAGCTAATAACCAATGGAATATATATTTTGATTCTTGTGAATCTAGAGTGCAGAAGGAACTGTGTTGTCATTGGCTGCTAGTTCAGGAGAATGGCAACACTCAATTCCTAATTAGTCGGTTTGGGTATCCCATTGCCATTTCAGCTAAGGTTTTCCATCTTAGCTCTTTGAGGAACTGGAAGATGGATACTTTAGGAATCCAATCACATGGAGTGCCTATATGCACCTGTTACATTGCACAAGTGATAGGATAGTTCTAGGAGAAACTTAGTTCTGCTATGCACCTCTCTCAACTAATTACTTGCCTACAATGGTCTTACAACTTCAAACACTGAAGCAGTGCTCTTCCTCTAGATGCCTTGAGCAGACATCAAGAATACCAGGAATGAATACTAATTTAAAATTCAGAATTAAGTTTTATCTTTTACTGTGCTTCTTAGTTTGGCAGTAAAGGAGGAGGCATCTCCAACATATTGTGTTATCCACTACAGCTTTTGCTGATTCAGTTTCACATTGTTGCTGCATTCCTACAACAGAAGATTTTTTTATGCTTGCAAGTGACAAAGTGGAAGTGTCTTCAATTTGACTGTGGAATTGTGAATAAAAATACAGAAACTGTACCCCTTAGCCTATTCATTCTTCACTTTCAACAATGGTTAGAATAGATAGGATAATTTGAAATAGACAATAACTACCACCAGTTGCAAAACTGACTAACCAACTACAAACAGCATGAAGCCCTCACTGGAACTACATCTATATTTATTTGTTTGTTTGTTTGTTTGTTTGTTTGTTTGTTTGGTCTTATATGCCGCCCTATCTCCCTGGGGACTCAGGGTGGCTCACATCATAAAAAAAACATACAATAACAAATTTTAAAAAGTTAAAAAATTATTAAACCAATTCTACCAAATAAATGATCTAAAACCAAAACAAACATTTAAAACTAACCCAACCCCACCACCACCTTAGTCCAGGCCGGCTTGTTCAAATAACCAAGTCTTTAGGCCGCAGTGGAAGGAACAGAGGTCAGGGGCCAAATGGAGCTCCAGTGGAAGCTGCTTCCACAAGGTGGGCACACCCACAGAGAAAGCCCTACCCCTAGGGACCGCCAGCCAACATTGTTTGGCCGACAGCACCCCAAGGAGGCCCTGTCTGTGGGAGCGCACCGGGCGATGGGAATTTGATGCTGGCAGGTGGCGTTCCTGCAAGTACCCCAAACCTAAGCCATGTAGGACTTTATAGGTAAGTACCAGCAGGAAAGCATGCACTGGGGTACTTCAAGGTTCTGTTTTGGATCCATTGTTCTTCAAAATCTTCATAGATGACCAAGATGAGACATTAAAATGGAGATCATCAAATTTGCAGATGATAACAAGCTGCAGGGAAATTGCTAACACTAAAATAGATTCAAGGTTCAGAATGATCTTGACAGATTTGAGCATTGGGCCTTATCCAACAAGATGCAGCTCAGTGGTGAAAAAAGTAAGGTCCTGCATTTAGGCATGAAAAACCAAATGCATATGCAGATAGAATTAGCAGTAAGTGTAAGACACATTTATGTGTATGAGCCAGCTGACTACAGCAGCTACCAAAAAGCCAATGCATTCCTAGGTTGCATCAACAGACGGATAACATAAAATTGAAGAGAAGTGGTAGCACCACTTTATACTGTGCTAGCAAGGCCACACTTGGAATATTGTGTATAATTCTGGTCACTAAGGTACAAAAAGATGCTGAGATCCTAAAAAGAGTGCAGAAAACAGCAACAAAGATGACAAGGGATCTGTAGCCTAAATTGTATGAAGAACAGTTAAGAGATCTACGTATGTTTAGTCTAACAAAGAGCAAGATTAGAGATGATACAATAGCTGTTTTCAGATCCTTGAGGACTGTCACAGAGAAAAGGAGGTTGATCTATTCTCCAAATAACTTGAGGATAGGACAAAAAATAATGGTTGAAAACTCATTAAAATAGAGATCCTATCTGAAACCAAGAAGAAATTTCCCAAAAGAGAGAACAATTAATCAATGGGATGGCTTGCCTCCCAGTGTTGTGGGTGCTCCATCACTGGAAATTTTCAAGAAAAGGTTGGACAATAATTTGTCCAGGATGGTATAAAGGTCTCTTGAGTTGAGCAAGGGGTTAGACTCAGTGGTGGGATACATTTTTTTTACTACTGGTTATGTGAGCATGGCTTGGTAAGCATGGCTTCATGAGCATGTGACTGGGTGGGTATGGCTAACTTGATTGGGCTCACCCTTAGGAAATGTCTCCTTAGTCCAACTTGCAATAAAATAGCACATTAAAATAGCACTGTTCCAATATTTAAAATAGAATAGAATAACATAGTTGGAAAGGACCTTGGAGGTCTTCTAGTCCAAACCCCTGTTAGGCATGAAATCCTACACCACTTCAGACAAATGATTATTCCAATCTCTTCTTTAAACTTTCAGTGTTGGAGCATTTACAACTTCTGGAGGCAAGTTGTTCCACTGATCAATTGTTCTGTCAGGAAACTTGAGGGGCTCCTACAAAAATGAGGGAATCAATCTATTTTCCAAAGCACCAAAAGGCACAACAAGAAACAATGGATGGAAACTAACCAAAGAGAGAAGCAACCTAGGACTAAGGAGAAATTTCCTAAGGGTGAGACCAATCAACCAATGGAATAGCTTGCCTTCAGAAGTTGTGGGTGCTCCATCACTAGAGGCTTTCAAAAAGAGTGAGGGAAGTATACCCCAAAAGGACAGTGCCAGGAACCACTAAAACAATGCAGAAAACTTAAAACAGCCATTCCCATATTTTAAAAAAAGTCAGCCCAAAGCAAAGGCAACAGCTAAGAGGGAAACTAAGAGCAGCTGTTCAGGCTAATTGAAAGCCTGGGTGTGCTGCCAAAAGACATTAACCCTTCCAACTCTATTATTTTATGTTTTCTATATTCTAAATTGGGTGCTTCCCATCAAAAGCAATACAACTGGTTGGACCACATATGCATTAAATTCATGGCCTGTATGATCAAGCTGCATTATTGTCCCCTCCCTTATCTTTTCCTCTAGGAAGAAACAAGAAGTAGCCAAGACTGCAGCAGCTATAAAAGGTCTTGGGCAACTCCAGAGAGTATCAGCTGATCACAGAATTGTAACTTAACACTTGATAATAAAAATGTTTGTAATCTTGTCCTTCTTCCTGAAGGGAAGAGAATAATACCATCCCCAGATGGGTGATTGATAGGTTTCCCTGTCCTAATCCTATCCGTTTCTGTTGTTTATTGACTTGATTCAGCATGTATCGGCTGCATTCCAGCTGCAACTGTTAAGTGGTTCTTGGATCTCTGCCCAGAGCTATTAACTGAAGGGAGAGAGAGGGAAAAAACCTCTCTTGCACTTTATTTTTAACCAGTTCTCCGAACTGCAATTTATTTTATTTATTTATTTGATTTATCAATTGCTTACAAGATAATAGGTATAAGTATAAACATGGGTAAGAATACAGGAAATCGGTATGAATAAATGGGGACAATAGGACAGGGACAGTAGGCACGATGGTGCACTTATGCATGCCCCTTACAGACCTCTTAGAAATGGGGTGAGGTCAATAGTGGATAGTTTGAGGTTAAAGGAGTGAGGGTTAGAGGATGTAACAACAGTCAGGTAGTGCATTCCAGGCATTGACCACTCTGTTGCTGAAGTCATACTTTCTGCAATCAAGTTTGAAGTGGTTTGCATTGAGTTTGTATCTGTTGTGTATTCTTGTATTGTTGTGGTTGAAGCTGAAGTAGTCATTGACTGGTAGGACATTGTAGCAGATAATTTTGGGTGCTATGCTTAAGTCTTACTGTAGGCAGCGTAGTTCAAGGTTGTCCAAGCCCAAAATCTCAAGCCTGGTGATATAGAGTATTCTGTTGCGAGCAAAGGAGTGTAGTACTCTTCTTGTGAAATACTTCTGGACTCGCTCGATCGTATTAATGTCTGATATGCAGTGCAGATTCCAGACTGATGAGCTGTATTCGAGTATTGGTCTGGTAAATGTTTTGTACGCTCTAGTTAGCAATTCAATATTTCCAGAGGAGAAGCTTCATAAGATTAGATTTACAACTCTTAATGCCTTTTTGGCAATGCTGTTACAATGAGCTCTGGTGCTTAGGTCATTTGATATGAGAACTCCAAGGTCCTTGACAGAGTGAGGATCATCAACGAGGTCATATCCACCTAGTTTGTATTTGGTGTACTGATTTTTTTTACCAATGTGTAGGACAGAGCATTTGTTGGTCGAGATTTGGAGGTGCCAGATGTTTGACCATTCAGACACATAATCAAGGTCGCTTTGAAGGATAGTAGCATTGTCAGTGGTGTTAAATACTTTTACATCATCTGCAAAGAGGACGCAGTTGCTTGTAAAGTGATCACAAAGGTCATTTATGTAGAGTATAAAGAGCATGGGTTCTACAATGCTGCCTTGGAGACACCACTGTTAACTGGAGCAGGGTTTGATATAGCACTCCCTATTTTTACTATTTGTTGCCTGTTTGACAGGAATGCAGTAATCCACTTATGGAGGGATCCAGAAATGCCATAAGAGTTTAGTTTTAACAGTAGTTTGTCGTGTACCACTGAATCAAAAGCTTTGCAGAAGTCTATGTAAATTGCGTCTATAGCTTTACCCTGGTCAAGTAGAGTAGTCCATATGTTTTTGCAGTGTAGGAGTTGTAGATTGCAGGACAATTTTTTCCTGAAACCAAATTGTTTTTGGGAGAGTAGGTTGTTTGACTTTAAGTGGAGGGTAATGAATTGGTTAATGATTGATTCCATGACTTTGCACGTGACACAACACAGTGAGATTGGTCTGCAGTTTTCAACCAGGCTGGGGTCACCTTTTTTGAAGATAGGGATGACCATAGCTAAGGACCATAGGTTTGGTAAGGAGCTGGTTCTGAATGATATCTCATATATAATGCTTAGGGGTTCTGGTATTGCAGAGGAGAGCTTTTTTAAGAAGTATGCACATAATTCATCAGGGCCAATAGATAGGGATGGTTTTAGGTTACGCAGTGCCTTTTCTACATTATCTTCTGTAAAGTCAATATGTAGTAGGTCATTACAGTTAGTTGTGGTATGACTAGGAAATGTGGGGCATGAATCATTGCTGTTTACAAAGACTGAACTGAAGAATGTGTTGAAGAGATTGGACTTAACCGTTTCATCGTTGCAGTCTTTCCCATTTGGTCCTTTTAGGGGTGGGATGGTTCTTGAGTCTTTAAGTTTGGTGTTAACAAAATTGTAGAAGGTGCGGGTGGATTTTGTATGTAGGAGGTTTTCCTCTTGCTTGCAGTGGTAATTTGTGCATTCTGCCTTTATCTGTTGGCATAGGGTGTTGTATTGGTTTTAAAGTTTGCTACATAGCTAGTTTTGTTTTTACGCCATAGCGATCTTTTTTTTTATTGAAGTGTCCTTATCGTTATGGGTAATTTTTTTATTTTGGGGTTACTAATGGTACATATAGTTTAATGACTCTTTCAAGTTCAAACAAGAATGCATTATAATGGTCTTCTGTAGTATTACAGCTAGGGAACAGAATGTGCCAGTCAAGAGATGATAGGTCAGCATCTATGAGATCATAGTTGGCTTTTTTTTAACTAATGGTTCATGCAAACTGGTGAGAACCAGCTGAATCCCACCTGTGGTTGGACTAGAACACCTTCAAAGTCCCTTTCAGGCCTATGATTCTATGATTCAACACATATATTTGTATGTGCTATGAGATGGTCATCATTGAAATTTGATAGCACATTCCAAAGAAGGAACACATTCAGAGGGTCAGATTCCCATCTTCTATTCCTCTTTCCATCCCTGGCCTTATCCAGTATAATCCACTTTCAAAACCAATACCAATAAATTAAGTGAAATAGAAGAGAAGGAAGATATCACTACATGTTACGAGTAAATGTTTATTAACACATTTAAAATTTGGTGCTATTTACCCAGGGACAATGAAAGTTTATCTTTGCTTCTTCAATTCAGAGTGTCATGTCTCCCATCTGCTCTACAGGCTCCTTGGGACTCCAAAGCAAACATAGAGAAAGCAAAAGAAAGTAAGAATAATATTGTTCAATGCCTCATTGCAAAAAAAAAGTAATATGGCCAATGGAATGGTCTATTGAATTACCACCCTAACAATATGCTTCACTTATTATAAATCATTCTGTGGAGATGTTTTCAGTATTAAAAACAAAGATGGAAATTGTTAGGGATCAAACACCTGACTTCTAGCCATAGAACCATGGCTAGAGAACCATAGAAAAGTGCACTATGGCTCTAATGTGAGTATTCCATGTCTACTGTAGAGTTGCCAAACATAATAGGTATATAAACAACTAGTACTAGAAGGTACCATTTTTGAATCATTTTTTCAAAGGTTCACCAATGTCAAATATTAGGGAACAATTTACAAAACAATATAGATAGAATACATGGGGTACACATACAGTAAAACTAATAATTAGTTCAGGAACCTAAGGGGAAAAAACCATGCCTAAAGCTGCCACTATCACTCCTCCATCTACTAGTAGTCTAAGAAAAACTATCCTATTTTCTTATGGACCTTTCTGCCCACTGTCCTCTCTATAGAAAAAAATTGTTAAAGACAATCCTTTAATTATAGATCTAGGAGAGAAAGGATGGTTTAGTTAGTATGAATATAGCAGACCCTCCTTTCTCTACTAGCTTTGACAACTAATGGGATATAATAGGAGGTGTTTGTCTGAAGATGATAGAATCAAAGCAAATCTTCAAATTGTCCTTCTGGTTCACAAAGAAGTGGCACAGGGATTCAAGGGATGAAAGTTCTGACTGAGAATGGAGGGTGAGAAAAACAGAAGCAGAAGCCCTCTGATATTTCTTTCACTTCTATTCATAAAGGGCTTACATTTAGCCATTTTTTGAATATGTTCTAAAGTAGGTCGGATAAAGGAAAGAGGGCAGACGACGAGTGATGACTTATATAGTGGAGGTCTTGTAAAATAAAAAATAAATCACAAGATGTGCATTCAGTGCAATGAAAGCAACAGAGGATCCACCATTTTTTGCTCTAACAAGGATATTCAGCATAATAGTGTATGGCCATGAGTCAATTCATAGGCTGCAGAAACTGATTAGGGATCAGTTAATGAGGTCAGCATATTTAATGGGAGGATAGTTTTGTGATATCTGAGGCAACTTTTATAGCAACAATTTTTAGATTGTTTCCATCAGGATTGATTTTTTTTATAGATTTGCTTTCTAGATCTGAAATACATTCTAATTACGTGGTTTCCAATTGATGGTTACCTGGGATACCTATTGATAGAACATGCTATAAATTATTCAAATAGCTGCAGAGAATTAGATCAATATCTGAATAGATTCATTCATCTTAAATTACTAGTGGTTAACTACCTAAAATTGGGATTGCCTTATATAATCAAATATCATGCTTGGCAGCATGGCAAAAGGAAAAAGTTTCCAGATGAGGGGAAAAGGCATGGAATATTAGGATGGGAGAAATTGCATTAATGAACATATAAAATGTTATATACAAAGACTTATAGTCTTAGCAAAAAAAAGATTAAGGTTAAAAGAAGCAAAGAAAATGCACAGTGATTCATATAGAAATAAATTATTTTGAAAGTTGCTGAAAATAAACTAAGAAGTCATATAGGATAAAAAATAATTGTGATTCAAGGAAAGTGAAAATGTTAAGGGATAATTCAGAAATTTCTGCTCAGAGTATTGCAGCATAAATTCAGCACCAGAACACAGATAGCTGAGGTTTCATTTAACTTCTTTATAAACATATAAAGTAAATTTTACAATACCAGTTGTAGATTTCTCCAACAGACTCAGAGCTTAACACAGCTTCAGAGCTGCAGAGCTTAATATAGAGCCACGCTACTTCTTCAGACTACTTCTACTTTCAGTTTCCAAACAGTCCTCATTGGCTGACTTAGTTGCTATGCCTATTCATTGGCTGACCTTATTACTATGCTTTATTCCAGTTCATGAATATACTCTGACACTCCTCCCTTCGTAACTGGAATAGACATAAATTCAATTACCTTTAATATTCTTCAGATATCTGCATTTGAAGACCCACATTCACAGTTCCCTCCAAATACCTGAGAATTCAATTTTTATACCTATCCAACACAATTGCGTTGATCCCCACCTTTTAACTTTCTAGTATATATGCAACCATCAGCCTTGCAACCCTTGAACCCAAGACCTTTCAATGCAGTATATAAACAGATATTCCAATTCCTGACTGAGTGCTTCAGCCCATAAATGGCCTTGTTCAATTTATATACTGTGTTGGGCTTTTTACTTTCATACCCTGGTACTTGAACCATGTAAATTTATTCCTCTAGTTCTGCATTGAGAAATGCAGCGGTTATGTCAAAATGCTAAATTTTAAGGCCATGTGCCACTACCAATGCTAGTGTCAGCCTAATGCTCTCACTCTTTACAGTTGGCGCAAATACCTCATCATAGTGCACATTTTTCATCTGTGAAAACCCCTGTGCCACTAACCTTGCTTTATATTGTACCTCATTATTGGGCAGTACCTTTTTCTTGTATACCCACTTGCATCCTACAGCTTTGCTACTCTGTGGCAAAGTCATAAATATGAACACTTCATGTTCTCCCATGAATTTCATTTCCTTGTCCATGGCTTCTTTCCACTTGTTGAAATTTAGGTAATGCCAATACTTCTTTGTAGTTCCTTGGCTCATACCATAAATTACATACTTTAACTTCACTAGGAGAATACCCTTCAGGTGGAATCCCCTTATACCATCACTCTGACCTGCATGGCACTGACTGCTCCTGTGTGTCAACCCTCTCTTGCTTCACATCTTGTTTAGCTTCTCCTCCCTGAACGCTGACACCCTCACTAAGTGAGTTACCATCACTGAGTTACCATCAGCTTGTAGATCTTGAAAATGCTATTCTTTTGCTCCCATCACTAAAGCAATAACTCTTTGCTTTAGCCCACAAACCTGAGCAAAAGCCTTTGGTTGCCCTTTTCTTCTAATTGCTTTTGAATAATGTGTAATGAACATTAACTTCCAAACACCCCTTAATATGACCTGCTAGACCAGAATCCACCAGTAGTGAGTCCTTCTGGTTTGCAGGC
Organism: Naja naja; assembly: GCA_009733165.1. Taxonomy (NCBI): domain Eukaryota; kingdom Metazoa; phylum Chordata; class Lepidosauria; order Squamata; family Elapidae; genus Naja; species Naja naja. The sequence goes on along the minus strand of CM019155.1, from coordinate 83,650,493 downwards.
TCCATTCTGTCTCTCAGCAACACCATTCTCAGCTGCTGTATAAGGATTTGTGGTCTGTGTTGAATGGAATGAACTCTCATATAACCCATTAACTAAATACTCTTTAGTAAATAGCAGAACCCAAACCTGCTATAGTCATCTACAATGACCAGCACATACTTAGTTCTTCCCAAATTGACTTGCATTGGGCCCACCAAATCTCTACCAAGTCTAGAGTTCTTGTTGTCTGCCTTATGCAACTCTTGCTTACTGGGGATGCCTTGGACTTTGATGTTTTGCATACTGCACAATCCCTTTAAATTTAAACTTTCTGCAATTGGCCCATCTGCAAAACTTGGAAGCTGGCATTCCCAAGCTTTCTGTGCAAAAGATGAACACATGAATCATGTTTTGCAACATTGCCAAATGTTTGTGTACATATAAAGGTTGTCATGCTTTATGCCCTTTGCACAGACAATCCCATTTTTCTTTATAAGACACTGCCCATTTACAAATGTGGTCTCAAATCCTTTCTTGTCTAAACTGGAGATGCTCAGCAAATTATGTTGCATTTCTGGCACACATAAAACATTATTAAAACTTGTTTCCAAATATGGAATTTGCACACTGCTTATTCCAATAACTTTAGCCTTCTTGCCATTTGCCAAGGCTACTGTGTCTCCAGCAGCTGCATCCATCCTGTAAAACAATTTAGCATTATTAATAATCATTTGGCTAGTCCCACTGTCAATTAGCCCTTGACCTCTGTTGCTACAAGAGCTGACTTTTGCTACTGCAACTTGTCCATCAACTTGTCTTTGCAAACTTCTTCTGTCTTGCAAAATATTCCTTCCATGCAAACAGTCTCTCTATAGATGATTTGTTTCTCCACAGATAAAGCAACACCTCTGTTGTTGAGCTTTCTGCTTAGCTGTAATCTGATATCTTTTACTGCTGCTCTGCTGGTCTCTGGAAACTGTGTGGCTCTTATCTATGTGCTGCTCTATGGAGACAGCCTGGCTGTGGAAATTTCCACTGCTCCTCTTGGACCCACTCCTCAGGAATTTCTCCTCCTTGTGGCTTTTTCTATAATGGCATTTCTGCTCTTCAGCTATTAGACATGCTTTCAGAGCTTCCAAACATAATTCCTGCTCTGGTTTGCATTCAAACACTGCAGAAACAATGTCCCAAGTTTCATCTAGGCTGTTCAAAACTAGCAGTACTTTCTGAGATTCATGAATCCTCATCCCTCGCTGTTCTAACTCCACAAACAAAGTTTGTATATGAACAAAATTCTGTTCCACTGAATCTCCTGGCTGCAAATGCGCTCTATATAACTTTCTTGATAATTGTATGATGTTGCATGCAGATACACTTATGTGAACAATCCTCAATTTATCCCAAACTTCCTTTGCAGTCTTTAAATCAGCAACATTGATAAACTGATCATCTTCTAAGATGATATAAGCCAATGCTCTATTGTGCAGCTTCTGATCTACAGCATTCAATGGTGCCTAGGGTAGATTTTCAACAATATTCCAAAGCTCTTTAGCTTTTAGGAAACATTCCATCTTTGCAGCCCAAATAATACAGTTCTTCTGACCCAAATGGGGTAGAGATCTCTCTTTAATTTTTTTTTTCAGCCATCCTGCAAAGCCTCTTGCTTTGTTTCTTACTTTTAAAACAGGCAGTCTCTCAGCTTTAATTCCGATTCAGTCTTTTTTCTGGGCCCATAACCTGTTCAGAGTATTGCAGTGTAAATTCAGCACCAGAAAAGTAAACACAGATGGCTGAGGCGTCATTTAACTTCTTTATAAACATATAAAGCAAATTTTACAATACCAGTTGTAGATTTCTCCAACATGGAGCAAACTCAAACAGAAGCAGACAAGTTACAGGTTCAGAGTAGAACAGAAATTCAGGAGCTCAGAAAAGACATCAGTTTCACTTCAGTTCATCAGGCAAGCAACACACACAACAGAGGAGAGAAGCAGTTTAATTTTCAATAGACAGACTCAGAGCTTAACACAGCTTCAGAGCTGCAGAGCTTAATATAGAGCCACACCTAGGCTACTGCTACTTTCAGTTTCCAAACAGTCCTCATTGGCTGACTTAGTTGCTATGCCTATTCATTGGCTGACCTTGTTACCATTCTCTATTCCAATTCAGGAACATACTCTAACAATTTCCAGATGGTATGTCAGAGTGAATTGAAACTATAATCTATTCAGCATTTATATAATTAAGAAGGTGAATATTGTACTGTAACTGTCAATGTCCAAGAAGGAAGGAAGGATTCTGCACATGCCCGAGTGATGGCTGCTTGCGGCTGTTAAGCTCCAGGAAAAGAAGTGGGTTTTTGGTCGAAGGGGGTGCATGAGACCCCGTTTCCTTGCCCCCCCCGCCCCAATTCTGGGTGAATTATGTCCACCAGGTTTCCAGGTGCTGCACCAGCCTAGAGCCCAGGGTAGGGGTGGGGGGAGTGGCTGTTGTCATCAGGGAGACCTTACATCCGAGGGAGGTCACTGTCCCGCAGATAGGTGGATGTGAGTTTCTCCTCATGAAGTGGGCCCCAGGTGGTCAGTTGGGTCTGTTGCTTGCATACCTATCTGCCAGCTGCGTGGCAACAGTCCTGCCCGAACTGCTCGACTTCCTTTTGGGATTGGCGGTGGAGTTTCCTAGGCTTTTGGTTCTGGGAGACTTTAACCTGCCCTCTCTGGGGGAAGGGTCAGGTTTAGGATGGGAGTTCATGGCCTCCATGGTGGCTATGGACCTGACCCAGATAATTCAGGGCCCAACTCATGGAGGGGACACACACTGGACTTGATTTTTATCTCAAGACAGTGGTGCAATGATTTGGGGGCTGAATCGCCAACTATTCACCCCCTATCATGGACAGATCATTATCTCCTTTGGCTGGTCTCCCGTTATGCCACCCCCTGCCGCTGGGAGGTGGAACCAATGAGGTGGTTCCGCCCCAGGCACCTGATGGACCCTGAGCAGTTCCAGACCGCCCTTGGGCCATTACCTACCTCCCCAATCCACAACTCGGCTGAGGCCCTAGCGGATGCCTGGCAAAAAGTTGCCTCTGGGGCGCTCAACCAGGTTGTCCCCTTGCAGCCCTTAACCCAATGCAGATCCTGGTTAGCTCCCTGGTTTTCCGTGAAGCTGCAGGAAATGAAGCGTTGGAGGAGGGCCCTAGAGAGCTGTTGGAGGTCCACCCGGTCCAAATCTGACCAATCCCAGTTGTGATCCTTCTCAAGGACTTACCTGACAGTGATGGGAGCGGCAAAGAAGGCTTACTTCTCTGCTCTCATCGCATCCGCAGATGATCACCCAGCCGTCCTGTTTAGGGTCACACGCTCCCTCCTTGATCAGGGGGTGAGGGAGGACCCTTTGCAGGGGCGGGCCAAGGAGTTTGGTCAGCATCTGCTGGATAAGATCACTCAGATCCAGGCTGGTTTGGACACCAACTGGCTAGAGTCGGACATGGAAGCAACATCGAGTCTTGTTGAGGTTATCTGGGATGAGTTTGACCCTGTGACCTTAGATTCGATGGACAGGATTATGTGGAGGCTGAGTGTCACTACGTGTTTATTGGACCCGTGTCCCTCGTGGCTGGTTTATGCCACCCAGGAGGATACACGTGGCTGGCTCCAGGCAGTCATCAATGCTTCATTGCGGGAGGGGTCCTTCCCCACCACCTTGAAGGAGGCAGTGGTGAGGCCCCTCCTTAAGAAGCCTGCCTTGGACCCAGCCAATTTCAACAACTTCTGTCCTGTCTCCAACCTTCGCTTTGTGGTGAAGGTTGTTGAGAGAGTGGTGGCCCAGCAGCTTCCATCTTTCCTGGAGGAAGTTGATTACCTAGATCCGTATCAATCGGGCTTCAGGCCCAGTCACAGCACAGAGACAGCATTGGTCGCGCAGATGGATGATCTCTGGAGGGCTCGGGATAGGGGATGTTCCTCTATCCTGGTCCTATTAGATCTCTCGTCGGTTTTTGATACCATCGACCATGGTATCCTATTGTGGCGCCTTCGGGGGCTGGGAGTGGGAGGCACCATGTTACAGTGGTTCTCCTCCTACCTCTCAGGGTGCACACAATTGGTGTTGGCAGGGGGCAGAGATCGACCCCGGGGCCCCTCACTTGTGAGGTGCCTTAGGGGTCGGTTCTTTCTCCCCTCCTGTTCAACATTTATATGAAGCCACTGAGTGAGATCATCCACAGTTTCGGGGTGAGGTATCATCAATATGCTGATGATACCCAGCTCTTCATCTCCACCCCAGACCACCTCAGTGATGCCCTCTCCATGATGTCTCATTGCCTGGAGGCGGTACGGATCTGGATGGGGAGGAACAGGCTCCAACTCAACCCAGCCAAGACTGAGTGGCTGTGCCTACCGGCATCTCGGGTTGTCCAAGAAATTCCATCTTTGGTCATGGGGGTAGAGGTGTTACCCCCGTGGATGGGGTGTGCAACTTGGGCGTCCTCCTGGATGTATGGCTTAGTATGGAGGAGCAGATGGGAGCTGTCGCCAGGGGGGCATATGCCCAAGTTCGCCTGGTATGCCAGTTGTGCACCTATCTGGACCGAGATGCCCTACGCACAGTTACCCAAGCACTCGTTGCTTCCCGTCTTGACTTCTGCAATGCTTTCTATTTAGGGCTGCCCTTGCGGACTATATGGAGGCTTCAGCTGGTGTAAAATGCAGCCACATGGGTTGTGATGGGAGCAACCCAATACTCCCATATAACATACCTCCTGCACGATCTGCATTGATTGCCGGTTGCCCTCCGTGTAAGATTCAAGGTGCTGGTGTTAACCTATAAAGCCCTACATGGCTTGGGTCCGGGGTACTTGCAGGAGTGTCTCCTGCCATCATCGAGTTCCAATCACCCAGTGCGCTCCCACCAGCAGGGCCTCCTCGGGGTGCTGTCAACCAGACAATGTCAGTTGGCAGCTCCCCAGGGTAGGGCCTTCTCTGTGGGAGCACCCACCCTGTGGAACCAGCTGGCCCTGGGGTTACAGTTAGCTCCTGACCTGCATTCTTTCCACCACGATCTAAAGACCTGGCTGTTTTCACAGGCCAGCCTGGATTGAGGGAGACTGGGGGTTTTAACTGGACATTTTAGTGTGAAATTTCATTGGTTATTTGGATTGGATTAATACTTTTTAAATATTTGCATGTATGTTATATTTTTCTGTGAGCTGCCCCGAGTCCCTCTGGAGATGGGGTGGCATATAAATCCAAATAAAATAAAATAAAATATAAAATAAAATAAAATAAAACAATAAAATAAAATAAAAATAAATAAAGGAAGTCATAAATGCAATGAAAATGCAATTTGTTTCACAGGTAGTAATAGTATTAATGCCTGATTATTGGGGGGAAAGCCATCATTGTTTTCTAATTAAAAGAAAAAAGTAGCAAGAGTAAATGCAAACTCTACCAGGGAATTAGCTTATTAAATGTATTTTAGAAGCTGTTTCCAGAATTCTGATAAAACCATACAAGAAACGAGGTGTCAACTAGCAAAATTTGAGAAGTATGAGGTGGCTTTTAATCTGGATTGCCATTATATAAGCCAACTTTTTGCTCTCCTACAGATTACTGAGATGTTTGAATATGAGAAATTTTATTGTATGTTTGTTGATTCAGATAATTCAAATTTAAAGAAGTGTGAATTGTGGAATTGTTTGTTGAATATTTGTTGTGGAATGAGATAATATAGATAGAAATAAACCACTTAATTTGAATAAAAACATTCAAATTGAATGCTCGGGGAGTGGGTAAATGTGGACCAGGGAATAAGACAATGGTGTCTTGTTCCTTGATTGTTGGATTAATGTATAAAGAATGCTTGTGGTAACTGAGATGTGTTGTTCTAGGATGGAAATATGTATATAATTTTGTTTTTGCTGATCTGTGACTGCAGTAAAGATTTGATTTGATGATTTGTCCTGAAAATTCATGCATGAAAGAAAAGTAAACAAATGATCACAAGTTATACATAAATAATAAAAGCTGAAAATTTATGCAGTATTGAATGTTTAGTACAGATGGGAAAATTTAAGATACACAAACATTGGGTAACATATGTCTGCTTCAAGTATGCTAAATGAATTTGAGTGAATACAAACATTAATAAACTGTGTGAAAAAAAAGTAAGTTGGGTTGGATTTGTCACAGAAACACAATGAGTATTGGATTGCAAAGCAAATACATAAATACATAGTGTTGGATGCAAATAGTGGTATAAGTTTATTTGGTCAAAGATCAGCAAAATTTAAAAATATACAGCATAAAAGTAAAATATCATGGGTGAGATAAACAGTTAAAATAACAAGGAGTACATAATAAAACTAACATAGTCTGCTATGACCGTAAGTTAATTAACTGATCATGTAGGAGCTGTAGCCAGGGGGGGGTTTGCTCAGGTTGACCTGGTGCATCAGTTGCGCCCCTGGACAAAGATGCCTTGCATACAGTTACCCATGCGCTCGTTACCTCCCGTATAGACTACTGCAATGCTCTCTACGTGGGGCTGCCCTTGAGGACCATTCAGAGGCTTCAACTGGTACAGAATGCAGCCGCGCAGGTTGTGATGGGAGTATCCCGATACTCCCATATTACACCCCTCCTGCGTGAGCTGCATTGGTTGCTGGTTGCCCTCCGAGTGAGATTCAAGGTGCTGGTAATCACCTATAAAGCCCTTCATGGCTTAGGTCCAGGGTATTTGCAGGAGCACCTACTGCCAGCAATGACTTCCCATCACCCTGTGCGCTCCCATAGACAGGGCCTCCTCAGGGTACCATCGGCCAGGCAGTGTCGACTGGCAACCCCCAGGGGGAAAGCCTTCTCTGCCCTTTGGAATCAGTTGCTCTTGGAGCTTCGGATGACTCCTGACCTTCGATCCTTCCGTTGCAACCTGAAAACATGGCTTTTTCAACTGGCTGACCTGGACTGATGGGGGTTTTTATTAATTTGTTAGTCGGTTTTAATTCTGTAATTGGGATTTATTTATTTAATAGTTTTTTAAATTATATATTCTTTGTTTTTTATTGTTGTGAGCCGCCCTGAGTCCTTCGGGAGATAGGGCGGCATAAAAATCCCATAAATAAATAAAATAAATAAATAAACTGTAGAGGTATAAATCTAAATATTACAATAAAGGTAGTCCTCAACTTACGTGCAATTGCACTTCAAAGAGTCACTAAACAATTGCTTGTAAGTTGAAGACTACCTAAAGTGACATGACTATTTAAGAGCCATGGTGGTGCAGCAGTCAGAATGCAGTATTGCAGACTAATTCTGTTGAATGCCGATTGCCACAGTTCAAGTCTCACTGGTTCAAGATTGACTCAGCCTTCTATCCTTCCAAGGTTGGTAAAATGAGGACTCAGATTGTTGGAGGCAATATGATGACTCTGTAAACTGCTCAGTGAGGGCTGTAAAGCACTGTAAAGTGGTATATAAGTCTATTGCTATTTTTCACCATTGCAGTATTCCTATGATCATGTGATCAAAATTCAGGTGCTTGGCAACTGGCATGTATTTATGTTGATTACCATGTCCTGGGGACATGTGACCATCTTTTGCAATAGTCTAACAAGCAAAGTCAATGGGGAGGGCAGATTCATTTAACACCTGTGTTAACAACTGTGGCAAGAAAGGTCTAAAATGGGTCAAAATTTGCTTAATGATCATTTTGCTTAGCAATGGAAATCTTGGGCTCAATTTTGTTTGTAAGTCAAGGAGTATTGTATAAGAAGTAAAATATGGAGCTAAAACAAAATATTAATCTAAAACAAAATAACTAATACATAATAAACCCGAAACCATGAATAAGAAGTGGTTATGAATAAGCTATGTCTTACAGCATTTTCATTGCAGCAATGAATGAAACAGAAGTTGTCACTGTGCAAGTAGCAATAACACTTAGGCTTATATACCACTTCATAGTTTATTTTTATTTATTTATTTTAATGCGATTTCTATGCCACCCTATCTCTCGGAAGACTCAGGGTGGCTTACAATACTAAAAAAGATAAATACAAATATTAAAAAGTCATTAAATTTGAAATCCCACTAAACCAATAAAACTGATAAAACAATCACTAAAATCCCATCCCCTCCATCAGTCCAGGCTGGCAAGTTGGAAAAGCCATGTTTTTAGGCCACGGCAGAAGGACCAGAGGTCAGGGGCTCTAGAGGCAGTTGATTCCATAGGGTGGGAGCCCCCACAGAGAAGGCTTTACTCCTGGGGGTCACCAGCCAACATTGCCTGGCCAACGGTATCCCAAGGAGGCCCTGCCTGTGGGAGCACATGGGACGTTGGGAAGCCACTGCTGGCAGCAGGGTCTCCCACAAATACCCTGGTCCTATGCCATGTAGAGCTTTATACAACACCAGTACCTTGAATCTCACCCAGAGGGTAACCAGTAACCAGTGCAGCTCATACAGGAGGGGTGTAACATGGGAGTATCGGGACACTCCCATTACAACCCACGCTGCTGCATTCTGGACAAGTTGAAGCCTCCGGGTGGTCCTCGAGGGCAGCCCCATGTAAAGAGCATTGCAGCAGTCCAGACGGGAGGTAACAAGCACATGAGTGACCATACGTAGGGCATCTCGATCCAGATAGGGGTGCAACTGATGCACCAGGTGAACCTGGGCAAATCCCCCCCTGGCCACGGCTCTCACCTGCTCCTCCAAACTGAGCCATGCATCCAGGAGGACACCCAAGTTGCGAGCCCTATCTATGGGGGGCAATACCTCTCCCCCCATAGCTAAAGATGGAACATCCTGGATAACTCAAGATGCCAGTACATACAGCCACTCAGTCTTAGCCGGGTTGAGCCGGAGCCTGTTCCTCCCCATCCAGACCTGCACCACCTCCAGGCACCTGGACATCACATCGAGGATGTCACTGGGGTGCTTTACAGTCCTCTCTAAGCAGTTTACAGAGTCAGCATATTGCCCCCAACAATCTGGGTTCTAATTTTACCTACCTCAAAAGGATGGAAGGCCAAGTCAACTTTGAGCTGGTGAGAATTGAAGTCCTGGCAGTCAGCAGAGTTAGCCTGCAATATTTCATTCTAACCACTGTGCCACACACCACCAAGTAATGAAGGGTTTTGAATCTTTTAGAACATGGTTCACCTAGAAATTGCCTGGCCTTTCTGTGAATTTACTTATTAAGAGCAGAATGTAAGCAGACCTAATATGCCTGTCAAATTTACAGATTGTGCTGGCAGCTGCAGCAGCATAGAGAGGAGCATAAGGATTCTGCACATTGTTAGTTTAGGAGCATGGAAGTCCAAGTTATGACGAAGGTCCACTATTGAATTTGCATATAAATTAAAAATAGAAGGGGCAAGAATATATCTCTGTTACTCTCCTTTCTGAACAAGTAAACTGTCCAGATATGGATTCTTGGGAACTACCCTATTTTTAAGGTGTTGTTGGAATGTAATTTTAGTTATCAGAAATAGGAGGCAATTTTTGAAAATTGAACCAAATTGAAACAAAAGCACGTTTAAAATCTAGAGAAGTCATTAAAAGAAAGGATTTCTTTTTATTAGTGTGTTTTTGTTAGAGATGGTAGAACTCCAAAATATGGCTTGTTGCACGTGGTGAGATTGTCAAAATAAGGCAAGAAGTATAAAAAAAACAAATGAAATATATGATGCAGTACATGAAAGTAGAGAAAAACAACCATGGTTTAAAGTATAGAAATATGAAAAACGCATACACAATGTTGTCATGGTAAATTACATTTACTGATTTATTTTACTTCTTTATGTATAATTTAACTTATTACACTATGTATTATATTACTTAGGAAAACTCATGATGGTTATGTACTAAGGTGTGCCAATCAATCAAACTTTATTTACAGTCATAAACCAAAATTTTTATCCACAGTAAACATGTAATAAACTAAAAATATATATGTTTTATTATTGCTTTCTGACCAAGAATAATCTATCAAAATGTAGTTATACTTAGAGTGGGTGTGGAATAATTAATCATGGGTACATGGATGTACCCATTTCACCATAGAACCCCACTGCAACTGACCCATGAGGGCATTTATCCTCAGCTGCCCCCCTCACCAGCATTTTCTCCACCACTGGTCACCCGCCACTGGCCCCTTCCTCCTTGCCCTGGATTATTCATAGAGTGACACTTGTCCCCTGCCAGTTCGCTGCACAGGACAAACAGCAGTGCATCTTGGCAGCAAATCTGTATGCTGAGGGTGGGCCTTTGCCTTCCCATTGAACATGTTGGTGCCAGGAGATGTGGGAAGTGGTGTGCAGGGCAGCCGGGCCATTCCTCTCTGCATAAAGGAGTATTAAAGCCTAAAAGGCCCTGTTTGTCTACTAGAGGCTGAGGAATGATTGTATTAAATGCTGAACTGAAGTTGACAAACAGCATTCACACAAGTATTTCTTTCCTCTAAATATGCCAAGTTCAGATGGAGAATAGAAGAAATAGCATTTGGATGGTAAGCAAACTGAAGCGAGTCAAATGCAGGAGGGCGGCTGGATACAATAATGTCCTTTATCAAGCTCTCAAAACATTTCGTAATGATGGATATAAGTGCAACCGGATGGTAATCATGAAGACCCATAATCGTAGACTTTTTTGGCACTGGCAAAATAATGGCAGTCTTAAAACACAATGGGACCGCTGCCTGCTGCGATGAAAGATTGAAAAAATCTGTAAGAACACAAGCCAAATCATCTGCACATTCCCTAAGAACATGCCCAGGGATATTATCCAGACCTGCTACTTTCCAAATGCTAACTTTCCGCAGTGTCCTCCAGACAGAGGTAACATCAAACTAAGTGCTTGCAAGTCAGGATGGAACACAGCTTTCCTCACAGGGTGCTATTTGATGCTTCAAATCTTCCCAAAAATGTGTTCAGCTCATTTAAAAAATCTATGTCCACCTTATAGCCACCTTATAATCTGTAATGGCCTGGATGCCTTGCCACATATGCCTTGTGTTGATTGGGTCCTGAAAAAGTTCTGAACTTTTGGACAATGGTCTTGCTTTGCTCCTTTTATGTAAAAAAGAAAAAAAGAAATCCCGCTATATTTCATCTTCTGTAAAAAAAATTCCCTGGTGCTATAAACAAATTTACTAACTATTGTGGAAATAAACATGTTTGCTGCAGAACAGATTTTGTAATTTGTAATTCAAATTGCTGAGTTTAATATTTTATACTATATAAATCTGTGAATATAAAGAAGTAAAAAAATGGAGGTAATTCAGTCCAAGTTCTTAAGAATAAAGTTTCAAATCTCTTGCTGCATACCAAATACAAATTTGAGTCAGCAGCTAAATTGCATATTAACAAAGACCTGCATTTATCAATTGAAGTAGTGGCTAAAATTAATTTGGGGAAAGATCTCTATACCAGTCCATCTTTGTTGCCAAGCTTGTCTCTTTGTAGAAAAAAACCCCCAATATTTTCTGACATCACCTAATTGTGAATTTTCCATTTAGTCATTAATAACTAGAGTTTTTTTAAATTACATTTATATGCCGCCCTTCTCCGGAGACTCAGGGCGGCTTACAATTTTTGGGATACAACCCAGTGTGCTCAGCAATAGCCTTCATTCCATTGTATATGCCTGCTTATTACTAAGCGGCATTTTTACAAGGTCAGCTAATTGCCCCCAACAATCTTGGGTCCTCAATTTACCTACCCCGAGAGGATGGAAGGCTGAGTCAACCTTGAGCCTGGTGGGATTCAAGCCTACAGCAGTTGTAGGCAGCTGGAACTTAAGTGCAGGCAATTAACAGCCTGAGCCACCAAGGCAAGATTGAGATGGCTTTAGAAGATGTTATGCAGTATTCTATATCTAGACTTACAACATAACTTTTGGGATTGGCCATTGTCTGCTAAGTAGTTGTGCAAGATTCTCTCTGTCCTCACAGAATTGTTTTTCACTTACAGAATACTAGAGTTAAAGGAGACCTTAGAGATATTCTAGTCCAAAATCCTGCTCAAGTAGGAGACCCTAAACCAGGGGTGTCAAACTGGCAGCCAGCAGGCTGGATGCATCATGTGCAGGCCACACCCATCCCAACTCCACAAATGAAGATAAAGTCACGAACTGTCACGTAATGAAACATGATGCAATGAGTTTGACATCCATGCCCTATACCATTTCAGGCACATGGCTGTCCAGCAGATGTGGTATTCAGTAGATTCTGACCAGTTCTAGAGAACCAGTAGCGGAAATTTTGAGTAGTTCGGAGGACTGGCAAATACCACCTGACTGGAGATTTTACAGTATCCTTCCCCTGCCACACCCACCAAGCCATGCTCACAGAACAGGTAGTAAAAAATTTTGAATCCCACCACTGCTGTCCAGTCTCTTAAAAGCTTCCAATGATGGAGCACCACAACTTCTGAAGCAAGCCATTACACTAGTTGATTGTTTTCACTATCAGGAAATTTCTCCTTAATTCTAGGTTGCTTTTCTCCTTGGTTAGTTTCTATCCATTGCTTCTTGTCTTGCCTTTTGTTGTTTTGGAAAATAAGTGCAGGCCCTCTTCTTTGTGGCAGTCCCTCAATATTGGAACACTGCTGTCATGTCAGCCCTAGTCCTTTTTACTAGACTAGCCAGACCCAACTCCTGCAATCATTTTTCATTTGTTTTAGTTTCCAGTCCAGATCTCTAATCATTTTTGTTGCTCTTCTCTGCACTCTTTCCAGAGTCTCAACATCATGGTGATCTAAACTGAATGCATCTTACCAAAGCCTTATAAAGTGGTACTAATACTTCACGTGGTCTTGATTCTCTCTTAATGCAGCCTAGAATTGCATTGGCTTTTTGGGCAGCTATAGCACAGTGCTGGCTGATATTTAAATGATTGTCTACTACGACTCCAAAATTCCTCTCACAGTTACTGCTATTAAGCCAGGTTTCACCTAATCTGTACATGTACTTTTGATTTTTCTTACCTAAGTGGAAAACCTTACTTTTCTCTACATTTAATTTCAGTTTGTTAAATAGGGCCCATTGTTAAAATCTGTCAAAATCCTGGACAAATCTGGATCTTGAGCCTATCTTGTGGTGTCTTGGCTATTCCTACCAAGTTGGTGTCATCTGCAAATTTGATAAATTCCATTTCTATTCTCTCATCAAAACTGTTTATATTAAAGTTATTGAAGAGCAATTGGGCCTAAAACAGAACATGCAATTCCATTTTCTCTTGTGTTAGGTCCAGTGGTGGGATTTAATTTTTTTTACTACCGGTTCTGTGGGCGTGGCTTGGTGGCCATGATTTGGTGGTCATGGCAGAGTAAAGATACTGTAAAATCTCCATTCCCTCACCACTTCTAAGGAAGGTTACTGCAAAATCCCATTTGCTCCCCACCCCACTAACCTGTTTTCCAGCTCCATTCTCCTGTGCAGGGCAACAAAAGAAGACCCAGCCGATCAGCTGGGACTTGGGAGGCAGAGAATATATGGGGTGGGGCCAGTCAGAGGTGGTATTTGTTAGTTCTCTGAACTACTCAAAATTTCCGCTACCGGTTCTCCAGAACTGGTCAGAACCTGCTGAATACTACCTCTATTTAGGTCTGTTTCTTTTCAACAGTTTCCTTTCATCAGTACATTCCAGATATGAGATTCATCCCACCAAGTTTCTGTAATGGTAACTATATTATGATTTACCTTCTCTTCCAAAACTGAATCTACAGTATTCCTGAAGAAAGGGTATAACTGATTCAGCATCACGTGTAGGGGTGGAATTCAACCGGTGTTACTACCGGTTCGGTGACTACGTTCTGATCTAACCTCTCTCTCACTCCCTCTCTCTCTTTCCTTCTCTATCTCTCTCACACACACATACACACACACACACACACACACTCACACACACACAGAGGCAGGGGTGGGATTCAAATTTCTTAATAACTGGTTCTGTGGGTATAGCCTAATTTGTGGGTGTGGCTTGGTGGTCATGTGACTGGCTGGGCATGGCTTGTATGTAAATATTATAAATATTTATAAAAATATTGATTTTTTAATAAAAAAGAGCAACTTTTAACCAAAATCAGGCTAAGCAGGCAGGCAGATTGAGTTGCTCACAGAATCAGATTCATTCAGAGATCTATCTTTCTACCATTGGCTCCCTGAGCCTGTCACATAAAATTTGCTTGCAAGCAAACCCATAAGATTTGCTAACAATCAAACTCACAAAATTAAATCACAATACACCATGTATGTAAATATTAAATTTTTATTTAAAAAAGCAACTTTTACCCAAAATCAGGCAAAGCAGGCAGGCAGATTGAGTTGCTCACAGAATCACAGATTCACTTAGAAATTTGTGTTTCTGTCATTGGCTATCTGAGTCTGCACCTCTTCAGTCTTAAGCAAGATTCGGCTCTGCTTAAAAGCAGAGCCAAAGATCTAAAGATTAGCTAGAAAGCAAGAAATCCAACGATTTCCTCCTTTCTAGCTAATCTAAATCTCTTGGCACAGCAGAACAGCTGATGGTCGGAAAAAGGAAAAATAGCAACTTAGCAGGCAAATTTGCCAGGTAAGGAGTGCATGGGTGGGGAGCGTTCCCGTGGGCCATGTGGCACAGCCTTGTGTTCCCATACAGCCATGCAGCCTGGATTAATTGCTTTGGGGAGGTACTCTGGGGGTGACATTTCTCTGCACACCACCAAAATTTTCTCGCAGACCACCAGTGGACTGTGGACCACCGGTTGGCAAACACTGTTTCAAAAGGCATTTTAGAATAGGAACAATCTCAAGTTTTAGCTGATTTGAAATGAGTTAAAACCTTTCCCCCTTAGAAACTAAAAATATTAACAGCAGTATTCCATCTATGACAGTATCTGGCATAACTCCATCCACAGCTGCCACAAATATCCTGGGCAAACTGGAATTACATTTGTCTATGAGGCTAATTAAAAAAAATTAAAAGCAATGTAGAAAAAGACAGCAGAGCATGGATTCTAGAATCGTTTCCAACTGTATACTACATTGTATATGTGTATACTACATTGGGGGTTCCGGTAGTGGCCCACTACCGGAACTTGAGCTTTTCAGAATCAAGCCGCGTAAGTGGCAAGTGAGTGTGCATGTACGCACATCCTCACTGGCACAAGTGCACACATGCACCATTTGCGCAAGCAATAGCTATGTGTGCCTGCCACTCATGCAAATGGAGCTGTGCATACTTGCCCACCATGTGCACCAAACCATCCCCACTCTCCCACCTCGCCAGTCCACAAATCCAAAAAGGTTGGGGAACTCTGTACTACATAATACAAGTGCCTACATCTGCTATACATTGGGTCACATAATGAATGGGAGAAGGATTTAGAACTGGTCTTCATCATTCTAGGCCAGTAACAAATTCCCTGTCCACATTTTTATGGAAATCTTTTTTTTCTATAGCCCTTGGCCTGATCCAGTCCATTTCATTTTTTTTTCTGTCAGTTTCTTTCTCATATTAAATTTGGTCCCCATTCTGTTCAATTGTTATTATGTTATTATGTGACACACACAAGTAGAATGCTGAGTCACTTTATAGAAAATCATTTTAACTTTCTGTTGAAAAGGAAAAAAATGTCCATAAGTTTCAACATTTGAATTCTGTTTTTTAGGGGAGGGTTGCTTTATCCTTTCCCTCACAATTATATTGTAATCCTCTTTTTTCCCCTCTCAAGCCAAAATCCATAACTCTGTTGCAAAGTTTGAAATGCTGGGTGTAATTCAATTTATCTTCCAAAACTTGGGCCATAGTTTCTCAATTTACTTGAAAAAGAGTGCTGTAAATAAGAAAATAGGCTGGAATGTGTTCAACTCAAGATTTGACACAGTTCAACTCAGGATTTGGCTAAAAGAATATCATTTTCAAACAGATACATCTAGCTATGTTGCGTGTTTTTTAAGGTTATATCATTAATGGTATAATAAAGATTGTGAATGATTTAAATCACTGTATGCTAGCTTCTTTTCCACTGTGGGAGTTTCTCTGCTTTTAATAGATAACTTTTTCCAGAAACTTCCTGTAGAAGATTTACACAATAATGGAAACCCCCCCAATGAATTCATTACTCATTACTTCATTTATTACTCAGAAAGGCATTAATATTCTTTTCATATAACTAAATAGAGTTGGGGATAACAATATTATTTTGCTGATACTGAAAACTAATTACTGTTCAACAGTGTAAAACTCTTTGAATTATACATGATTTTTAATTATGGAACATGACAAAAACACCAGATGGGCTCTATTCAAGAACACAATGTTGCAAAAAAATTTGTTATCCCAAGGGCCAGGCTATTTTTGTAAATGGCTTATGTACATACTCCATTTCAGTCTTATTACTTCCAACAGCTGCAAAGTCATTCCTGTCTTACACATTTCTGTAGTGCTTTTTCTCATTTTCTACTTAACTTAGAACATTTCAAAGAAATTCAGCAGTGAGACATGTTCATAACTGCTATTTTATCTCTTCCCTTACATTATACATTTTAATGTATTTTATTCTATTGTTTCAATATAGTTACTTTTATACACCATTAGTTAAAGTTCTTAAGATTCTATTGTTTGGATATTCAGGGTTTTGAAAATGAAGAAAATATTTCAAATTAATTACAGTTTAGAATATATTACTACTATTATAAAATTATATGATTTTTTTTCATACAAGATTGAATATAAACAACTTAAGAAGAAAAAGAAGAAAAAACAGCTGTAGATTTGTATAATAGTGAGTTTAGTACTGAGCTGTGTGTGTGCATGTGCGTGTATGTGTGTGTGTGTGTGTGTGTCTGTGTCTGTTAATAGAAAAAAAGAATAAGTAAAAACAAAATCAATTTATTGAGAGTTAAAGTACCAAAATGATTAAAAAGAAAGGGAAAACAGAAGGAAAGGAAAGAAACTATTGGATTTCTAACTTCCTCCCTCTTTTTTAATACCTGCAATTAATCCTCATAAGTGCTGGACGGCAAGTATACTTTCTGTGTTTCATTATATATATATGGGAACCTATCTTTCTTAATTTTAATTTTATTTCCATTATGTATATATACCATTAGTATTTCCATTTTAAATCCCTGTTGGAATTGTTTTTTTTCCAGTGTTGAACTAAATTTATTCTGGCTGCTATAAGCACATATCTCATTAAATAATGATGTTTCTATCGGTAGTTAATTTTTTTCTGAGATTATGCTTAACAAAAGGACTTGTGCTTTCATTTCAAATTTTAATTACAGAAATGTCTGTATTGTACTATATATATTGTCCAATATTTTAGTATGGGGTTCCATGACCACCATATGTGATAGCACATTCCTTGTGGCTTTTCCAACTTTTATTACTGTATGATTTATATATCCTGGAGATTATTGGAGGAATTATTCAGTATTGGAAGAATACATTGTAAATTTTCCTTTATGTAAATCCTATATTTAGTTCATAATTCTTCCCATTCTTGTGTTATGACTGTGTCTTAAAAATCTGAATTTGTTTTGTCTTTGCATCATATCTAAATAAAAGTGTATATAGAAACCATTACATATGATGCCAGTGCATTTTTCCTCAACATTAATCTTTCCTTTTTAAGGTCTGGTTTTTCTTTCAGTGATTTGTAAGTTCATCTGTGCTGATGTAGTCTGGCTTCATGCTGTGTTTTCAATCTGTTCATAGAGCCTGAATGAGCCATATCTGTATATGTAATTACATTTTCCTTTCTGTAATTGTCTATAATGAAAAGCATTTGAGGGAAAATCTAAAGGTAAAATTATTCAGTTTAGTAGTTCCTTTGTAGAATCCCATGTTTTTATCAAACTTTGCCTAATAATATGTCATCTTAGATTTTATCCTCCTTTTTTTCAAATTCCTTTTTTTTAATTTAGTAAATTTTATTTAGTTTTCAAAATTTAAAAACATAAAATAAAACTTTATACATCATTATATCAATGTCAAGACATCTTTTACATTTCCTTATCATCTTTCTATATACACATTTCTTTCATTATACAATTTCAATTTAAAATATAAATAAATATAGATAGATATGAATATAGATATAAGTATTT
This sequence comes from Naja naja, assembly GCA_009733165.1. Lineage (NCBI taxonomy): Eukaryota > Metazoa > Chordata > Lepidosauria > Squamata > Elapidae > Naja > Naja naja. The sequence continues at coordinate 83,632,416 of CM019155.1, read as the reverse complement.
ACATAGTTTCTTATTCTTTATCTAATTGCCATTTTGATTTCTTTTTATTCTTAAACCATTCATACGAGGCATCCTAGACATTATAATATATTGACTCTTCTTTGTCTCTTAATTTCATTGTTAGTCTGTCCATCTCTGCACAGTCTAAATTTTTTTTTATAACAACACCTTCTGGTGGTACAATTTCTTGCTTTGAGAATTGTGCATAGGAAATCCTAGCAGCTGTTAAAATATGTAGCATAACGCATTTATCTTTTTTATTATATTTTTCCATTATTATACCTAATAGAAATAGTTCTGGTTTGGATTCATTTTTCTGTTTTATTATTTCTTCTAACCACAATCAAATTATATTCCAATATTTTTTGACCTCTGGATAGGTCTACCACATATTAAAACAGGTACCTTTTTCCTTCTTACACTTCCAACAGTGTAAGAATTTATCCTCCTTTTTATATCATGAAGTATCTATGAAATCTATTGGCTAAGCCTATTCTTTCCAAAATTGCAATTTTACTATTCTGAAATATTATCCATTGTGTTATCTATGGCATGCAACTTCATTCATGTTATAATTTAAATTTGGAAAGGCAAAACCACTTCTCTCTTTGGAGTCTTCATAGAATTTTTTGTTTGACCATATATATTTTACTAATAGTTTCTTATATTCTCATAAATTCTGGTTAGAGCTGTTTGAATAAATTGTTTATTTTGGATAATACATTCATTTTTATGATTGCAATTGGTCCTAACCAAAATAACATGTTCCTCCATATCTCACAACCTCATTGTCTATTCATATTAATGTCTAGTTTTGGAACATTGATTCTGTATACAAAATTGTTACCCTTCTAAGTAGACCAGGCAGTAAACATGACAAGATGTATTGATTCTATTTTATAAGTCTATATTAACAGAATCTTGCAAGTCTGAAATTACAATCTCCCACCTGTTTGTTTTCTTTTTAGACATTTTCTGCCAGTACTTCTAATAGAATGAATAAAAAGAAGTGACTGACCACTCTGAATGCATGCTTACTTCTTGTTCATCCAGAGTTTCAGGGTGTACTTACAAATACAAAGGTTTCTATATAGATTTGCTTGAGTAAGTGTTCACTCTGACATGCACTTATATGCAGACTGACCCATTTTGGTAACAGCTTGCAAGTTATTAAATCTGGACTGCCCACAACTACATTTTTCCATAGACAGTGGCTATCCCTCACCAGTTTTCTTTCTCATGAAAATAATTGTTTTGCACTTTCCTTCCTGTGAGCAGGAATATATACATTTTATATCTGTGTAATATTTATGTGTATAAGAGAATATTTATACAAAGTAACATTAAATTTATATGAAAAAAGTTAGGACATCAAAGTACACATATATGCACACAAGGACTTTTAAAAGATTCCTTTCTTGAAAGACTGTTTGCCTTCTACTAACTTAAGTGTTTATAAAAAGCAGACAGAATAAAATTTGACTCATCTCTCATATGTAAGGCTCACTGGTTAAAATTCACAATAGAAACATTTGTCCCGCTTCATCAGAAGCTAGAAAAATGTAAGCTGGGTTGGTGCAGTATCCTGAAGGACAAGAAAAGTTTCTAGGAACTTGTTTGCCTTCTGATAACTGGATCAATAACTGGATACATACACCAAAGCATCTTGTATAATCTTTCTATATCTTGATGGTAAGTAGCAGTTTAGCATGGAATGCCATTTAGCAGTCTGCGTGACCACTTGATACAATATGAATAATATTGTAACATAATCATCATTATTATTGCATTTGGAAGAGCCTCGGTGGTGCAGTGGTTAGAGTGCAGTACTGCAGGCTACTTCTGCTGCAGCCAGCTGCCTGCAATTTGGCAGATTGAACCTCATCAGGCTCAAGGGTGACTCAGCCTTCCATCCTTCAGAGGTGGGTAAAATGGGGACCCAAATTGTTGGGGGCAATATGCTGACTCTCTGAACTGCTTAGAGAGGGCTGTAAAGCACTATAAAGCAGTATACAAGTCTAAGTGCTATTGCTATTGCTATTTTAATTACCATATTATAAAACAAAAATGCACTGTAAAATCTCAACATTAACCTCAAGTATATAATTTTAATTCCAAAATGTCAATATCTATAAAATTTAAACGCATGCCAGAGTGAATATTTAACTCAAGCAAAACTACATAGAAGTCTTCCTATTTAAATAAGCATTGGAGATAAATTCCATGTATGTCCAATCACATTTGGCCAGTAAATAAATAAACAAATAATTCTACATAAGGATACATTCAGAGTACATAAATAAAGAAAACTCACCTACCAAACAAAAACAAAGCATCAGCAAAGCTTCAACAGCAGAAGCTCTTTAGTTCAAACACTGTTAGTCAAGCAATTGCATTTTTAATTGTAATTTAAAAAACATCACTTAAGCAGAAAGCAAAAATCTAATCACATTTCTCAGAACAGCCTGGAACATTTGAGATACTTTTCAAAATAATTAAGTTTTATTCTTCACTCAGAATATAACTATCAGAACACAGGTTTATAACTCAGAATAATTAAAATATTTCCAAGTTCAAAACCAAGCAGCTTTGAAATTTTGTTTGAAATATCTGCAATTATGCAGAAGTAAATTGCATTTAATTGCAATGTTGCAGGCCAACATTGCAGGATGGCAAGTAAGGAAAAGATCATTGAAAATAGCTGGAAATTCTCAAAGAAATTATCCAAATGAGGTGATGAAGGCAGATAGAGAAGAAATATAGTATCTAGATTCTGTCTGCTTTTAGTGCTGAATTCCAAGATAATAATCAAAGCACAATATTTAGTGTATTTCTAGTGAAAATATAATCTGATTGGAGAAGAAAGAAATAAACAATAACATATCAACATAAGAGCACACCCTTTTCATTTTTAAAAAAATGATATCAATATCAATGGATCAGACAGAAATTATTGTTTAATAAATAAAATTTAGAATGGAATTCATGTCAATGACATGAAGTAAGTGAAAGAAGAAAAAGAAATGGAGAAGATATAGTTTTTAAAAAACCCACTAACATTTTTCCGGTAAACCCTGAAATAAAACATATCTTTATGGGATTTGTGAAAAACAGCTTAATATTATCTACTGTTTATGAGTTGCATCAGACGCTGTGCTAACCTGGAGCAGATTTTACAGACAGATGCATTCATACAAAATATTGTACCATTTAGTAGATTTTTTAAACTTTTGAATACGTACTTAAGCATAATAAGATTATCCTTGAAGCCCACTGCACTTTTTCCTTGTTTCTCTTTATTTTCCTCCAAATGAGTCTTGCACAACTGTTTCTAACTGAAAACAGCCCTCCCTGCCCTCCAATACACAGATAGTACTGAAATAATAAAGATCACAAGGATTCGTTTCAAATGGCTGGAGGAAAACTTAACAGCAAAGATAAATGGTGTTAATTTTCTTATTGCCTTCTGGGAGTACTTCCTTCAGAATTTAATTGAGAAATTTCAGAACGTTCTAAACTGAACAACAGATAATAAAAGTGCACAACTCATGATTTATAGAAAATTAGCACAGTTAACAAAAAACAAGAAAAGAGTTTATTTGGATTTACTCTTGAACTGACTGTGGATGAAAGAGAATGGTTTACAGGACATATTAGCATTGTCAATACAAGAGGGTAACAAAGTCTGGGAGATTTGAGATACAGAAAGTGCTGTACTGAAATAAAACAAAATAAATGAAAACTTTTATCTGTTGCTTGAAAGTGTTTGAGAGAAGAACCTAGCTGTTGTTATAACTGCAGTGAAAACTATTTTCTCAGAAGTGATAATGTGCAAGAAAAAAATCTTCATTTTTCCATAAAGAAGATGGAACATGGGAAACAAAAAGAAAATTTAAAATATCAGCCAAAAAATGAAAATATTCCTCCCCTAAAGCCTTTTTAATACTATTATGTGAAAACTAATCCATGTTTTATGGAAGTGTTAGGAGTTACATGATTTTGTTGCTCTTGTTGCAGCAGATCTTAGTTGCAAAAATCCAGATAATCTCTATATTGCAATAAAAAAATAGCACAGGACTTGTTCCTATTATCTAGTGATCATCCAGATTTTTTTCATCCATTCTGGTAGAATTCGAATTGGCAGATCATAATATTCAAAAGAACATGAAGTAAATCCTGACTTTTTTCATGGAAGGGAACAATAAAGATGAGTAACTGAAACTGAAACATGCATTATAGTGTGATATAAATTCTATTCCTATTGTATAAACCATGACATTATACACAAATACACACATAATGAGTAGAACTTTCATCATACCATCCAGAATAATGTTTTAGAGATTCTCCCAATAACTTATCTTTCTCAACAAACTGGTAGAGGTAAAAATTATGACTTTTAGCAAATCCATTCCCAGCTATCCTAAAATAATATTCAACTCGGAGTGCATTTGATGTTGTAAATTGTAACAGTATATTAACTATGCATGTATTAATGAGTGACACAACATTATATGTGAAGGACAGGCTAATGAAGGAAAATTATACTAAAATATGCAAATTATGAAACCATTTACGTTCTTAGTACAAAAATTATTTGTAGAATTCTTGTTGATTGCAGTAGTTTTCAATTTCCATAAAATTAACAATAAAATAATGAAATTATTTCCCTGCCCTCCAATACACAGATAGTACTGAAATAATAAAGATCACAAGGAGTGAGGAGCAGCAGTATATTGCAGTGGATATATATCAAGATCTATTTAGCTTTTATACTCTAACATATCAAGGTCTTTAATTTTATGCTTTAATTTTTGTTCTGGTCTCAGTTCAAAAGCCAATGCAGATCTCAGATTATGACATTATTCCCTACAGGCAACATGTTTTTGTCTTTGTTTAAACATAACTATGTCTGAATGATTTCTATTAACATATCTGAGGAACAGCAAAGGGGAAAAAATCAAGAAATCAAATTTTAAAGGGGTCATTCCTCAAAAGCACAATCCACTGGTGAGAATGATTTTTGCTATTATTTAAGTAATTCATTGTAGTTTATAATGAAGTAATTATAAAATATAAAAAACAATAAAAACAAAATTAAGCAGGCAGCCATTAGAATCAACCCCATTTAACCAAGGCAGCATTAATTTCCAAAGGCCTACCAACATTATTCAGAGCTTAAAAAATACTTACGGAGTAAATGCTGGTAAGATGTCCCATAGGTCGGGGGTTCCATACTTCTTATCTTGTGAAAGCAAGTAACATAAATCATCTCCAGTTGAGAGAAGGTCATCTTCAATTCTGAAAATACCTAACAGATCAACCATGTGGGATTTTATCTTTAAGCTATCACTTGAACTGTACCTTGTACCCTGTGGCAAGCAATGTAATCCCTGCAGTGTCTGTGTAGATGGCCAATATATTTGTACTATTAAACGCATTACATTTTTAGGATTATAAGAATTTAGAAGTGACGAGGTCATCAACCAATATTGTCAGGTAAAGCTGCAATTCGTGCACCAGTGAAAGCTGGGCAAGGCTCTCAAGGCTACAATCTTCACGTCCAATCCAGGAGAACTCCCAAGTCATAAACTTCCCTTCAGAGTGAGCACTATCCCAGTTAAGAATTAGGACTGGAGCAAACTGACAAAGTACCTGGGGTACATGAAAAAGCAATTTATTCTTATTAGAAAAATCCACAGGCTCCAAGGATCAGGTTGAGACTTTAACAGCATCTCCAGACCAGGATGGGAATATATAACTCAGCATTACAACCATAGTAATTATATTTTAGCCTAATAATGTCTGTAGGCCTTTGGAAATAATCTCTGCCAGTATTTTCATGTGGATGTTAATAGTAAGAGTGAAGGCAATAATGCTCTGAAATGGGGATAATGCTAACATAGTTGTATTTCATGATACTAATTATGTAACTGTGATTTACTTCATGAGGATTCCATAGCTTTTGCAAGTAAATTGAAAAATATATTGACACAATAGATGAGACTCCACCCTACTTCACATGTCCAAAATGGCTGTCTGCAATCGGTGAGCTCCCATGATGAGGGAGTGGGTTTTGGCCATTGTGGGGGGTGAGGGGGCTTTGTCTCTTGCCCCAGCCCCTGTCTTTGTTCGCTGTGACCTGGCGGTTCCAGCTGGGGGTGACAGTTGTGGTGGCCCCCAGTCGGTGGTCGGTGGGGGGCAACAGATGACAGCGGCAGGCTGTGGTGGATGCAGTGGATGCCAGCAGCGAATGGCAGCAGAGGGCTGCGGCTGCGGGCATCAATGGCAGCAATGGGCAGCAATGAGGCCCAGCAGGCGTTGGATGGTGGCAACGGGTGGCAACGGGAGGCAACGAGGCCTAGCGATTGCTGGGCATTGGCTGGTGGTTTCGTCGGCTTCTTTCAAGGCATTGCTGCGGCGGGAGGTGGATGGCGGCGGCGACAAGTGGCAGACGGCAGCGACAAGGGCCCAGCAAAGCTCTTTGTGATGGCTGGGCGTTGGCTGTCGGCTTCTGTCGGCTTGTGGAGTCGCTGCTGCCGGCCTCCATCGATCAGGCCGGGACTGTGGATGTTGGCTTAGGATGCTTCCCAGCCTGTTTCCTGGCCTGTTTTCCTTGCCTGTTTCCTGACTTTCCCCCCTGGCTTAGAGGTGGATTATGGCCTCCATCTGGGGGTTGTTCGTTGCTGCAGCTATGTTGCATTGTGGTCTGGGCTGACCCGGATGACAATAGCTGGGACTACTTTTCTCTTCCCCATTTCATCTGGCCTGACTGTGAGAGGGCGGTGGTGGACTGGCCTCTGTTCTTTACCTACCCTGCTGCTGTGAGAGGGCAGCAGTGACTGGTAGTGCCACCCCTGCTAGATTATCTGTGTACCTGGCGCTGGGTGCCCCCACCGTGGTGAGAGGGCAGTGGTTGGATGGTTTTGTTTCTATCTTGTTGCCCCCGGGGTACCATGAGAGGGTCCCCAGGATGGACACCCCAAGAGGTGCTGTGGGACATTTGTCTGGACTTTATGAACTATCATCTGGCCTTCTTTTTATTCTATCACCCACTTCCCATTTGATGGACCATTATGGTTTGCAGGACTTACACGATTGCAGAGTTACAGGCCCCGGGAAAGGTCCCCTTATCCCTGATGTGGCCTGTTGGACTATCTAAGGCCTATCTTGTTGACGGATCCTGGGATCCCAAGAGGTGGCACAGCGCAAAGGGTTTTTTTAATTTTTGTAACAAGAAGCGTTTTAAGGGTTCATTGATGAACTTTTTAATTAATTCATTTAAGGGGTTAGGGAGGGGGCAGGAGGTAGGGCCCAGGGGGAACTTGGGGGGCTTCCACCAGACCAATTTAAATTTCATTTCCAGTCCAGGTCAGGTACAGGTTGCGATGGGGGGGACGGGATTTGGGTGCTCTGTGACTCTAGGGAAAGAGGTGGGGATTTCGATCCCCATGGTGACTGGGAATGGCAGGAGATGGAGGAATGGAGGGTTGTATCAGAGTTTGGGAATGCGCCAATGTTATCTTCGAACGGTGGCACGCTTTGACCCTCTGGTTCCTGCCCGTTGCCCTGGGGGTATGGGAGACCAGGCCCCTGAGCTCAGGTTGGTCTATTTAAATGCCAGATCCATGGTGAATAAAGCTCCCCTCATCCGTGAATTGATCAGGGAGAAAGACGCGGACCTGGCTTGCTTCACGGAGACCTGGTTGGGCCCAGAGGGAGGAGTCCCTCTGTCAGAGTTATGTCCACCAGGTTTCCATGTGCTGCACCAACCTCGGGCTCAGGGTAGGGGCGGGGGGGTGGCAGTTGTTATCAGGGAGTGCCTTAGTCCACAGGAGGCCACTGTCCCTCAGATAGGCAGGTGTGAGTCTCTCTTCCTGAAGTTGGGCCCTGGTGGTCAGCTGGGCCTGTTGCTCATGTACCTTTCTCCCAGCTGTGTGACAACGACCCTGACTGAGCTTCTCGGCGTTCTATCGGGGGTGGCCATTGAGTTCCCCAGACTTATTGTTCTGGGGGATTTCAATCTGCCTTCTCTGGGTGGAGCATCAGGGATGGATCAGGAGTTCCTGGCTTCCATGATGGCCATGGATCTGACCCAATTAATTCAGGGTCCAACTCATGGTGGGGGGCACACACTCGATCTTGTTTTTATCTCCAGACAGTGGTATGACCAATCATTATCTCCTCTGGTGGGCTTCCAGTATGCCACCCCACGTCACTAGGATGCGGAACCAACTAGGTGGTTCTGCCCTAGGCATCTGATGGACCCGGAAGGGTTCCAGAAGGTGCTTGGGTTGATTTCTGCCTCCCTTACCCACGGCCAGGTCAAGGCCCTGGTGGACGCCTGGCAAAGGGCTGCCTCAGAGGCTCTCGACTGTATTGTCCCTTTGCGCCCTCTGACTCGGTGCAGATCCCGGTTGGCTCCCTGGCTTTCCATGGAGCTCCGGGAGATGAAGCACCAGAGGAGAGGCCTAGAGAGTAGTTGGAGGTCCAGTCAATCCGAATCTGACTGATTGCAACTAAGAACCTTTACAAGGTCTTATCTTGCAGTAATGAAAGCAGGGAAGTGTGTCTACTTCTCTGCTCTCATTGTGCCCACAGATAATCACCCGGCTGCCCTGTTTAGGGTCACCCGTTCCCTCCTTAATCAGGGGACAAGGGAGGACCCTTTGTGGGGGCGGGCTGAGGAGTTTAACCATCATCTGTCGGACAAGATCGCTCAGATTCGGGCTGGTCTGGACTCTGACTGGGTAGAGTCTGACGGGGGGGACCGGATGGGTCTTGTGGATACCATCTGGGAAGAGCTCGATCCTGTGACTCCAGAGGAAGTGGACAGGATCATGGGGAGACTGAGTGCCGCCACATGCATATTGGACCCGTGTCCCTCCTGGCTGGTCTATGCTGCCCCGGAGGTTACACGAGGCTGGCTCCAAGCTTTGATTAATGCTTCTTTGAGTGAGGGATCTTTCCCCTCCACCTTGAAGGAGGCAGTGGTGAGACCCCTCCTCAAGAAGCCTGGCTTGGACCCAGCTGTTATGAACAACTTTCATGCTGTCTCCAACCTTCGCTTTGTGGCGAAGGTTGTTGGCTTATGGTGGCTAACAGCTCCTGATGTTCCTGGAGGAAACTGATTATCTGGATCCATATCAATCAGGTTTCAGGCCCAGATACAGCATGGAGATAGCATTGGTCGCACTGGTGGATGATCTCTGGCATGCTCAGGATAGGGTTTGTTCCTTGATCCTGGTCCTTTTAGACCTTTCAGCGGCTTTCGATACCATCGACCATGGTATCTTACTGCAACACCTTGAGGGGTTAGGAGTGGGAGGCACTGTTTTACAGTGGTTCTCCTCCTACGGGGCATTCGCAGTCGTTGTTGGCAGAGGGACAGAGATCAACTCCGAGGCCCCTCTCTTGTGGGGTGTCCCAGGGGTCAGTTCTCTTCCCCTTTTGTTCAACATCTATATGAAACTGCTGGGTGAGATCATCTGTGGTTTTGGGATGAGGTATCATCAGTATACCTCATACCTCATATATATATATATATATATATATATATATATATATATATATATATATGGTATCAGTTTATTGTTTATTGTTGTATTTTAGTTGTGAGCCACCTCGAGTCCTTTTGGAGAGGGGGCGGCATATAAGTTGAATAAGTAAATAAATAAATAAATAAATAAATAAATAAATAAATAAATAAAGTATGCTGATGATACCCAGCTTTTTATCTCCACCCCAGACCAACCCAGTGCCCTCGACGTGATGTCCCGGTACCTGGAAGCGGTATGGATCTGGATGGGGAGGAACAGGCTTTGACTCAACCTGGCCAAGACCGAGTGGCTGTACATACCAGCATCTCAGACTGTCCAGGATGTTCCATCTTTGGTTGTAGGGGAGAGGTGTTGCCCCCTGCAGAGAGGGTGCACAGTTGGGTGTCCTTCTGGATGCACGGCTCAGTTTAGAGGAGCAGGTGGGAGCCGTGGCCAGGGGGCCGTTTGCTCAGGTTTGCCTGGTGCACCAGCTGCACCCCTATCTGGACCAAGATGCCTCATGCACTTGTTACCTCCCGTGTGGACTACTGCAATGCTCTCTACATGGGGCTGCCCTTGAGGACCACTCGGAGGCTTCAGCTGGTGCAGAATGCGGCCGCGCGGGTTGTGATGGGAGTATCCCGATACTTCCATATTACACCCCTCCTGCGTGGACTGCATTGGTTACCGGTTGCCCTCTGGGTGAGATTCAAGGTGCTGGTAATTGCCTATAAAGCTCTACATGGCTTAGGGCCGGGGTATTTACAGGACCATCTTCTGCCGGCAGCGATTTCCCAGCACGCAGTGTGCTCCCACAGACAGGGCCTCCTTAGGGTGCCATCAGCCAGACAGTGTTGGCTGGCAGCCCCCAGGGGGAGAGCCTTCTCTGTGGGAGCACCCACCCTGTGGAACCAGCTGCCCTTGGAGTTGCGGTTGGCCCCTGACCTTCGATCCTTCCGTCGCGACCTGAAGACATGGCTCTTCCAGCAGGCCGACCTGGACTGAGGGGGGGGGTTATTGGCTTTTATTGGTTTTATTGTTTATTGTGGGTTTTAAATTTTGTTGGGATTTAATACTTTTTAATAATTTTAATTTTTGTATTCTACGTTTTTTATAGTTGTGAGCCACCCTGAGTCCTTCGGGAGGGAGGGCAGCATATAAATCCCATCAAATAAATAAATAAATAAATAATACTGACCTTCCGCAAAGCAGTCAAAACCTGGCTTTTCTGGCAGGCATGGGGCTGTTGATCTCGTGACTGAGATCTAGCGAGATCCGGCCCTTCTGTTGTTTGCTGTTTTTTAAATTGTTTTTAAATTTTTATAATGTAATTTGTTGTTGTTTTTTTGCTGTGAGCTGCCCGGAGTCCTTTGGAATTTGGGTGGCATATAAGTTTAAATAAATAAATAAATAAATAAATAAATAAATAAATAAATAAATAAATAAATAAATAAATTTTGGCCTTTACAGACTGCTGCATGGGTTAGAGCATTAATGATACTGATGTTGCACTGCTGAACTGCTACTTTGAAATGTTAATTTGTTTTCTGTGAATGAAATATTCACATGAAGAAGGATCAAACTATTTATTTATTTATTTTATTCATCCAATATCAGCACAGGAACAATTGCTACGTTCTTTGTACTCTATTTCTGCATAAGATTCTTCTCTGTTGGAGAGGAGAGGCAATTGAAAACCTCTTATATTCTTTTCAAGGCTGCATCAAAAGCTAGCCTCCAATACAAAAAAAGGCCTAATGTACTACATTTAATTAATATGAATTGAAGTTGCATGTGTGCATTTTCTTTGATCCAAGGCTATTCTACATGCACTTTAAAAATATCGATTTAAAAAGGCACAATCCAGAGAATAGCAAAGCTGACTAACTGTATAAGTAAAGTGAATTTCTCAGACAGATGATTACTAAGCATGGAGAATAGTTTTGAAACCCAAGAACCTGCTGTTTAATTCTGCGCATATACTGCATGTTCAACAATTATGATTTTTGATTATGATTACTCATGGCTTCAATACGAGATCCTGCACTGTACCAATCTATGATTTGTCAGGAAACGAATATAAAATCAGGACACTAAATTCAGCTATATATATATGTCACCCCCAAAAGAATGTCTTTGGAATTTCTAATTGTGACTAAGTCTATGTGGTTTCAGATTCTAATTCATGTTATGGAATCACAAGTATAGTCATTATGCATCCATGAAGGAATAACAACACAGAAGTAAGATTTCACATACTTATACCTCTCAAGTGATTAAGTGTATGAATTTAAAAAAATTCCAGGAAACATCCAAATTTAAATATAGTTGGAAGCAGTCACAAATATCATATTTGAAGACTCATAACTGAAATTTCCAAAAATTAGTTGACAAAGGCCTGTATTTGTTTCTTGCTTCTGCAGGATTTGAATATTATACATTCAGCATTTTCTGCAATAGTAGGATATTATACTGATTTTGTTTCTAAAGACAAGGCCATGCATTTGATGCAAGAAAGGAAAGATTTGAGCTTTAAAATAAATATGTTAAGAAATCAAATGGTACTGTTATAATGATATACTATGATATATAATGTTGAATATGCTATAATATGAATGTAAACTCAGTAAGAAATGTATACAAATATTATTATGTGCACAAGATATATGTACTCAGTCAACAAACTGTATAATTGAAAGATGGTTTTAGTTGTTGTTTTTGTTACAAAAATATTCACAAAAAATGCTATTATATACCATATAATATAACATATGATATGATATGATAACATATCATATTAGAAAAGGAAGGGAGGAAGGGATGGAAGGAGGGACGGGACTTAATTTTGTTTAATTCCACCAGTGTTATTAAAAGTTATTTCTGGCTTGGAGCCTCAATGCATTTGTTCCCAAATCCTAATGGATATGAAAGTTTAGAAATAGCAATAGTATCCTGTTGATGTCAATATATACAAAAATGCTAAAGTTGAATCAATTGCCAAATACTTAATTTACTCCAAAGTAATTAAAAGTTGGTTTTAACTATAACTAAAAAAAGAATAGCTCAAAAGTAATTATATTACAAGAAGCCTAACTTACCTGCTAAAGGATCTATTGGCTTCAATATGACCTTTTTTGTATAGAAATCAATAACCAATCCATTTAGTAACCTTACACAATACTTTACTTAGTAAGAGTTAACATAGATTAGTAAAACAAATTTAGTAATCTATTAAATATTATTCATTGCAGTCAGCCAGATGTTCATAATGGGTTTGGCTTTTTTGTCCATCTATCAAGCTTTTCCCAAGGACCTGGAATAAGCAGATGTGGATGTCTGATGATCTTAAAGTATTGTTGTAGGATTTAAGCTGTTCTGAGCAAAGAGCCTTTGGCAATTGGCTGGTGGCGATTTTCTCAATGCCAATGGTGTTCAAGTGTTGCTTCTGTTTCTTTGGGAATGTACCCAAGGTTCCTGTTGCTATTGGTACTATTTTTGCTTGCTTTTGCCACAGTTGTTCTATTACTACTTGCAGGTCTTTATAATTTATTAACTTCTCCAGTTCTTTCTCTTCTATTATGTTATCTTCCGATAATGCTTCATCCACTATCCAGACTTATTTGTCTTTCTTACTGACATTGTTATGTCTGGGGTGTTATATGGTAGGTCTACCTGTTTGAATTCAAAGTTCCAGAGCACTTTAACTTATATTAGGAGCAGTGATCTCCCTGTTTCCTGTACAATTGGAGAACAAGCTGAAAAGATTAAGGAATCTTAAGCACAAAGAATTTTGGATATAGAAGTACAGTAATATAAAATGACCTCAATAAGGTTGGCACTTTGAAATGCATGAGTTCCTATAAGTGTATCTTTCAAAATGTTTAAATGTGTTAGGGTAGTATTTACTTAAACAAAATTTGAGCAGTTGAACACAATGGTTGAATTTGGAAGATTTCATCAAGTCCCTTATAATGAACATAATTTTATTTGTGGAGCTCCAGAGATAGAAGTCATAGCACACATATTATTTGAGTGACAGTATCTAAGAATGACCTATTGAGATTGTTAAATTAAAACAATATATTTTATGTGTGATCAAAATTCAAAAATTACATGTAATATTGCCCTCTATTTGAACAAAATTGCATATATGATAAATTATTGGGGTGAAACAGAAATATGATTTCCATTCCTTAGTCTTATTCTTTTTTAATATAAATTGTTTCTTTTAGTCTGTTTTTATATCCAACCTTATTACTGTTTTATGTTGTATATTCTGTATTAAGGCACAAAGAATTTTGGATATAGAAGTACAGAAAGATAAAACGACCTCAGTAAGGTTGGCACTTTGAAATGCATGAGTTCCTGTAAGTGTAATCAACAATAAATTTGCTTTTATAATTTTTCAAAATTTACCCTTATTTTCAATACATTCATTTTTCTTTAATATGTTTGTTTTGGTATTTTATCCTCTGGATATTTCATTAAACGAACTCACAATATTTTTAGGCTCACTTATTTTTCTGTTCAATCCATGTTCACTCACACCCATTGTCCTATCTTCTTTTGTTTTACTGCACACATTTTAAGTGACCCATAAGATCGCTCGGATTCGGGCTGTTTTTTTTTTATTATTACATTTATATGCGCCTCCGAAGACTCAGGGCGGCTTACAATTTTGGGATACAACCCAGTGTGCTCAGCAATAGCCTTCATTCCATTGTATATGCCTGCTTATTACTAAGCAGCATTTTTACAAAGTCAGCTAATTGCCCCCAACAATCTTGGGTCCTCAATTTACCTACCCTGAGAGGATGGAAGGCTGAGTCAACCTTGAGCCTGGTGGGATTCGAGCCTACAGCAGTTGTAGGCAGCTGGATCTTAAGTGCAGGCAATTAACAGCCTGAGCCACCAACTGGCTAGGGTCAGACATGGAGGCGACGACAAGTCTTGTTGAGATTATCTGGGATGAGTTTGACCCTGTGACCTTAGATTCTGTGGACAGGATTATGCAGAGGCTGAGTACCACCACCTGTTTATTGGACCCATGCCCCTCCTGGCTAGTTTATGCCGCCTGGGAGGGTACACATGGCTGGCTCCAGGCAATTACCAATGCATCATTGCAGGAGGGATCCTTTCCCGCTGCCTTGAAAGAGGTGGTGGTGAGGCCTCTCCTCAAGAAGCCTGCCCTGGACCCAGCCAATTTCAACAACTTTCATCCCATCTCCAACCTTCACTTTGTTGCAAAGGTTGTTGAGAGTGTGGTGGCCCAGCAGCTTCTGACTTTCCTGGAGGAAGCTGATTACCTAGATCCATATGAATCGGGCTTCAGGCCCAGTCACAGCATGGAGACGGCATTGCTTGCACAGATCGATGATCTCTGGAGGGCTCGGGATAGAGGATGTTCCTCTATCCTGGTCCTATTAGACCTCTCAGCGGCTTTTGATACCATCGACCATGGTATCCTACTGCGGCGTCTTTGGGGGTTGGGAGTAGGAGGCACCGTTCTACGGTGGTTCTCCTACCTCTCGGGATGCACACAGTTGGTGTTGGCAGGGGGACAGAAGTCGACCCCAGGGCCCCTCACTTGTGGGGTGCCCCAGGGGTTGGTTCTTTCTCCCCTCCTGTTCAACATCTACATGAAGCTGCTGGGTGAGATCATCCATGGTTTCGGGGTGAAGTATCATCAATATGCTGATGATACCCAACTCTTCATCTCCACCCCAGACCACCTCAGTGATGCCCTCCCCATGATATCCCGTTGCCTGGAGGTGGTACAGATCTGGATGGGGAGAAACAGGCTCCAGCTCAACCCAGACAAGACTGAGTGGCTGTGCCTACCAGCATCTCAGGTTATCCAAGTAATTCCATCATTGACCACGGGGGGAGAAATGTTGCTCCCCGTAGATAGGGCATGCAACTTAGGTGTCCTCCTGGATACATGGCTAAGTATGGAGGAGCAGGTGAGAGCCATCGCCAGGAGGGCTTTTGCCCAGGTTCACCTGGTGCATCAGTTGCACCCCTATTTGGACCAGGATGCCCTATGCACAGTCACCCATGCACTCGTCGCTTCCTGTCTTGACTACTGCAATGCTCTCTATTTAGGGCTACCCTTGCGGACTATACGGAGGCTTCAACTAGTGCAAAATGCGGCTGCGCGGGTAGTGATGGGAGTGACCCGATACTCCCATGTGACACCCCTCCTGCGTGATCTACATTGGTTACCAGTTTCCCTCCAGATAAGATTCAAGGTGCTGGTGTTAACCTATAAAGCCCTCCATGGCCAGGGTCCAGGATATTTGCAGGAACGCCTCCTACCGCCATCAAGTTCCAATCGCCCAGTGCGCTCCAGCCAGCAGAGCCTCCTCGGGGTGCCGTCGTCCAGACAATGTCGGCTGGTGGTTCCCCGGGGGAGGACCTTCTCTGTGGGGGCGCCCACCCTATGGAACTAACTGCCCCTGGGGTTGCGGTTGGCTCCTGAGCTTCGCTCCTTCCACCGCAATCTTAAAACTTGTCTGTTTGAACAGGCCAGCCTGGATTCAGATTGGTTGGGGTTTTTCTTTTAATTAATTGATTTTATTACATTTTAGGGATTTATTTGGAAACTTATATTTTAATTTCTTGTATTAATATTTTTATTTCAACTTTTATGTGAGCCGCTCCGAATCCCGCGGAGATGGGGCGGCATATAAATCTAAATAAATAAATAAATATCTATTGAAGTGACTTTTCAATTTATTTTTATTTTTCTCCTGACATACTCTATTCTCACTTATTTAAAATACTGATCTGAAGCATACTGTTACATAACATTTTCTTTTTTCAACAATATTCATTACTAACCACAAACCACATACAATGTACAGTTTTTCTACCAGCATTTACATTTCTTGAAAAGTCTTCATACTTTTCTACATGTTTAGTAATCATTTTACGAAATTACATAAAATTCATATACTTTAATTTGTTGTTATTTATAAGTACAGTTATATAAATAAACATTAAAACAAAAACAAAAAGTAAGCAATCACAATACATTTTCAGATTCCTACTATCAAGACTGATTCACATTTTCACCTACATTTTACTTTGCTCATAGCTTGACAATAACATCAAGGTGGGTGGATGGAATGCAGAGTGGGAGAATGGTATTCAATCATCTGTAGGCTTCCATGAGACATTACTGGCAGAAGTTGTGGGTGCTCCATCAATAGAAGTATTTAAGAATAGACTGGACAGTCTCTGAAATGGTATAGAGTCTCCTGCTTGAGCAGGGGTTGGACTAGAAGACCTCTAAGGTCCCTTCCAACCTTGTTATTTTGTTATTTTAATTAGGACAGGAAAGGGGAAAAATAACAAAAATAACTAGGTCTTTAAGAATTTTTAGCAATATCACCCAATCTTCTCATTCTCCTGGGTTTAGAGTTGGTCTTCCTTGAAAGTTTTGCTCATTGCTAATGGAAAAAGGTATGGCATAAGGTAGGAGAAATTGGAGAAGACATTAAGTGGTAAACTTTTCAAATGACTTATTTGCAATGCTGTTATTTAAAACCAAATGATTATTGAAATACTTTTGTAGAACAATTGTCTCAGAAGGGCAAGTAATATATCCACATATTTTTATTTTTATTTTTTTTAATTCATGTTTATATCCCGCCCTTCTCCAGAGACTCAGGGTGGCTTACAATTTTTTTTGGATACAACCCAATGTGCTCAGCAATAGCCTTCATTCCATTGTATATGCCTGCTTATTACTAAGCGGCATTTTTACAAAGTCAGCTTATTGCCCCCAACAATCTTGGGTCCTCAGTTTACCTACCCCAAGAGGATGGAAGGCTGAGTCAACCTTGAGCCTGGTGGGATTCACTATGGTCACTAGATGACCAAGCACTAAACTAGTGACCAGACCACCAACTCTCAGATTTATTGAAATTTATGCTATTCTCCTGAAAGCATTACCACATCTGGCCTGCAACAATATGGATAAGCATTAGACTGAAGCCAAAAGACATGAAGAAAGGAACAAAATGCAAACATACCTAATCCCAAAATTTCAATTTTAACAAGCATCAAGGTAAAAGTTCTTTAGAAGATTTTTAATATTGGGAAAGACATCTTAGCAGCAAATCTATAATAATGACAAATTTTAATCCATCCCTGCGCATGTCTAGAAGAATGGCGGCTCGAGCTTAGGCTCCGCGGGGATGAGAGTCATTCTGTAGTCCGCTAAGGAGTTGGGGTGGCTGGCGATCCCCGTGGTCGCCTCCGATGGTGGAAGATCTCAGGCGTCGGCTGGTGTTTTTAGAGCCGACGCCGTGAACGCTCCTTTCGCGTTCCCTTTGAAGCCACCGGTGTCTGACTTCTGCTCGGCAGCGCTCGCATTGCCAGCGTGGGCCCAGTCAGCTGCTTGCTGCTTGCTTCCGGCTGAGTTCAAACGCTGCGCCCACGAGGACGGCGCGGCGGTGGTGGGGGCTCAAGGAACGCGCGACAGGCTGAATGAGTCAGCCATTCGGGACTTCGCCTTGAGCCTGCTGCACCCTAAGGAACGGTGCGGCAGTGATGGCGGCGGGCGCGGCGCCCGGGAATGGGATGGCGGGCTGAGCAGCTGGCTGATTCCCAGCTCAGCCATGGAGACCCCTGCGCTCTGGAGACTGGTGCATTGATCGCAGCGCCTTGAAGAACGGCGCAGCGATGAGCTTCAAGCTGTGGGGAGTGAACTACGGGAGTGGAGACCAGTGGAGCCTCCACCCGACCTTGGAGGTGGCGCTGCGCCCGGAAGACCGGCGTTTTTAGGGGTGACGAGGCTAGGAGTGCGGGACTGGCTGAGGATGCTGGTTTCCGCTCCGCGCCTGGCCCAGCTGGATCTCCGGAGCAGAGCCTGGTGGCAGCAACGGCGATGGCGAGGAGAGAGCGGTTTGGTGCTGGTCGCCGTGGGCGTGATCATGGCTGGAGCAGTGGTGCTGCCATGGACGCCCAATTGGAGGTGTTAGTGGCAGAGGCAGCGATGGTGGAGATGATGGACTGGCCAATGGTGACTCTGGGCCACGAGTTGGAGATGGTGTGGCCTTGGGACTGCGGCCAGCCCTGGCCTCCTTGTCATCTGCTCTGCTCTGGCTGGACTTTTAAGATCTGCTTCTTGTTGCCCTCCCTCCCCTTTTTCCCTCCCTTTGCCTGCCTTTTTGGGGCTATTCCCCCTTCCTCTTTTTTTCACCCGATGGATGGTTTGGTGAGAGAGGTGTGGAAGCCCTGCCTACCACTGTGTGAGGGTGGTGGATCGGGTTTGCTAGTCCCCTCCCTGGAACCAACCCCTGTGATTCATCTTACCACCCGGACATGCTTACCCAACAACTCCGGTGAGAGCGCTGCGACCGCCCGGAGGAGGGCCTTTATTATTGGCCCGCCGATTGTGAGAGAGCAATCCTGATCTACTCTCTGGGACCATTCAGCGGTAGCATGGATGCCGGATTGGACTGGGTGCCTCAACATCCTAACATCTTTCAACATCTTTTAACATCTTTGTTAACGGACTTGTTTCCATCTTTTGACTCCTCCCTTATATGTGCAATATAACATCGTGGGTCTATTCGCCAACGGACCTCTGGGCCTTACGGACGCCTCTCTCCCGGCTTGGCCTGCCAGGCTTTCTACAGTGTACTCGAGGATGGGTTATGGAACCCAGAGAGTTGGCATTGCGCTGGTAGGGTTTGGGGTGGGGGTCCTGGGAAGGGTGGAGGGGTAGGTTCCAGGCCGCCATTAGTCAAATTTCTTATTCGATTTTTAAATGGGTTAGGGAGGGGAGGGTTTTATAGGTGTCCACTGTAGCCCCAGTCAGGATCGTGGTCGGGTGTGGGAGGGGGTGGCGGGGCTCCAGGCGGAATAGTGGGGGCTTTGATCCCTAGGGTGGTTGGAATGGGAAGGAGTCGACGAGGAAAGGGGCCAGATCATGTTAGGGGAGCGCGCCCCGCTGTATTCAAGCCGTGATGCGCCTGACCCCTTGGCCTCTTCTCAATCTCTGGGGTGTTGGGATCCAGGGCCCCTGGGCCCGCTGGTGTATTTTAATGCCAGGTCCGTGGGGAATAAGGCACCTCTCTCCGGGAGGTTATTGAGGAGGAGGCCACGGACCTGGCTTGTATCACCGAGACCTGGTTGGGGCCAGAGGGCGGAGTCCTCTGGTTGATATCTGCCCCCAGGTTTTCGGGTTATGCACCGTCTCGACCCCAGGGAAGGGGTGGAGGGGTGGCTGTGGTTATTCGGGAGACCTTATTTCCAAGGGAGGTCCCTGCCCGAGATACGGGTGTGAGTCCCTCCTCGTGAGGTTTGGGCCAATTGGTCGGATGGGCGTGCTGCTTACATACCTGTCCCCCAGCTGTGTATCAGCCGCCTGCCTGGGCTGCTCGATGCCGCCTCGGGGTGGCGTGGAGTTCCCTGAGCTTATGGTTCTGGGGACTTCAATCTGCCCTCCCTGGGTGCGGGTCGGGCTGGCCCGGGAATTCATGGCTTCCATGGAGTCCATGGGTCTGACCCAGTTAATAGAAGGCCCGACTCACGTGGGGGCAATATGCTCGACCTAGTTTTTGTCTCGAGCAGTGGCGAGTGGTCCGGGGATGGTGTTATTGCAACCCACCCTGTTCCATGGTCAGACCACTATCTCCTAAGGTTGGTCTTCCATCAAGCCACCCCACACCGCTGGGATGAGGAGCCACTGAGATGGTTCCGCCCCAGGCGCCTGATGGACCCTGAGAGGTTCCAGACAGAACTGGGGTTTTTCCTGCATCCTCACCCACAGCCCTGCCGAGGTCCTTGCGGCCGCCTGGCAACAGTCGGCTGCGGGGGCTCTTGACAGGGTTGTCCATGCGCCCCTCACTCGGCGCAGATCCCACCGCCCCTGGTATACCGGGAGCTCCGGGAGATGAAGCGTCGAGAAGGGGACTAGAGAGTAGGTGGAGGGCACCCGCCCGATCCCACCGAGCCCAGTTGAGAGCTCATATTAGGACTTACCTGGTAGCTGTGGGGGCGGCGAGGAATCTTCTCCGCCTCATAGCATCTGCAGATAACCGCCCAGCCGCCCTGTTTGGGGTTGCCCGCTCCCTCTTACAACTGGGGAGGGGCGACCTCTGCGGGTAGAGCTGAGGAATTTGGTCTTTATCTGCAGGACAAAATCGCCGGATCCGGGAAGGGCTGCACTCGGACTTGCAGTGGTCTGATGAGGGGAGGCGAGTGGTCTGGCTAATGTTATCTGGACTGAGTTCGATCCTGTTTCTGAGGATGAAGTGGACAGGATTATGCGCGCGCTGAGTTCCACCACATGTTTATTGGACCCGTGCCCTTCCTGGTTGGTTTATGCTTCCAGGGAGGTCACGCGCGGCTGGCTCCGGCAGTTATCAACGCTTAAGGGAGGGGCTGTTCCCGCCGCCTTGAAAGAGGCGGTGGTGAGGCCCTCCTGAAGAGGCCTGCCTTGACCCAGCCGAAGTTGAACAACTTTCGTCCGTCTCCAACCTTCGCTTTTAGCGAAGGTTGTTGAGAGTGTGGTGGCCCAGCAATTGCCACTTTTCCTGGATGAAGCGGACTACCTGGATCCGCACAATCGGGCTTCCGACCCGGTACAGCACGGAGACAGCATTGGTCGCGCTGATGGATGATCTCTCTAGGCTCGACAGGGTTTTTCCTCTGTCCTGGTCCTGTTAGATCTCTCAGCTGCTTTTGATACCATCGACCATGGTATCCTGTTGCGGCGTCTCGGGGTTGGGAGTGGGAGGCACTGTTTTACGTGGTTCTCCTCCTACCTCTCGGACTTCGCAACAGTGTTGGCAGGGGACGGAGGTCACCCCGAGGTCTCTCACTTGTGGGGTACCTCAGGGTCGGTCCTCTCGCCTCTCCTGTTCAACATTTATATGAAGCCGCTGGGTGAGATCATCCGGGTTCGGGTGAGTTATCATCAGTACGCTGATGATACGCAGTTATACATCTCCACCCCGGCCACATCAGTGATGCTCTCTCCGTGATGTCCCGTTGTTTGGAAGCGTGCTAATCTGGATGGACAGGAACATGCTTCGTCTCAATCCAGCCAAGACAGAGTGGCTGTGCATACATCCCGGTCCAGTTTGGAGATTCCATCTTTGGTCATGGGGGAGGAGGTGTTACCCCCCGTGGACAGGGCACGGAACCTGGGGGTTCTCCTGGATTCACGGCTCAAGTTGGAGGAGCAGGTGGGAGCCGTGGCCAGGGGGGCTTTTGCCCAGGTCCGGCTGGTTCGCCAGTTGCGCCCATACCTGGACCGGGATGCCCTGCGCACGATCACTCAGGCGCTCGTCTCCCGGTTGGACTACTGTAACGCTCTCTATCTAGGACTGCCCTTGTGCACCACTCGGAGGCTTCAGCTGGTGCAGAATGCGGCTGCGCGGGTTGTGATGGGAGCCTCCCGATACTCCCATGTTACACCCCTCCTGCGTGGCTTGCATTGGCTTCCGGTTGCCCTCCGGGTGAGGTTCAAGGTTTTGGTTTTAACATTCAAAGTCCTACATGGCATGGGTCCAGGATATTTACGAGAACGACTTCTCCCAGCCTCAAATACCAGCCGCCCGTACGGTCGCACAGGCGGGTCTCCTCGGCTGCCCTCCGCGACTCAATGTCGTTTGGCGGGGACCCGGGGGAGGGCCTATTCTGTGGCAGCCCCCACTCTATGGAATCTTCTTCCGCTGGAGCTCCGGCTGGCTCCCGATCTCCGCCCTTCCGCCGTGAGCTAAAAACCTGGCTGTTTTACAATCTGGGCAGTGTTGACCCTTGGGTTGTTTACGTTATTTTGGGTTTAATAATAATACTAATATTAATTCGGCTTAATTTATATATTTTTTAAGTAACTTATTGTTGTATTCTATTTTAGTTGTGAGCCCCGCCCGAGTCCCTCGGGAGAGGGGCGCATATAAGTCGAATTAATAAATAAATAAATAAATAAATAAAATATA
>CM019155.1:83452344-83608915 GCA_009733165.1 Naja naja | reverse complement strand
GGGTGCCCCAGGGTTGGTTCTTTCTCCCCTCCTGTTCAACATCTACATGAAGCTGCTGGGTGAGATCATCCATGGTTTGAGGGTGAAGTATCATCAATATGCTGATGATACCAACTCTTCATCTCCACCCCAGACCACTCAGTGATGCCCTCCCCATGATATCCATTGCCTGGAGGTGGTACAGATCTGGATGGGGAGAAACAGGCTCCAGCTCAACCCAGACAAGACTGAGTGGCTGTGCCTACCAGCATCTCAGGTTATCCAAGTAATTCCATCATTGACCACGGGGAGAAATGTTGCTCCCGTAGATAGGGCATGCAACTTAGGTGTCCTCCTGGATACATGGCTAAGTATGGAGGAGCAGGTGAGAGCCATCGCCAGGAGGGCTTTGCCCAGGTTCACCTGGTGCATCAGTTGCACCCTATTTGGACCAGGATGCCCTATGCACAGTCACCCATGCACTGTAAGCTTCCTGTCTTGACTACTGCAATGCTCTCTATTGGGCTACGGACTATCTGAGGAGGCTTCAACTAGTGCAAAATCGGCTGGTGAGTGATAGGGTGACCGATACTCCCATGTGACACCCCTCGTGATCTACATTGGTTACCAGTTTCCCTCAGATAAGATTCAAGGTGCTGGTGTTAACCTATAAAGCCCTCCATGGCCAGGGTCCAGGATATTTGCAGGAGCCTCCTACGCCATCAAGTTCCAATGGCCCAGTGCTCCAGCCAGCAGAGCCTCCTCGAGGGTGCGTCGTCCAGACAATGTGGCTGGTGGTTCCCGAGGGGAGGACCTTCTGTGGGGCGCCCACCCTATGGAACTAACTGCCCCTGGGGTTGCGGTTGGCTCCTGAGCGCAGCTCCTTCCGCAATCTTAAAACTTGTCTGTTTGAACAGGCCAGCCTGGATTCAGATTGGTTGGGGTTTTTCTTTTAATTAATTGATTTTATTACATTTTAGGATTTATTTGGAAACTTATATTTTAATTTCTTGTATTAATATTTTTATTTCAACTTTTATGTGAGCAGCTCCGAATCCCAGGAGATGGGGACATATAAATCTAAATAAATAAATAAATATCTATTGAAGTGACTTTTCAATTTATTTTTATTTTTCTCCTGACATACTCTATTCTCACTTATTTAAAATACTGATCTGAAGCATACTGTTACATAACATTTTCTTTTTCAACAATATTCATTACTAACCACAAACCACATACAATGTACAGTTTTTCTACCAGCATTTACATTTCTTGAAAAGTCTTCATACTTTTCTACATGTTTAGTAATCATTTCTGAAATTACATAAAATTCATATACTTTAATTTGTTGTTATTTATAAGTACAGTTATATAAATAAACATTAAAACAAAAACAAAAAGTAAGCAATCACAATACATTTTCAGATTCCTACTATCAAGACTGATTCACATTTTCACCTACATTTTACTTTGCTCATAGCTTGACAATAACATCAAGGTGGGTGGATGGAATGCAAGAGTGGGAGAATGGTATTCAATCATCTGTAGGCTTCCATGAGACATTACTGGCAGAAGTTGTGGGTGCTCCATCAATAGAAGTATTTAAGAATAGACTGGACAGTCTCTGAAATGGTATAGAGTCTCCTGCTTGAGCAGGGGGTTGGACTAGAAGACCTCTAAGGTCCCTTCCAACCTTGTTATTTTGTTATTTTAATTAGGACAGAAAGGGAAAAATAACAAAATAACTAGGTCTTTAAGAATTTTTAGCAATATCACCCAATCTTCTCATTCTCCTGGGTTTAGAGTTGGTCTTCCTTGAAAGTTTTGCTCATTGCTAATGGAAAAAGGTATGGCATAAGGTAGGAGAAATTGGAGAAGACATTAAGGTAAACTTTTCAAATGACTTATTTGCAATGCTGTTATTTAAAACCAAATGATTATTGAAATACTTTTGTAGAACAATTGTCTCAGAAGGGCAAATAATATATCCACATATTTTTATTTTATTTTTTTAATTCATGTTTATATCCCTTATCTCCAGAGACTCAGGGTGGCTTACAATTTTTTGGATACAACCCAATGTGCTCCAATAGCCTTCATTCCATTGTATATGCCTGTATTACTAAGCGGCATTTTTACAAAGTCAGCTTATTTTAACAATCTTGGGTCCTCAGTTTACCTACCCCAAGAGGATGGAAGGCTGAGTCAACCTTGAGCCTGGTGGGATTCACTATGGTCACTAGATGACCAAGCACTAAACTAGTGACAGACCACCAACTCTCAGATTTATTGAAATTTATGCTATTCTCCCTGAAAAGCATTACCACATCTGGCCTGCAACAATATGGATAAGCATTAGACTGACCAAAGACATGAAGAAAGGAACAAAATGCAAACATACCTAATCCCAAAATTTCAATTTTAACAAGCATCAAGGTAAAAGTTCTTTAGAAGATTTTTAATATTGGGAAAGACATCTTAGCAGCAAATCTATATAATAATGACAAATTTTAATCATCCTAAGCATGTCTAGAAGAATGGCGAGCTTAGCTTACTCCGGCGGGGATGAGAGTCATTCTGTAGTCCGTTAAGAGAGTTGGGGGTGGCTGGCGATCCCGGTGGTAGCCTCCGATGGTGGAAGATCTCAGGCGTCGGCTGGTGTTTTAGAGCAGCGCCCGTGAGCAACGCTTTCTGCGGTTCCCTTTGAAGCCACCGGGTGTCCGACTTCTGCTCGGCAGCGCTTCCGCTGCCAGCGTGGGCCCAGTCAGCTGCTTGCTGCTTGCGGGCTGGCTGAGCTCCAGCGCTGCGTCCACACGAGGCGGCCGGTGGTGAGGCGCCCAAGGAGCGGCGACAGGCTGAATGAGTCAGCCATTCGGGACTTCGCCTTGGAGCCTGCTGCACCCTAAAGGCGTGCGGCAGTGATGGCCGGCGGCGCCAGGAGGATGGCGGGCTGAGCAGCTGGCTGATTCCCAGCTCAGCCATGGGAGACCCTGCGCCCTGGAGACTGGTGCATTGATCGCGGCGCCTTGAAGAACGGCGCCGATGAGCTTCAAGCTGTGGGGAGTGAACTACGGGGTGGAGAGTGGAGCCTCCACCCGACCTTGGAGGTGGCGCTGCGCCCGGAAGACCGGCGTTTTTAGGGGTGGCGAGGCTAGGAGTGCGGGGACTGGCTGAGGATGCTGGTTTCGCTCGGCGCTGGCCCAGCTGGATCTCGGCAGAGCCGTTGGTGGCAGCTGATGGCGAAGGCGGTTTAGTGCTGCTGGTGCCTGTGAAGTGATCATGGCTGGAGCAGTGGTGCTGCCATGGGCGCTAGTGGAGGTGTTAGTGGCAGAGGCAGATGGTGGAGATGATGGACTGGCCAATGGTGACTCTGGGCCACGAGTTGGAGATGGTGTGGCCTTGGGACTGCGGCCAGCCCTGGCCTCCTTGTCATCTGCTCTGCTCTGGCTGGACTTTTAAGATCTGCTTCTTGTTGCCCTCCCCTCCCCTTTTCCCCTCCCTTTGCCTGCCTTTTGGGGCTATTCCCCCCCTTCCCTCTTTTTCACCCGATGGATGGTTTGGTGAGAGAGGTGTGGAAGCGCCCTGCCTACCACTGTGTGAGGGTGGTGGATCGGGTTTGCTAGTCCCCTCCCTGGAACCAACCCCTGTGATTCATCTTACCACCCGGACATGCTTACCCTCCCAGCGGTGAGGCGTGGCGGCCGGAGGAGGGCCTTTATTATTGGCCGCCCGGATTGCGGTGAGAGAGCAATCCTGATCTACTCTCTGGGACCATTCAGCGGTAGCATGGATGCGGGATTGGACTGGGTGCCTCAACATCCTAACATCTTTCAACATCTTTTAACATCTTTGTTAACGGACTTGTTTCCATCTTTTGACTCCTCCCTTATATGTGCAATATAACATCGTGTGGGTCTATCGTCCAGCGGACCTCTGGGCCTTACGGGACGCTCTCTCTCCCGGGCTTGGCCTGCCAGGCTTTCTACAGTGTACCTCGAGGATGGGTTATGGAACCCAGAGTTGGCATTAGGGTTTGGGGTGGGGGTCCTGGGAAGGGTGGAGGGGTAGTTCCAGGCCGTCATTAGTCAAATTTCTTATTCGATTTTTAAATGGGTTAGGGAGGGAGGGTTTTATAGGTGTCCACTGTAGCCCCAGTCAGGATCGTGGTGAGGGTGTGGGAGGGTGGCGGGCTGGCCCGGAATAGTGGGGGCTTTGATCCCTAGGGTGGTTGGAATGGGAAGGAGAAGCGAGAAAGGGGCGTATCATGTTAGGGGCCAGCGTCCCGCTGTATTCAAGCCGTGATGCGCTCTCCCTGGCCCCTTAGCCTCTCTCTGGGGGTGTTGGGATCCAGGGCCCCTGGGCTCCGGCTGGTGTATTTTAATGCCAGCCGTGGGGAATAAGGCACCTCTCCTCCGGGAGGTTATTGAGGAGGAGGCCACGGACCTGGCTTATCACGAGACCTGGTTGGGGCCAGAGGGTCCCTCTGGTTGATATCTGCCCCAGGTTTTGGGTTATGCACGTCTCGACCCCAGGGAAGGGTGGGGGGTGGCTGTGGTTATTGGGAGACCTTATTTCCAAGGGAGGTCCCTGCTCGGAGATAGGCGGTGTGAGTCCCTCCTCGTGAGGTTTGGGCCAGTGGTGGGATGGTGCTGCTTACATACCTGTCCCCAGCTGTGTATCAGCCCTGCCTGGGCTGCTCGATGCCGTCTCGGGGGTGGTTGGAGTTCCCTGAGCTTATGGTTCTGGGGACTTCAATCTGCCCTCCCTGGGTGGGGTGGGGCTGGCCGAGAATTCATGGCTTCCATGGAGTCCATGGGTCTGACCCAGTTAATAGAACCCGACTCGTGGGGGCAATATGCTCGACCTAGTTTTTGTCTGGAGCAGTGGCGTAGTGGTCCGGAGGGATGGTGTTGTGCAACCCACCCTGTTCCATGGTCAGACCACTATCTCCTAAGGTTGGTCTTCCATCAAGCCACCCCACGCTGGGATGAGGAGCCACTGAGATGGTTCCGCCCCAGGCCTGATGGACCCTGAGAGGTTCCAGACAGAACTGGGGTTTTCCTGCATCCCTCACCCACAGCCCTGCCGGGTCCTTGCGGCCGCAGCTGGAGAGTCGGCTGCGGGGGCTCTTGACAGGGTTGTCCCCATCGTCCCCTCACCGGCAGATCCCGACCGGCTCCCTGGTATGCCGGGGCTCCGGAGATGAAGCGTGAAAGGGACTAGAGTGGAGGCGACCGCTCGGATCGACCGAGCCCAGTTGAGCTCATATTAGGACTTACCTGGTAGCTGTGGGGAGGCGGCAATCTTCTCGCCCTCATAGCATCTGCAGATAACCGCCCAGCGCCTGTTTGGGGTTGCCGCTCCCTCTTACAACTGGGGGAGGACCTCTCTGGGGTAGAGCTGAGGAATTTGGTCTTTATCTGCAGGACAAAATGCTCCGGATCGGGAAGGGCTGCACTGGACTTGCAGTGGTCTGATGAGGGGCCAGTGGTCTGGCTAATGTTATCTGGACTGAGTTGATCCTGTTTCTGAGGATGAAGTGGACAGGATTATCGCGGCTGAGTTCCACCACATGTTTATTGGACCCGTGCCCTTCTGGTTGGTTTGCTTCCAGGGAGGTCACGTCTTGACGCTCGGGCAGTTATCAGCGCTTCGTTAAGGGAGGGCTGTTCCCTGCCGCCTTGAAAGAAGCGGTGGTGAGGCCCCTCCTGGGCCTGCCCTGACCCAGCCGAGTTGAACAACTTTCGTCCGGTCTCAACCGTTTTTAGCGAAGGTTGTTGAAAATGTGTGGCCCAGCAATTGCCACTTTTCCTGGATGAAGCGGACTACCTGGATCCGTACCAATCGGGCTTCGACCCGGGTACACGGAGACAGCATTGGTGGCTGATGGATGATCTCTCTAGGGCTGGGACAGGGGTTTTCCTCTGTCCTGGTCCTGTTAGATCTCTCAGCTTTTTGATACCATCGACCATGGTATCCTGTTGCGTCTCGGGGGTTGGGAGTGGGAGGCACTGTTTTACGGTGGTTCTCCTCCTACCTCTGGGACGTTCATAACAATGTTAACGGGGAGGAGGTCGGCCCGAGGTCTCTCACTTGTGGGGTACCTCAGGGGTGGGTCCTCTCTCTCCTGTTCAACATTTATGAAGCAGCTGGGTGAGATCATCCGTGGAGTTGGTGAGTTATCATCATGCAGCTGATGATCACGGATTATATCTCCACCCGGGCCACATCAGTGATGCTCTCTCCGTGATGTCCGTTGTTTGGGCGGTGCGAATCTGGATGGACAGGAACATGCTTGTCTCAATCCAGCCAAGACAGAGTGGCTGTGCATACCGACATCCCGGTCCAGTTTGGAGATTCCATCTTTGGTCATGGGGAGGAGGTGTTACCCCTGTGGACAGGGCACGGAACCTGGGGGTTCTCCTGGATTCCGGCTCAAGTTGGAGGAGCAGGTGGGAGCCGTGGCCAGGGGAGCCTTGCCCCAGGTCGGCTGGTTCCAGTTCGCCCATACCTGGACGGGATGCCCTGCACGATCACTCAGGCTCGTGTCCCGGTTGGACTACTGTAGCGCTCTCTATCTAGGACTGCCCTTGTGCACCACTTTCGGAGCTTCAGCTGGTGCAGAATCAGCTCGTGGTTGTGATGGGAGCCTCCCGATACTCCCATGTTACACCCCTCCTCGTGGCTTGCATTGGCTTCGGTTGCCCTCGGGTGAGGTTCAAGTTTTGGTTTTAACATTCAAAGTCCTACATGGCATGGGTCCAGGATATTTCCGAGCGACTTCTCAGCCTCAAATACCAGCGCCCGATGCGGTCGCTGGCGGGGTCTCCTCGGGCTGCCCTCAGCGACTCAATGTCGTTTGGGGGACCGGGGAGGGCCTATTCTGTGGCAGCCCCCACTCTGGAATCTTCTTCCGCTGGAGCTCCGGCTGGCTCGATCTCCACCTTCGCCGTGAGCTAAAAACCTGGCTGTTTTACAATCTGGGCAGTGTTGACCCTTGGGGTTGTTTACGTAATTTTGGGGTTTTAATAATAATACTAATATTAATTCGGCTTTAATTTAATATATTTTTAAGTAACTTATTGTTGTATTCTATTTTAGTTGTGAGCAGCCGAGTCCCTCGGAGAGGCGACATATAAGTCAATTAATAAATAAATAAATAAATAAATAAATATAACACACATGCATCATTATGAAATAATGTAAATGAAATAAAGGAACTGAATAACAAAAGAATAGATCATAAGTGTTGTGACCAGCAAGTCCTCACTTCGGTCCACTGTTTAAGCGGGATCGAAGCAGCAGCCCAGCTGTTTGACAACTCCGTATAAAAGGAGCTATCAAATGGAATCAGCTGTTTCTCTCTCTCTCAGCAGCTGCCACGAGCTTTCGCATTGCTGCTGGACTGAAATACAAAGTAACAATAAAGCCAGTCAAGCTCTATTGCTGCCTCCACCTCTTCTTTTCAGTGCACCAAACACAAAACTGGCAACGAGGGTGGGATCACTGACAAACTGAGGCAATCCTGAGGCAGAGAGAGAGAGCACCACATGGCTGAAGTCATTACAAAAAGAGCTGTTACTAGAGCTGTCACTTATAAGCGGTGAAATGACGGCACCGCTGAACTTCCTGCCTTTTCGTCTGACCACTGAGACTTGGACATCATATATCAACAGGTTCAAATTCGTCATGGACACCATGAACCTATCGAACATTCCTCCAAACAGGAAAAAGGCTTATTTCCTGAGTTTCTGTGGGGCCACCATTTTTGATACTGCCACCGCCTTGCTGGCTCCTCAGACGGTCAAGGCTGTCGTCTGGGAAGAGCTACAGGAAGTGCTCAGTAACCACTATATAATCCTATGGGAGGTTCAAAAATTATCCACCTGGTGCTTAGAAAACAACCTGCACTAGTAGCGGTGGTCAGAAATGGCCACCCCAAAGAGGAACCCGACCAGACAAGATTGAGCTGGAGCGAAGGCAAAGGTGAGAGCTTGACAGACAGGGCTAAGCAGAGACAACATCTACGCAAGGTACCATGGAACTAAAATTATTAAGAGTGTTATTTCTAAAAGACGATTTTTAAAGTGGTGGAGAAGAGAGGGAAAATATTTTTTTTTCTTCATATCAACAGTTGTAATTGGCTTTGAATGCTAAAAAGAAGAGATTCAAGCAAGAAATCTGTGCTAAATTACTTCAACACTAACAGGCAAATTTTAAGCTGAAATTAAAGTGTCAAAGGAAAAATAAAGGTTTTTTGGATACTCTAAAGCCTTCAAAAGGAGGAAAGTGGAGGAAAAAAGAAAGGATGGAACTTGGAAATAACAGAGAGTGCTATTTGGAAACAAAAAGAATTAACTGTGAAACTTTAAAAGACTTCCAAAGGATATATTGTAACTGAAACTTCGTTACAATATAACAGAGCCCCTGGAAAGGAAAAACGGAACTTTAAAGTGTGAAAAAAGAAAGGAAGGAAGGAAGGAAGAAGGAAGGAAGGAAGAAGAAACTGTTCTGGATTATTTGGTGATTTTTGGAATTTTGGGTGTTGGATTCACAGTGGTTTGAATTAAAATCAATCGGGTGTTTAAAATGGCAGAACCCCTTGTGGAATTAAAAATGGAACTTAAAAAATGAAAGAAGAGTTGCAAGAGAGAGGAGGATCTTTTGGCTTCACACTTCAATTCTTAAAAATGGAGATTTTAAACTATGAAAAACAACAAGAAATGCTTGAAGAACAAGAAGGGCTGGACAAAGAAGAAGCCATCTTTAATGATCAAACAATGCAATGTGGGGTAAAATGGAAAGTAGAAAAAGGGAGTTAAAAATTTGAGATTAGAGGAAACAACTAAAAAAAAGAACAGTTTGAAAAGTAAACATAACATTAGGAAGAAGCAGAAGAGAGGATTACAGAAGGGAGAATTAGATGGGGGGACAAAAAGGGTGGTGAGAAAAAGAGGTAAAAAAAATGAAAAGAAGTTATAAGGGGCAGAAACAGGAAATAAAGAAACAGGAAACAAACAAGGATTAAAGGTATTAGGCTAT
This sequence comes from Naja naja, assembly GCA_009733165.1. Lineage (NCBI taxonomy): Eukaryota > Metazoa > Chordata > Lepidosauria > Squamata > Elapidae > Naja > Naja naja. The sequence continues at coordinate 83,599,891 of CM019155.1, read as the reverse complement.
TTAAAAGGCACAGAGATAATGGTTAAAAATACAAATTAAAAGAGAGGATTCTGCAAGGGTACAAGAGATAGTGTAGTTATATTAGAAATAGTAATGAGTTAGAAAATAGGAAACATAAACAATACCAGTTTATGATTAAAGTGAAAGATAAAACTGGTATTGTTATGTAATGGAATGCTTACTAACAATTAAATGAAATAAAGAGATAAAGGAAATTAAAAGTGAAAGAAGGGGAAATAAGAGGAAGGAATGAAAATACCTTAATTGTTTTTAATGATTTATAAAATAAAATTGAAATGAAATGTGAAAGATTTGTAACGAAATCAATATCAGCTGTTAGGATGAATTTGAACAGAATAATCATTTTACTTATTATTCTTATATATTTTCTTTTTAAAATGCAGTTTTTAAGGGAAAGTACCAAGCGGAATTTGGTTGATAAGAGTTATATGATATAAAATAGATATTAGAAGCTGAATGTTATAATTGTACAATGTATAAATTAAATGTTTAATGAGATTTGAAAGGATAACAATTGTAAGATATAAAGGTGACACACTGTACTTGGTAATCATAGGGGAAACCTTGTTTTTCAATGCCTGGAAGGGGAGGGAATTGTTTTTTTCTTTTCCCTTTTGGGATGATGATGAAAAAAGAATGTATCAAATTGTAAACAGGACAGACAAAAGTACAAGTATAATGATTAGGAAGATAAAGAAATTTAGAAAAAGACATGTAATTGAATTAGAAAAGAATGAGATAATTATAAAATAAGGCTGAGGAAAGTAAGGGAAGGAAAAATTAATGAGAAATTGATAAAATAGTGATAAGATATGAAATTGAATACAAAAGATGAATATATAATGAGATTATATCTGTATGGAGATGTGATAACCTGGAATCATGCTGCTCTCAAAAAAAAGATGTTCTATTTTTATTATGTTTTGTGAAAACTTAAATAAACTTAAATAAAACTTTTACAAAAAAGAAAAAGAAAAGAAAACCACCTGCACCTGAACATCAGCAAGACAAAGGAGACGAAGCGAGAGGAACCTGCCCCACTTTACATCAAGGGGGCGTCAGGTTTCCAAGTGATGAAATCCAGCTGTGTGAAGAGAACTTCCTCCTTTAAATTCCTCCTTTAAATTCCTGGGAGTCTACCTCAGTGAAGATCTCACCTGGAAAATCAACATGACCCAGGTGGCCAGAAAAACCCAACAGAGACTTCACTTCCTCAGGGTCTTGCGAAAAAACCAAGTGGAACAACTGATGACCTCCTTTTACCGGTCCACAATAGAAAGCGTCCTCACTCATTGCATTATGGTGTGGTATGTTGGCTTGACAGCTGTGGATAGAAAGATATTACAGAGGGTGGTGAGCACAGCACAAAACATCGTGGGCTGTTCCCTGATACCACTAGATGACATCACTAGGGCTTGCTGCCTTAGAAGAGTGAGGAAAATCCTCAGGGATGACTCACACTCTGGTCAGCACTTCTTCACTCTCTTACCATTGGGAAGGAGATACAGAAGCATAGCCAGTCACACAAACAGTCTGAAGAACAGTTTTTATCCATGGACTGACAGACTTCTGAATAGAAAATAACCTTACAGCAATATACTATGATTAACTTGGGGGGCCGGTGCAATGTGCAATAAGTTCACAGGGTGCAATAGGATTGTGTGTTTGTTGGTAGGATTCACTGGGTTAAGAATTTTCTGTCTTCACTGTGAGTTGTATTGTGTTGGGCGGGTGCACAAAGGGAGGCTAGCCAATCTTACTGTACACATGTTGTATTCTGACAATAAAGGTTTGAAATTGAAATTGAAGTCCTGCTTCTCCCCCAGCCCCCAAGGAGCAGCGCACAAGCAGCAGCATGAGGCGTGTGCAGGAAATGTTTGCCTGTGCACTCCCAGCCCTCCAGGAGCAGCATTTTCCTGTTTCCTCCCAGCACCACCCATATGCAGGCAGTGCCCCTCCAGTCCCCCAGAAGCAGTGTGCAAGCAGTGTTTGCCTTCATGCTCTCCTTGCTTTGTTCTGTAACCTGTCACTGATTGCATCCCCCTTCCAGCCCCCTCAGTTCACCCTTCCCAATCCCATTGTTGCTGCCTGCCACCCAATTGGCTGTCAGCTTTTTTTCCCATGGAATGAAATTCCCAGGATAAATGGTGTCTCAGTGAATAGGCTGAGCCAAAGGGTGAGGGATGAAGGTTCTGAGGCTGATTGGCCAGAGAGAATCACAGAGGAAGGGCCAGCGGAGGAGGAAAACTGGCTGTGAATGGGCTGGCAGGGGTGGCTGGACACAAAGGAGGTGCAGCCAAGGTTTGGACCCAAAAGGTCCCATTCTGCATAAGAATAATTGGAAAAAAGTATTGTACCTAAAACAAAAGGCCTTGGTGGTGCAGGCTGTTAATAGCCTAGCACTTAGCTCCAGCTGCCTGTAATTATTGCAGGTTCGAATCCCACCAGGCTCAAGGTTGACTCAGCCTTCCATCCTCTCAGGGTAGGTAAACTGAGGACCCAAGATTGTTGGGGGCAATAAGCTGACTTTGTAAAAATGCCGCTTAGTAATAAGCAGGCATATACAATGGAATGAAGGCTATTGCTGAGCATTGGGTTGTATCCCAAAAACTGTAAGCCACCCTGAGTCTCTGGAGAAGGGCGGGATATAAATATGAATAAAAAAAATTGTACCTAAAAAAAATTAGAATAAAAATGAAAATGAAAAAGAGTCTATAATAAAATTTCAAAGAAATAAAAAAAATATTTCAAAGAAATTAATGCAGTGTGACAAAATAAAAAGCAACAATGCACTTTATATAATCTATGGCAACAATATAAAAACATTCACAATTACCCAAAAGATACAAATTCATAATTCTGTACTAAAGATAAAAAAAGTCATAACCCTAACCTGCAAGATAAATCTCCTAATTTATTCAGATTGTGTCTGGGAGAATGTAATTTAAAATATATAGCTATACTCAAAGTGTAGCTTAAAAAAAACAAGCTATTGGAAATAGAAAGGTGGAAAATACCACATTCAACATATGGAGGATGACCAGCAACGATATGAACAAGAAAGATAGACCAGACCTTAATCCCATAGTAATAAAATGCACACTCTTGAACACCAAATTCAAAATACACAAAATAAGCTATGGCGTATCCATTGTGAATCAATGTTTTAGATTCTCCAAATGGAAAAGCAGCTTGAAAGTCATTTGAAGTAGAAATGGACAGGATCAGTGGTGAGATTCAAAAAAAATTGCTAAAGAAAGAGTTGGCTGAGACTTTGAAGATTCAGGTCACAAATAAAGTTAAATATTTAGGAATATATTTAACAGCTAGATGCGGTACACTTAAAGAGGATAACTATTATAAACTCAAACGACAGATTGTGACAGATTTGGCAAAATGGGAAAATTTGCAATTATCATTGATAGGGAGAATATCCACAATTAAGATGAATATATTACCAAGGATTTTATATTTGTTCCAGACAATTCCAATTAAATTAGGGAAAGAGTATTTTGAAAATTTAAATAAAATAGTATTGAAATATATTTGGCAAGGAAAGAAGGCAAGAATTAAATTAAAATTACTACAAGATTCTAGAACAAGAGGAGGCTTTGGCTTACCCAATTGGGAGTTATATTATCAGGCAACAACATTGATGTGGGTTAAGGAATGGATAACATTAAGGAATATTAGATTATTGACGTTAGAAGGACATGACTTGTTGCTGGAATGGCATGCCTTCTTATGGTACAAGGGGACTAAAACACATGGGTATTTTAGAAGGCACTACATATGAGAGGCTTTATTACTAATATGGGAGAAAATTAAAAAAAACATTATTTAAAAATACCAGTCTGGTTGTCAATTATTGAAGCATTTGCATATCCAGTTATTTATAAAACGGAACTAACAGTCAGATATGGTAAAATATTAAATGAAAAGGGTGAACTTAAATTTATGCAAGAACTAGAGGAACAAGAAATAAGGATGAATTGGTTTTCATATGTGCAAATACATTCTAGATATGATAAAGACCTTAAAACAGAAGATTTTTATGATAAATTAACTGAATTGGATAAAATTTTGACAGGTACTGATGAATAGGTGATTAAAAAATTATATGGATATTTATTAGAGATTAAACTAAAAGAAGAACAAGTTAAAGAAACAATGGTTGCTTGAGGAAAGAATTTTGGATATGGGATAGACTTAGAAAAATGGCAAAATTTATGGTCTCGAAATTATAAAATGACAATGTCAACAGCATATAAAGAGAATTTGTATAAGATGTTTTATAGGTGGCATTTACCCCTGGCAAGAATAGCAAGAATGTTTAAGAACAAGTCGGAGAAATGTTGGAAGTGTCATCAGATACCTGGATCATACTATCATATGTGGTGGATGTGTGCAGAGGCTAAAAGATATTGGACTAAAATCCACACATGGTTGGAAAAAATGACAAAAAAGCATATAGATTTGAAACCAGAGATGTTTTCATTGGGCATCATACCTGAAATATACAGTAGAAATTTTATATATTTGATTGTAAATGTATTAACAGCAGCTGGAATTGTATTTGCTAAAAACTAGAAAAATGAGAAAATTCCAATGGAAGATGAAGTTATTAAGAAAATAATGGAGTGCGCAGAAATGAGTAAATTGACATTTGAAATTAGAGAGCAAGAAGATAAACAATTTTATAAGATCTGGGATTTATTTTATCAATGGTTAGATAAAAAACAGGCAAATGAAATATTTTATAATACTCTATAATATTAGTATAATAGAATTGCAGAGATAAAATAATGCAAGGATAGATTATTATTGAATAGATTGGTGATGATGAAATGAATGTTACAAAGTAGATCAAGTAAAAATGGGGATTTGCTCGCATAAAATGATGAAATGTTAGTAACAGTAATAAACAATTAATAATAATGATAATAATTTAAATATATATAGCTGATTTATAATATGTAGATTAATTTAAATTAGAAGGGAATGACTGCAGAGATTGTGCACAAGAGATTTGTACCAAATGACACACTGTATGTAATTTGAAAGATGGTTTTATGTTTTCTGTCTGTTTTGTTTATGTTTGTTTAAAAAAAATATTTTAAAAAATTGCTACCGGTTCTGTGGGTTTGGCATGGCTTGGTGGGCGTGGCAGGGGAAGGTTACTGCAAAATCCCATTCCCTCCCCACCCCACTAACCTGTTTTCCAGCTCCATTCTCCTGTGCAGGGCAACAAAAGAAGACCCAGCCAATCAGCTGGGACTCAGGAGGCAGAGAATAGATGGGGGTGGGGCCAATCAGAGGTAGTATTTACCAGTTCTCTGAGCTACTCAAAATGTCCCCTACCGGTTCTCCAGAACTGGTCAGAACCTGCTGAATACCACCTCTGGACAGGATGACAAATGATTAAATACCCCTTCAAAATAATCCCTATTTCAATTTGATTGTTCCTATGCTGCTTTAAAGTAAAGAAGATGCTTATTAATTTTACCTACCACCTGCCCTAGACTGGAAAATTAAAAACCTCTATTAACCTGCACTGGACCAATGTGGCAGACTATAGTTCATGGCTTTCAATTAAGGTGGCTTTTCGTCACTGTTGACTGATTTGGACTGATTATACATGCGCATAGGACACACACTATCCTGAAAGATTAAATCAAATTTGTTAGCCCTTTTCATTGTCTGCAAAAGTTTTAATTGATTAGGTTGTCAGATGTAAACTGTACAAGCACAATTATTTAAACCAGGATTTAGTTGAAAGCAGCAAGTGCAGTGGACTATGCAAAATGACTTATGTTGTGCATAGTGAGATAAGGACAAAAATAAAATTAATATTTCATGGGTAGGAAGACTGTACCTTCCTGCTAGAGAATTATTGCATATACATGATGAATCTGACAACTGCAGTTTAGTAACCATCTACCTGTGTCTTCTGTGATCTCTAAAAGGAAGCAGGAAAGATAAGATGGTGATGACAGCATCCAAAAACATGAATTTATTGCCAAAGGGAAAGAAATAGCACTGAAACTCTTTTGCAACCAGGAAGAAAGCAGAGAATAGGAATTTATTGACAACTGCTGATTTAGACTGCTGGTGTTTCAGTTACACTCTGCAGCTTTCTTTTTTAATAACATCTTGGTATACAGACATTAACAAGCAATTTTATCTCTCCATGCTGTGAAAATAGATCAACCTGTTTTTGAAACCCAAGATCAAAGAATTCCAGTTTGCTTCCCTGTCTCTCATTCATTGTCAGTTGATTGGATGCAGAAAAATTGGACTGTTTGTGGTTAATTGTTTTAATTTATGTATTTATTTATTACACTTATAAAACATTGGCTCCATGTGGACTCCCACCAATTTACAACATCTATAAAACATTATATTAAAACTACAATGTAAACTTTCCCAGGCAAACATTCTTCAAAATCCTTACAGATTAAAGGGTCTCTTAATTTATTCATTTTCACAATTTTGTATAGGCTATAAGAGAGCATGCCATCTGGATTTCTATAGGAAGACTATTTCAGAGGGATAAAGTAAATACTGAGCAATCTAATCTCTTTCTTACATGGAAGTGATCCATGATATAAATAGTGGACAGACTGGTTCTGTTTAAATAAGCAGTCCTGATTAAAATCTTCCATAAAGCTGTGGATGCCTTTATCTATAAGGACAAGCATTTTGAATTGCCCAATCAATACAATGTTCACAGTACTGATAATTTTGGCACCTTTTCTTTGTTAGAAAGTCAGCTGCTACATTCTGTACCAATTGCAGCTTCCAAGCAGGGCCATGTAGAATACATTGTGGTAGACCATCCTATAGGTGATAAGGGCATCAGTGACTGGTGTAAGGCTTTTCTGTTCCAGCTAGGGCAACTGATGCATCAGCTAAAACAGTGATAAAGCCCACCTAGCTATATCCACTGTCTATCTAACAATAGCTTTGAATATAGGAGGACTATCAAGTCAATCCTTCAAACAGGGTAATCTCTTCAGAATTACAGTTGAAGTAGATAAAAGGTATAGATAGCTTTGGCCAAAAAGCAACTCCATATTTGAGGAATGCAGTTGCAATGTGTTTCTTTTTCCATCCAATTCTTTGTAAGTCCAGATACTGGGTAAATTTATATCCATGGCCTTCTCCAGGGTGGATATATTCATATCTGAACTATCAGCAGCATATTGATAATAATTAATAGTTGATATCTCTCAGTGATTTCATATGAATTTTGAAATAATAATTGTTAGAGATATCTCCCCATCCATAATTTATGTGATTAGGAGAGGTGTGATATTGGATATCCTGTCTCTCTGTTCTCATGAGCAAGGAACCCTAGCCAGGGGATAGTCCAATTACATGCAGAGGGATGCCACAAATTGCCTTACTCCAGTAATAAGGAGTATCACAGATCTTTCGGTTTTGAAGAGACCCATACTAAACTAAATATCATAATTAGGAGATAATATGTTCCTATTAATTTCAAGAGGTCACAGACTCAGGGCTTGAAACTGTATGGAATGTTATTGTATTTATTTTCAGTCTAACTAACGTCTTGCTTTTCTTTCACCATATGTAATTCAGTCCAACCTTACTTAAAATAATCATACATTCTTTGCTCTTGAAAGACTGAATAAATTATCATTTAGGAATAAATCCTCCTTCCTCCAGTATGGTAAGAAATAGACTACTGCCATACAATATCATTAAGGTAATTTTTATTTGAAAGTTTTTACAATACTCAGGTTTTTTTTAAAAAAAATCTTAAGTCATTTAGGTTTCCTGAAATGTAACATAAGAATCCAAAGCGTGAGTTGTTCCTCTCCTCTCATTTTCAACTGGTGCTACAGTATTCTCTGGGTTTGTTCTCAGAATTATGGAAATCACTTTTGTAGGTGAAGGAAACGTTTATTTAAGGGGCCAATTATATAAAAAGGTTTCTCTCTAAAGAAGACCTACAATATCAAATGTTACAATGTACCAAGCATATCCAAAATTTCTGCATATGCACAACATTTTAGAATATTCCAAATACTCAATTTGTTTTTTCATTCCATCTGAAAAAACAGTTGGTATCACACCATTGTTCCAGATGTCACTATTCAACTCCATATAGGATGAAAATATTTTGCTGTACATTTTATGCACATCATATCCTTTCCCACTGGGTTTTTAATGCAGGATTCAGAAGAAATTATCATTTACAGGTAGTCATTGACTTATGACCACAATTTAGACTGGAATCTTTGAAGGGTGATTGAAGTGATCATTAAGTGAGATGTCATACTTCCACTTGCTGTCATTAAGCAATTGCATGGTTCATTAAATGGAATGTGACAGTATCTCATAGGGTGAAAAACCTACTGTGACCCATGGGGCCTCAGTCAGCTACAGGGCCCATTGGTATAGAGAAACCTCCCTGGGCTTTCTATCCTCCCCCTTGACTACTTACAAGTCCTAGCAGCATGTGTAAATTGATCCAAATGATATTCTATCTTCCCATTAGCCCCAGAAACAGCAGGAAGAGGCACAGAGGAGCATGTGTTTAATGGCACAAGACTAGCAAAATGTTGAAGCAAGGTAGCCCACAAACTGTTGGGCATTATCTGTAAATACTTCATAAAATAACAAAAGTAAATATGCTGACACTGGCATCAGCCCTGATATGTGGCTAAGTAGTTCTTTTCAAGTAAGAGGAAAAGTCATTGAGTGTAAGTGCATATGTTTGTTGTACAGGTCCAACACACGAATGCCCACTTTAGTCCAAGGATAAGAGGTGGTAACCAAAATATCTATACAATTCCCAAGGCATGTCACAATGTTTGAGCACCCCTAATGTTTGAAAATTGAAAGTTGAAAAAATTGATATGCCCTAATCAGGAATGGGCACAAGTAGCACATAGCACAAGACTGAACAAAAGTCTCCATCCCTTTCCTGCCAAAGATCATCCATGAGCACAACCAATGTTATTTCTATCCCATATCTAGGCCTGAAACCTGATTAAAAAGGGTCCAGATGAAGAGGGAAGGTGAAGACAGGTGAAGAAAAATTGTCTAGAATGGTGGAATCCAGTGATAGCTTCATGAGGAAGTGACAACCTGTGCCTCTTTAAAAGGAGCCAGAAATACCAATCCAACAAGAGTGACTTCATCATCACATATTAGTCCACTGCTGTTAGATAGATGTAATTTGTTATATACAAAAATAATTCCACAAATGATTTTGATTTTGTTCATGAGTTGTGATTTTGATTTTGTTCATGAGTTGTGAAAATAAGTTGTTCATTTTTCCCAAATAATGTTGAAAAATATCTCAGTCAGCAACAGTTTTGTAGCTTGAGGGCAAAGATATATATATTAAATAAACCTTGCAATATACTACAAGCTTGAGAATATTGACAGAGCACCACGGGGAGCTGCAAATAGAGATTTTTCTTCTCTAGTACAACACTGCACAATTTAACCAGCTCATGAAGCTTTTGTTTTGTTTTCTATTGAAACATCATTCATGGGAGGTATATATTTCAGGGCAGGGAAGAATATAACTTTATTACGGTCTTAGACCAGCAATAGACATCACTATTTACTATATATATATATATATATATATATATATATATATATATATATATATATATATATGTTTTCGTAGATTTTCACGGGTAAAGGTAGTCTTGCCTGTAATTAGGTCTTTTTTCCTGAGTTGGATTGGTTGATGAGATGGATGGCTTTTTCCTGAGACCCTGTGTGTCTGAGGTGCTGGCTGCACCTCAGCCACACAGGGTCTCAGGAAAAAGCCATCCAATCTGCATACATCAACTCCACAAACCAATCAAGAAGTAACAACACAGCCAACTCTAGAGTTTAAAAGGGAAAAACAGCCACGATCACACACTTCTCCCAGGAGAACGAAGCTGAAGACACCAGCCTGAAGATGACGGATGAGATTTCAAACGCTGCCAAGGTATTCTCAATCTTACACGGACAAGACCCAATACACCAAGACATACATATATATATATATATATATATATATATATATATATATATAAATACTGACACATTATAATACATTAATAGTAGATAAAAACATCCGTTAAGAAAATACATGTTCTCAATCAGTTAGGGGCACTCCCTAGTTTATATGAGTGGACAGCCAATAAGTATGTGTGTAAATATCATTTTCCAAAGTTTCTTCTATCTCCAAAAATTGTCACAAATTGACAGCTATAATTCTGTAACCAATTTTTTTCTAGTAGACATTGCAGCAGCACAGAATTTTGCCACTGCACGTGTAATAGCAGGGTTTGAGTCCTGGAGGAGAAATTCTACATAAAAATTGTCTGCCCTCCCTGGCATTCTTTCTAGTAAGGGGAGAATATACAATGACCTATATACTTTGTATAACTCACAGTACAATAAAACATGTGAGATATCTTCAACTTCTCCTTTACCACATATACATACCCATTCTGCTATTGGTGTTTTCTTATACCTGCCCTGAAGGAATGCTGATGGGAGTATATTAAATCTGGCTCTGAAGAATGCTATTCTTTGTTTTGGGAAGATCAGATCACTTAGATATCTTGCCGATTTCCACATTCCCTATTTGATTCTGTCCCTGCTGTTGCGAGCCAACCTATTTAGTTCTTCTTGGAATTCCATGTCCTTCATTCTATTGATTACTACTTGCTTTGCTTGGTCAAAGCCTAGGGACATTAAGAATACTGGTGAGAGCCCATAGGAGCCCAGCTTGTGGTCCACTGCCTGTTTCCAGGGGGAGGGGTAGTTATCAGTTAGTACTAGAGGGGTCAGTCCCTCTGGGAAGAAATGCATTTTTAGCCAATGAATGATCATTATCTTCCAGGCTCTTACCTGAATTTGAGGCATGCCTGTCTCAATTCTTACCTGGGCATTTGGAGTTTCTTTGGGTGCAGCTAAGATGGCTCACAGGAATTTGGTTTGTATAGGTTCTAGAAAGTTTTTTTTTTGCAAGGATTCCTGTTCATGCTCTGTGGGGAAAACTAGCCTGGGGCTGACAAACCACCCATGGCTGGGATGATCCACGAACCCCCACATTCAAATAAGTTTTCCTCTCAGTCTTGGTAAATAATCAACCTCTCTGTTCTGGCTAAGATGCCTACGTGACAGTCACTGATAATCTCCTGACTTGGGTAAACATGCTCCTTCTCAAGCCATCGAATACCCAATCAGTTTGTGACACAGGGGTCTGCTTGATCCAATCTTGCCTAATAAAAGAGGCTCGAGGCACGACCTCGGGGTGCCTTCCCTCATGAACTATGTTTGCGTGTCTTCTCTTCCTTCTGCGCCGTCTCAACATCTGGTGACCCCGACATGATTCGGCTTAAGAACCCTCCACTCATCTGGCTGGAATAGCCAAGGTGCACCTCAGCGTACAACGCTCCCGATTTCACATGAGTATGGGGGGGGAATTATCAACTCAGCATGCAAAGTTCATGCAAAAGAGTTGCATAAAATTCTTAAGCAGCAAAGTAAGACAGGAGGAATAAGTTTACATGATATAGAAGAGCTTATAAGAGAAATAGGTAACCAATGTCCATGGTATCCGGAAAAGGGAAGCCTGGACTTGGGAGATTGGATAAAAATTGGAGTACATTTACATTCAGTACCTAGAGCTCTGATTCAACATCTGTTATTATGGCAGACATGTAAGGAAGCAGTAGAAACTGTAGGTTTACTCTCTCTCAAGGCACCAGCTTCCCTGCTTCCCCAGGAGGCGTCTGCACCTCCTCCCTATGTACAATTGACTCTGCCGGCACCAACATCAATGCTGCCAGAGACCTCTCGAACCCCACCAAAAATCTCCAGGAAAGGGAGTAACGCAATCCAAGCTGGATTTAAAGAAGTGCAAGAAAAAGGGGAATTAACAGCAGAAAAATTAATGGAAGGACTCAATGCCTTTCCAGTACAGGAGCGAATAGACGCTCAGGGGCAAATTCAGTATGAATGGACACCCCTACCTTATAACTAAGGAACAACTAACTAACTAAGGAAAAGTATTAGTGAAACAGGGCTCAGGTCAACTTTCACACAGGGCATTTTAGAAGGCATATCGAATGCATATCACCTAGTACCACAAGATTGGAAAGATATGATGCATATGCTTCTTACCCCAACGCAATATGTGGTATGGGATTCAGAATATGAGAGGTACGCAATTCAGGCAGGAAACAACTCCGGGGGGGGTGTATATCCCAGACCAATTGTATGGGGCAGGGGCTTTTAGCAATTTACAACAACAAGCTACAGGCATTCCTGCGGCTGCCTATCCTGCTATTGGCCGTTGTGTTTTACATGCTTTTAAAAAAGTACCAGTTACAGGGAAACCATCAAAATAATTCTCTACCATCAAACAGGGACCATTTTCTTCAGATGTCCCTCAGTCTCCAAGGGATTGGCTCTGGTCCTGGTTACCAAATGGCTCATGGTTTACCCAACTCACGCAGATACTTATTTGTGGCATAGTCGTGTGTATTTTAATTTGCTGCTGCATTCAATGCTTACCAAACCTACTCGCTCAGGTCTGTCTATCAGAATTCGGCACAAACATCCAACAAGACCTGAGATTATGTACGCATACAAAATGCTCAAAAATCAAGACCTTTGCTGAAAACTAAACGAAAAAGGAAGAGATGTGGGGAAAACTAGCCTGGGGCTGGCAAACCACCCATGGCTGGGATGACCCACGAACCCCCACATTCGAATAAGGTTTCCTCTCAGTCTTGGTAAATAATCAACCTCTGTTCCGCTAAGATGCCTACGTGACAGTCACTGATAATCTCCTGACTTGGGTAAACATGCTCCTTCTCAAGCTATTGAATACCCAATCAGTTTGTGACACAGGGGTCTGCTTGATCCGATCTTGCCTAATAAAAGAGGCTCGAGGCACAACCTCGGGGTGCCTTCCCTCATGAACTATGTTTGCGTGTCTTGTCTTCCTTTTGTGCCATCTCAACAGTGCTCCATATAGAATTTGTGCCAATATTTTGGCCTCAAAAAGTTTTAAGGCCTCAGGTACTAATTGCCCTCCACCAATGTAAAAAAAATGTTTAATTGCATTTGAGGACCTATAGGCTGCTTGCAATGTGTGATCCAGGTGTGCCTTTCATGTCCCTTGTGAGTGGAAAACCACCCCAAGGTACCTGAATGTCCTAACCTGCTCTAAACTATACCCTTCTATTTTCCAGGAGTATTGTCTAGGTCTTTTAGCAAAATCTAAAACTTTTGATTTATCAAAGTTAAGGACCAGCTTATTCTGTCTACAATATTCAAGTGTTGCCGTAATTGCTCTCTTCAGTCCTATTGGAGTTTCTGAGACTATAGCAGCAGCAGCAGCATATAGGAGAATTGGGATTTTACGTTGTGCTACATTTGGGGAATGTAAATCAGGGTTCTGTAAGAGGTTGATCAGAGGGTTAATGTAGAAGTTAAAAAGGGAGAGGGATAGGATGCAACCCTGCTGTACCCCTTTTTGTACCCTTACTGGGCCGGTTAAAGTCCCTTGAGGATTACACCTCACTTTCAAGGTGGAATTAACATACAATTTTTGTATGAGGAAAAGGAGGCGTTTATCAATGGTAGTGTGTTTTAATTTCTCCTAGAGAGTGTTCCTGGATATTGAATTGAAGGCCTGCTTAAAATCAAGGAAGACCATGAAAAGAGAGGATTTTTTTTATTCGTGTATTTTTGAACCAGATGGTAAAGTACCAAGATATGGTAGATCTTCCTTCTCTAAAACCAGCTTGCTCATCTTTGATTATCCCCCCGGAAATTAGCCAATCCTGAAGTTTATAGTTTAGGTGTTTGGCATACAATTTACTAATAACACTCAGAAGGCTAATAGGTCTATTTCTAGAAATGACCTGGGTCATTTCTATTACCTTTTTTATAAATTGGTATGATAATTGCTAATCCCCAATCTAAATCCCAATCTACGGCATGCTTTATCTATAAATGTAAACAGAGATGCTAAAAGTGGAGCCCACCAACTGGCTTTTTTTTATTATTTCTGCCAGGACATTATCAGCACCTAGTGCCTTATTAGCCTTGAGGGTTCCAATCAACCAGGATATCTCTCCTGGTGTAACCGGGGGCCAGTAAGGAGTTTGGTCCAAACTAATTTGGCTCTCCTTAGTTACATAGTCAGGGTCTGCATTTAGTTCTAATATATTCTTCCCAGGCATGAATTAGTTGGGGGTAGGGGGGATTTCCCCAATGCTCTAGTGATGTACCAGAAAAGGGATGAACTTTTTGTCTTGACTGCTGCAGTTAATCTATGCCAAGACTTCTTCAGAGCCGCACCTTTCTTTTCTTTTAGCAGGGTCTTATATTGTGCCTTTAACTGCTTTAAGTAGTGAGTGTGATCCTCAGAAGGGGCATTTTACTTTTCCTTTACTCTTTTTTATATGTCCTTTGCAGTTGTGTGCAATCTCTATCAAACCAATTTTTATTCTTTAAAATCAGCTTTTTGGATTGAGCTCGTATTCTGTTAGTGAGAACCAATTTCAAATTTGAAATTAAAGTTTCAAACCCTCTAAGTATGATCCTTCAAACTTATTTCTTAGTAGAGATGTATGAAGTTCTATTGTTTCTGGCACTAACATCCATTTAGTAACTTCCTTTGCATTTTTCTTGGTCCATTTAATTTTTACTTGGGCATTTTGGCTCTCTAGCCTGGGTAGATAGATTAAACCAGTCCTTATAAATTACTGATGTAAAGTAAGAGTAAGGATTATTGAATTGTGATTGCTTTTCAGTTGTGAGTCTACTTCCATCTTCTGCAAGAACTTCTGGAGGTTATATGATATTATCAAATAATCAACTGTGGATTTTCTTCCTGCTCCCCGATAAGTATATTCTGCTGGGTAGTCGCCCTTTGTAGAACTATTAAGGATACAAAGGTCCAAACGTAAAATCATCTGTCTTACACACAAAACTGCCCGATTTGCTTTAGGGTCTTTAAATGGTCTGGAATGCAGGGGTTCTTCTGGTACATTCTCATCATAATGGATCTTAAATTGATTAAATAATGCTTGATCATTTAGACCCATCCTAGCATTTAAGTCCCCTCCAATAATTATTGCTGCTGTGGGGTATTTGTCTGAGCAGCCAAGTATAAAATCTTCTATGCCATCCTAAATGTTGTTGATCAAATCATTCTTATTGAGTGGAGGAATGTAGATATTAAAAAGCAAAATCTCCATAAAAGTAAGGTAGTCACAACCCATGGCTGAAAAGGTGGCAGTGATACACATTTAAATTGCAGGGCTGTATTAATGAGTTTCACAATACCCCATTTAGCTCTCCCACCCACCTTACTTGGGACAGCCGGGATAGAGTTGGTCCAATAGTCATCTAACTGTATCTCGGCAGGGGTCCAGGTTTCCTGTATCAAATTGTGATATGTAGTCAAAAAAAGTTGGTCTTTTGATGGGAAAATCCAACCCACTATATTCCAGGTTATAATGTAGTACTATAATGTACTATATTCCAGGTTATCATCTTTTGCCGCTCATCAGGAAATTTGATTTACACAAAGGGAAGTTGTAGCATTGTTGTAATGGACTGAGGTGTCATCGCACACAAAATTGGCTTTCTCTAAAAGGAGGGGAGACCCATCTGAATCCTGTGTAGACTCCTGAGAAAATTGTTCAGAATAAAGGGTTTTAGCACCAGCTAACAGAGCTTGCCATTCCTGTGCTTCTTCTCTAGGTGTAGGCCAAGGGGTTATTAGGTCATGCTTCATTCAACTTTGAGATGGTGGTACTGTCGTGGGACCTCTCCCGATCTCTTGCTGTGGTGCTGAAGGTGTCATAGGATATTCACATAAGGATGATAGTATCTCCATCTCTACTGGAGCCTCTAGTGGTCCCCGTGTATCTTGGCTTCTGTTTTCCATCTCATTTTCCATCTCATATTCATGCAATCCTCTCCCCTCTGGGGGAGAAGTAAGAGGCTCAATTATTGGGGAGTCCAGATCTATAAGTGGCTCAGCAGTGTCCATTGTGACCAACAAACATTTCTTTAAATTTTCTAACTTGAATGTCATCTTGTTCTTTTTTTGGGGAAAACGCCAAAAGCATTAATGAGGCCTGTTTCTGTGCTGTTAAGTACATCTTCACCAACCAAAGCTGGCTGGCTCCCACTTTCTTTCTCTCTCTTTTCCAAAGTTGAGAATGCAGAAGAGACAGCAGCTGTGGGAGCTCACATGTTAACAATTAAAGGTTTAACCTTTTCCTCACAGAAAACTCTGATGGGAAAGGTTTGAAAAGAGGCTAAATGTGCCTTCATCTTAAACAGCATCAGCAGTCTAGTGGGCTGCTTGAAAGACTGGAGTATCGACTTCCAATTTGGGAACTCAGGAAGCCACTCCACAGCACGAAGATCAATCTGCCCCCGGTGGCAGTGAAGAAGCTGACTTAGGGAATTTAGTATAGCACTCTTAGTATTCCAGTGTCCATAATTAAATCTGTTCATATGGATTCTAAAAGCAATCTATTGTGTTTGTAATGAGCGATGTGGTTGTAGGGGAGATGCTCTCCTGGCTTCCAATGAAACTTCTCTATTGATACTGTTAAGTTTGCATGAAGAGACAGACGCGGAGTGCTTCAAGCTCTTTTGTTTTATTAGTGACTACAGCTCAGAATGGACCTGCTTTGGCTGGGCTGAGGCTGCTACTTATAGCCAGCAGCTGCAGTTGACAGCCAATCAGAGTGCAGGGTTTTTCCCGCACTTTTAAACCAATCGTTTCTAACACTTTACAAGAACAGTTCAAACTAAACCAATGACTTCAAACCTACATACATAACACCCCTCCCCACTAGGTTCAGTCCATACTCAAACCCCATCTATCTAATGTATTCTTACGTGTACGTTGAGACCTACGTGGTTCAGATGTTTTAATATTCTCACCCAGTGAGAGAGGAAATGTGTCTGCTGACATTTCCATACTTGGACTTCTAGTAATAGTAGAACCTGTTTGGTTACTACAGCCTGGTCTCTCCTCCCAATCCATCTCCAACCCAATGTCAGCACCTAAGTCAGGTAGTGATGTACAGTCTTCCACTTGTAAGGATGGATTTTGGCATTGTGACAGGTTTTGGGATGGTTCCTGTTGTGTTGGTTCATTACACATGGAGTTGATTCTTGCTTGCTGATCATCCTCATGATCCTCCCTTCCCCTAGAAGAGGTACTAGGGATGGGAACCAGAGAGGAGCAATTGCGATGTTCCTAAGGTAATCTGGACCTAAGCTGATCAATGTGCCAGCTCCAGAGGACACCATCCTCTGTTTGTACCCTGTAAGACCTAGGGCCTGTGATTTGTGTTATCTCAGCAGGAATCCATAATGGTTCACCCATAAGGTTCTTAGCATAAACAGAATCACCCACAGTGAATGTGCGAATTTTGCTAGTGGAATCTAGTGGTGCGTTGGGTGCGTATAAGTGGGATGAGGCGGCCAGGGGAGACCTGAGTTTCCTACCCATCAACAACTCTGCTGGGGATAAGTTAGTTGATGGGTTGGGAGTGATATGCTGGACACTGAGTAGTTTTTCAACTTTCTCAGTGATGTCCCCTGGACCCAATTGCTGAAGTTTTTCCTTGGTAAAGCGTACCATGCGTTCAGCCCAGCCATTAGCTGAAGGGTGCCCAGGGGCTGTCAGGGCATGTCTGATACCCTGCTGTGCTAAATACAATTCAAAAAGGTTGGTCATAAATTGAGGACCCTTGTCAGAAACTAGGATATCAGGTAACCCATGAGTTACAAAAAGCTTTTTGAGCTGTTTGATGATAGCTTCAGCTGTGGTAGATGCCATAGGGATAACCTCTAGCCATTTGGAATATGCATCTACTACAATAAGGAAGGTGTGTCCTCTGGTAGGGCCAGCAAAGTCAATGTGAATCCTAGACCAGGGGCCCCTAGGACATTCCCATTCCTGTGTGGGGGCGAGAGGTGGGGCAGGCCGGACTTCCTGGCAGTTGGGACAGGATGCAACCCAGTGTTCAACCATTTTGTCAATACCTGGCCATACATAACTCCTTCATTCTGACAATACCTGGATGACCCTCATGTAACAT
The DNA here is from genome assembly GCA_009733165.1 of Naja naja. NCBI lineage: Eukaryota > Metazoa > Chordata > Lepidosauria > Squamata > Elapidae > Naja > Naja naja. The sequence goes on along the minus strand of CM019155.1, from coordinate 83,581,730 downwards.
TTCCAAAACCTCTTTTTGTAGTTTTGCAGGAATAACCACCCTGTTACCCCACAAAATACATCCTCTTAGTACAGATAATTCAGTTTGCCTGGATTTAAAAGGTTGGGCAAGGTGAGGTAGATCTTGAAGTGGCCAACCTTTCTTAATCCAGCCTATAACAGGAGCCAATACAGTGTCCTTGGCAGTCTCTCTGGCAATTTCAGCAGCGTGTACTGGAAGCTTGGCAACAGTTTCTGGAAAAAAGGTGTAAGTCTCAGGAGCAGGATCCTCAGTGTGTGAAGGAAGTGGGCAGCGACTCAAAGCATCTGCATGCCCAATGTCTTTTCCAGGCGTGTGGATGAGTTTGTATGAATAAGCAGCAAGAAATTCAGTCCATCTCAGCATTCCTGGTGACAGGATTGTGGGCGTTGGTTTGTCCCCTGCCACAATGCCTAACAGAGGTTTGTGATCTGTGACAATAGTAAATGTTCTCCCATATAAATACTCATGGAATTTCTTGACAGCTGCAACAATTGCCAAGCTTCCTTGTCCAGTTGGCTGTAATTTCTCTCTGCTTTAGTCAAAGTGGAGAGAAAATGCAATAGGGGCTTCCCTCCCGCTGGGAAGCATGTGGCTCAAACCCCACCCCCCCCCAAAGGGGATGCATCACAAGTCAGTACAACTGGCAAATTTCAGAGAACTGTATCAGTACAGCATCAGAAGTGATTTGTCTCTTAATAGTGTTAAAGGCAGCTTGTTCTTTTCTGCCCCAGACCCATGCAGACTTTTTGTCTAGTAATCTGTGTAGTGGTTCTGCAATGGTTGCCTTCTGAGGTAGAAACATGTGATAGAAGTTAATGAGTCCCAGGAAAGCTTGCAAGTCTGTTTTGCATTTTGGCCTGGAGGCTTCTTTGATTGCCTGAACTTTGGTCTCTGTGGGGTGGATACCATGCTTGTCAATCATATAGCCCAAGAACTCTACCTTGTCAGTTCTAAGAGTGCATTTTTCTTCTTTGACTTTTAACCCCGCTTTTTTGAATCTGGTTAGGACTTCTCTGAGTCTCTCGTGTAACTGAGTGTCATTTTCAGCAGAGATTAACACATCATCAAAGTAAGGTACTACCCCTGGCAGTCCTTGGAGCATCCTTTCCATAAGGCTTTGGAAGAAGCCTGGTGCCACACTTACTCCAAATTGCAACCTTTTGCATTTGAAAGCACCTCTATGAGTCACAATGGTTTGGGCCTCTGCAGTGGCATCATCAACTGTTAACTGTTGATATGCCTGGGCCAGATCCATTTGGCAAAGACTGTGCCCCCACCAAGAGAATGTAATAAATGATGCACCACTGGAACTGGATATGCGCTCTGTTGTAGCGCATGGTTCAATGTCCCCTTGTAGTCTCCGCAGATTCTCACAGACCCATCAGCCTTGACTGGTGTGACTATGGGTGTCTCCCACCTGGAGTGGTCAGTGGGCTCTAAAACCCCTTGAGCTATTAATTTATCTAATTGTGCATCAATTTTTTCCTTTAAGGCAAATGGGACCCTTCTGGGCTTTAAACGGATTGGTGGCACCTTGGGATCTAGATTGAAAGTGATAGGGGTCCCCAAGTACTTGCCTAATCGTCGCTGAAGACCTCTGGAAACTCAGACTTCAAGGCCTCCTCCCATTCAGTGTTGCTCACGTGATTGATGCCAGTCATCTCAATGCCCAGCAAACTCAAGTCCCAGCAAACTTGGGCGATCCTTGTCCACGATGGTCAGGGGCAGGCGTTTGGTGTGGCCTTTGAACTTCATGTTGAATTCTCTTGTTCCAACTACTGGAATCTTGTTCCCTTGGTAGTCTTTAAGAGTCAGCGCTTGCTTCTTGAAATGATTCTTCTGAATGTTTGGGAGTAGTCTGTGAATAGTGTCCCATGACACCATAGACAGATATGAGCCTGAGTCCACTTCCATTTGGCAAGGCCTTCCTTCAATAAGTACCTTGACATGCACTTTTCTGTTATTGATAGAAGATGAATGACCGATAGTTACTGTCTGATGAGTTTCATTCTTCCCTTTGCTTCTGTGCTGCGCCCATTTTCTCACTGAGATTGTTGGGCTTGAATTCTTTGTCTTTGTTTGCAGGAAATTTCCTTCTGTTGGGTGGAGTTCTGGATGATTTGCAGACTCTTGCTAGATGTCCTCTTTTTTCACAACAGAGGCAAATGGTGTCTAAAAACTCTGCATTCAGTTCGGGGTGGCTTCCCCACAACCTCTGCAGTAGAAATCTTGCCTCTTTCTTTCCAGGTCTTTCTTTTTCCACTCCATTCTGAGTCTGTAAATTCCCTCTTCCACCCCACTGCAATCTGACTCAGAATCTAGGTCATCACAATGGTTTGTGGTAGACTTTTCCCCATCAGAATGGCTTGTGGCCCTGTTCATCTTCCTCATGGCTGCTGCTGAGGACTTGGTAGCTTCTGCTGAAGAGGCTTCTTCTATGGCTTCTTTGAGTGTGATCTTAGGTTTCATTAATAACTTGCTCTGTAATACCTTGTCTTTAAGGCCCAGAACGAATTGATCATGCATGGCCTCTTCTAAACTGTTAAATTCACATGCACCCCCAATGTCTCTTAAACTTGCCACGAAGTCGTTTACGTTTTCGTTTTCCCCCTGATCACGACGGTAAAACTCATGTCTCTTAATGAGGCATGATACTTGTGGCGCGTAATGGGCTCTTAACAGCTTTTCTAAGTCAGGCCAGTCCATTACCTTCACGTCTGCAGCTCCCGCCAATGCCTTCACCATCTTGAAAACTGCCGGACCGCAGTATGTAAGAAAGACCGCCCTCTTCCGCTTCTCAGAAATGTCGGCTAGATCATTTCCTTCCAGATACATTTGGAAACGATCTGCATACGATTCCCAGTCTTCTGCCGTCGGATCGAACGGGGCTGGGGGGGTGTTCAGCGCAGCCATCTCATTCTTCTTCTGTTCCGCGTTGCCTTCTCTTCAGGGAAAATCCCACCTTTGTTGCCAGTGTTAAGTTTGCATGAAGAGACAGACGCGGAGTGCTTCAAGCTCTTTTGTTTTATTAGTGACTACAGCTCAGAACAGACCCAATTTGGCTGGGCTGCGGCTGCTACTTATAGCCAGCAGCCGCAGTTGCCAGCCAATCAGAGTGCAGGTTTTTTCCCGCACTTTTAAACCAATCATTTCTAACACTTTACAAGAACAGTTCAAACTAAACCAATGACTTTAAACCTACATACATAACAATCAGCATAAAGCACACTGTTACAGTAAGTATTTAGAATCATCAGCATGTGTACCATGGCATCCTTCATTAGCCCTGGAAGGTCATCGTTGTATAAATTAAATAATAGTGGGGCCAGGATACACCCTTGCCTTATCCCTTTATTTGTGTGAATCCTGTTAGTCAAGGCCCCAATAACCCCATACCGCACCCTCAGACAGGAACTTGTATAAAGGGCTTTAATCAAAGCCAGGAGTCTGGGATCTATTTTAAGAGATGTCAGTTTACTCCATAGTATATCTCTATTCACCATATCAAATGCTGCTGTAAGGTCTATGAAAGCAGCAAACAGGGGTCTCCTCTTATAGGCATAGTTGGCAATTAGATGGTTCAAGACAAAGCAGTTATCAATAGTAGATCTGTTTTGTCTAAAACCTGCTTGTTCTTCTGTGAGGATGTTGTTTTCCTCTACCCAGATTTCAATTCTGTTTAAAAGGTACCTAGCATATATTCTTGCTACAATGTCAATCAGGCTGATCCTTTTTATTCCATTTTTTATATATGGGGACAACTATTGCCAACTATTGCCAACTTCCACCCATCTGGAATATGGCAAGTGTTATTTATGTGTGTAAAAAGACCTAATAATACAGGACCCCACCAGTTGGGAAATTTCTTAAATAATTCTGCTGGTAAAAAATCCTCTCCTGGGGCTTTATTGCTCTTTAAGCTTTTAATGATGGACTGTATCTCCTTTTCTGAAACTGGTGGCCAGGGAGAGAGTTCTACGGTTTATTAAATCACTATTTAAAATAATTTCTTTATAGGTTCGGTGGGGGCAAACAAGCCCTGATAATAATTCTCCTAGTCCTCAGCAGAGATTGGTATGTCAAACGCAAATCTCCGTTCCTTCAGGATACCTGCTACAGAGTGCCAAAATAATACTGAGTTACAATTTCTGGTAGCCAACTCAAGTTCTGACCAGATTGAAATGGCAAAACTTTTTTTCTTTAATGTTATAGTTTTTTTTATATTCCCTTCTTGTGTGCAGCATCTTAGCTTGTATATGGGTAGTAGGATTCCTCTGGGCAAGCCTCATGGCTGCCTTCAATTTCTTTTTCAGTCATGGCAATCAGGATCAAACCAGTGAGGTCTACCCACATGGGCTTTTTTTGTAGCAGGTTTAGTTGTTAGGTGTTTCTTCAGTATGTTACAAAGATTGGAGAATGCATTGAAGGCTGACATCCAGTCAGTAGTAGATGACTGGATTGTTCTAGCCCACTTAGTAGCATTCTCTGTTTTAAGGCATTCTAATATTGCCTTGATATTGACCTTGGCCCAAATTAATCTTTTATTTTGAGTCACCTCTATCTTTTTGGTGAGCCATCTATCAGCCATATTATATGGTCTTAAATCTGAGCGACCTCGCAATGTCACACTTACAGGCTGATGGTCGCTATTGTCGCTAAGGTGTACTGTGACCTACGAAAAGAGGTCAGCCTTATCTCTTGACACACAAAAGAGATCCAGTACACTACTTGAATTGGTTGAGTGGTATGTATAAGGGTATGTATAATTCTTGTCCTTACCTCCCAAAATTTGGAGATTACCCTTAAAAATTAAGGAGACTAGGAGCAGGCCAGCGGCATTACTTTTACAGTCTCTTGAGAGCCACTGAGGATGGTACTTATCTTGTAGGTAAAAGGAGAGAGAGAAAATCAAAGACCATTTCCTAGGAAGAGATATAGTATGTAACTGAGCGCTACAGATATCACCAAAATTATCTACTAGTTCCCATGAACTTCTGCTTGTTTTCTTTTCTTCCTTTTTCCAATAGTGGAGGAATACGATTTTGCAATCAGTATAATAAGCTTCACTTGTGAATTTCTTCAAATTCCTCAAATCCTCAAACCCAGAACTGAAAGGAAGACAATTTTTCACTGACCATTTTGTGCCTGTAGTAATTGTTTCTGTTCTATTACCATTCATTTTGTAACAGATTATTCTTCTGAACCCAGAAAACTGAGACACATCACAAGCCTCCATTTCGCCAAAGGCACTTCAACCCCATATGTCCAATGCATTATTTGAACCAATATGAATAGTGCTATTAGAAAAGCAATCTCAAAAATGAGACCCAGTTGGATTGTTCTTTCCTGAGCTGAAATGATGCAATAAGGAGCAAAATGAGCTCTTCAAAGAAAGTGCAAAAAAGCCAAGTGGTTTTATTACCATGACATTGAATACTTAGAATACCTGTGAATTTCATTTATAATAATTCAAAGCTAAATAAGAATATTTTTACAGCTAAAGTGATATGCAGTTTTTATTTTAAAATACAGGTGGTTCTGCTTTTGGCCTCAACTATAGTAATGTTCTGATTTTCACTTTGTGACCACCATTTAGACTACATTTTCACAAATAGCAATGAGCAAATTGCACTTAAAGACTAAATTCACATTATATGTGAGGTTCATTGGTCCATCTTTTTTTCTTTAATATCCTGATCTGTTAGATATGCTTCTCATATGTGAGGAGGTTTTCTGTTGTTGTTCTGGAATTTTTGAAGCATTCCATCCTATTTGCATAACTAAGAAGAAAACTCCACTAATTTGAGTGGGAATTTCCTGCACAATACTATATTTAGGATTGAAGGTTCACTTATAATTTGGGCCTTGGTGGTGCAGGCTGTTAAATGCCTAGCACTTAAGTTCCAGCTGCCTGCAATTACTGCAAGCTCGAATCCCACCAGGCTCAAGGTTGACTCAGCCTTCCATCCTCTCGGGGTAGGTAAATTGAGGACCCAAGATTGTTGGGGCAATAAGCTGACTTTGTAAAATGCCGCTTAGTAATAAGGGCATATACAATGGAATGAAGGCTATTGCTGAGCGCATTGGGTTGTATTCCAAAAATTGTAAGCCACCCTGAGTCTTCGGAGAAGGGCAGCATATAAATGTAATTAAAAATAAAAATAAATAAAATAAATAATTTATTTATTTATTTGTTTATAATTGTCACTTGCTAGCATTTTGATGACAACTTTTACATCCTACAAATTATTTATTACTTGGTTCTAATCTAAATTTTTATTTTTATTAGATAACTGAGCATGCAAGAGTTGCAAGCAAACTCTCAGCTGTATTATATAACATAATCAATACTAATCCATTCCACATTATGCAATGGATATTAATATCACAAATGTACAAAATGCTGAAGTGTCACAAAGAAAACATTGCAAAATGAGAAAACAGAATGGAAAAAGAACTATTGCCAGGTTGTCTGTCATTGTCATTGTTGAGTTTCAGAATATCTATCTATCTATCTGGATGTCTGTCTCTTTAGATTGCTTTAAGATGTTTATATAAATATAAATTCCTAACCATAGCCATCAGTTTTTCATACAAGATTATATGCAGTTGAACTCAGTATCAATTTGCTCTTACAATTCTCCAACGAATTAAAATCTTATCAGCCCATTATTCCTAAATTTGTCTAATCCACATCCTCCTGATTTTCTATTAAATAATATTCAGTTTAGGTCATTTTTAATTAGACGTTCATCTTTTTGAATTGATGTTTGGTTCAAGAGATGTTTTACCTTCACCCAGCAATGAATGAACATATTTCTGAGATATCAAACATAAGAGAGAAAACAAAAATGGGAAATAGGATTGGAAAACTGGAATAAGCATTGTGAAAGGGAGCACTCTTGACTTGCTGAATGGAACAAAGGTACATTTTATTTATTTATTTTATTTATGTATTTGTTTATTTATTAGACTGATTATATGGATAGTTATTGCAATACTTAGACTTTTGTTAATTTTTTAATTTTCAAAACTAATGATATTTTCATGGACTGAAACTAATATTGGACATTCCTAATAATTGTCACTGAAATTTAATTCCATTGCATTTTTTCCCACCATCACATACTAAAATTTACAGAGAAATGGGAACATTTTTACAGAAAGCTGCATCTGTGACATCCTGAAATATCCTTAAAGCCTACTTGTGTAGTTGGGGACTTACAGAGATTTTCCTTTGACTCATAGCCAGTGCAGTTGACCTTGTTGTCTTTTTTATTATTTAGTTTCGACTTGAAGGAAATGCCAGAAGCATGGTCAAACAATAGAGCAAGTATTCAAAGAATAATAGAATAAGAAAGAAGGAAAGGCCCTTGGAGCAGGATACCTTCTGTCATTCCATACAAATGGCTATCCAATCTCTTCAATGATGGAACACCCACAACTTCTGAAGGCAAGCCATTCCACTGGTTACTGGTTATTGACTCATTGTCAGGAAATTTCTCCTTAGTTCTAAGTTTCTTCTGTCCTTGATTAATTACCATCCATTGCTTCTTGTCTTGCCTTCAGGTGCTCAGAAAAATAGGTTGACCCCTCTTTGTGGTAGCCCTCAAAATTGGGACACTATCATGTCACCACTAGTCCATCTTTTCACTAGACTAGACATACCAAATTTCAGTCCCCTAATCATCTTTGTTGCTCTTCTCCGCATTCTTTCCAGAATCTCAACATTCTTTTTATATTGTGGTAATCAAAACTGGATGCAGTATTCCAAGTAAGGTCTTACCAAAGCATTATAAAGTGGTATTAACACTTCATATGATCTTGATTCGATCCCTCTGTTAATGCAACCTAGGATTGCATTGCTTTTTTGCTAGCTGTAGCACACTACTGGCTCATATTTAAGTCATTTTCCATTAGGGCTCCAAGATCCCTCTCACAGTTATAGCTATTCACCTATTCTGTATCTCTATATTTGTTTTTTCTTGCCTATCTGTAAAACCTTACTTCTCACCACTGAATTTCATTTTATTAGATAGGGCCCAGTGTTCTAGTCTGTCAAGATCCAGGTGGATCTTGAGTCTATCTTGATTATCCCTATCAGGAAACTGACAGACAAAAATGAAATAAGTTAGAGTAGAAAATTTGCTTTCAAAAACTTAACAAATATAAGGAAAGGTGGAGTCCTTGGTGCTCTCTGAGCTTGTTTGTTTTTATTAAGTAACAGTGGCTTACTTTACAAAAAAGGAGCAATCCCCACTAGCAACAATGATATTACCTAGTCAGGTAATGAAATGTTTGCCAATAATCAGACTTAGAGAACACCAAAGATGCCACAGTTCAAATTGTGATATTATGTTTTATTGGATAAAGGAAAGTTTAAGTATTCCCTGATAAGCCTCCTCTGAAGACCATACAATATGTAATTTGTAGTACTACAACATGGATTTTGTAGCATTGTGATACTTGATAAATAGCATGGGTTTTAATTTGATTTTTTTAATGATGTTAATGGTTTATGAAAACATTGCAGACTGAAAGGTAGAAAGCTTTTTATGTTGTAACTACAGGTGGATTGATTGATGCTTTATAACATTCCCAATTGCAAGGTAAACTATCCTTGCTCTCCAGGTCAGGGTAGACTAGGAGTATGTTTGTAATAGAATGTCTATGGTTTGTCTTCTGATAAGATAGATAACTCTTTAGTGTTGATTGGTTTCTGGTTTGTCTCTTTGTAGACTCAAGTAATATTATGAAGTTTTTTCCTCATTAACATCCTAAGTTTTATGCCTGCAGATTCTTTAGAGCTCATTTAAATGAACACATGTGTGAAATATATAACATGTATAACCTGAAAAGAAATTAAAGTTCAAATTCAAAATTGAAACTTCAAAATTCAAAAGAAACAGACCTAACAAAAGAGAAGGTGGAGTTGAATTATACATAAAAGATCACTACATCTCTACAGAAATCCACAAAGCCAAGGATGACAACCTCCTCAAACCCATATGGGTCAATATAAAAGGAAAAAAGAATGACATTGTTATAGGAGTATACTTCAGACCGACCAACCAAGCAGAAAAAATAGATGAAGATTTTGCTAAACAACTAACAAATGTATGTAGAAAACACACCACAGTAGTAATGGAAGACTTTAACTATCCTGATATCAACTAGGAAACAAACTCTGCAGCAAGTGGGAGATCAAACAGATTCTTAACCAACCTAGCTAACAACGTTGTCATCCAAAAGGTAGAAGAAAAAACTAGAAGAAAAACTACAGTGAACTTAATTCTTACTAATAAAGAAGTGATATGGGGAGCTGAAGATGCCAGAACCTTGGGTGAGAGTAACCACGTCATATAGGAATTCAATATAATGCAAACACAAACAATAGAACATAATCCAGCCAATGTCTTAAACTTTAAAAAAGTTGATTTTAACAAATTCAAAGAAAGCCTAAGAAAATGTCCATGGATGAAAGTCCTAAAGGGGAAAACAACTCAAGAAGCATGGGAAACGCTAAAAAATATGATCATAAAAGCTAGTCCAAAAACAATACCACTGAAAAAGAAAAACAAGAAACCCAAGAAGAAACCAGAATGGCTTACACAAAGATCTCTCTGATAAACTGAAAGACAAAAAGGACAAGTACAAAAAATGGAAAGAAGGACACATAACTAATGCAGAATATCAGCAGACAGTGAGAACATGAAGTCAGGAAAGCAAAGGCTCAGAAGGAAGAAAGACTTGTAACAAAAGTCAAAAAAAATTTTTAATGTTTTTTCAACATATATATATATATATATATATATATATATATATATATATATGTAGTCTTGGTGTAGGTCTTGTAAATGAAATACTTAGCAACGTTGAGAATTTCATCCGTCATCTTCAGGCTGGTGTCTTCAGCTTCGTTCTCCCAGGAGAACGGCTGAAGACACCAGCCTGAATATGACGGATGAAATTTCGTCGAAACGCTGCCAAGGTATTCTCATTCTTACACGGACAAGACCAATACACCAAGACCTACATACCTTACCCGTGAAAATCTACTTAAAACAATATATATATATATATATATATATATATATATATATATATAAACAAGAAAAAAGTCAAGGTTCAATTAACAGAGAAGACGGCAAGGAAGTGACAGGTAGCAGAGAGAAAGCAGAACTGCTTAACTCATTTTTCCATCAGTCTTCACACAAAAAGAAACCATAGCCCAACCTGCCAAAAACCTAATTGTATAATACAGACTAGAAAAAATAAACAAGGAAATGGTTAGATAACATTTCTCTGATCTTGATGAATATAAATCCCTGGGACCTGATGGATTACACCCCAGAGTTCTGACGGAACTGGCAGATGTTATTTCAAAATCATAGTACCATATCTTTGAAAAATCCTGGAACAACAGGGAATTACCTGGGGTTTGGAAAAGAGCTGATGTGGTTCCCATCTTCAAAAAAGGAGAAGAAAACAGACCAATGAAACTACAGACCAATTGGCCTAACATCAATACCTGGGAAGATATTAGAAAAGATAACCAAAAACAGATCTGCGACCATCTAGAAACAAATGAAGTGATAACTAAAAGTCAGATCATGCCAAACCAATCTTATTTCATTCTTTTACAAAGTGACTAAACTAGTAGATCAGTAAAATGCTGTGGACATAATATAGTTAGACTTCAGCAAGGCATTTGACAATAACCTACTTCTTGGTAAACTAGAAAAATGTGGGATATACAGGATTACCACCAGATGGATTTGTAACTGGCTGACAAACTGTAGTCAATGAGTCATGCTTAATGGTACTACATCTACATAGAGGGAAGTAAGCAGTGGGGTACCACAAGGTGCCGAGTAAGCCCAGTACTCTTCAATAACTTCATAAATGACTTAGATTAGGGAATAAAAGGGGAACTAGTCAAATTTGCAGGAATAGCCAACACCTCAAAAGACAAGCTCAGGATCCAAAAAGATCTTGACAGACTTGAACAATGGGCCTATCCAACAACATGAAATTTAATGTGGAGAAAAGCAAGGTTTTACATATATTTTATTTATTTATTTATTGGATTTCTAAGCCCCCATCTCCCCAAGGACTCATGCGTACAGTAAAACAATATAAATATACAATCAAAAGAAGATCAAATCTCATAGAAACCGATAATATAATTAAAACATTAAAACAATTCTAAAAATTCCCCATATAGTCCATCCTCAGTCCAGGTCAGTATGCAATAGTTCTGCTTTATAAAGCCTTAGTAAGGCCAAACCTAGAATACTACATCCAATTTTACAAAAAAGACTTTGGAAAAAATATGAAGAACAGCTAAGATGATTAAAAGGCCTAGAGACTAACACATATAAAGAATGGTTGCAGGATTTGGGTTAGGTAGTCTAGAGAAAAGAAGGATTAGCAGAACCATGATATCAGTTTTCTAGTATTTGAAAGGCTGCCACAAAGTGGAGGGGGTCAATTTATTTTCCAAAGCACCAGAAGGCAGGACAAGAAACAATGGATGGAAACTAATGAAGGAGAGATGCAACCTGGAATTAAGGAGAAACTTTCTAACAGTCAGGAAAATTAATCAGCTTGCTTTAGAAATTGTGGGTGTTTCATCACTAGAGGTTTTTAAGAAGAGACTGAACAGTTACTTGTCTAATCCAGCCCTCCTTCAGCAGGGGGCTGGATTAGAGGAACCCAAGATCCCTTCCAGCTGTATTCTGATTGATTCATGTAACTGATTCATATGTAAAGTGGAGAATGCTTTTGTCCTATCCAATCAACTTTTCTTTTGTATTTTCTTTGATGTGTTAACTGTAAAAGAGAATAGAAGCTGAGCTCATGGTTCCATCTTTGAATGAGAGAAATTCATTTTATCAGACGTTCCAAATAAATTGTAATAAAATGATCTTCCTTTCTCTGTTAGTTTTATTGGATCTGTGAATGCTGTGGCATGAGCCTAGGACCAGATTTGGCTATCATCTCCTATCACATAGCTGAGAATCATCAATCCTCTTGCAACATCTTATTTTGTCAGTTTTGCCAGAACATAAAGATGTCTGAGATAACCTGACACTTGTATGTTGTGCAGCCTTCTGGCATCCAGAATTCACATCTTTCACAAGGTCTTGGTGGTCTAATTTTATGATCTGCATTATTTGAGGAGTCCTTAATTGAAAGACTTTTGAAGGCAGAACTTGGTCCCACAGTGTCAGGTTGCTGTAGCTCAAAACATGTCTTCATTTAGGGAACAGGATAATAAGGATCTGGATGAGACAAAACAAGTTGAAATTGAATCTAATGAGAAGTTATTTGCCCATTTAGCTTCCTTTATAGTTCTGAATGTATGATTCCACTAAGACTTCAGGTAGAAGCGATGGCTAGAGGTATCTATCTCTAACTTTGGCTCATATTCCGTATCAGCCCTTTTAATGTGGGAGGTTCAACAATAGTCAGTCCAAGCTAGATTATAGCAATATATTCTGCATGAGCCTATATCTAGAACTCCAATAGATGTGAAATATAGCAGCCACTTTCTGAAAGGTACAAGCTCGTTTAGATTTATTTTGTAGATTCTACCTTGTCTTCTTATAAGTTTTTGAATAAAGTCAAGATGCTGGTTTTAATTTTAAAAGCCCTACTGATAAAGAGTATAGTACTTTACCAGTACTAAAGAGTACTTATGAAACTGTTTCCTTCAAGATAATTCTGGCTGGTCTAGAATTATCTAACCAAATGATGTTCCTCATTTTGGGAAGAGAAGTAATGTTTCCCATTTTGTTCCCATTCATTGTGGAATCCTCTGCAAGACTAAATTTGCATTTTTGGAAAGTGCTGAAAAAATGGCTTTTCTGAGAGGCCTTTGGAAATTTACATTTACCCTATTCAGTTGGCAATGAACTATGATAATTTTTGCTGATTTTTTAAGAATTATATTCATGAATTATATTTCTCTGGCTTGATTGGTTATTTAATTTATTTTAATTTGTATCTAGAGCTATGTAATCGTGGTTGTATAGAAATACCAGAAATAAAATTAAATAAATAAAAATGGCATATTGCTTATATCTAACTACAACTAGTAATGTGAGATAGAAATCAAATTTGTAGGAAAGGAAATAAACCTGTTCAGATGCTCCAAATTAATATTCTTAACTGTACAAAAGAGAGTATGGAACTCCCTTTCTCTCCAGATATCCCAAAATCTAAATAGCTTTCAAATTTAGGTTTCAAGACAAGTTTCAGCTAAAACATAATTTTGCCAAGGATTTTGATTGAAATCATTCTGCTATGTCATTTATTTATTTATTTTGTCAAGCGATTATAAGAGAACAGGTATAAGTATAAACATAGTTATGAATACATGAAATGGATACATATAAGAAAAATAAAAAGAAAATTTAGTGTATTTCAGCTGTTATCATACTCTTGTATAGTTTTAACTTCTGTAACTTTGTGCTATTTTAATATCTTGTTTTATTGTACTAGAATAGGTGTAATTTCCAGCTGCCCTTGATGGAACATTCATAATTAGACTACCAATGTTATAATAGTGAAACTGTCTAGAAAGACTTTTCAATATTTATTGTTGTATAAACAACCTCAGATATGCAGATGATACCACTCTAATGACAGAAAATGAAGAGGAAATAAAGAGCCTCTTGATGCGGGTGAAGAAGAAGAGTGCAAAAGTTGGCTTGAAACTCAACATTAAGAAAACTAAGATCATGGCATCCGGTCCTCTCAATTCCTGGCAAATAAATGGGGAAGAAATGGAGGTAGTAACAAATTTTAATTTCCTGGGCTCCAAGATTAACCAGATGGGGACTACAGCCAATAAATTAAAAGATGCCTGCTCTGGGGAGGTAAGCTATGGCAAATCTAGACAGCATACTAAAAAGCAGAGACATCACCTTGCCAACAAAAGTGTGAATAGTTCAAATACTTTGGCCACCTAATGAGAAGGAAGAACTCACTGGCGAAGAGCCTAATGCTGGGAAAGATTGTGGGCAATAGAAGAAGGGGACGACAGAGAATGAGATGGCTGGATGGAGTCATGGAAGCAGTAGGTGGGAGCTTAAATGGACTCCAGAAGATGGTAGAGGTCAGGAAGGCCTGCAGGAATGTTGTCCATGGGGTCACGATGGGTTGGACACAACTTTGCAACTAACAACAACAACAACATTATTGCCTAGAACTGATTTTAATTAAAGATAGCTAATTTGATTTTAATGAAAGAAAAATTCACTATTTCCTAACTTCTCTGAATTTTCTATTTACTTATAAAAGAGGAAAATAATATATGGTGGAGTAAATGTCATATTATTGAAATGAGATATTTATTAAAAGCCACATAAATAACCAGTTTTTATAACATCTTATTTATTTCACCATATATTTTTTCCTGTAAAATAGTTGTCAAATATGTATTTATTTATTTAGCAAATTTATATAGTTGCTCATCTCACAAAATATGATTCTGGGCGGCCTACAAACATATAACAATTAAAACCACATAATTCAAGAAACATTATACAAAATAAAAAATCAAGACATAAAATTACTTTTAATAGCTATGATAAATCTTAAAAATATAGTGCCTTGCCAATCAATTTCCACTTGAGGTGTGGGAAACAAAAGATTTTTCAAATCAGAATAGAAAATTGACCTATAATTATATGTTACAAAGAATGTAAAACTATTATTCAAAGCAATAACAAGAGGACAATAATAATGCTGAATTTCATATAAAAGTGCCATGGAATCTGGGGTGACAACTGTGATACAGATTTTAGGCATATCTTCATAACATCTGCATTGTTAAAATTTATATTTTCATTTATATTTTTTATAAATATAAATGGTTTTATGTTTCTGCCTGTAGGTGGGGATGAGTTGGATCATAAAACAGAATAATAAATATTTTAATATAATTAAAATATATTTTAATTTATATTTATATTTTCAAGCATAATATTCATGTTAGTCTATTTTTCTAGAAAGATTTAAGACTGACATTTCCAAACTACCTCAATATACTCTTTATTCCGATATCATTTCTCTTCCATTCAGACCAAAGCTATTGCTTTATTTCAACAGGGCTACTTTACATCCCTTCTAGGTTCTTGTGAAGTACCTCTGGTTTTATTTAAGAATGAAAACTTCATAATTATTTATTGAGCGTACGACTTTGATGAAACGTTTCAATGAACAAATATAATGATCAATTTGTATGCAGATTCAAATGCCATCTTAATTTAGGAGACAAAATGTACTCCTTTTGTTATTTTGACCTTCATACAACACAAAGCTTGAGTGAGTGATTTTCACATATCTCATTGAATATAATGTTATGAAATGATTACAAAAACTAATGCAGTGAAAGAGATATATTTTTTGCAATTTTTTAAAAAAATTAGATTTATATGCCGCCCTTCTCCGAAGACTCAGGGCGGCTTACAATTTTTGGGATACAACCCAATGTGCTCAGCAATAGCCTTCATTCCACTGTATATGCCTGCTTATTACTAAGCGGCATTTTTACAAAGTCAGCTTATTGCCCCCAACAATCTTGGGTCCTCAATTTACCTACCCCGAGAGGATGGAAGGCTGAGTCTGGTGGGATTCGAGCCTACAATAATTGCAGGCAGCTGGAACTTAAGTGCTAGGCATTTAGCAGCCTGCACCATCAAGGCCCTTATTCAGAATGATTGCAAGAGACTGGACATGCATTTGTCTGAAATGGTGTAGGGTCTTCTGCTTGAGCGGAAGATTGGACTAGAAGACCTCCAAGGTCCTTTCCAACTTGTTGTATGATCCATCTTGTTATGTATGTAGGTTTGAAGTCATTGGTTTAGTTTGAACTGTTCTTGTAAAATGTTGGAAATGATTGGTTTAAAAGTCGGAAAACCCTTCACTCTGATTGGCTGGCAACTGCAGCTGCTGGCTATAAGTAGCAGCTGCAGCCCAGCCAAATTGGGTCCGTTCTGAGCTGTAGTCACTAATAAACTAAGAGCTTGAAGCACTCCGCGTCTGTCTCTTCCTGCAAACTTAACACATCTCATCCCCACCTACAGGCAGAAACTTAACATTGCAAAGCCTTTGACCAAATAATGAAGTCTTGGACTGAGCAAGCGAAGTTAGAGCTACAGGCTTGGTTCGCTTGTACAGATGGGAGTGTTTTTGAAGCTGCTTCAGCAGACTTGGATGAATTCACTGATAGTGTGACATTATGTTAGCTTTTGTGAAGACATGTGTGCCTAGCTTTCAATATATAGAAAAATAAATCTTGCTTCACAGCTAAGCTTAAGCAGTTACGTCATGCCAAAGAGAAGGCCTCTAGGAAAGATGGTGGAATTTTGTACAATCGGACCAGGAATGAACTACAAGGGAGATCAGAGTACAATAGCTAAGACATCAGTTCTCAGCTAATGAATCAGCAACTTTATGGAGAAGCCTGAAGAACATCAGTGGCTATAGCAGAATGTCTTCTATTTTAGGTTTGAGAGGAAATCATAGTCATCTGCTGCTACCTTCCTTATCTCTGATACACCAACAGTAGCCTACACATATCCCTCTAGGTTCCCCACCTCTGATAATCTTAGAAGATGTGTGAGTCTATTTCATAGACAAAAGATTGGAAAAGCTCCAGACCCTGATGAGTCCTTTTTGTAGACTTCAGCTCAATATTCAATACCATCATTCCAGAAATTCTTCACTCTAAACTGATTCAGCTAGTTGTGCCTTTCCATACTTGTAAGTGGTATAGCTTTTTGACAGATAGGAAGCAACAGGAGGAGCTAAGGAAAATTAGCACAGTGTATCTCAGAGCTGTGTGCTCTGTGTGTTCTTCTCTGCTTGCTATCAATGACTGCATTGCTAGGGCTCCCTCTGTTAAAGTATTGAAGTGTGTAAATAATACAACAGTCATTGGTTTCATTAGAGACAGTGATGAGTCTGCAAATAGATAGGAAGTTGAACAACTGACCCTGTGGTGCAGCTGGAACAATTTGGAGCTGAATGTGCTTAAAACTATAGAGGTGAGAGTGGATGTTTAGGAGAAACCCTGCTTTTCTGCCACCTCTGACTATATTTGACAGCACAGTATCAGCAGTAAAGTCCTTCAAGTTTTGGGGTCTATAATCTCCCAGGATTTGAAATGGATACTTAACATTAGAACTATTTAAATAGGCAGAACAAAGGGATGGGTTTTTCCCCTCATGCTATCACTCTGCTGAACACCTAATTCTCACAGTATTGTCTAATGTCTATTTACCAATGTTACATGTTATTATTATTAGAATACAGAATAATAGAGATGGAAGGGATCTTGGAGATCATCTTGTCCAATCCTTTATTCAAGTAGGAAATCCTATATAATTTTAGACAAATGGCGGTCCAGTCTTTTCTTAAAAGCCTTCAGTGATGAAGTACCCACAACCTCTGAAGGCAAGCCATTCCACCCGTTAATTGTTCTCACTGTTAGGAAATTTCTCCTTAGTTCTAGATTGCTCCTCTCCTTTATTAGTTTCCATCGTTTCATGTCTTGCTTTCTAGTGCTTTGGAAAATAGGTTGATCCCCTCTTCATTGTGGCAGTCCATCAATTATTATCCTTCTTATTTTTTTTTACTATTCCATCTTATTGATACTATTGTTATTGTTAATCTTCAATTCAATTCACAGTCTGGGATCAGTAAAAACTTAACTGTCCATCCTAACCAAAGACATAAGAGCTGTTAAGGTAGCACCTGAGTATATAGGGAGTTCGAAGTAAGTTGGGTTTTTTTGTGTGTGAAGTCAGGATATTCAAGTTTAATAAGTTCAAAATTTCCATGTATCTAGGTAGCCCTTTGGGTATTGCTCCAAGAGCTTTTATTACTATTGGTTCAACTATTGATTTCTTCCTCCATAATCACTTAATTTCAACTTGCAAATCATATTTTGTTTTTTTGTTTTTCTAGTTTTTTCTCCTCGTTTCATGCATCACCTGTTATTGCAATATCAATGAACTAGACTTTTTTCTTTTCCATAATAGTGATGTGGCCCAGATGTCTGTCTGTTTAGATCTTGACTTGCTCATTTTCAAGAACTTTGTCAATTTGGTACTCCCAGTGATTTTTGCTACATTCGAACCCAAATTTCTGGCAAAGCTTCCAATGTATGATTTTGGCAATTTGATGTTTTGTTTCTCCTCCAAACCAATGGTGGTTTCTTCCCACCATTACAACTGATGAAGTTTCTTGGATGAGAAATGAAATGTTTTGTTCTTCATCCTCAAGGAAAAAATAATCCAGATGCCTTTTGAAAAAAGTCTGTGGGATATAATTTTGACATTTACTATCTTGGCTAGAGTAACTTTCTCCTATTTACATTATTTATTATATTAGTAGTTTCAAGTTAATGTTCCTTCTGATCTTGCAACAATGCAACTATATTCTGCTTTGATTGAAGGATTTTTATTCATACCCTCATTTCTTTCTTTTCTCTAAATAAAAATGGAAACATAAAGCAGATTAAATGTGAAAGGGCACAGCATTTCTTTATTTTTAATATTTATATTAAAAGTTTTTCATTTTTCTTTCATCTGTATGAGAAGCTGCATTTACCAACATTCAAAGTTCAAGAAGGAAAATGATTAACATAAAAATGTAAATTAATTTGAAAGATATTCCTATCATTTCTGCCCTTAGATTCCAAGACAACAGTGTCAATGAAGAAACGCTTGTTGAAAATAGTGACAAGAAGACAAGCCAAACCCTTTCATTCTTCTTGTTTTTTGCAGTGCCATGTAATTCTAAGTTCCTGTATGGTTTTCTCTATAGCATTTTACACAACTAAATATATGGATGTAAAAATCTCACCAGAAAGAAATTTCTTAATAATCATGAAAGGCAACAATTGGAATCAGAATTAGTGATAAGCAGCCTGTTTTAAAAGTTTTCTTAACTGCATCCAAATGACATTGAGGAAGCTGAAACTATCACTGAGCAACTGAGTCACCATAAAAACATTTACAAACCTCTAAAAATATTTTCTTTCTAATGAGCAGTCACTGATCCTGGGAATTAAATATAATGGTTTACTAATTGCCTAGGATTTGAAAGATAAAATGAAGTTTATTAAGATATGCAACAGTTGCATGAATTAATTTTAATCTAATTATAATGCTTTTGATTCAATCCTTAGGATTTAAATTTTATTGAAAGACTTTCACATATCACATCAGGGGTTCCCAACTCCCAGGCTGTAGACCAGTACTGGTCCACAGCCTGTTAGGAACTGGGACACGCAAGTGAGCGAAGCTTCATCTATGAACGTGTGGTTGCGGTAACACATGAAACCATTTCCCCCTTTCCCTACAATTTTTTCACAGGACCGGTCCCTGATGCTCAAAAGGTTGGGAACCACTGTGTTACATGATAAGCTCTGTGATTAGAAATAGAGATACGCTCAAATTATCTCATTCGATTCATGAGTGAGTTTCTAGCAGGCCCTCCCTTTATTCTCCACCTGTATAGTATGACCACAATGCTTTCAACAGAAAGTTATAAAAAGTGCAGATATAAGGTTCTGTCACAGATGTAAAATTCCTTTGAACTCCATAAAATCTTGGATACACTCCAACTGAAGAGCAGAGGCACATTTTAATGCTTTCTGTGGATTAGTGGAAAGTGATAACCTTCCAACCCACAGTTTCCAGGCTGTATATAAATATCAGATTTGTCTGTATTCATCATGCTTGATAGGAGTTAAAAGTAAGCCTTATGGTAAAACACTTGGAGATAAATGCAGAAGTATAGATTACACTGAGTTTTAACTGTGTTTTCTAAAATACTATTTGTGGAAGGTTCCCGTATTATTTAAAATGTCATTGTCTCCAATTCAGGTTCATAACCTCTATTTCCCTTGAGCAATACTGACTTCCAAGGTACCCATTTCAAAGTTGTATTTCCTTTTCAGGAGACATTCCTAATGATTTACTGTGCTTTCATAATCCAGTATATTTAGGGAATAGGCAGTATTTAGATTAATACATTCTTTAAAATCATATAAATAAGGAGCTCAGCAAGCAAGATGCATAGTGACCTTACCTCTATCCACATGTAGATTATTTCTGAAATATGTAGAAATCATTGTATGAGAACAGCATACTCTCTTTTTCCCAATGCTAACTGAAGTGTCAATTTAATGGATTGAACTATTAAAATGATGCTATAGAGCACTGCACACCAGAACAACTAGACACAAGAACAGTTTTCACTCTGTTAAACAAGTAATTCCCTCAACACTGTCAAACTGTTTACTAAGTCTGCATTACTATCACTATTACTAATCCTCCCTTCCTTTCACTCATCTCCTCCACTTATGACTGTATGACCGTAACTTTGTTGCTTGTATCTTAACAATTTTTTGACTGTCTCCTAGTATGATTTGATTGCTTATGGTACCCTATGACTATTATTAAGTGTTGTACCTGATGATTCTTGATGAATGTATATTTTCTTTTTATATACGCTGAGAGCACATGCACCAAGACAAATTCCTTGTGTGTCCAATCACACTTGGCCAATAAAGAATTCTATTCTACTCTAAGGAGCATTTCTTCTTTGAAGCATTAATTTACCCTCTCAATTCATTATGGCTGCAAAGCATTTTTTTTCTTTATTAGAAGTCAAAGCTACTTTACCTGAATTTTCAGGAATAACAGGGCAATAATCATGAACTACTTTTCATTTTCAGATTTTAGAAATGAAAAATGGAGGACAAAAAAGTATAAGCAGGAGAATACTCAATTTTTTTTTACAATGGATTTGATTTCCTAATAATTCCATGCCAAAATAAATGCTTCTAGATTAGGAAGATAGGTACTTGGTGAATCTTAATTTTTTTATTGTTATCTCTGGAGTGCACACTGACTATGTTGTTATATTTCAGGCACGGTTGTTGAAAATTAAGACATAACTTCCTGTCATTGTATCCTTCCATCAATTGTATGAGAGTCATAGCGGAAGCTCTCAAATAGAGCATAGTTTAAGAAACAAGGAACACTTCAATCCAAAAAGCAACGATCTAGATCTTGCTTACACATATGACACAGCACTTTTCTCCCCCACTTTCCCCACTGGGATCTTTGGTGTTCAAAGAAGAAATGATGAAGTGAAATATTATTTAGCAATCACCCTGCTTCACATACAGAATGTGATGAGGGACCCCCACAACACCTCCCACTCCATTACTAATCCACCCATTTGATTTTTTTCATTCCTTTCATAAGAAACCTATTAAGAAAACTGACCGCAATGCATTTTGATAGCCATCCTTTGAGATACCATCGCTATTTCATTAATTTATAAAAAATAAAATTCCAGAAGGTATTAAACATGGGTAAAGCTCCCATGTAAGTCCTCTCACAGCTACAGTATTAGTATCATCCTGGACATATCCAAATGGAATGCATTGTGAATCGATTGATTCACAGGAATATTAGCCTTATGATTCTGAGTGCTATGTGCTTTTTCCAGAATTTAGGTACAGCTTTTTTTTCTTAATAAAATAAATGAAGCAGAAATGTCATTGTACTTTTATAGGAAAACCACCCATTAACATATCTAGTGGTTGCATGCCCATCAGCCTGTTTTTCCAAGCTTTATTCTGCCCTCGTTCCATTACTGGTTCTCTAATGTCTTGACATGCAAGATAATGTAGAAAGAGGTCCTAGAAATTTTTTTTTTAATGTAGGTGCTTAAGATTAAAGTACCCTGCTCCCCCTCACCTGCCCATCCCAAGAAGTTAATTATTTATTTAGTCATGAAATTGGCAAGACTGTGCAATTCACCGTTGCAGCTATGAGAGCTTAAAATGAGATGGGAAGCAAACAAAATAATTATACAATAGCTGTATGTATCACCTCACAATGAGATGGGCAGCAAACATATGTGTGTGTGTATAAATCTTGTCAAGACTAGATGTCTAGTGATACTAGCCAGATTTCTGAATTACTCTTCTGTTAGTATAAAAGGAAGGAATTTCTGTCAGTGCTTTTTTCTATCTATAATCTGTGACAAGTTCCACTGTTCACAGTAGCCCACCCTGCCTTCTGGAGTAGTATTTCAGGGACGCTCAAGAAGAAACTGAGGAAGGGAATTCCCACTCTGGAAAAAAAAAGAACAGAATACAAACCAATCATGAAATGAGTTAATGTTGCCTCTTTCTATTAAAGTGTATCGATGGCCTCAAATTCTTCCCTCTTAAATAGAAGGGAATTCCAAAGAGGAATTTTACAATAATTTATAGTATGTAGGATTTACCATTAGTGGTGAGAATAGGTTCTTTCCTTTTTTTTCTGTATTGTTTCTCACTTTAACCTGCAAGTGAAAACAGTGGGTCTTTTGCCAAGAACTACTTTAAAAAATTTTTTTGCTCATCTCTATTATATAACTCCTCTGATTTGTTTGACAACTTAATAATCTCCCACTTACCACCACTTCTTTCTTTTTTTGTTAATATCCAGAATATCCAGCTTTGGACTTCAGATTTCTGTTGGCAGAAATGGCAGATTGAAGATCCATTACCATAACAGAATAAAGAACCAATCAATAGACTGGCTCTTCATAATTTTTTCTGACAATGAGAGCACTTGAGATCACCCAGAGATGCTTCCGAGAGTTGTTCCTCATGAGAGCCCATTAGACAGCAGTGGGTTTAGAGGTCTAGATGAGGAAAGTCAGTGCCTTCAAAAGGATGCTGGGTTTGTGTATATACTTTTCCTATAACTTTTGGAAATTGGTTATGTAATTGCTTTTCAGCTATTGGGAACCTTTGAATCAACGTTATAAAACACAAGGTGAGTTTCCTTCAATCCTCAGCAAAGTAAATGTTAAGGATTTCAACAAATTTCTTTTAGAATAAACAACAAAAGGGTGATTATAACTTTGTGTTTGGAAAGTTACAAATGGGCTAAGGATCCACCTGATTTGAAATAATATTTTGGAATTATGTCAGAATTCTTTCCATTGGCATGCTTTTGTTTTAAAGTATCTTAAAAACATGGTAGGATGAGACTTTGAGAGTGGAACACTGCAGGAAACCAAAGGAACTAGATTTCTATTAAAGAAGAACACTTAAATCTGACTTACTAATACAGAATGAAGCAAAATATTATAATAATGGATATATTGAAGGATATTTTTGAACAACAAACGCATAAATTAGATAGATGGTACAGTTGAAAGATGTTATAAAATGGTATTTTTTTCGTGACAAGGTTGAGACTTACCTGAAAGTGCATTTTAAAATGGCACGTTACAATATGGAAAAAGATACCATATGGGGCATATAAAAATTATTTATCTTAATAAGGGATAAACAAATAACAAACCAGGAAAGTAACCTGAATAGTATTTCTATATTGGGTTTTCAAAACATGCTTGTTTAAGCTTTGAAGAATTTTGGGAAAAGACACAAAGAAAACATTGAAAAGAAATCAAATTCTAGGATATTACCTAAAGGATTAAAGATCAAGATTGTTAAAAGTAAAACATTTGTTTTTTTTCTTTTCTGCACTTTTTGTTTTTATTATCATTATCACTAAAAGTAACAGATAATCTCCACAACCTAAATGTCCTTTGGTTATAACTTGGTTTGTAAATGCAAGAATATAAGTTATTATTTACCTTGTAAGATTATCAAATCTGAATTCCTACTAAAAAAACATAATGTCTATTGGCTAGGCATAAAGACATTGCAGTTGTTTAAAATCCCGTATGATTGCATAGATTCCTAATGTCTGAAAAAGATAGGCAAAACAATAATCTTGTTTCAAGATTTTATGGTCTAACATTGTTTCATCCTGTAGCTGAAAACAGGATTTCTCTGCTGATGCACTTTCTGTTTCTCCCATTGACGTCAACAGCTATACGCAAACGGGTGCCTATCCATCATCCTAGTGTCAGAGAGCACACTTAGCTTCCACTGTCCTGCTTCTATAAGGCTGAGTAAAGTCAAGCCTTTTATGTTGCCAGTCAGGAGGCTTTTCAATGGTCCTTGAACAATGATTTCTGTTTAGACTACATGCTGAAAGCATTTTATCATTATTAGGAATATGTGCATATGCATTCGAAAACAGGTTATTTTTTCATTCAACTGTAGAAATGATTCCAGTTGGTATGCACCAACAGTCTTAATTATTTTTTAAAAAAATTCATAAGAAACTCCTGTATTGATAATCAGGATTAATATTGATTAGTTTGTAAAGTAATCTGTGACACCATTAGAATGTTTGAGAAAGCCAGTATTGTGGAAGTCACTTTAATATGGATTCTAGAAAACATGGTTTTCCAGACCTTATTAAAAAATTACATGAAGCATTTACTTCCAAAGCAGTAATGCATAGTTATAGTTATTTTATACATTATTATATATTATTATTTTATATAAGTAATGCACTCTTTGCAAAGCAGCTGTTTTATGCAATCATTATAGTGACTCCCACAGTAGTCATTACATATATGTTTCAATGTACAGTATGATAACTCAGTGCGCCTTTGTCTTCAGAATGTATCTTCTTTGGGCATCTCAAAAACCCTTCATTTAAAATGTTGCTGCTATGTTGTATTCCTGAAAATTTCTTTTATCTTTCCATCAAATCCCCCAAAGCTCTTTTTTATTATGGAAATCTTCCAAACAGAATTAACTAATAGCATTGACAGAAGGGCCGCCTTTGGGAGGACAGGCTGCCTTTCAGGCCTGGCTCTCACCACCCTTTCGCTTGCATGCTGCCCTCTTGCTCTTTGGTTCTGGTCGGAGGACATGCCAGTTCCTGGCTCTGGCCTTTTCTGGGGCCTCCCCACATGCCAGGTCACCACTGTGAGAATAGTGAGAGCCCCATGGGCTAGAAGATAAGGCTGACGGCGGGGAAGATCCACTCCAGGCTTGCTGCACTAAGCCGAAGGACCGCCTCAGCAGGGGGGGAATATAGACAGTGAGGCTTGGTCACCTTTTGGCCCAGCTTCAGCTTCCAGCTTCAGCCTTCCAGGTGCAAGGCCTGAGAGAAAATGCCTCCCATGAGGGCCAGCCACTTGCCCATCCACTGGCCGGGCTGGACTGGAAGTGGCATGTGTCCTTGTCATGGCCTGGATGCGGGACATGAAGCGGAGTGGAGGTCCAGCAGGCAACAGACCAGAGCAGGGCCCAAAAGGTGGCTGAACCTCACCGTGTCCACCCACCAAGAAGCCTGCAGCCGCCATCTCTTTGCTGGCATGAGAATCCTCCAAACACTAGTCTTTGCCAGCGTGAGAAGCCTGCAGCCACCACTCTTTGCTGGCGCGAGAAGCCTGTAGTCACCGATCTTTGCCAGTGCAAGAAACCTGAAGCTGCCAATCCCAGCTTGGTTCTGGCCAGCAAAGAGATGGCTGCTGCAGGCCCTTCACACTGGCAAAAGTGGTGGCTGCAGGCTTCTCACGCTGAAAAAGACCAGCAGCTGCAGTATTCTTATGCTGAAAAAGACCAGCTGCTACAGGCTTCTTGCATTGAAAAAGAGTGGTGGCAGCTTCTGGCCAGTGTCTCAGAGCGGGGTCATGTGCCCAGCTGCACCAACAAAGGCCAGAAGTAGCCGCTTATTTCCTGCTGCAAAAACCTTTTTAAAAACCCTGTTAGGCAGCAAGACCCAGCAAGAGATGAGGTGTTGGAGAATCACCATTGCTGTTGCTGCACCAAGGTAAGTCTAAGGGTCCAGCCACTGCCACTTTGGCCCACCTGCGCCACCCACCTTGCCATAACATCAAGTTGGTGACACCCACTCAGTCACATTACCCCTCCAGCCACACCCACCTGGTTTGTAGGATGAACCAGTTGTTAAATTAGTTGGATCCCACCACTGCATATAGGGAAACTTTGAAATAAGTGCTATGAGGGTTAAGCAAAATGACAAAGAGAAACAAAATAAATTATGTGAAAAAAGATTGAGGGCCACTTCTGAATTGTTTTTATATGTAATTTTGGTACTGAGAATTAACACACTCAAATCAAAAAGAGTTGTTAGATGTAATTTATTTAAGTTCTATAGAATTCAATGAAGCTAGATTTTATTCTGGATGCATCTAATAGAGTAAAAACAATTTCTTCATCATATATTGTTGTGACACAATTGGCTTCATAAGAATTGCATTGGGAGTTGATACATCTGCAAAGCTACAGATATAGTGTTGAGGCCAGTGGTGCTATTCTACTGGTTCAGCCTGGTTCTGGCTACCAGTAGCACTGAAGATCAGCGGAGACTGAACCAGTTCTCTCTGAGGACCTACTATTGGGCCCACTTGCCCACCCAGGCTCCCATACTGACCTTTATACCCTGCTTTTGAAGTACAGTTGCTTTGCGCAGCACAAATTGCTGCATCAGCTGCTGAAGCTACAGGGAGAGTGCAGGATTGCAGATGGGTAGGAAAACCTTTGCACGTGCACAAAATGCATGTTTGGCACACACATGTACGCAAAGTGTGTGTGCATGTGCAAAGAGTGCCCACCAAGCCATGCCCACTGAACCGGTGGCAACCTACTTTGCAACCCACCACTGGTTGAGGTTCTACGTAAGATCTCTAAAGAATTTTAACTCTTAAAATATGCTGTTAGAGATTAATCAGAAAAAGGCATTATCCATCACATGGATTGAGTAATTCTTTCTGAAAGGATCTACTGTATATTATTATGTCATACCATTTTATTTTATTACAGTAAATGCCAAATATTATAGAGTCTAGATTATCAAAAAGCCCACCTTGCTCATTGAGTAAGTCATGTGAACTTGGAGCTCTGCTTTATTCAGAGGAGCAAATCAGAACTCTTGGATGATTGTAACTCTTGGATGATTCAAGTGGAACATATCTTAAACAGCTTGTTAACTCAAGAACAAAAATTATTTCCACGACTAGGTGGAAATATTTATTATGCAGCCTATATCTTCATGTCCATTGAGGACAGTAAGAATCATCAAACAAATGAAAACGTTTGTTGGGGAAGCCGATTTTACTGTCTTGTATCATAATTGTAATATAATTTTAATATTACTGAAAGTTGACTTAGCAGCCCAAACATCATCTGGCTACTCCAATAAATGAATGAAAATATGACTAACAGGTTATGGAGACCCCCTTCCATAGCTTATCATTCATAATAACCATAGAGTCTTGATTTGTCCCTTAGACTGAGCCAGAACTCGTAGTTCACAAGACATCCTCAACAAACCAGATGGGGTCTGGATATGTAGGTTGTGGAATTTCTAGGTATATAGTAAAATTTGCCTTCCAAAATTGCTTTAAATTAATGAAGTGTAGTCTAAGATTAAACGTATCAAAAGAACCATTTGAGCTGGAAAAGGAGATAATAATATCTCCTTTTAATAATATCTCCACTTCAGAGGATTTACTAGCTGATTGATAACAGTTCAATTATTCTAATTTGGCAAATTAAAAATCATGTGCCAGAATTTTATATCTGAGCTTTCCTTCCTTCCTTACGTTCTGTATGATTTGAACTAAGAAAGTAAGATTATATAATCATTAATAGCCTATTAACATGTATTATTTTATCCCTTATCTCACATTAGATGGATTGTCACAAAACAAACTTATACAGCTATGAAATTATATCAAAACTGCTTTCTTCATTTTTAATTCTGCATGGATTCAGAATGACTTGAAAACTTCAGAAGAAAGATTAAAAATGTAAATAAGCAGGGTTTCTTTCCTATGCAACTGATTGGACTTCCCAAATCTAAATGTTCACTTCTTCTAAGAATCAGAAATAAGCATGGGAAGAGAAAATATAATGCACTTAAACTTCCTATTTCCGTTCTTAAAATATTACCACTCAATGAGTAATTTTTTGTTAATTACAGAAGTTAGAGAACAAAACAATGCAACATAATTAAAAACATGATGCAATTTATACCTGTATTAAGAATTTAAAAACTCCACAGAATCAGATCAAAAGCCAAGTTGAGTTTGGTTCTGTGTTTCATAATAAGCAAATTTCTATGGGGTAGATATGGACTCCTACATTTATCTTCTTGCCAGATATATCATCTTTGATGGCCACTGTTAGCCTTAGATTCATTGATTTATTGATTTCAAAAATGTCATCGTCCTTGTCTGTTTCTTCCTTTAGTAACAGCTAAAATTTAAATGAAATTTTCATTTTCATTTTAAGAAATATTAATTTTAACAATAAATTCAATTTGATTTTTTTAAATGAAAAGTTGCATTATAACAATACAATGTTTACAAGTATAAATTTGTTCAGATTTTCAACATTTTAACAAAATAATGTGATTTTGATAAGATATACGTTATATATAATAGTATCACATCTGGTAAATTTATATCCTTTACATTCTATTTTTATGCCATCCATAAAACCATATTGTTTGATTCAACACTGTATTTATAAGTAATACATTACAGTGTGGTTCTAGTTTCTTCGATCTTTTAGATAACATGAATAGCTTGATTAGGTTCCCTGCCTCAATTTCGTTTTTAATTCAAGAAGTCCCCTAATAGATAGGAAATTTCTGAAGGCATATTTTTAAAAGCATATATAAACCCCACTGAAGATAGATTGTAAGGGAACACTTGGTGATCTGTATCCTATCTCATTTTTTAAATATAACAGGTAATAGATGACCAAGATAAGAATCAGGTGGTATACTAATAACATCCAAAATAGGCCCCAAAATGGTAGATATTTTGATGAATATCAGATCATTGCTAAGCTGTTCTAGCATTATTTAATTATGCAGGTATAAAGACAAAATATTTCTAATTGAAGATGTTTGCGCTATTATATAATATAATTTTGATATTACAGAAGACTTCTGATTAGAAAATCTGAGGTTTTCTATAATATAAATTGTTTATCTTGTGCATTTGACTGGAGGTATAGCTTCTGAAAAAGTCTAAGATATTTGCTAAACTAAACTAATTTCTTCTATATGTGCACATCTGGATGGAAATTCAAAACATCTAACATATAAATTATATTTCAATATGCAAAATCTGAAATGGGTTAGTATTTTCTTCCTATGAAATCTGACCATTTAAAGCATATCAGAAATTTATAAAAAGGCTATGGAAGAAGGAAGGAAAATTGTCTTAAAATTACCAGTTTAAAAACACAGAAAGAGACGAATGTAACAGTTCCTTTAACACTTGAATACATTTCTGGTTGACCAATTTCCTCTCATTCTCTTTGCAGCTTTGCAAAAAACTATATCCTTTCAAGAGACAAATCTGCAGATTTCCAGCCCAGGATGTGAACATTCAAGGACATGTTTCTTGTTTACTAATTTGTAGAAGAGCCAGCATAATCGTGACAATTCTTTGATCATTCATTATTCACAGTGTTTCACTTTGCTGCACATGTATATGCATGTTATATATCTTTGGCAAGGACAGTCTATTTAAGGCCCAAAGTTCACACTTAAATATTCTTGATTTTCACATTTAATTCCAAAACAGCCCCTACTATAAATATGATTGTTCAGAATACATGTGCATACATTTCAAATCTACAGTTCACATATAGTATCATCTTTAAAAAAACAGTTGAACAGTTGAGATTCATTCTTGAATTTAAAAGCCACAAACTTCCATTGTATATAGCAGATTCAGATATTGTTTTCAGTTTCTATTCATTACAGAGTTACGGTCATGAGCCACACTTCTTTTCAGAACAATGTCTATAGTGCTGGAGAAGTTATGTTTATACTAGATATGTGTAGTTACAGAAGAATCTAGGTTCTGCTTGCCAAAATTGTCTTTATATGTATGTGTCTGTCTGTCTGTGTATACCTACACATACACATGCACACACATGCACACAAGTACGTGTAGATATACGGTACATATAATATTTCTATTCCATTCTCAATTAAAAAAAGAAAAACATGGTGATGAATGCTGAGTTATACCAAAATATCACTTCTTTTGCTACACCATACCACTAAACCAACCATGGCAACTGTCAGAAGAATTGGAATGAAAATCAAAGGAACCAGAATTTTATCAGGAGGATCTTCCCAATGCACTTTATCTGAGGTACAGTTTGTAAAGAATTGTCTATGGATTCCAGTGATGAAGCCTTCAGCCAGTGGGTTAGGCCAAAAGCATTTTGCTGTTGAAACCTTGTTTTCTGTACATTGAATAAAGTTGCTGTAATACCTGAAAAGGAAATAATATGAAAATAAGAAATACATTCTCAAAACACTGCTGAAAACTATTTTTTTTCTTTCCTTCCAATTTAATGTACACCTAGTTCAACAAGTTTTAATATCAAAGATTCTGCTTCTAAAATATAAGTTGCAGTAGTTTTTTACAGGTGGTCCTCAATAAATGACCCTAAAAAGAAGCAGTAGCTTTTTATTAGTATCCTTGAGTAATGACTCTAATAGGAACTGCTAAGCAAAGCAATCACTAAGTGGGAAGTCACATTGTAACTGTGCTTTCTGTCTGGAAGGAGATAAGAGTAGTCAATTACACACCTTTTCAGCATCCCTCAGTCACATGATCACCATTACAATCAATATGATGTAATTGGATTGGGAATTGCAAGGGTGTTATACAAACAGCTTATAGTACTCTTTTGGAATATCTTCCTCTCCAATCTCTGCTCTATGGTGGGGGGAGGAGAGGGGGAGGAAAAAATGAAAGCAATCTCTCCTGTGTCTTTCCCACTTCCAGTGCAATAACACTGCTTTCCATGTGTAGAAAAGCAAACAGCTCGCTCTCTTGAAATCCCTCTGCAATTTCTCTACTCTGGGGGTGGAGGGAAGAGAAAAAAGCAATCAATTTCTCTAGGCAATTTTACTTTTTTTATCACCAACATGCTGCAAATGGCCACTGCCCAAGCTAGGCACTAAATGAAAAATGCCTGTATTTTTTTTTCAATAAAACTGAAACAGTAACTATACAACTCGGATTATGATGTGTGATTCATTAATCATATGCTTCAAACATCATGACATATGTGTGATTATATATACATATGAATAATCAGTCTTATTTCACTGATGCAAAATATGGTTTTACCATATTTTTCTATGTGAGAAAAGTACATGGAGTGGAGGGTAGAAAGGAATTGAATATGGCTCCCAAAGGATACACTACCCTTCATACACACCTGTCAAAGAGCGACGGAGGGAGGGAGTAAGAGAGAGGGAGGGGCAGAGGGGTAGGGAGAGGAAGAGGGAGGAAGAGAGACCAATCTGGCTGCTTTTGATATGGAAAAAATAAATTAGAAAAGTTGTTTATATAGCTCCCATATCTAATCTAGATTGGCTCAGTTTAGTCCTGGTGATTTTATTAGGATTTACATTCAAATTTCATTTATTGTGTTTATATACTTGTTGAAGCCAGTAAGACTTGCTGTACTGAAATTAGTTGAGTTGGCTGAGATTAAGGGACAAACCTATATGATTATTCTAAAGTATGACATATAAAATTGCTCTTTAATCTCCACTAATTTCAACATGTATGTGATTGCTTAAAATAATAATTTACTGTATATATAGTAACTTAAACTTGTTTATATGCTTCTTGCATGGAAAATCAACAGAAATGCTCATAGAGAGTATAATAACATGAACAATTCACTAGATGCTTGGGCATGAATTATAATAGAACTGTTCAAAAGATTTAACTATAAATCGTATATATGGATTTGTTTCTAAAACCTAAATAAAGCCCTTTAGGAATCCACTTAGGAGGAGTTGCTAAAATCAACATTCTCAGAAAAATCCCTATTTGCTTTCTAATAATAGAATATTGTTGTTACTGACTGTGATTATGGAACCATCTTCGCTCACCACATTACACTTACAGTAACTCTTTCAAGACCAAAGACACAAATACCAGTGCTAGTATATACACCAGTGTCACAATTCCCAAGAACTTTTTGTCATGTATCTCATTTCTTCCAATCTTTCCTTTCCACACCAATTTAATGACTTATTGCTTATAATAAAAATGAGAAATACCTAAATATATAGCACTAATCATGCTAAATATCTTCTAATTTAATTTCTGCCATTATAAAGCAATTTATTAAATATTGTAGCAAATATAATAACTATGAACCTGAAATGCATAACAAAAAATATTCATTCTATTGCTGTAGGCACGCATATTTGAATGAGAAAAGATCCCTTTTTAATGTCATTGGAAATCTGCATGATACACTTTACAGCATGTAATTTTAAACTATGAAAAGATTTTACTTCTTAATATCATATTTGAAATTTATGCTATATCAGTGCACAAACCTGAGCCATTCAAATTATGCTATGCTTCACTTTCAGTAATATCAGTAGGGCAAATTATCTGCAACAACCTCATGTCCTAAGTATATAGAGTTATTATTATTTGAATCTCTTAGATTGATTTTATTGTCTACTACCTGACTCCTGTTTAATCATCATTTCAGAGATATTTCTTACCTAAGCAGAGAAACAAATGGGCAAAAAAGCAATTGGAGTGGAAGCAACATCTGACTTAGCCAGCTTCACCACTAAATTTCCTTGTGGGAACTTGGCAGGGAACATCAGAAATATTCCTTCCTTTCATTAACAGAGGAATTGAACCAAGATCACATGAAGTGTTAGTACCATTTTATAATCCTTTTGTAAAACCACACTATTGCACCTCGTTTTGGTTGCTACAATGTAAAAACGATGTTGAAAAAGTGCAGAGAAGAACAACAATTAGGGAGCTGGGAGCTAAAATGTATGAAGAATTGTTGCTGGAATTGGGTAGTCTAGTTTAATGAAAAGAAGGCCTAGGGGTGACACAATAGTAGCGTTTCAATGTCGAAGGGGATGCCACAAAGAAGAGGGGATCAACTTATTCTCCAAATCACCTGAGGTTAGGATAAGAAGTCATGGATGGAAACTAATCAAGGAGAGAACCAACCTAGAATTAAGGAGAAATTTATTGACAATTAGAACAATTATTCTGTGGGACAACTTGACTTCGGAAGTTGTGGGTGCTCCAGCAATGGAGATTTTTAAAAAGGGATTGGACAATTATTTGTCTGAAATGGTATAGGGCTTCCTGCTTAAGCAGGGGGTTGAATTAGAAGATTTCCAAGGTCCCTTCCAATTCTGTTATTCAATTTAACTGTTAAAAAGCCAAATAATTTATGCTTATAATATTTACATTCTGAATTGAAATTAATATTTACAGTTTTTCTTTCAATCTTTTATTTTCAATACTTCGAGCTGTCTGAGTAATAGAATGTTGATAATCTTTAAATATATATAGATCATATACATATCACTGTACTGAAATAAATAAATAAAGCTCATTCCTATTAGTCTCTTTAAAGTTATTTCTCTACTAATAGCAGCGTCTCTGTTTTCTTTTCTGTTCCCACTATTTGTGAGCCCATAGACTTGACTTGAAAATCTTCTTCCTCCTCCTCCTCCACTTCTCTTTTACTTTTCTAGATATTTCACTTTTATTAAATTTGCTTTCCCTATCTACCTATCTAAAGACATCTAAAGATAGATAGATATACTGTATGTATATGTATAAAAAGTACCTTAAACTATCTACATAAACATATCTTTCTACTCCAATAGAAATAAAAATTTTCCTGTTTGTTAGCCTATTGGCTTGATTTGAAAATCCATTCATTTTCTTAATTTATTTTGTGAGATTAAGCATATATATACATTCTTGAAAAAAGTCTTATATTTTTTCAACTGGAAGAAAATCAGCTCCTTCATAAAGTATGGTAGATTTGTCCCAAAGTTGGTAGATCAGTAGTTGTTTATTCCCTTATTCCCTCCTTATTTAGAGTAGTTTACAAACTTGCCCTTGGGCTTCCATATTTTTGCTATCTAATTAATTTTATATTATTCCCCTGTACTGCTTGTGGCTTGATTAAGCCCATTGGTATATTAGAACAGGACACTGTTGTAGTTATTTGTTGATGGATAAAACAGTGTGATCATTGCAAAAATAGTTTTGCAATGTTGTCACAGATGTGCCTTTAATCTCTACCTATTCACCACAAGCTTGATATAAAACTCAACAGAAGATTTACTTCATACTTTATTTTTCTTTTTGACAAAACGTTTACACTCCTAGTATCCTTGCAGGTGTAAGTCAGGAAGGATATACTGAGACAATAAAAATGTTAACATTGGATTGTTCAAAAATCTTAAAACCTTACTTATTGTAATTTTGTTGACAGAATTATCATCAGCAGATTGTCAAATACTTTTCTTTTGTTATAAATATCTGCCGTTAACATCTGTGTTTGTAAAAAATAGTAAACAAAGCAGATGTATTTATAAAAATGGTCTAATAAAATTGTTTTGCAAAAACAGATTTTCAAAAACAGATTTTCAGTGATACTGCTCTACATTATTTGGGATAATGTAAGAACGTCTTATATTTATATTTCCAACTTTAAATCAAGAATGAAAACGTATGATTTTCCCCTTCTTCCTGCAAAAATTATTTTATCCTTGTGGGCAAAACAAGCAACATGAAATCTATCTCCTAACCAGTCTCAATGTATACTTAATGGGAAGTTTGGCATGAGAATAATCAAGTCATGGTGTAGTGATTAAGGCATCAGGCTAGAAACTGGGACAGTGGGAATTCTAATCCTGCCTTGAGCATAAAACCAGCTGGTGACTTTGGACTAGTCTCTTTCTCTCAGCCTTAGAAAGGAGAAATGTAAACCACTTCAGGGAGGGGAAAACTTTTTTGCAAGAACTTGCTAAGAAAACAATTTGTCCAGGAAGTCTCTGGTATAAAACACAACTGAAAAGAACAATAACAAAAACAAAAAAGCTAACAAATCATTTTTGCTGAGATTCAAATATAGAAACTGCTACAAAGTAGTACCTAGAGCTACCAAATGGTGAGAAGGGCCAGAGAAAATTATTTTGCCAGCCACATCTAGCCACAACTTATTTCTTTACATTTTCCTTATCCTTATTCTACTCATATCAGAATTTACTTATGATAATATATTAATATTTTTATTTTTTGCACTATATATTTGTAAAATGAAATGCAAGATATAAAGTTTATATTCAATAATGAATAAATACTCACTAGAATGAAAAGGCCCTTGAGAAATAGCCTTATACAATCTTATACAATCATTTGTTTAGTCCAGGGGTCTGCAGCCTTAAATGTTCAACAAGCCATTTGGACCCATTTCCCACAGAAAACACCAGGAGCCAAAAAACCTGGGTGGGCGTGGCCAATTCAACATCCCTCACTCCCACCCAGTCACATGATACCCCCCAGCCAGCCTATCCAGGTATCTCTGTGTGCTCTCTCTCATCTCTTCTCCTCTCTTTCTCTTTCATCTCTTTCTCGTGTGTCTCCTCTCTTTCTTTCTCTCTCTCTCTTCTTCTCTCTTTTCTTCTCATCTCTCTCTCTCTTCTATCTCTCTCTTATTTCTCTCCTACTTCTCTCATTTCTCTCTCTCTCTCTTTGTCTCTATCTGTATGTGTGCCCTCTTGAACAATTTCCAAAAACAGGCAAGGGTTGGTTTTTTTCTTTTTTTGCTTATGTTGTTCTTTCTTCTTCTTTGGGTGCTTTTTACCATATGATTTAAATCAAGAGTCATTTCAGGTTCTCAGAAAAATGAAGTTCGTTCATCCCCCTGCTGTGGCTTCCTGTTGGCTGAACCCACCACTGGCTGGCCCCACTCCTCGCCCTCCCTTCCAATCACTCCTCACCTGAGAAGGTAAGGGTGACAGTGGCAGATGGAAACTCACTCCATATTCCAGAGTGGGAGCCAAGCGCCCCTGTCTTGCCTCTTCTTCCGGCCCTTGTTGCTGCTGTGTGAACCTCGGTCACTCGGGGAGATGTGCCCCAAGACACTGGTCTGGCCCAGCTGCAGCTGATGCTCCGCATCGTAATGGGCTCCAGGAGGAGGGGACACCGTCTCCCCCATTGTGAAGTGCGCTAAATTTAAATGTGCTGTCCAAGGCACTGCAAGAGCAGTGAGCAGGCCATGGAGGTTGCAAG
Organism: Naja naja; assembly: GCA_009733165.1. Taxonomy (NCBI): domain Eukaryota; kingdom Metazoa; phylum Chordata; class Lepidosauria; order Squamata; family Elapidae; genus Naja; species Naja naja. The sequence continues at coordinate 83,545,643 of CM019155.1, read as the reverse complement.
AGCAGCGGCATCAGCTGCAGCCAGGCCAGGCCAGTGTCTTGGGGCAGAGAGCAAGTTGCACATCTCCCCAATTGACCAAGGTTCATGCAATACTTATAAGGGCTGGAAGAAGAGACAAGTACAGGGGCACTTGGCTCTAGAATATAGAGTGAGTCTCCATCTACCACCTTCGCCCTTACCTTCTCAGGCCAGGTGAGGAGTGACTGAAAGGGGAGGGTGAGGGATAGGGCCAGCCAGTGGTGGGATCATTCAATAGGGAGCTGCAGCAGAGGGCCCAAAGAACCGCATGCAGCTCTGGAGCCACGGGTTACCAACACCCGGTTTAGTCTTAGTTCAACATTACAGTGGCACTGAAGAAAGTGACTTACAACTGGTCCTCATACTTACAACTGTCACAGCTTCCCAATGATTACATAATCAAAATTCATGCACTTGATAACCAACATGTATTTACAATTATTGCAGCATCCCAGGGTCACATAATTGCCATTTGCAATCTTCCCAGTTATCTTCTGGCAAACAAAGGCGATGGAAGAAACCAGATTTACTTGTTTGATTCACTTAAGAACTGCTTATTAATTAACAACCATGGCAAAAGTCAAAAAATTTGGCATAACTCACTTAACAACCATCTTGCTTCACAACAAAAATTCTGGTCCCAATTGTGGTTGTAAACCAAGGACTACCTGTAGATTAGTTAAGAATACTGGTAGGATGCTCAGCTGTGACCTTGTTAGCTTTTACTAGTATCTCTGCCACAGGAAGAAATCAGTTATTGTCTCTTCTAGTTTTTTTGAGACAGTTTAAATACTTAACCTTAAATTATTAAATACTGTAAAAATTTTCAAACTTTAAAAAATGTGAGAAATTAGTTTGCCACATTACCTGGGATACAAAATATATTTCTTTGTTACACACTAGTGGTCAGTCAGGTTTGCTGCTCAGGTGTGGCTGGCTATGGAGATACTTATTTTCCTATCTGATTTTAATATCAAGGCAAAAGTCTTAAAAGCAGTAGTGGTTACTTAAAGCGTCGCATTAACATATTAGTATTTGACAAAAAGCAGCTGAATTTTTCTTCTGAAATCTGAAAATCTGAAAATATATCTGTTTTAGGAAAGGGCTGCACTTCTGGAAATTGTTGAAGCATTCCTTCCAAATAAATTTCAAAACATGCATAGCAAGATCATTGTATTTGCTTTTGGAGAGAGCTAGATTGCCAATGGATTTCATAAATAAGAGATAGAGAAAACCTTGCTGTACTGAAATTAGCATTAGCTCTCTCTTTTTTAGGTGTTAGCACTTCCCAGAGTCACAAACCTCTCTTTTACAGAATACCTTGTCCTCCTATTTTTGCAAAAATTACTCTGTTGTTTAATCTTAACATGTAAACACTTTAGAAACCAATTTAAAAGGATTCACTTCCGTAACATTAGCTGTTACAGCAGAATTAAGTTGTTCTGTATAAAAAAGCAATTTAAAATCTGGACATTCTTAGAAGCAGAAGTGATTTTACTGTACTTGAAAACAACATGTTCAGAAGGATTTTATTTTTCCTCTGGGATTTCCTCTTTAAAATGCAGCCAACACTGTTTATCATTGAGATTACTTCTGGCTGAAGAATTAGTTTTATGTGGGAGTTAGGGTTTTAGAAAATTATGAGCTAAAACATTTGTCTGCATTAATAACTGCATGGTGTTTTTACTGTGTTGTCTTCATGCCAGAGTCTTGTTAAGTGCTATGAAATAAAGAAAAACAAAAACAAAATGAGATAACCAAGTCCTCCTTAGGAAACAATACTGTTAATTGCAACTTGAAAATGTGTTCGGTTAGCTGTCATCTCTCAGATTTTATACAGATTAAGTGCTTTAAATTAATAGGTTTCCTTAGTTCCTAGGCACACATGATGTACATGGCTAGTTGTATGGAAGCCAATTCATTACCTTTAGCTCTGCCCCCACAGTCCTAATCACTTCTGTGCTCTTTATTAGTTTTGTTCCCAAATCATATGTGAACTACTATAATTTATTCCCAAAATATGGTAATGGCCCTAATTTTAGATTTCACTTAGGCACAGGGTATCTTTGGGGTAATCATTACCATTACAAGATGTATGTATGTGCACGCATGCAGCAATACATGTGTGTGCACATGTGCACGTGCGTGCTTATCAAGTCAATGTTGACTCTTAGCCCTACAATTTTTGTCTGCCCTGCAATTTTTGTCTGCCCTGCAATTTTTTTAACAAGGTTCCATTATGCCATTGCCTGCTTCTAGGAGTAACAGAGAACGACTGCTCAGAGTTACTCAGTGAGCTTCATATCTAAGGAGGAGACAATAATTCTGTCTCCTGACCTCTAATCTGGTGCCTTAACTAGCATACCAAACTAGCTTTGAGGATAAAAAAAAAGGATGGGAAGTACCAAAAATATTCCCAGGAAGGCTGTGGTCCAGTGATAATTTGTATTGTAATGGTAGTGAAAGAAAGGAGAATGAAAGAAAGGCACAAGACATTCCCCTTTTTGCTTCTTTTTCTGAGATATTTCAATTCATTTCAGCATCACAACATCTTATTCTGTCCTCCTGAGCTGCTCCCATGGAGACAGCCATTATGTCTCTCTAATGTTATCACCTGCGCAGCTTTATTTTAGTTTGAAAATGCATAGGAGACAAACAACGCTCCTCTACTGAGTGACTCTTTTTTACCATGTTAAGTTGCCTCTTTAAAAATAAGTTGTTTCATGTTTTCTGTAATAAAGATATGAAAAGAAATATAATAGAGCAGTGACCCCTAAACTTTGCAGCTAGATGGCCCAGCTGGGTGGGAACTGGCCTGCGTAAGCAGCAGACTGATGCACATGCACACACAGCCCTTATACGAGTGGTGGGCCACCACATATGTGTGCAGCTTGACTGGCGATAGGCTGATGTGCGCATGTGAGTGCCCTCCAGCCCCCACTCATGCAAGTTGAGCTGTGCACATGCACAGGCACACTCCAACTCACTTCGGTTCAATTCCGAATAGGCCACGGCCTGGTAGGGGGTTGTGGCCTGGGGTTGGGGCCCCCTGGAATAGAGGAATATTTAATCTTAACATTAAGTTAAACTGAAGAATGTATGGTAGCAATTGAGTGTCTTTGGAGAACAGAGAGTTGAAGCTATTTTAAATATCATTGTTTCTAGCTTTTGGTTCACTGTAGCAATCTGATGAGATGTATGAAGCATAAACCACCAAGATCCCAAGGCATCAACAGCCATTTGTTTCATGTATGAGAAACTTTCATTTATATGTTTTCTTAAATTTGGCCATCTAAATTTCCCCTTCTGACAATAAAGGTAAAAGCATGTTTTTTTTAAAAAAGTATGCAATATTTTAAAAGCCTAATTTTTAAAAATAGGAAAGATAAGTTTCCCATCCCTGGCTCACAGTACTCTTACTGCAGTTGCTTTTATGCAGGGAAGAAGAACCCTTTACATCATGGTGCTTTTAAAATCTTTTCCTTTTTCTCTATTTTTTGTGGGAAATAACATTAAATAGAAGGCATGGGCAGTTTTTGCAGTGCCACATGATTGCCTGGCCCAATGTTTTAATAATCCATGCTAACAATTGAAGAAGAAGGAGGAGGAGGAGGGGAGGGGGAGGGGAGGGGGAGGGGGAGGAAGAACCTCTACTGCCACAACTGAAATGGAAAGTGAGAAAATGCAATTTAGAATTTCCTCAGAGTTTACTGATATTTCATAATGTCTACTCAAATTTTCATATAATTTAAAGAAAAAAAGTAATCAAAAAGACAAAGAAGACTGACAGTAAATAATCAAGAGATTTATTAAATAATTGTCATTAAAGGAATAGCAAATAAGGTTAAAGGTCCATTCTCAGATATTAGAATCCCTACACAGACTTCTCTAGGTTTTGGCCAACCAACATGCTACTCTTCTGCAATTTCTTTCAACCACAATGAGGAATCAACATTTGCATTTGAATGATAAATCTAGAATTGTAAGAATTTATATTTATTACACTTACTCAAATGCATGTTCCAGAAATCTTTGCAATAATTCCTAAAATCTCAAATGCTTTTTAAAATGTATATTTACTACTCAGAAGTATCATAAAGAAATTTAATGATGAGTTGTGTCAATCCACTAGTGATACATTTCTTTTACTACCTCCTCAGGAAATAGCATGATACATATTGTAAGAATGAGCTGAATCGAAACAAAATAAAAATACTTTGCTGTGAAGTATTATAATTTTGGGGATGTGAAAATCCTCCACATCTGGATATAAAGTAGTTATTTTATCCAAAGAAATAGTTTGGAAATTGTTGTTAATTCATATCTGGCTTTTGCATTTCGTTTTGAGATAAATGTCAAGAGTATTGACTAATATATTAAATTTGTATCTGTTCTTAGAAGAAAGCCTAAATGTGATCAGTTCAAACTGTAACTATTTGTAGGCTTCATTACCTTACTATAGAGGTCCTGCAGGGTTTGTTTGGGCTCAGACTGGATGGCGCCAGCAGTGTCCTGTTTGGTGTTGGCTGGCTGGTTTGCTTCAGGGATTGGGTCATGGCAGCCTGTTTAATTTGTCTCAGCTTGTTTAATTTGTCTCATTGGGCTGAATTGCAAGCTCCACATTGATTGGCTGCCAACGCTGCCTTCGCACCCCAATCCCTGAAGCTGTTCATTCAAATCAGCCAGCCAGCAGCAAGCAGGAGGCTACTGGCACCACCCAGTCTGGGCCAAATGAAACGTGCAGTCTTTTATTCAGATGCTGGCAAAGCTGTTTTCCTTATATCTTCAGCTTATATTGTTTGAATAAGTATTGACACGAAGAATTACTATAAAGCATTTGTTTTTATAATCATTACAAATCTGCAGAATCTTAATTAACTCAAAGAACAACAGCCACCAATGTGTCGCAGCTGCCAAAAAAGCTAACACAGTCCTAAGCTGCATTTAACAGAAGGATAGAATCAAGATTAAGTGAAATGTTAATATCACTTTATAATGCCTTGATAAGACCACACTTGGAATATTGTATCCAATTTTAGTCGCCACAGTTATAAAAAAATGTTGAGACTCTAGAAATAATTCAGAAAAGAGCAGCAAAGATGATTAAGGGACTGGAAGCTAAAACATATGAAAAATAGTTGCAGGAATTAGGTATATGTCTAGTTTAATGAAAAGAAGGAATAGAGATGGCATCATAGCAATCTTCCAATATCAAGGAGCTATGACAAAGAAGAGATGGTCAACCTTTTTTTCAAAGCACCTGAATTTAAGACAGAAACAATGGATGGAAATTAACCAAGGAGAGAAGCAACCTAGAAATAAGGAGCAATTTCTTGATAGAACAATGAATCAGTGGAACAACTTGTCTCCAGAAATTGTGGTAGTCTTATCACTGGAGGTTTTTAAGAAGATATTTGTCTAAAATGATATAGGCAGCCTTTTGTGTGCCAGGGACTTGTTCTGTGAAGAGTGATTTTTCCAAAGACTGGGGATGGCATGGTTTCAGATACTGCCTGGATCCTGCAGTTGCATGGATTGGGCTTTGCTCACTTGGGCCACAGAACAGTGCCAGTCCATGGACAGGGTAAAAGGGACTCCTGGCAAAGAGTCTTGCTTGACTAGAAGACCTTCCAGGCCTGTTATTCTGTTAATTATATAAATATTTTTAAAGGTACATTTTATTATATGAATATGACAGTAGCTAAACTTTTTTTAAAAAAGAGTAATCCTACACCAACAATACTTTCATTTAAATGTTTAGATTTTGATTCATGCAGTCATTTAATTTTTTCGCTTAATTAATTGTATGTTTTGCAAACCATTTTTATTATCAATATCACATTAAGTTGAGGGTACAGAAACAAAAACACTAGGCTCTGTGTCAAAACTTATGTCTGGTTTTCAAGCACAATATATTTCCTTAACTAGCAATATAAAATACTTCAACACAATTTGTTTGTCTTCAGTTAATAGTATCAGAAAAGTATTAGATTCCAACTAGAAGAAAAGAAAAAGGGTTTTTTAAACCAGCAAGCATTTTTTGTTTTGAAAATTCACAGAAATGTTAAGTCTGAAATAAAGCATACTATTCAATCCCCAATGTATAAGATAACTCTCAGATTCACTATAATATTCTCTATAATTCTATAAAATAATATCTTAATTCCTAGCCTAATATAATTGTATTCATACAGTATGTCCATATACAAACAAGATATGAAAAATATTAAAGATGAAGGGATTAATAAAGAGCTGACAGAATTGAACAAAATATTAACAGGAACAAAGGATAAATTGATTAAAAGATTATATTGTTATTTATTAGGTGTCAAGCTGGAGAAAGAACAAGTTAAAGAAACGATGATAGCATAGGCAATTTTTTTTGGATATGTTATAGAATTGGATAAGTGGCAGAAATTATGGGATAGGAATTACAAATTGACAATATGGAAAGCATACAAGGAGAATTTGTATAAAATGTTTTACAGATGGCACATAGCACCAGCAAAATTAGTGAAAATGTTTAAAGACAAATCAATTAAATGTTGGAAATGTCATCAAATACCAGGAACATATTATCATATGAGGTGGACTTGCACAGAGGCTAAAAGGTATTGGACTAAAATACACACATGGTTGGAAAAAATGATTAAACATGTAGATTTGAAGCCTGTAATATTTATTTTATTTATTTATTTGATTAGTCAATTGCTTACAAGATAATACGTATAAGTATAAACATAATTATAAATACATGGATGCATAGAAGAAAATAAAAGAAACAATAGGACAGGGACGGTAGGCACTTTGGTGTGCTTATGCACGCCTGCTACTAATATTCCTATTAGGAATGGTACCAGAAGGTTATAGTAAAGAAAAGATTTACTTAATCACACAAGATTTACTTAATTAACAGCAACTAGAATTGTATTTGCCCAAAACTGGAAGAGTGATAAGATACCGATAGAGGGAAACATAATTGAAAAAATATTTGAATGTGCAGAAATGAATAGACTGACACTAGAAATTAAAGAAAAAGAATAGTCTGAATATTACATGGTATGGGATTTGTTTTATCAATGGATAGAAAATAAAACAAATTAAAAGGGACTGGATGTATTTATAAAGTAATAAAAGAAATTAAAGTAATAGATACATTGAATTGCATTTATATTATTTACATAGGAATGTTATTATTGTTGTACTGTTAAGTTTGACAAGAAGAACATTATTAATGGTTAAATAACTGAAATATGTACCTAATCGACGCACGATTCAAATGGAATGGATTTGTTGTATATTAAAAAAATTTTAAAAATTATTTAAAAAAAGATTAAAAGTTTTCTATCCTAATGTATCCCAGATGATATAAAAGGGCAGTAGGAATGAAAAGTTAGTGTAGAAATTCTATTTTTTAAATCCTTTACGTTCCTGCTTTTACAACATCTAACATCCCTTTAATTGGTGAGATATTTAGCTGTCATCACTTTACATTGTTTTTTTTCTACATAATTTTCTTCTCTCTCCTTTAGTAAGAAATGCTATGCCAAGGTTACAAAGTCTAGAAGATTATATAGGTTTTTATCTTTTTACTATGAGTACATCTGAATTGTATATTTAGGTTCTTCTAATAATTTCATAATATTTTTTTAAAGAAACAGCAGTTTTCAGAAAACACTCAGAAATAATTAATTGTTCTATTGTTTTATTTCGCTCTGCATAGAATGATTTATGGGCCCAACTAGTAGGAAGATTTTTTAAAAATCAAGGGAGATTTTGGTTATGGGGACTATTAGATCTGCAAGGCATATTATTTAAGCCCATCTTAAGTAATATGCCTTGCAGATCTAATAGTACATTTGGCTATGAACTAGGCAAGGAAGTGATTGTATTAAACTGATGATACAAACATAGAAAATATACCTTTTAAATGAAAATTGCTGTGGTTAACCTAAGGATCAAAACAAGTAAATTCTGAAAGAAACACACAAAATGAAATGCTGCATATAAGAAAACCACAAAGGGATAGGACATGACAGGATAGGGATCTGGGTAAGCCTCTACTGAAGGAGGAAAGAGAAGAGAGTGACTAAAGCAAGATAGATGGACTCAGTTACAATAGTAATGGGTATATTGTAGGAAGACCTGAAGGGCCAGATTAGGGACAGATAAGACAGTATGTAAATTTTAAAACTTATCATTTTTATCATTATAATTCTTATCATTAAAAAAATCTATCTGGTTGATCTGACAGTAATTTGATGTCATATAACCAATCATAAAAGATATAATCTCTGTAAGTGACAGCATATTTATGCATATGAAGAGTAACAGAAATTATAGGAAATATGGAAAAGGTTGAGAGATATACAATTCTACAATAAAAGACTTAAAGATGTACATGATTTATCAGCATGCACAAGCTTTTTCATAGACTCAATAAGAGATCTGGACAAAATGTAAAACTACCTATGACACTTATCTTAATGTTCTGCTCCATAGTCAGCCGGACAAATATGTAGAATTATTTTTTTCCAGTTAAAAATCTGAGTCTTTCTTCAGGAGCACATACGGAAGTTTAATCTCAGAAACCAAATTGAGAAAAAGAATGAATTTTCAAGTCAAACCTATGGGCTCACAAATAGAAAAAAACATAATCATACTCTTCTGGGAGCGGAAAGGGAAATAGAGAAGTTGCCATCAGTAGATAATTAATTTTAAAAAGACTATAATAGGAATGAACTTTCTTTGTTTCAGTACAGTGATATGTATATATGTATGTATATGATCTCCATATAATTAAAGATTATCAACATTCCATTACTCAGATACCTTAAAGTATTGAAAATAAAGAACTGAAAAAATGATAATTCTTAATTTCAATTTAGAATGTAAACATTATAAACATAATACATTAAATTGAACATTACAAAAAGAACTGCTATAACTCACCCAAAATATTGGTTGTATGATATTGGTTTCAATTATAAGCTAATTATTTAATATTTAAAAACTCAATTTATTGTAATTCTTTCTCCCTCTGTGTGTGTGTGTGTGTATGTGTGTGTGTAATAACAAAATAATGGATAGTAGACATACGGACAAGCAGGCAGGCAAGCAGACAAAAAAAAAGATAGACAAATACCTGGAAAATTAAGAAAGGAATTAGTAGTAGTAAGGAAGAGAGGAGGAGGGGAGGTGGTGGTGGTGATACTTAGTAATAGTAGGGGAGAGAGGAGAAGGGGAGGTGGAGGTGGTGATACCACTTTTTAAACATTTGCTAATTTGGGGTTTTTGTGGACATTCAAGCTCACTTAAAATCGCATGCTATAATTGTTTTGGTTTCTGCTTTATAATAGAGTCTTTCAGGCAATAAGCAATATGGAAATAATGAACCTGAAATTCTTCAGATTTTTAAAGAATTTCTAAAATAGTACCTTTGAATGCACTAAACTACATCATTAGAAATTTACCTCTGTGGTTACAGCTTTTCATAAATTTTCCCCTACTATATGAGAACTGCTTATAGGTTAAAACCATGTCTCAGTTAATTCCTATGAATTTTATAAGGATGCCATCATAAATGAACTCCTGAAAACTATCTTTCAAAACCTGAAGGATGGCTCTGAATCAGAACTTCATCTAATTCCATAACCCCAGATGATTTCTGTAAGATTCTTTTCACTTTTAAACTATACTCCGTTGTTATGTACACTGCAATTGAGAACTCTATTAGTAAGCAATTAGTATGGGATAGTATAATAGAGGCATGTAAAAGTTTAAATAAAATATTTACTCTCCAATCACAAACAAGCCACCTCTTATCCACATAACATGGAACTTTTTATTTATATATTCAACACCATAACAGTCCTAAGTAAAACAACAATTAGCTTATTTGTGCTATAACAAATCATTGTTTAATTCAATCAGTTACATCTTTTAAGAAAGAAGTATCATTATTATTGTAGCACCTAAAAATAATTCCAAAAGTAGAGCAAGCTTACTAGCTTTATTCAAGCATGAGCATGTCTCATTACCCACATCAGTTTAAAGATGAATTGATTAAAAAAATCCATTACAACTCAAATTCCAGAGGGAACATTATCAAGTATATCAGCTATTTTAGTTTCTTCCAATTTATGGCTATGATTATCCTCTTTGGAATTGGACCCAGACAGTCTGACTACATTTTTAAATCTCACAATTCCTAACCATGATGTGAAAAAAGAGCACTAAAAGAGCAATGTCCTTTCCTATGTGATGTGTTTTCTCAAGAGTAGGCACTTCCTAAAGAAAGGCAGAAAAAAATTAACAGGATATGGCAGCTGGCTGTTAGCCACAGAATAAAGAAAGGTCCATAATGATAAAGGGCACTAAATTCCCAGGAGCAGTAGAAACCACTGCTACTGAGAAAATGCATAAGCTCCTTTTAAAAAAGTGGGATAAATGAACTTGGCTTCCAATTTCTAAGTCTACAATGGAAAATAGTATTTTTTAAAAAGAGAGTTTTTAAGGAACATTGTTAGGTATTATCATATATACTGTATGTGCTATACTGCCATATAATAGCTATGCAAATCGGGTAGAAAGAAATATAACAAGTTTTAACCAAGAGAATGTACAGAATTTTAAATGCATTTAATGAAGGGGTAATGGGTATGAAAAATACACTGTTTTCTTGTGCTTAGAGAACTGCTTGGATATTCAAAATTACTCTGAAAAGCCAGAAACAGCTGCAATAGTAGACCTAGGAAGAAGAATGTTTGTCTCTAATCTATTTATAACTGTACTTTACAATTCACAATTGTCTAATTAGACTCAAATATTAATTCTACTTTCCAGCTTGCAATACTTATCACAAAATCAATCAACATCCTAAATACTTTTCCACAGTACTGAAGAATTTTACCAGCTAGGACAAAATAGAATTTAATGTACAATGTTTGGCTGATTTCTTTTCTCATGGAATGAAATCATAACATCCTGCAAATCAATCTAATGTAACTAAACATTTTTACTTTCAGTGTTCCAGAGATAAGAGTCCTACATTTTGAAAATGAAACTTAATCATTGTTAAGCTACCCAGAAGTTTAAGACAATGAAATTAGTTCATAAGTTTTTTTATTAAAAAAAACTTTTATATTTCTATTTAAAACATTCATTCCCAACCATTCTGTCTTTAAGCAATTCAAATTATATTTCCTTCCTCCTTTTGTGATATGGATTAAAATAATTTATACTTAGGATTCATATAAGACAAAAGGCATAAGCTACTTCTCCATTAATAATACTTCACTGATAATTAATAGAGAATAATACTCCTCAATTAATGAAAGCAAAATTATTCCTAAAAATTTGAATACAAAAGTAACAAAAATTAAGTAACCATTAGACACATAGAATAATATTAATTCAATAATATAGCTCTCACTTCAATTTCCATATATCTCTTAATCCACATTTACTCCACACCATTTTTAGTGTTTACTATGCAGCATGGTAAGTCAAGGCAGTATTTAACAGATTACTTACAGAATGAATTTCACCAACATTTCACATTTAATTTTATTTATTTGGCAATAGGTTCTTCGGGGCAGAATTTATTCTTAGATCAATAAGAACATTTGTCATTAAATTCTTTCAATAAATTTCCTTCAGTTTAAAGAACTTTAGATATACTTACAGTGGAAGTTAAAAGTTAAAGCAAACACCAATTAAAACTGTCCAACAAAAGATATTTCCCTATTGGAACACTCCAAACTCTGATTTCCCCTTATCTGGTGCTAAAACTTTCTTATTGTACAGTACAAATATATTCTTCTAAAACATAATAAAACAAAAGTTAATATATCATTTTGCCCCTGTACAAAATAAAGTGGCAAATAGTAAAAATAGCAGCTTATTCCAGTTTCATTAGGAAAATGATTTGAAACTTTGGCTATTTTTCTCCTTTAGTGCAAAGAGTATTGAACTGAAATGTCCAAAAATATGACCCCTCTCAAAGTTCCTATATAAAACCACTCTGTTTCACCTCAGCAAATTTGTCATTTTCCTGGATTAAATGGCCTTTCAGTACTTCTAAAGATTGAGAGCAGCCACCTGGAAAATACTTATCGTTTCCTTCTTTTCTTAGAAAATAGCAAGTGATCAGAAAAAAAGCAGAACAGCCATTCAGCTGTATCATTCTTTGGTAACTAAAAGTCTTATCTTTTGCCCAGGCATATATAATATATTTTTCATCATTATAAACTAATGAAAGTATAAAACAACATTAATAGATTCCAAATTTAATGCAGACTATGGAGGGGTAATAATATGAATATGGCAAAAAGCTATATCTTTCTGAAGAAATGTTTAACCACTAAAGGAGGGAGGCATTAGTATTTTATTCATTTAAGAAGTGTTTGGCTAATGAATTTTTAAACTATGTTTTCTAATATAGTGCTTATCTTACATTTTTTCAGTTCAACAGCACAACCTGGTAACATTTTCTTTGCCTTATGGTCTCATTATATTGCCTCTGTTTCACAGCCTACATCAACCTAAAGTATGTTTGAGACAATTTGGCAGTAGTTACAATCTAACAGGCTTTATTAACAATATAGTTTCATAATATAGTTACAACTTCACCCAACAACAATTGGCCACCTCCTGCCACTGGAAGGATGCCCTTTTCCTTCCAGATGCTGGGAACTGGTTTCCATGGAAATAGGTATAGTGTCATTTCAAAAAATCATTAAATTTGTGTTTACACAGCAGGATTAATGCTATCTTGAGAGCAATTATTCTAGAGCATAAAATACTTGATTTAAATTGGAGAAGAGAGCCAGGTACTGCCAGCTGTGTTCACGTTAGTTTCTATCACCACTGAGTATAAGGTTTTTTTTACTGCTTCTGCTAACAAGCTTTTTGCATGTATTTATATTTTTATTATCGGTAGTTTTATTACTGGGGAGGATGACTTTATTTTGCCTACTGTATTCTTGCCCTGTGGCTATCATTCAGGGTCTTTCTGTCCACCGAGATACAACTAGACTCACTAGCTGCAGCACAACTTCAAAATGGAACTCAGTTATCAGTTGTTTTTCACCTGATGTGCCATCTCTATGCCTGCATTATTTACTTGTTTGTTTGTTTATATTTTGAGTTCTAGACTACCTATCTCCCTCAAGGAGGGACTCTGGGCAGTGCAAGGAAGGATTCTGTGCATCCTGGTAATTGGATAACTTGCACCAGTCTTCCAAGACATGCAGTTTTCCAGACACCTGCTTATTCTCTAAACCTACCACACGAGCAAAATTGGTGACTGTTTTTCCACCAGTGGGAAACACTTGCTGGGAGGATAACTAAGCTGGGGGAATCCACCAATCACTTTTCTTAATCTTTTCCAATTAAAGAGCCAATTAAGACACAAGGCTAAAAAGCTGGAGATTGTGAGTTCTAGTTCTGCCTTAGCCATAAAAATCAGCTGGATGACCTTAGGCCAGTCACTCTCAGTCCAGCTTACTTGTGGGAAAAATTGGAGGAAGGTGTGTTGGATTAGTTTTCTGCCTCAAGCCATTTGTAAAAATAATAAAAGTGAGATCCAACCAAATGATGCTAAGAATAAAAGGAAGGCTTTCTTTCTGTGGAAAAATAGGGCTCAGCAGTGGGACAATAGTTTAAGCAATTATCTAGCTGTGAGCTCTAGTTTGGTTGTAAACAGTACACTGAATTCAACTGAAACAAGTGATATCTATGGCTAACTAAATAACAATACTGACTTATCAGAAAAAAGTATAAAATTTGAGTTTTCAGTCAATCAGAATAGAGCTGGAAGGAACCGTCAAGGTCTTCTAGTCCTACCCTGCTCAAGCAGGAGACCCTGTATCATTTCAGATCAGTGACTGTTCAGTCTCTTCTTAAAAACCTCCAGTGACAGCAAGCTGTTGCACTGGTTAATTATTCTCACTGTTAAAAAGTTTCTCTTTAATTCCAAGTTTTCTTCTCTCCTTGATTAGTTTCTATCCAATTTTTCTTGTCCTGCCCTCCAGTGCATTGGAAAATAAGTTGACCACCCTCCGCTTTGGGGCAACCTTTCAAACACTGGAATAGTGCTATCATGTCCCCACTAGTCCTTCTTTTCTCTGACTAGCCAAACCTGAATCCTGCAACCATTCTTCATATGTTTTTGTCTCCACCCCTTTAATCATCTAAGTTGCTCTTCTTTGCACTTTTTCCAAAGTCTCAACATCTTTTTTGTAATGTGGTGATCAAAACTGAATGCAATATTCTAGGTGTGATCTTACTTTATAAAGTAGTACTAACACTTCACATGATTTTGATTCTATGCCTCTGTTTATACAATGACAGATTGTATTAGCTTTTTTGGTGGCATCTGCATACAGCTGGCTCATATTTAAATCATCTACAAGGACTCCAAGGTCCCTCGCTGTTATTGTTTTTGAGCCAGGCTTCATCTAATCTGTATTTGTACCTTTGGTATTTCCTGCCAAAGTGTAAAACTTTGCTTTTCTCCATATTAAATTTCATTTTGTTGGATAGGGCCCATTGTTTAAGTCTGCCAAGATCTTTTTGAATCCTGAGCTTGTCTTCTGGGATGTTGGCTATTCCTGCCAGCTTGGTGTCATTTGCAAATTTAATGAGTTCCCCTTCAATTTCCTCATCTAAGTAATTTCTGAAGTTACTGAAGAGTACTGGGCCGAAGATGGAACCTTGTGGTACCCAACTGCTGCATAAAAAATAGATAATATCCAGAAAATCTCCCATAGTAGCCTGTGGGCAAGTTTTCTCATTTCCTGAAACCTTCAGATGACCCACAGTATTTGACAGCTATCACTGCAAGACTTCTTTTCTAGTAATTTTGCAACTGTTCCTAAATTCTGGCAGTGAGAACAAAAGTCACATGTGAAGATTGTAACATTTCCCCCCTTTCTCAGCAAGAGAAAAAGTTGCTGGCTGATAACACATGGATTAAAAGCAATGAAGTATCTCAGTCAGCTTAAAGATAATGTATTTATTATGGCATTAGCTTTTGTGGACTATTAACCACTGTAGGCCTCATAAGATTCAGTTCTATTACAGCAGAGCAGACTAAAAAAAGCTATCCTCTAAAAATTATTAAAGAGCAGTGAACTGAAAGAGCTGGAGGAAAAATGGTGTCTAGATCAAAAGCTGCTGAATAAATCTTGAGACTTTTCAGCAAACATGACTGGCTTTTAATAAGGTGCCTTGTAGGAATCTAGGGTACTGTGGGAATCATCTGCACAACACTGTTATAGTACATGTCATATTGACATCATCATAGAGTAATACAGGCACCTGTGACAGGATTGCATTTAAAGATAAAATAGAAATTAATATTTAATTTTGGAGATAGAGAGCATTTTTTCCAATGTAACAAAATCACATCAGAGCAAATACCTGAAGAAAATGGTAATACAAAGAATCCAATATTTAAATTTCATGGAGTCAATCTACCAGGATGGTTGCTAACAATCAACAATAACTTGATGGCACATAATAATCAGTCAACTATTTTTAAGCATTTTATATAAAATTACTTTCTTGAGTTTAAATATTCACAGATACTAGGTTTTTTATGAGCCTATATACTCTAAAGAAAACCCTTTTCTTCAAAAATAAAACTGCATCATTATATAAATTCCAACAATTTTCTGTAGCCTAGCTTGCAGAAAATTTATATATTTCAATCAAGTACAATCCATAAATAATAAATTATTTATAATCTATCCATCTATACTAAACTTTCTGTCATTAAAAGCCATAAGAGGCAAAATAGAAGAGATAAGTACCTAACAGTTTGCATGAGGTAAATAATATTCCATAGCTCTTATATGTGAAGTAGGACAGGAGAAAACAGGTGCTAACAAGCTTTAAAGCTAACATTTGGCACATTCAAACTATTATTGTTTTGTTATAATTGATTCATCCTAAAAATAGTTTCTGAAACCATCACTGCTATAATCTTATTAGCAGTTGAATGACATTGTTTTAAAAGAAACATAGGATAAGAGGACACAATTAAATTTACATAGTAATTAGAATCAACTATTGCTAACGAGAGCCAAATTTACTATGCTTAGGAATAATACCTTTTCATACAGAACTCATACTTTTTTCTGCTTCGGGCTTTTACTTCTTTTTCTCCCATGTGTATTTGTTTTCAAGATCCAAACTTGACAATGTTAAACAGTGGTTTCTAAATAATTAATAGCAAGGAGATAAATTCATGAATTATCTCAAACAATAACTACATTTTATATATATATACTTTGGTCACATGAAAACTTGAGCAGACTTAGGCTAAAGAAACCTTTTTCCAAGCTGACCAATTTGCATTTTAATTGAATTTGGAATCACCAAATGACCAGTCTCTTTTCTTCTATACAGGTAGTCTTCGACTTAAGACCACAATTGACTCCAAAATTTATGTTGCTAAGCAAGACAGTTGTTAAGTGAGTTTTGCCCCATTTTACAACTTTTCTTGCCACATTTGTTAACTGAATCACTGCAGTTGTTAAATTAGTAACACAGTTGTTAAGTGAATCTGTTTTCCCCATTGACTTTGCTTGTCAAAAGGTTGCAAAAAGTGTTCACATGACCTTGGGACACTGCAATCCTCATACATGTGAGACAGTTGCCAAGCATCCGGATTTTGATCATGTGACCATGGGAATGCTGCAACAATCATAAGTGTGAAAAATAGTCATAGGTCACTTTTTCTGTACCATTGTAATGATTGGTCACTAAATGAACTGTTGTAAGTCAAGGACTACCTGCATTCTCTTTTCCTTTAGATCACATTCATCAAAATTTTCATAATTTCCCCCATTTTTATCAATATGTTAATTACTATTATTCATCACAGTTATTCATATTTTCATAAACACAGTGATTTAGATGACAGTGACATATAATTTTGGTATGTTTTAGTTTTTTATTTCTAGATAATCCTACACTTTATTTCCATGCACATATTCATACAATTAATGGCTGCCAGCCAGAAAGGACTGCAGGTGAATTTTGCTGACTTTTAAGCAGTCTACAAGTCTCTAGCATGCTTTTTAAAATGAAGCCTTTTCTGAGATCCTTCTCAATTCTTCCTATAACAGGTATTATGCTTAGAGAAAGCTATTTCACTTCTGGATTGCTTTTCCCAAAAGGACACTATCACTTTAAAACCTGAATGTAGCAGTTTGAACCCAGTTAACTCTGGTGATGCAATGCTCTTGAGCAGGGGTGGGATTCAAATTTTTTAACAACCGGTTCTGTGGGCGTGGCTTAGTTGGTGGGTGTGGCTTGGTGGTCAAGTGACTGGGTGGACATGGCTTGATGGTCATGTTATTGGCTGGGCGTGGCCAACTCAATATCACTCACATCGAAGCACACATCTCCTCGCCTGGCCTTTCATGACTGTGGGGATGCTGCAACAGTCATAAGTGTGAAAAATGGTCATAAGTCACTTTTTTCAGTGCCATTGTAACTTTGAATGGTCACTCCACACAAGCAAAGTACCAGCAAAGGAGGGGAAAAATAACTCCAGAGAAGTTCCTGAGACAGGAAGTCTAGTCCTGCCAAGACTGTAATCAGGGTTAACGGAGAGGCAGTTTCTGTAAGCAACACCAGAATGTTTCCTTCCTGCCTTCCTTACAGGATTAGGCCAGTAATTTCTTCTAATAACCAGTTCTCCGAACTGCTTAGAATGTTAACAACCGGTTCTAGCGAATAGGTGAGAAATGGTAGAATCCCACCCCTGCTCTTGAGAAAGATGAGCTCCAATCAACAAACATTGTTCACTACTAGTGCATTTCTAAGGTTTAATCCACTTCTCCTAACTTGCAACCCAACAAACTGCTGCCACAACTAGAGACTCCCAAGAATAAAGACTCCAAAGGGAATATTAAAAAACTATAAAATTAAAGAAAAAAAGTTTTGCCATTTCAATCTAGTCAGAACTCGAGTTGGCTGCCAAAAGTCATAACTCAGTAATATTTTAGCACTCTGTAGCAAGTGTCCTAAAGGAACAGAGATTTGCATTTGATATACCAATCTCTGCTGAGGACTGGGTGAATTATTATCAGTGCTTATTTACTTCAATGGAACCTGTAGAGAACCTGTCTTTAAGCAGTGAGTTAGTAAACGCTAGAACTCCTCCCCCTTGGCCACCAGTCTTAGAAAAGGAGATACAATCCATTATTAAATGCTTAAAGAGCAATAAAGTTTTTACCAGCAAAATTATTTAAGAAATTCCCCAATTGGTATGGTCCACTATCGGCAGGTCTTTTTACACACATAAATAACACCTGCTATATACCAAATGGGAAGAAGATGGCAATAGTTGTCTCCATATATAAAAAGGGAAATAAAAAGGATCCTAGTAATTATAGGCCCATCAGTCTGATGGACATTGTAGCAAAAAATTTATCCTAGGTTCCTTTTAAATAGAATTGAAATCTGTGTAGAGGAAAACCATATCCTTGCAGAAGAACAAGCAGATTTTAGGCAAAGCCAATCCACCATGGATAGCTGCTTTGTCTTGAACCAACTAATCACCAAAGATTCTGGCAGTGGCCCTAATTAAATCATGAGCTTTGAGCCAAGCTTCCAAACTTACAAGAGATTTATTAGGAGCTAACATGATTGTATGACCTGTGTGTAACCGATTCTGGCACACGTAATTCACTGTCATCCCAAATAAATACTCTAATGTTGCTCTATGCTGATGATATGATTTTATTATTGCATTCACAAGTAGGATATTAAGAAGATTCAGCTTTTATTGTCAGGATAACTCCCTAACCATTAGTAAATCTAAATAAAAAATCATGATGTTTGGAAAACATAATCAGAGAAATAGATGGCATGTATGTATGTATGTATGTATGTATGTATGTATGTATGTATGTATGTATGTCTTGGTGTATTCGGGTCTTGTCCCGTGTAAGATTGAGAATACCTTGGCAACGTTTCGATGAAATCTCATCCGTCATCTTCAGGCTGGTGTCTTCAGCTTCGTTCTTCTGGGAGAAGTGTGTGATAATGGCTGTTTTTCCCTTTTAAACTCCAGCCACTATCACACACTTCTCCCAGAAGAACGAAGCTGAAGACACCAGCCTGAAGATGATGGATGAGATTTCGACGAAACGTTGCCAAGGTATTCTCAATCTTACATGGGACAAGACCCGAATACACCAAGACCTACATACCTTTACCCGTGAAAATCTACGAAAACATATATATATCTCCCGAAGGACTCAGGGCGGCTCACAACAGTAAAAAACATTCAATAAAAAAATTTAAAATTTAAAAAATATTAAATAGAAATCCCAAAACATTAATTAAAACCAGCAACAGCGAATATACACTAATAAAACCAATAACCTCCCCCCCCCTCAGTCCAGATCAGCCTGTTGAAATAGCCATGTCTTCAGGTCGCGATGGAAGGATAAAAGGTCAGGGGCCATCCGCAGCTCCAAGGGCAGCTGATTCCACAGGGTGGGCGCTCCCACAGAGAAGGCTCTCCCCTTGGGGATCGCCAGCCAACACTGTCTGGCCGATGGCACCCTGAGGAGGCCCTGTCTGTGGGAGCGCACCAGACACTGGGCAGTCGTTACTGGCAGTAGATGTTCCCACAAATACCCCGGCCCTAAGCCATGTAGGGCTTTATAGGTGATTACCAGCACCTTGAATCTCACCTGGAGGGGAACTGGCAACCAATGCAGTTCACGCAGGAGGGGTGTAATATGGGAGTATTGGGATACTCCCATCACAACCCATGCGTCCGTGTTCTGCACCAATTGAAGCCTCCAAGTGGTCTGCAAGGGCAGCCCCATGTAGAGAGCATTGCAGTAATCTACACGGGAGGTAACGAGCACATGAGTAACCATACATAAGGCATCTCAGTCCAGATAGGGGCGCAACTGGTGCACAAGGCGAACCTGGGCAAATGCCCCCCTGGTCCCGGCTCCCACCTGATCCTCCAAACTGAGCTATGCATCCAGGAGGATGCCCAAGTTGTGCACCCTATCTACGGGGGGTAACACTTCTCCCCCCATAACTAAAGAAGGAATATCCTGGATAGCCCGAGATGCCGGTACATACAGCCACTCGGTCTTGGCCGGGTTGAGTTGAAGCCTGTTCCTCCCCATCCAGATGCTTCCAGGCATCGGGACATCACATCAAGGGCATTGCTGGGTTGGTTTGAGGTGGAGATGGTATCATCAGCATACTGATGGTACTTCACCCCAAAACCACGGATGATCTCACCCAGCGGTTTCATATAGATGTTGAACAGGAGGGGAGAAAGGACCAACCCCTGGGGCATCCCACAAGGGTGGGGCCTTGAGGTCAATCTCCGACCCCCTGCCAACACCGACTGCAAACGACCCGAGAGGTAGGAGAAGAACCACCATAAAACAGTGCCTCCCACTGCCAACCCCTCGAGGCATCACAGTAAGATACCATGGTCGATGGTATCGAAAGCCACTGAGAGATCTAATAGGACCAGGACAGAGGAATAACCTCTGTCCCAAGCCCTCCAGAGATCATCCACCAGCATGACCAATGCCGTCTCCATGCTGTACCCGGGCCTGAAACCCGATTGATACAGGTCCAGATAATCAGTTTCCTCCAGGAACATCGGGAGCTGCCAGGCCACCATGCTCTCAACAACCTTCACAACGAAGCAGAGGTTGGAGATGGGACAAAAGTTGTTCAAAATAGCCGGGTCCAGGGCAGGCTTCTTGAGGAGGGGACTCACCACTGCCTCCTTCAAGGAGGAGGAGAAGGATCCCTCACTCAAAGAAGCATTGGCAACTGCCTGGAGCTAGCCTCATGTAACCTCCCGGGTGGCATAAACCAGCCAGGAGGGACACGGGTCCAATAAACATGTGGCGGCACTCAGTTTCCCCATGATCCTGTCCACCTCATCCGGAGTCACAGGATCGAATTCTTCCCAGATGGTATCCACAAGACCCATTGCTTCGCCCCCATCAGACTCTGACCAGTCGGAGTCCAGACCGGCCCGGATCTGAGCGATCTTGTCCGACAGATGCTGACTAAACTCCTCGGCCCGCCCCCACAAAGGGTCCTCTCTCGTCTCCTGGTTAAGGAGGGAGCGGTTGACCCTAAACAGGGCGGCCGGGCGATTATCTGCGGACGCAATGAAAGTGGAGAAGTAAGCATACTTTGCCGCTCCCATCGCTGCAAGGTAAGACCTAGTGAAGGTTCTTAACTGTGATCGGTCAGATTCAGACCGACTGGACCTCCAACTGCTCTCTAGGCCCCTCCTCCAGCGCTTCATCTCCCAGAGCTCCGCAGAAAACCAGGGAGCTAACCAGGATCTGCACCAGGTCAGAGGCCGCAAAGGGACAATGTGGTCGAGAGCCTCTGAGGCAGCCCTTTTCCAGGCGTCCACCAGGGCCTTGACTGGGCTGTGGGTAAGGGAGACGCAAGCGCTGTCTGGAACCCTACCGGGTCCATCAGGCACCTGGGGCAGAACCACCTAATCGGTTCCGCATCCCAGCGACGTGGAGTGGCGTATTGGAAGGCCAGCTAGAGGGGGTAATGATCGGTCCATGGCAGGGGTAAGATAGTTGGTGAGCCCCCACCAAGAACATTACACCACTGCCCAGAGATAAAAACAAGGTCAAGCGTGTGCCCCCCACCATGAGTCGACAGTGAACCAATTGAACACCTTTGTATATTTAGGTGTAACTTTTTCCAAGACTGGATTTTGGGCTTGCCATCATCAACTGAGTACACTCAGAGCAAAAGTTCATTTGAATTTACTGCTTAAATTAAAAAATCATAGTTACCCAGGGTCCCTAGTCCCATTAATTAAAGTATATAAAGCTAAGGTTACCCCTATGCTCTTATATGGAGCAGAGATTTGGGGTCTATACTCAACCACAGTACTAGAACAAACACAGTCCCAACATTTGAGATGTATTTTGGGTGTAGATCTAAGAACATCTGCTCAAGCAGTTAGAGCTGAATTGGGAATTCACACAATTCATGCAATATCCAAAATTAGAGCATATAACTACTGGCACCAGTCAATGAAATGGAGACTGATAGACTCCCCAAGTTATTAGAGCTAATAAAATCACAATCACAAATCTCCTGGATCACCAAACTAACAAATTTTGTAAAAAGCTGTGGCCTTCCTGTATCTTGTGTAACAGGAGAATGATTTTAAAAAAAGAGCTGCCCAAAGAATTAAGGATATAGAAACACAAAATGATATAGCTATCCTTATTAAGGTGGATAACTTGAAATGGCTGAGCAAATACAAACGTACTATTCAAATAGACAGCTATTTGAAGTCACAACTACCAAAGCATCTTATGGAGATATTTACACAAGTGAGATTCGAACAGCTTGACACAATGGTCAGATATGGGAGATTCCATTCTATACCCTACAATGGACATCTCTGCATTTGCGGAGTGGCAGAGGTAGAAGACCTGGCTCACATCCTATTTGATTGTTGCCTGTATAAGAGAGTGGGAGACAGGTACCTTGGTCTATATATCAAACGAATGACCCTTTGGGATCCCCATATCAAAACAACTTACCTTATGTGTGGCCAGAATTTGAAAATAACATTTAACACAGCACAGTACTTAAGCAAATGTGAGATCTGCATATGTGGGACTGATTGGAATAGATTGCAAGGGTGACATCCATTTCCACCACCAGTGTTAAAGGAGAAATTCCTCGCATTAACTGGTATCTCCATTTATTCCATAGTTCTGTCAAATTTTTTAAAAAGGGATTATGAATCAGATATATAAATGGGAAGACTAGAACAAGATAAAGAACATAATACAACTAAAGAATGTTTTATCAGATATTAAATTAAATTGGTTGAATTTAATACAATTAGAGAAATGGATAGAAAAAATGGAGAAAGATTCAAGGAGAAAGATAGACAGTTAACAAAATTTGATGATTATAAAATATGTGGTAAATTAAGAATATATAGGTATATAAAGAATTGGGAAAGTATATAGAATATTAACTGAATTAGAAGAGCAGGCAAAAGATTTAAAACTAATTTGGGAATCAGATTTAGGAGAAATAATTGATAATGGTTGGAAAAATATTTGGAATAGAAGAGTATGTAAGAATATGTCAGTTACAGTTAAGGAAAATGGATATAAAGTGATATGGAGGTGGTACTTAACACTACGTAAATTAAATCAAATAGATGTTAAATATAAAAATATTTGTTGGAAGTTCAAGAAAGAGGTTGGAACATATAAAGATATGTGGTGGGATTATGATAGTGCACAAAAAATAGGGGACATGGTGTTTAGGGAAATTAGAGCACTTTGAATGTAAATTTAGATACGTCACCAAGGATCACATTACTGTTGCTGGTGGAAAAACAGGATATAAATGAAACAAAAAAGGAATGGATTGTAAATGATAGTGGCAGCTCGATTAGTGATAGCTAAATGTTGGGGACGAAATTGGAATATTCAAAGAAATGAGTGGTATAATGAAATTTGGAATATGGCAACAAATGATAAATTAACAACAGAAATTAAATTTTAAAAAGGGATAATTAAAGTAAACAATTATAATGAAATATGGGGGTATTTTATAAAAACAGTGTTGGTGGGAGGCTAAGGGAATAAACTTACTCAAGAATATGTTGTTTTGGAAGGGTAAGGGCACAATTGGAATATACTGTATATCTTTTAGTTGTTATAGAAGAAATATAAGGGGGGAAATGGTCTTGGGTCAGTGCTCTGTACTATTTGTATTTTTTTCCTTTTTTGTATGTATTATGATTTATATGTATTATGTTTGTATTATTTGTATTCAAAATAAAAAAATATATTATATTTCATTTTAATTCATATTTTATTCCAATTCCATTTTAAATTGATTCTATAGAATTTTAGTAATAATTTGTTTTTGGAACTCTGCACTTTGATATGGCCCAAGGGTTAATCAATCAATCAATGAAAAGGTGGGTGACCTGACAGTTGCAAAGGATCCTGGATGAAACAGATTATCTGGACACCTTTCAGTCAGAATTCATGGTTATGGGATGGGTACGGCATTGGTCATACTTGTCGGTGATCTCTGGCTAAAGTGAGATAGGGGTAGTGAAACCATCCTTACTCTCCTTGACCTCTCAGATACGTTTGATACCATTGGCCATGATATCCTTTTAGTACAGGGAATGGAGATGGATGACACAGTTCTGTGCTGGTTCAGCTCCTTTCTCCCTATAAATCAGTATTGATAGAGAGTGAGAGGGGCAGCCCTTGGCTGCTATTCTGTAGTATACCGTAGGGCTCAGTACTTTCTCCACTCTTTTTCAACACCATATGAAACTGCTGGGTGAGATTATCCATCACCACAGGTTGAGGTATATATTGTACACTATATACTTCCACTCTTGGTTACCCAAGTGATGCTGTGGTTGCTGGCCACACAATGCTTGAGGGCTGTGGAGGCCTAAATGGGGGAGCAGATTTCAACTACAGATTTTCAACTATGGGCCTTGGTGGTGCAGGCTGTTAATAGCCTAGCACTTAGTTCCAGCTGCCTGTAATTATTGCAGGCTCGAATCCCACCAGGCTCAAGGTTGACTCAGCCTTCCATCCTCTCGGGGTAGATAAACTGAAGACCCAAGATTGTTGGGGGCAATAAGCTGACTTTGTAAAAATGCCACTTAGTAATAAGCAGGCATATACAATGGAAGGAAGGCTATTGCTGAGCGCATTGGGTTGTATCCCAAAAACTGTAAGTTGCCCTGAGTCTCCGGAGAAGGGCGGGATATAAATAGGAATTTTTTTTAAAAAAACCTGAATCTTGATATGACTGAATGGCTTTGGATACACAGGGCTCTGGGATCTGGGACTTTGTCATCTTTGACTCTGGATGGGGTGGCACTGCTCCAAAAAGATCTGGTCTGCAACTTGGGGGTTCTCCTGGACTTGTGATTCCTGTTCGACCACTGGAGCACAACTTCGTGGCCTTTCCTGGATCAGGATTCCCTGCACTCCATCGTTCAGTCTCTAATCATCTCATAACTGGACTATTGTAATGCACTCTACATGGGGCTATCCTTAAAGACCATTTGGAAGCTACAGATGGTGCAGAGTGTAGCAGCATGGTTACTTTTTGAGGGGGGGCAAGAATAGCACTTGTAACATCACTATTTCATGAGCTGTCTTGGTTACCAGTTTGCTTCCAGGTGCAATTCAAGGTGTCGATGATCACCTTTAAAGCTCTTTATGGCATGGGTCCAAATTACTTGAGGGCTGTCTCATGCCACTTGGATTGGCCCGCACCACTCTGGCCATCAGTGGATGCATGCTAAAGGTCCTATCAGCCCAATTATTTTCATTGGCAGTGTCCATGAGGAGGGCCTTCTCTGCTGTTGCTCCTGCCCTCTAGAACACCTTACTCCCCCAATGTGAGGTTTGCCCAATCCTCCTATCTTTTCGTAATGTCCTAAAGATGTTACTTTGCCAGCTGCCTTGAGGCCCCAGTGGAAGAATAGTGCAATGGAGGTGGTTGATTCAGTAATAAAAGATCCCACCTTCCCCACACTCCACCCCTGCCCTTTGCCATGTGTCTTTGGTTTTAATGTTTGTTCTTAACTTTTTATCTTTTAAATTACATGTAAATGTAAGTCACCCAGAGTTACCCTATAAATTAATTAATTAAGCAAACTTCATTAAGATCTATTTGTACTTTTTTTCTTAGTTTTCATGAAGAGTTACTACTAGTACAAGAGGAAAATTATCAACTTCCCAATCAAATATATTGGTTGTGCCCATGCGTGGGTAATGGCAGCTTGGAGGAATTGAGCGTGGTTGTTGTCTAGAGGGAATCCCAGGTTGGTCGTTCGGGGGGCTTTGTTTAAATCTTTTGAGGGGTGATTCCTGCAGCTGCTCGACCCAGGGTGCTTTTCTTGGGTTGAAAGTGCTGGTAGCGACGCTGGTCAAGGCTTTTTTTCTCTTTCCTCGGCTGGCACGGCTCAGCGCGATGGCCAGGGGTGCGGCGTCAGTGGCCATGTGGCCTTGGCATTCGAACCTGGCGGCTCACACTAGAGGGCCAGCCGGAGAGATTGCCGGAGTTCTTGGAAGGGCGGTCCGAGAGGCAATCGGAATGAAGAGACAGATGGTTGGAGTGACGGCTGGAGCTGTTGGAGGGATTGTTGGAGAACGCCGAGGGGGCCGCCAGACTGTTGGAGGGACTGTCGGAGAGCCTGCTGAAGACAGCTGGAGCTGTGGCGCAATTACAGCATGGTTGCAGCATGGCAGCGATGGCGTGGCAACGATGGCGGTGTTAGTGGCGTTGGTGCTGCTGGCGCTATTGGCAGGGGTGATGACTGAGAACTTGTTGGGGAAGATGCTGGGGGCATTGGTGTTCCTGGCGCCCCCCTGACTCCCCCCCAGCCTTGGATGTAATGGTATCGGTGGCTGTTGCTCTCTGGTTTTTTTCTCGGGAGGGCCTGGAAGGCATGGCTACAATGATGGATGGACAGTGGAAACAGCAGACCCTTAGTAGCCTTCTACTGATTACTGGTATGTGCCAGGATCATTTTTCCCTTCCCCCCGGATGTGGCAGTTCATCTCTTGGGGGTTGCATGGTGTGGTGGGAGCACACCATGCTTGGCCACCCCACTGGGATGAGAGAACAGTGGTGTCTGCCCCCCCCTTGCCTGAGTCAGCTTGTGGACTGTCCTCCTCTGTGGGAGAGAGGAGGCTGGACCATTTTGAGACCGTGGGACTCACCTCCCAGTGGGCAGTGGGAGTGCCGCCTGGGATGAGGGGATTCCGCTTGTATGCTGGCCCCAGGGTTTACCATCTATGGACTGACCTGTGTACCATCCCACCCTGGACTTTGATTCTTCCCTCATGGACTATTGATGACTACTATTCATTATATCTATTCTTCCTTCGAGCTGCGGGCACTCAGAAGTCCCTGAGATGGCCTGCTGGATTGTCAAAGCCCTTCCTCAAGGATGGATCCTGGGATCCCAAGAGAGGGCATAGCATGACCAAGGGTTTTAAACTGAGGTTAATTTGGAAGGGGAGGTTTTTAAATTTTTTAATTGGTCATTTGAAGGGGTTAGGGAGGGGGGTGGAGGGGTTTTCTGGGCAGGTATCTGGGAAATGCCTGCCTAGTTTTGTCAAAACTCGGTCCATCCCGGTTAAGGATCATGGGGGAGGGGGCCTTCAGAGCTGGAGCAAGGCGGGAATGGCAATTCCCAGGATTTGGCAGGGGATGGAGAGGCGGGGGGCCGTATCGTGAACAGGGAGTGCGCCGCCGTTGTTTGCGAGCTGTGGCACGCTCCGACACCCATGCCTCTGCCCACTCCCCCGGGGATACGGGACCTGGAGCCCCTGGGCTCCGGCTGGTGTATTTTAATGCCAGGTCTGTGGCTAATAAGGCATCCCTCCTCCGCGAAGTGATCGAGGAGGAGGCCGCGGACCTGGCCTGCATCATTGAAACCTGGTTGGGGCCAGAGGGTGGAGTTCCTCTAGTTGACTTATGCCCCCCAGGTTTTTGGGTTTTGCATCAGCCTAGAGCCCAGGGTAGGGGTGGTTGTTGTTGATTCCAAGGGAGGTCTCTGTTCCACAGACAGGCGGGTGTGAGACTCTCCTCTTGCATTTGGGGCCTGGAGGTCAGTTGGGCCTGCTGCTTACATACCTTTCCCCCAGCTGTGTGGCAGCGGCCCTGCCTGGGTTCCTCAATGCCCTCTCGGGAGTGGCAGTGGAATCCCCGGGCCTTTTGGTCTTGGGTGACTTCAACCTGCCCTCCCTGGGGGGGGTGTCGGGTTTGACCCAGGAGTTCATGGCCTCCATGGCGGCTATGGGCCTGACCCAGATAATACAGGGCCCCACGCACGAGGGGGGCAACACGCTTGACCTTGTTTTTGTCTCAGAGCAGTGGCGTAGTGATCTGGAGGTGGGCAGTGTGAATGCCCAACCCGTCACATGGTCAGATCACTATCTCCTATGGCTGGTCAACCAGCAGGCCGCCCCACGCCACTGGGATGAGGAATCGCCGAGATGGTTCTGCCCCAGATGCCTGATGGACCCTGAGAGGTTCCAGGCAGAGCTGGGGTTTCTGCCTGCCTCCCTTGTCCACAGCTTGGCCGAGGTGCTGGCAGCTGCATGGTAACAGGCTGCCGCAGAGGCCCTCGACCGGGTTGTCCCCTTGCATCCCCTCACTCGCCGCAGATCCCAGGTGGCTCCTTGGTTTACAGAGGAGCTCCGAGAGGTAAAGTGGCATAGGACTGGTTTAGAGAGCAGATGGAGGTCGACCTGTTCCGAATCTGACCAAACCCAGTTAAGAGCCTATATTAGGACTTACCTGGGAGCTCTGAGGGTGGCAAGGAGGGTTTACCTCTCCGCCCTCATAGCATCTGCAGATAATCGCCCAGCCGCCCTGGTCAGGGTCACTCGCTCCCTTTTACATCGCGAGCTGGAGATGGACCCTTTGCAGGATAAGGCTGAGGAATTTGGACAATATCTGTCGGATAAGATCGCTCAGATCCGGGAGGGGTTGAACTGTAATTGACAGTGGTCTGAGAAGGGAGGTACAGAGAGTCTGGCCGATGTCATCTGGGCTGAGTTTGATCCTGTTTCTGGACAGGAAAGTGGACAGGATTATGCGACTACTGAGTTCCACCATATGTTTATTGGACCCGTGTCCTTCCTGGTTGGTATATGCCTCCAGGGAGGCCACGTGAGGCTGGCTCCGGGCAGTTGTCAATGCCGCTGAGGGAGGCTCTTTTCCTGCCGCCTTGAAAGAGGCGGTGGTGAGACCCTTCCTGAAGAAGCCTGCTTTGCACCCAGCCATCTTAAACAACTTTTGTCCAGTCTCCAACCTTCACTTTTTGGCGAAGGTTGTTGAGAGTGTGGTGGCTCAGCAGTTTCGCTTTTCCTGGAGGAAGCGGACTATCTAGATCATATCAGCCGGGCTTCGTGGTTCAGCACGAGACGGCATTGGTGCACTGATGGATGATCTCTGGAGGGCACGGGCAGGGGATTTTCCTCCATCCTAGTCCTATTAGATCTCTCAGCAGCTTTGATACCATCAACCATGGTATCTTAGTTGCGGCGCCTCGGGGGGTTGGGAGTGGGGGCACTGTTTTGCAGTGGTTCTCCTCCTACCTCTGGGCATGTCGGTGTTGGCAGGAGGGCAGAGGTGGAGGCCCTGAGGGCACTCACTTGTGGGGTCCCTCAGGGGTTGGTCCTCTCACCCCTCTTGTTCAACATCTATATGAAGCCGCTGGGTGAGATTATCCATGGCTTTGGGGTGAGGTATCACCAGTATGCTGATGATACCCAGTTGTATATCTCCACCCCAAGCCAAATCAGTGATGCCCTCTTGTGATGACCCGGTGTCTGGATGCGGTACAGATCTGGATGGGCAGGAATGGACTACAGCTCAATCCGGCCAAGACCGAGTGCATACAGGCATCTCGGCCCAGTCAACAGATTCCATCGTTGGTCATAGGAAGAGAGGTGTTGCCCCCTGTGGACCGGGCTCGGAACCTGGGAGTCCTCCTGGACTCATGGCTCAGTTTGGAGGAGCAGGTGGGGGTGACCAGGGGCTTTGCCCAGGTCGACTGGTTCACCAGTTGTGCCCATACCTGGACCGAGTTGCCCTTTGCATGATCACTCATGCACTTGCGTCCGACTCACTACTGCAATGCTCTCTATCTAGGACTGCCCTTGCATACCATCTGGAGGTTTCAGCTGGTGCAAAATGCGGCTGGGCGGGTTGTGATGGGAGCCCGATACTCCCATGTTACATCCTGCATGAGCTGCATTGGTTGCCGGTTGTCCTGGGTGAGATTCAAGGTGTTGGTATTAACATTCAAAGTCCTTTACCACTTGCAGGAGTGTCTCCTGCCAATATCGAATACCGATCACCCTGTGCGTGCACACAGGCGGGGACTCTCGGGTGCCGTCGGCTAGACAATGTTGGCTGGCGGTGCCTCGGGAAAGGGCCTACTCTGTTGCGGCCCCCGCCTTGTGGAACCAACTCCCTTTGGAGCTCCGTTTGGCTCCTGATCTTAGCTCTTTCATACGATTTGAAGACCTGGTTCTTTGAACAGGCTGGGCTGGACTGACCTCCTGGGGAGGGCGTTAAATTTATTTTAATTGTTTTAGTGATTGGCCTTGTTTGGTTTAATTCTTTTTTTTAATATTTATTGTTGTCTTTTAATTGTGAGCCGCCCTGAGTCCTTTGGAGAGGGGCGTAAATCAATGAAAGAAAGAAAGAAAGAAAGAAAGAAAGAAAGAAAGAAAGAAAGAAAGAAAGAAAGAAAGAAAGAGGTAAAGGGATTTAAATGCATAATTGATTTCTTTCAGTCTTCTGCGTATGTCATGTAGGCTGGCTTCCAAAGTCTGCCAGCACATCAGATTTATCAGCTGTAGTTTAATCTTTACTTTAAACATTTAATGCAAATTGCTGTGCTTACTATTACTTGGAGTCAACTTTGTGCTTATTTTTATTCTGTGATTCATCATACATAGAAGCAATTCAATCAATATCAGTAAAAAAAATTCAGAGTTCCTTACTCTATCCTGAATGCATTTTCTTGGTTGCAACTTTGGCTAGAACTTTGTACTCTGTTTATAATTTGCTATGTACATTTTTCTTGAGAGAAAACTTGGAGGAAAGTCACTGGCTCAACTCACTTTAACATATAGATTCATTTCCTCTTAGAAAAAGATCTTTTTTCTGTGACCTCAATCTGTTTTCAAATACTACCGTGTTTCCCCGAAAATAAGACCTACCCCAAAAATAAGACCTACCCCAGAAATAAGACCTACCCCAAAAAATAAGACCTACCACGAAAATAAGACCTAGTGTGTTTTTGGGAGCCAAAAAAATATAAGACAGTGTCTTATGTTAGGGGAAACACGGTATGCGATTTGTTCGTGGTTTCGTACATGAATAAATGTACATTGTTCTACATGAATATGGTAAGTGTTTTTTTTCATTAAAATATATATATATGTATGTATGTATGTATGTATGTATGTATATGTATAAGACCTACCCCGAAAATAAGACCTAGTGTGTTTTGGGGCAAAAAAATATAAGACAGTGTCTTATTTTTGGGGAAACACGGTATTCAACTGTCATAGAACTCTGCAAGAAATTAAACAAATTCCTTGATCTGGATATACAGGATAATAAATTAAATTTCCCACTACTATTTCAATAACTTTTATAAACCATCTTCTGTCATACATAGTGTAAGATTTAGTTCCACACCTTGATGTTGATTCAATAATATTGTTTTAGTAGACTGCTGTTGAGGCAATGGCACATATTTTTATTACAGTCCCTTTTATTGTTTTTGGTGTTCAAGCTCATTTTTCCAATTCTTATCTTACCAAAAGTTGGTCAGTTGAATCTCTTTGCTTCCTACTTACAATTAATCCATCAAAGATCTCTAGGAGCCTAATAAAGCTCTTCCATTAAAGGTTTTGGATCTGTTCCTTATAGATAGCACAAAAAAACTGTGTCCAAATTCTACTCCTTTGTGCACAAGCATACAAGGGGAGAAAAAAAAATCAGTCCTGCACATGCCTCTATCAACCGCAGAAATCCCCAACCCCTGGGCCGTGGCTATGAGCCATTTAAAACCAGGCCACGGAAGCATGTTTCCATCAACAATCTGGGTCCTCATTTTACTGACCTCAGAAGGATAGAAGACTGAGTTAATCTTGAGCTGGTCAGGATCAAACTCCAGGCTATGGGCAGAGTTAGCCTGCAGTACTGCATTCTAACCACTGTACTACCACAGTTCTATCTACCACATGTCTCAGAGATAAGTCCCTCTGGTTGTCGCTGAAGTCAGGATAAACTTTGGTAAATCAGATCCATATGCAATGGTAAGCCAGTTTCCAACTATTTATTCAGGCTATTCTTCTGAAAATTCTGATTATTTGTATTGTTCCTTAAAGTATTAGCATATACCATTTCTTGTTAAATTTAACCAAAACCCAAAATATAATACAGAATGGTTGTACATAATGGAGAGGTTTTGCTATAGGTTCATAAGTCAGGAAAAGGGGAACAGCTGAATAGAAAACTGTTGAGCAGATATGCCAGAACTAGTGCTATAGTTCCTTCAATTGTTCCTAAGCTACAGTCAAAGGGGCTTATCTCTGAGCAGACATGTGGTAGATACAGCTGTGGTAGTGCAGTGGTTAGAATGCAGTACTGCAGGCTAACTCTGCCCATAGCCTGAAGTTTGATCCTGACTGGCTCACAGTTGACTCAGTCTTCTATCCTTCCGAGGTCAGTAAAATGAGGACCCAGATTGTTGGTGGAAATATATTGACTTTGTAAACCGCACTTTTATATAAGTGTAAGAGCTACTGCTATTGTTACTGCATCCAGAAGTTCCACACATTCTAATAGCTTATGCTTTGTGCAATTAAGGCTACATAATAATCATTTTTGATAGCGAGTAATTTTCCCACATCAAATTATAAATCTTACTATATAAATTCAGTCAGAAGCTTACAGTATAAATTCTGTCAGATTGCACCATTTTGCAGAGTCCACTTTGTGCATCATCTCTTCAAAGGATTTTCCACACACTGGCAAGTTCTGTAGCATGAAGGATTCATTGCAGATGATCTGCTGTTGTGCACCTAGAAAACAGAAAAGTTCTGATAAGTCAGCAACAAAACATGGCAATGGCCCACTTTGGAAAAACATGAAGATTTATAAATATATACATCAAAACAAAGTGTTCCAATCAAAGTAGACTACTTAACTATTAAATATCTTGTTAGGCCCGTAGCTGGATTTCAGGCTGACACAGTGTGGAGATGAAGAGGGGAGTAAGAGAGGGAATTTGGTAGACAAAATAGAATAGCTCTCTGGTAAATCAGAGGCATTCCAGCGGCTGGCCAACCCCAGGAGGAGGAGAGAGTTGTAACCAGACAACCAGCTAGTATCCAGATTGAACAATGTGATTTATTATTTTGAGAAGACTGGAAACTTTTTCTTTTAAGGATGTGAAAAGCCCGGGAAGATTCAGAACTGGCTTTTCACCAGTTTGTACCAGGATGGTATTTCCAATAGAAATTGTTCTTTGAGGAATTGAATTGCCTCAGGGGTCTGATTTGCAATGGATGTAATTCCTGGAACGGTCACATCTTATATCTTCTTAGACATGACATTAGCTAGATATTGTGAAGCCCTAAAACTTTTACAGTGATCCTCGCTTATTTATCATTTGTTTAACAACTGTTCAAATTATGACAGTATAGAAAAGTGACTTACAACCAGTCCTCACACTTAGAATCATTCTATTGCTCCCTGAAATCATAGGATAGCAATCTGGGTGTTGGCAGCCAGTCTGGATTTCCAACCATGGCAGTTGATTACTATTTGTGACCTTCCCAGTCAGGCAAAAATCAAAGCCAATGGGGAAGCTGGAAGGAAGTCACAAATTGTGGTCATATTATGTCTTGCTTAACAACCATGGGTGATTTGTTAATGATCATAGCAAAATATAATAATAATTGTAAAATCAGGTGCTGTCACAGGAGACTCATTAACAACCACAATGTTTAGCAAAAATTTTTACATTCCATTTCCCATTGTTTTTAATATTAATATTATTTTAGCATCACTGAAGTAAGTTCATTACTCTAGGAGTATATATATATTATATATCATTTGGTTTCTTCACAAAAGCATCATTTTTATTATACTAAATATTATATTAAAGTGTGATTGATCCAAATAAATTTAGATTTGTCATATAGGAACAACAGGTATTAAATAACAAATAAAGCAAAGTTTCTGTCAGGCTGAATACAGCTTTTAGGGTTAGAGTTAGAAAGTAGTTTACTTTCTTTTAAGGCCCATAGTCTACAGCCAAGGAATGTACTAACCAGGTTTGACCCTGTTTATCATTTCTCAGTCAAGCTGTATCAACTAGAATCTTTTGTAACAAGAAATAAAGAAGTAAATGAAAAATGTAAGAAATTGTAACTTCATCTGTGCACTGATGGGACCTGAGGTACAAATGATTAATCAAGAAAAGGGGTTGGATTTTGACAGATATCATGTTTCCCCAAAAATATTATATTTATGGTCTTATATTTTCTTTTGCTCCAAAAGACTCATTAGGGCTTATTTTCAGGGAAACACGCTATCAGTGTGATTAGCCTCAGCATGCGCATAAGAGGTGATGGTGTTCAGCAGCAGCTACAGCCCACCAGTCCCTGGGACTGTGCAGCCCACATAATGCAGGTGAGTTGATTACCTACCCAAGCAGCAGACAGAGGGGGAGGGGAGGCACCCGATCTGGATGCATCATGTGGGCCACGGGTAGAGGTGGTATTCAGCAGGTTCTGACCAGTTCTGGAGAATCGGTAGCAGGAATTTTGAGTGGTTCGAAGAACTGGCAAATACCACTTCTGTCTGGAGACTTTACAGTATCCTTCCCCTGCCACGCCCACAGAACTGGTAGTTAAAAAATTTGAATCCCACCACTGGCCACGGGAAAACTGAAAGTCAGTGGGCCGGAGCGGGCAGGCACAGCAGGAGGCTCATCTTAGCATGGCAGCATCGGCAGCAGATGGAGGCAGAGGTAAAGGAGGAAAGGCAGGCAATCCAGATACTCTGTGCTGACCGCAGGAAAGCTGAGAATCAATGAGCTGGAGCCAGCAGGCAGCTGCAGGAGGCTCAACTTTGTGTGGCGGTGGTGGCATCAGATGGAGGCAAAGGCACGGGGGGCGGGGGAAGACAGACAATCCTGATGCTCCATGTGGGCAGCAAGGAAGCCAAGGGACATGAAGACAAGCCTCCCACAGCCAGCCAGCCAGGCCCATCAATTCTTGGTTTTTCTGCAGCCCATGCAGCATGTTCCGATCACCTGCCTTCACACACACACCCATGCCTCTGTCTCTGCTGCCGATGCCACTGCACAAAGTTAAGCCTCCCATGGCCGGCTGCCTGTTCCAGACCATCAATTTTTAGTTTTGCCACAGTCTATGTGGCACGTCTGGATTTTCTGCTTTCCCCCTGGGCCTCTGCCTCTGTCTGCTGCTGGTGCAGCTGTAACATATTTTATGTTATATGTTATGAATATATCACAAATATAAGTTATAAATATAGAAGGCCTGTAATACAACTATAGTTAGGCTTTTCATGAACTCACTGGGAAACTCACATTGCTGGAATGTGTGCACTATAGATAAGGAAAGATGCTGAGTATATGTATGAATGATTTATTGTTGGTCATATCAAGTACAGTGGGTGTACGGAATGTAATGGAGTCTTAGAACAAACAGTGAGGATGTAAAGTTCCTGACATGGCTGGGGGAAGATGTACTATACGCATGGATTTTTTTTTTTAATTACATTTATTTGGCTTGTTTACTGTTTAATTTTGTTTTATTGTAAATTTTTCTCTGTTTTAATGTTCGCCACCCTGAGTCTTTAGGAATAAGGATGACATACAAGTCGAATAAATAAATAAATAAATAAATAATATGCGCCCTTCTCAGGAGACTCAGGTGCTTACAATTCAGGATGCAACCCAGTGTGCTCAGCAATAGCCTTCATTCCATTGTATATGCCTGCTTATTACTAGCGGCATTTTACAAGATCAGCTAATTGCCCCAACAATCTTGGGTCCTCAATTTACCTACCCCGAGAGGATGGAAGGCTGAGTCAACCTTGAGCCTGGTGGGATTCGAGCCTACAGCAGTTGTAGGCAGCTGGATCTTAAGTGCAGGCAATTAACAGCCTGAGCCACCAAGGCTCAGTTTGAGTAAACAAGTTGCATACAAATAGAAGACTGGAATGAACCGAGAGCCCGAATTTTGAGATGACTCTTGTTGAAGTAGTGATGCTGTGAGTTTGCTTCCCAGGCCACTCTAACACAACCTGATCACCTGTGTTGACAGCATGAGTATTGTGTGAATGAATAGCACAGTTGAGCAGCAATACTTACAGCAACTTGAGCAGCCTTGTAGGGCAGTTATTTGAATAGCCTTGTTGGACATAACTTATTATAGTAAGATAACTTCGAACTTAGACAAGTATATGTATAAATATAAAGGAACTAACTAAGCTTAATTGCACACTTACTTTACTTTTTATTTTCTGGTTAGGTCTTATTTTTGGGGAAACATGGTAGTATCTAGTGCTGCTTTTTTCTTCTCCTTTTAGCTACATTACAGCAGCTTTCTATTTTCTCATAGGAATTAATACCAGATGCCCAGTAGTGGGATTCATTTTTTTTTACTACCAGTTCTGTGGGCGTGGCTTGGTGGGCATGGCTGGGGAAGGATATTGTAAAATCTCCAGTCAGAGGTGGTATTTGCCGATTCTCCGAACTACTCAAAATTTCCGCTACCGGTTTTCCAGAACTGGTCAAAACCTGCTGAATACCACCTCTGCAGATGCCAGGACCTGAGATAGGATTTGCTGAGAGATACTTGCTTTGTGTCTATAACAAAAGCATCTGCTTAGCCAGTTTGAATAGATCTGCCACAGGGCTACTTCTATCACTTCAGACTTTTATTTATTTATTTACACCTCAGTTAAGCAAATATAAGCTCTGCATGAAGAAAATTGACCACTATTCATTTAAAATATTGCTACTGAATATATTTTCCTTATAGAAATACAGTATCAATTTCTTAAGCTAAATATTCAAAGAAAAATGAAAGTTACTCCAACTTATAAAATTGTGTTGATTTTTCTCAGTCTTGCTTTCTCCAAACAGTCATATATGAGGCAGTCCTTGTAAATATTGAAATTTAATTCTCAGAAGCATCATGTTTTCTATATTTTATTCTAGTTATGTGTAAGATATATACTTTGAATAAAGGTATCAGAAATCAATCTTTTAAGGACTGCCTTTTTAAAAAAAGAGAAACAATGAAAAAGAATAATACAGATAGAAAATACCAAGCTTCTTACCTGCTAATCCAATTGTTATTAGGCTATTAGCTGGGGAAAAAAATAAAGGAAGTATATATTAGAGTGCTATTATTATAAAATGTTACTGTAAAATACATTAAACTAATAATCTAATGACATCATTTTAAATCTAAATCATACAGATTTTAAGGAGAACTATGTGCAACCAGCTGGTTCCAACCCACAAAATATCTATGGTATCAAACTGGTGAAATGGGTTGGAACATACGATATTTACCCCAGTGCCAAATAGCCTAACAAAAATGAAATTAGTATCAATCAGAAATAAACAAGCATGCCCTCTACAAAGGTAAGAACTTTAAGCTAGCAGGATTCCTATTTCCATGAACTTAATGGGTAAGCATTCAGTTATGTGTAGAGGAGAGTATAAGAATGCTACTGATCAGAGGGTAGAACTTCTATTGAGATGCATGTCAGCCTTTTGAGTCAGAGCTGTCAAAAACCACAACACTTTATCAAGCTTCCTTCAAACCTCATGGAATTTGGAAGAGGCCGTTTCCAAAGGATTGTAAGAATGTACCTTCATTAAAGTTAAATTTTATTCATTTTCTGTAGCTTAATGTGTTGTGATATCCAATGCCATTTTATGCATTGATTTTTTTATTTATTTTTTTGCAACTGCTGCATTTTGCAATCCTAGAATAATGGGTTAATTCAGCAACCAAATTAAACATGTTTTAATATGTAAGAGATTACACATTAAGATCAAATATGAGATTTTTAAAAATGTATTCCTGCCAAGGAGATAAATATGAACAATCGAATATGTTAGGATAAAAGAAATTAAGTTTGTTTCTCCTGATGCAGGAAGGACTTTTCAGATCAAAATTAACATGCTTACTTTTCACAGTAAAAAATAAAAATTCTAAAGACAAAACGTTCGAAATGTATTTTATGTGTCACATTGTTTAGCCTTTTGGTGCTTGATTTGCTCTCACAGTTGTCAGAGATACATGAAGAAAAGCTAGATTTACTAAATAATTTTTAGACATAAGGCAGAAGAAAGTGCCAATAATGATTTATGCATCCATGCATTCCTGATCTTTGGAAAAAATCTCTGGGAAGAAACCGCTGCTCCATACTTCATAACTATGTATCTTATGTGCTATAAATTGTTGACTCGTGTTCCAAAAAGGAAATAAAGAATAACTTCCATTGATTTTTAAAAAATATACAAAGGTAATTATTTCACTATAATAAAATAATGCACTCATTTTTTTAAAAATAAAAATAACTGTTCTGTTTAGAAGACTTGTTTTGTTCATTAAATAATGATCTGATATTATTTGACTTTTGAAAGTAAATCTGCTTGTTGTGAAAACAGTTGGGAAAACAATACTAATGTAGTATGATAAGGCAAAAGAAACAAAACAAATGAAATTCACAGAGTAGAATAATTAACATGAGATAAAACAAGGGTGCTGGTATAAAAAGGACGCGGTGGCTCAGTAGCTAAGACGCTCAACTTGTCAATCAGAAAGGTTGGCAGTTTGGCGGTTCGAATCCCTAGCACTGTGTAACGGAGTGAGCTCCCATTACTTGTCCCAGCTTCTGCCAACCTAGCAGTTCGAAAGCATGTAAAAATGCAAGTAGAAAAATAGGGACCACTTTGGTGGGAAGGTAACAGTGTTCCATGTGCCTTCGGGATTTAGTCATGCCAGCCACATGACCATGGAGACGTCTTCGGACAGCGCTGGCTCTTCAGCTTTGTAACAAAGATGAGCACTACCCCCTAGAGCCAGAAACAACTAGCACATATGTGTGAGGGGAACCTTCACCTTATAAACAGAAGCCATTTTTAATATATTGCAATGAACATGTAATTTGCACAAATATGTGAGTAATAGGGAGTAAGTCATCCAAGAACAATGAAAATAATGAAATGGAACAATAAAGAAAATAAATCTGATGATGTAAACCAATGGATCAATGTACAAGGCAACTGTATGTACCTCAGTTTCATTAAAGGATAGAAAATGTCGGCTGGTGGTCCCCCAGCGGCGAGCCTATTCTGTGGCGGTCCCCGACTTATGGAACCAACTGCCTCTGGACCTCTGTCTGGCCCCTGACCTCCGCATCTTCCGCCGTGATTTGAAGACCTGGCTATTTGACCAAGTCAGGCTTTGACTACCTCACGGGGAGTATGGGATAGTTTTAAAGTATTTTAATTTGGTTTTATTGGGCTTTATAATTGTTTAATTCTTTTTAATTATTTATTGTATTGTATGTTTTAATTGTGAGCCACCCCGAGTCTTGGAGATGGGGCGGCATATAAGTCCAATAAAAAAAAAATGAGGTAGCTGGAAAGCACATGCTTCTAGGAATCTTAGCATTTCATTTTTAATCCTTGTGGTGGAAAAAGCAATATGTATTGCTGGGAGTCTTACACTTTACTGGAGTTTCCCCTCTTTTCTCAAAACTCTGGGACTAAGGGGCAATAACTACTAACTTGAACGGCTTTAAAGGACTGGATATTTTTTTCTAACAAAAGATATTGTTAGTCTTAGAGACTCAGTTCTGGTTGGATATAACGTCTCCAAAAACCATTTACCAGAGAAAATGATACTAGAAGAGGTTATCTCCATCTACTGTTTGTGAATATTGTACAACAGAAGAATTATGTTGTACAATATTATGTTATGAGGAGCAAAATGATGGACTAAACTATGTTTGGTTGATCCAGTTGGTGTGCTCTTATATTACCATGAATTCATGCTCAAATCCAGGAGTTCTATAACTATGAAGGATGGATTTATTACAAAGTAGTGTCAGGAAACCCAGTAATTAAATTTGTTACATTTGGTCAATGAACTTCTGAAACCAGATGAAACTGGGTTTAACTGTCTTTAAAGAACTACCCAGACCTGAATATATCAGGCAAATCTGATTGTTCAGTCCAATTATCAATAGTGGAATTGCTAAAGAGTCTCCTTTCTTTTCATGGGACAAAGATGTAGCTAAGATGCAATATAAATAAGTTTAATATGGTTTTTACAAGTGAAGAAAATCAGGAGAAATATGGGAGTTCAGAAAATCCAAGCCTTGGCATCCTCTTTTGAAAAAAAA
This sequence comes from Naja naja, assembly GCA_009733165.1. NCBI lineage: Eukaryota > Metazoa > Chordata > Lepidosauria > Squamata > Elapidae > Naja > Naja naja. The sequence goes on along the minus strand of CM019155.1, from coordinate 83,505,548 downwards.
AATTGTATGGAATTTGGCAACTCCAAGTTTAACACTAATACTCAAGGTTAATGAATAATAAACTATGCTCACTAATTTACAAAACCCCACTGGGAAAAAGCCAAATAGCAAGAGTCAGTCTAGATCTGCGATGAAGGGACCTTTCATTGGATATTCCACATATTTTCTCCCCTCCCCCGTAACTGTGTTGTAGAACTGCAATTCCTTCTACAAGGGCTACCATTACAACAGAATGCAGCAGCACAGACAGTACTGAAGGCTCCTCAGGTGCAAGATTTGACACCGTGGTTACAAAAGCTGTACTGGCTACCAGATTGCTTCCAGGTCCAATTCAAAGTGTTGGTCATTACTTTTAAAGTCATTATTGACATGGGATCTAGGGTATCTGAAAAGCTATCCTATCCTGAGGCAACTAACCCACCCAGAAAAAGAAGACTACTTTGGATATTGTTTACCAAACAATTTTGGCTGGCAAAGTCCAGGAGAAGAGCTTTTCAGCTCTGCCCCCCGCCCTCTGCAATATTCTCTCATTGGAGGTCCTGCCCTATCATAATTCACATTGCATGGTGTTGCAGGGCTTAGGAAGATGCCAGAAAATTTAGCTGTTCTTTTTCTATCCCCTACTAACCTCATAAATTCATTGCTCCCAGATCCTTCAATTAACTCTCAATAAACAAGCCAACTAGTTTTCCAGAGAAATAGAAAATTAAGAATACCCTTGTGATTATTTCTGTTCCTAATTTCTTGTTGAGTTGCTATTCCTTATTAATTTGAACAGATGTTATGTGCTCATCATGTTGTGAGTGTGTGACCGTTTTTGAGAAATCAGGGAAGGGAGAAGAAATTAAGATAAAAACTGATATCAAAAACTGAAATTAAAGATCTAGATTTTCCTGGTTGGAGGCTAAAACAAGAAAGCAAAATAAATTCTGGATCTGGACCCCTTAATGTATGGGATAAATTTGTATTTTACAAAACTCTGGAGCTTGGCTTGTACTGACATGTCCAATCTTTCTCTGCTAATGACTTTCTTACAAATCTTGTCCTTCATTATACAGTGTGTGTATGTATACAGATACATACACATATACGACGTACACATACAGACCTATTCAGCCAATTAAAGTGTATTAAGTCTTGAAACCATCAGGATTTAATACCAAAACAGCATTTAACTGCATGGCATAATATTATATATTAAAACCATACGTTTCTTATTATTTGTTCAAAAAATATTTTAAGTCCATTTATAATGGACAGGGCATATTACCATACATATGAAAACTCATTGTTTAACTGTTTTGATTGAAACTAACAATAAAGAAATATTACTACTGAAAACAATTGGTAGCATTTAATTGAATAGTAGTTGTTTCAAATTTGGTAATCTGGTTTACAATAAAGTTGTTTAATATAGAATTGCCTACAATTTGGCAGTTCGAATCTCACCAGGCTCAAGGTTGACTCAGCCTTCCATCCTCCCAAGGTCAGTAAAATGAGGACCCAGATTGGTGGGGCCAATATGCTCATTCTGTAAATAGCTTAGAGAGGGCTGTAAAGCAACATGAAGTGGTATATAAAGTCTAAGTGCTATTGCCACTAAGCATTAAGAATGAAAATAAACAAAACATCCAATATCTACAGGTTACTATATCTGGAACAATACAAAACAGCTACTATTTTTATTGTATTACAACTATAACTAGATGTGACATATTGTCTGTTTGACAGAAGCACCACAGACAATAACTGTTTTTCCAGAAATACTGCAGATGAAGATTTAAATGTTTTTCTATAATAGACTGTCATTTTCTTTGGCTTCAAGCATAGAATGTAACATTGACTGCAAAGGCAAGAGGATTTGGCACTCTAGCAAGATTTTCAAATTTGAGGAAGGAGGGGAAGATATTGAAGAAAGGTTGTTATTGTTTTCATTTTTGTAGGGGAAAATAAATGTTATCTATAATATTGCCGTTAACTAAATGAACCTGAAATTTGAATTCTGTTTATTATACCATAGGATCTTCAAACACATTCTTTTCATCTCAAGCATGATCATCCTTCATGATTTTCAGAGCACTAGTTTTCACAATTATTTCCTGGTACTAAAGAGTTTCTAAAATAAATATAAGTGAGTAAAAATAAGTACAGTACAATGAATATTATACAGTATTAAAAAATAAATAATTGAAAATACTTGTAACTCGGGCTTTAGATTTTGGCAGTAGTTTGCTCTCCAAACTTGTTTTAATTTAGTTTCTGAACATTTTGTTACCAGACATCATCAACATGATTTTTTTGTTCTATTCTTTTTTAGATTGTATATGTCTTGTGTGCCAGTGTGGTCAGTTGGTTGTATGTTAGGAGCTATATTTAAATTCTGAGCAGCTGATTGGTTCTCTTGTTGAATACTTATTTGAATAGTCTGGATTCTTACATATTCATGATATCGAGTGCCAACCGCCCTGTGAGAGCACACAGGCAAGGGCTTCTCGGGGTCCCATCGGCAAGCCAATGTCGGCTGGCGGTCCCCCGGCGACGAGCCTATTCTGTGGCAGTCCCTGTCCTGTGGAACCAGCTACCCCTGGAGCTCCGTTTGGCACCTGACCTTCGCACCTTCTGCCACGACTTGAAGACCTGGTTATTTGACCAATCCGGGCTGTGACTCCCTCTCGGGGGGGATGGGATTGTTTTAATTCATTTTAAATTTTAAATTTGGTATTATTGGGCTTGTGTTCGTTTAATTCTTTTTTAGCTATTTATTGTTGATGTATGTTTTAGCTGTGAGCTGCCCCAAGTCCTCGGAGATGGGGCGGCATACAAGTCCAATAAATAATAATAATAATAATAATAATAATAATAATAATAATAATATATTGGATCTAAATCAATATGCTTGTTAATTGCTGCTTTAGTAGAATACCAGGCTTCAATAAAGAATGGAACGGAATAGAGCAGAACAGAATTCTTTATTGGCCAAGTGTGATTGGACACACAAGGAATTTGTCTTGGTGCAAATGCTCTCAGTGTACATAAAAGAAAAGATACATTCATCAAGAGTCAAGAATCATAAGGTACAACACTTAATAATAGTCACAGGGTACAATAAGCAATCCAATCATACTAGGAAACAGTCAATATAAATTGTAAGGATACAAGCTACAAAGTTACAATCATACAGTCACAAGTGGGAGGGGATGGGTGATAAGGAGTGATGAGAAGATTAATAATAAAAGTAATGCAGACTTTGTAAATAGTTGGACAGTGTTGAGGGAATTATTTGTTTAGCAGAGTAATGGCATACAGGGAAAAACTGTCCTTCTGTCTAGTTGTTCTGGTGTGCAGTGCTCTACAGCATCGTTTTGAGGGTAGGAGTTGAAACAGTTTATGTCCAGGATGTGAGGAGTCTGTAAATATTTTCACAGCCCTCTTTTGGACTCATGCAGTATACAGGTCCTTAATGGAAGACAGGTTGGTAGTAATTGTTTTTTCTGCAATCCTTATTATCCTCTGAAGTCTGTGTCTGTCTTGTTGGGTTGCAGAACCAAACCAGACAGTTATAGAGGTGCAGATGACAGACTCAATAATTCCTCTGTAGAACTGTATCAGCAGCTCCTTGGGCAGTTAGAGCTTTTTGAGTTGGTACAGAAAGAACATTCTTTGTTGTGCTTTTTTAATGACATTTTTTATGTTAGGTGTCCATTTTAGGTCTTGTGATATAATAGAACATAGAAATTTGAAGGTCTCTACTGTTGATACTGTGTTGTCTAGTATTGCAAGAGGTGGTAGTATGGGAGGGTTTCTCCTAAAGTCTACCACCATTTCTACGGTTTTGATTGTTCCAGTTCCGGTCACAAAGAAAGTTGTACAACCTCCCATCTGTATGCGGATTCGTCATTGTCTCGAATGAGACAATCACTGTTGTATCATCTGCAAACTTCAGTATTTTAACAGATGGATCATTTGAGATACAGTCATTGGTATATAGGGAGAAAAGGAGAAAGCACATAACCTTGGGGAGGGGAGCTATGCTAATTGTACAGGTATCAGATGTTATTCTGCCTAGCTTCACCTGCTGCTTCCTGTCTGTTAGGAAGCTTATGATCCACTTACAAGTATGTTCAGTTACCGCTAGCTGGTTTAGTTTAGTTAGAAGAATGTCTGGAATGATGGTATTGAATGCTGAACTGAAGTCTACAAAGAGAACCCTTGCGTAGGTATTTGGAGATTCAAGGTGTTGTAGGATGTAGTGCAGAGCCATATTAACAGCATCATCTGTTGATCTACTTGCTTGGTATGCAAACTGCATGGGATCTAAATTCACAAGTGTGGCAGGTGTTGGTATGGCCAATGATTTTTGCTCCTTCCCAATGGAACTGGTGTTGTTCATTGTCAATGTGGCTCCAGATCAGAGATATTTTTAGCTGCTAGTCAATGTTCTTTTTTTTAATATATGTTTTATTGATACATTTTTCTTTTAAAGAACATAAAAAATGCCATGTCTATCGAAACAGCGTGTTGTCTGGGCAGAGTTTATTTTAAGTAAAGATACAACAATAACCAAAGTCATACTAATAATCTTAATAAACATATCACAACATAGTAATATCATTACTATGATATTAGCAACATAAATTGCAAAATTTATGTTGCTAAGTGATAAATTTGTTAAGTTTTGTCCCATTTTATGACTTTTCTTGCCATATTTGTTAAGTGAATCATTGCAGCTGTTAAATTAGTAATACAGTTGCTAAGTGAATCTGGCTTTTGCATTGACTTTGCTTGTCAGAAGGTTGCAAAAGGGGATCATGACTCCGAGACACTGTACACATTATAAATTTGAACGAGTTGTCAAGCATCCAAATGTAAATTATGTGATCATGGGGATGCTAACAATCCTAAGTGTGAAAAATGGTCAAAAGTCACTTTTTTCAGAGCTGTTGTAACTTCGAATGGTCACTAAATGAACTGTTGTAAATTGAGGACTACCTGTACTATTCACTTCACTTTTTCTATCAAAAATATATTTCTTTGCATTAGACCACTAAACTCTTTATTTACACTTAAGAGTGACTGACAGGAATAGGACAGACTGCTATGAAAACATATTGATAAGTAAACTGAATAGAGTGAGATTAAAGAAATTGCTAAAATTTCTTAGATGAGAGTGAGACATGAATTCAAGTTAGTGAAGATTTATTTTTGCAGTTAAATATGCCAGCTCTTTTCATTTACTGTAAATAATAGATCTGACAAAGCTTTTTAGTATCTCCAGTAATGAAATTATAATTTATTAGCTAACACAAAGAAAAATTCATTAATTGATTCAAAACATCTACTTGGCTTAAAGTTAAATGCATAAATATAAATCAGCTATATCTAGCCCTTGAATCTGGGGATACACATACAGGTAGGCTTCACTTAGAACCAGCAATTTCATCACTAAGTGATACTGCATTATGTAAGACACCATATGATTAAAACTTGTGATTTTGCGGCAAGTTTCTTTATTGACTCTGCTTGTCAGAAACCACCTAGGAAGCATGCAAATGGCAATCACTCAACCATGGGATGCTGAGGTTGTCATGAATGCCCATCAGTTACAAAGTGTTCAAATCTTGACTGGGGAGGGCTGCAATAATTGTAAATGTGAGGATCAGTCATAAAGCTATTCTTTTATCACTATCATAATTTTGGTCATTAAACATGTCAGTCATTAGAAGAGGATTATTTATATTGGGTATTCATGATGGGGTGAATACATGCAGTGTATATATATTGTATGTCAACATGATTCAGTTTTTCCATATACTATTTTTTTATCTTAAGAAACCCTGCTGGAAGTTGTTGGAAAATTGTTCTTATATTATTAACTCCACTGGTTTTCTATTTTTCCATCTTTGTGTGGTCAAATATTCTCTGACTATTATCTGACTCAATGACACAATGAAATAGATGTGGGACAGATAAGAATAAAATTATGGAAGCTAGTGTTAGTCTTTCTACTCTGCATTATCTTTTATCTCCAGGATCCGAAAATTTACTTCAGACCTCTTTTACAGGTATTAGAAAAGGAAAATAAAAACAGAATAATTTACCTAGATACGCCATAGAAAATACTTTAATACTGAAGAGCTATTTTGATATAGGCACTCTGCCTTTCATCTTTTGATTGTGGTTTTCTCTGCCATAGTCAGTTTTATTTTCACCTCAATTTTTACCTGAGTCCTTTAATTTTTATTAAGGCAGCAGAAAAGGGTATATAAAGAATCTCTGAACTGCTAATACCAACAAAAAAATCATTGCAGAGAGTCCTATTCACATGAGGAACTGTAAAAGAGAAAGGCAAACATTAAACAATCTGATAAAAATTATAGGATATAAAAAAAAGAATTTGTTTTATTTATTTATTTATATTTGAACTTGTATGCCGCCCCATCTCCGAAGACTCAGGCTCACAGCTAAAACACAGAACAATAAATACTTAAAAAACCATTAAACTAATAACAAGCTCAAATACTAAAAACAAAACATTAAAAACAATTAAAAGACCCATCCCTCCCCCAAGAAGGGGTCACAGCTCGGGTTGGTCAAATAACCATATATTTCTTCTTTTCCAAACAATCCCACTGAAATGTTTAGGTTGAGCAAAGATGTCTCCAAATGATAGCTAGCAGTAAGGATAACAGTCATAAAAAACTCCAGGGTTGTGCCATTAGGACAAGACACAGAAGCATTCAGTATATATAAAGATGCCCTATTTCATTGGTTCACCCAGGATTTTTCTCACTGTTTCATAGAAACAGAAACAGAAATACATTCAACTTCCGTAAAAGCCAAGAGCTAGATTATAGGTACCACAGACTTTTATGGAAGATCAGCCTATTGATGATAATTAGATACTGTTATCTTAATAGAATCTCTCCATTTGTAGAAAATGCCATCTGAAAAGGTTAGAACCATTATTCATAGAGAGCAAAACTCCATCATCCTTTTGTTCTTCAGCTTATGTGTGTATGTATTAAAAACTACCCATGCTTTCTATCAGGTGAAAAGCAGATGAAGGAGAGGTTAAGAAATAACCTGCAACAAAAGAATCTGATTCACAGATGGTAGCTTCTTGTTCATGTTCTGAATATAAAACCTTAAGGAAAAGCTACATGAAATTCAGTTTTACATATTGCTTGATCCTCAATTTTTAATTAAATAATTAACCATGAAATAGTCTGATTTGAATCAAAACCATTGTTAATGTAGCATTCACATTATGGAAGTAACAAATCAAATATAAATTATCTAGGGAAGCTGCGCTACTTATTACCTCATCCTAAGCATATTAACTTGAATAGGTCATCTGAATGGGCTTACATATTGCATTAAACTTTTGTGTCTGTAACTAAAGTTTCTTTAAAAATTATATTTGTGTCAGTTCACATTTGTTAAACCATGGATTACAAACCCAAGTGGCTGGAATCATGTAATGTTGTAAACTAAGACCCAACAAATCATATTGTAGTATGGTGCAGTATACGAACCTAGACACTAATTTTTAGATTATGTATTCCACATAGTACTTCTAAAAGAGCATTTGGAAATGCTCTTTTTAAACACAAACACTGTGCACTTTTATGCTGTAATATCTTCACTGGTATCCACCCTATTTTAGTACACAATTCAAGCTGCTGATTAAGATACCATATGAGATATAAAATGTGAACCATTAGAGATCAATTTAAAGACTGTCTTCTCCCATGTTAACAAACTCATTAGAATCCTAAAGAGAGCTCTGTTTTCTGAAGAACATTTGGCAAGGACATGAAATAGGCAATCTCCAATCTTTATAACTTTTTTTTTTAATTATATTTATATGCCGCCCTTCTCCGAAGACTCAGGGCGGCTTACAATGTTTGGAGCACAACCCAATGCACTCAGCAATAGCCTTCATTCCATTGTATATGCCTGCTTATTACTAAGCGGCATTGTTACAAAGTCAGCTTATTGCCCCCAACAATCTTGGGTCCTCAATTTACCTACCCCGAGAGGATGGAAGGCTGAGTCAACCTTGAGCCTGGTGGGATTCGAGCCTGCAATAATTGCAGGCAGCTGGAACTTAAGTGCTAGGCATTTAGCAGCCTGCACCACCAAGGCCCTTAAGGGTTTTCTTAAGGGTTTAAACTTTTTCTCTAGAAACTCTCTAAAAATAAGAAAATACTGTTTTTAATTAGATAGGGCTTGGCTTTATTCATTACAGGTAAGGCTTTGACCTGATTTCTCAATTGATGTACATGAGACATTTTCTCATTTGATTTAATTTACTCTTTTTTATATTGTATTTATGTACTGTGATCATGATATTTCTTAGGTATTTTTTGTGTGGAAAAATAAAATAATCTTAATAGTAGAAATAACAAGAAATGCATTAAAAATAGTCCTACTGAAAGAATCAAATAAAAAACTCATAGAATATGCAGACTTCTATCTAAAAAAATGGCCATGGATGCTTTAAAAAAGAAATGCTAATTAGCATTATTCCTGACAATTCATATGATTGAAAACCAAGTGTTCTCATTAAGACAATTTCTTAAAAGTATTACTTTTGTGTTCAGCTTGCAAGTGGGCTTCAGAAAAAGGAAGTAAAAAAAGCAACCAATGAAAATATCAGTCATTTCTTTCCATGGAAGACAATCTACAGATTTAACAACAGGATTGGAGGAAATCCCATTCCTTTGGCAATTATAGAAGCAAAACTTTTTTTTTCACTAATGAATTTAGTACATCAGGAATTGTGGATAGTTTATATCTACATAATCAATGTGTGTGTGCATCTGTGTGTTTGTGAACATGCACACCTTCAAGTCAGTGTTGTCTCCTGGAGATTGCCTGGACAAGTCCTTGTAGTTTTCTTGGCAAGATTTTAGAAGTGGTTCACCACTGCCTGCTTTCTAGGACTGAGAAAGAATAGCTCAAGGCTACCCAGCTACCTTTGTGCCTAATGAATAAACCAAACTGGCACTTCTTAATCCATTGCTGCTACTAAATAGATTGGCAGGCAATAAGTTAAAAGAAATCTTTAAGGTCTTGCTATCTTTTCTGAGTCTTGTTTACTGTTTTATGGCAATTGTCAATCTTTTCTTTCTTTTGTTAAAGAAACTATAAAATCTTTAAACAATATACAGGTAATCCTCAACTTATGACCATAATTGAGCTCAAAATTTATGCTGCTAAGTGAAACATTTGTTAAGTGAGTTATGTTCCATTTTACAACTTTTCTTATCACAGTGGTTAAGTGAATCACTGAAGTTAGTAACACGGTTGGCTTCCCCCATTGACTTTGCTTATAAGAAGATGGCAAAAGGGGATCACATGACCCTGGGACATAGCAACTGTGATAAATATAAGTCAGTTGCCAAGCACCTGAATTTTGATTACATGACCAAGGGGATGCTGCAATGGTTGTAAGTGTGAAAAATGGACATAAGTCATTTTTTTCAATGCTATTGTAACTTTGGTCATTAAATAAACTATTGTAAGTTGAGGACTACCTGTAGTAATAAGAGGAAAAATAGTAATAACTTTATCTGATATACCCAAATGAATATCAGTAAATTCAATGATATGATGACAATTGGGTAGGAGAAAAGTAAAATATTCAACTGCCAAAATATATCACCACAGAATATATATTAACTACCAGTATAGAATTGTTTTATATCTATGTTTTATTACATTTTAAGCCACCCAGTTTCCTCTAATTGCAAAAAAGAGTGGCATATAAATTTAGTAAATAAATAATGTGTAAACTGAATACACAGCCAGTTTACACCCAATAATTTTTTCATCAGACTCATTTTTCAAGGCACATTAGAACATTTTTCAGAAAGAAAGATCTTATAAAATAATGCTACCCAACCTGATGCCAGGTTGAGAATTGCTTATAAAAAATTCAGTCCAACACATTTGAAAGCCATCAAATTGGGTAAAACTGCAGGAAAACTTTGTATATACCAAAGTAATAAAGTCTTGGGTTTAAACTTTCATATTCATTTCCCCTTTGTAGTATACATGCTTTGTTAACTTTACATAATAACCTTCACAGAACAGATAAATATAGTCCACCCCAATTCATGGATCAATTCCTAATCAAAGTTATTTCACACCATGGAGTTTTCTCCCGACATTTACTCTCAATGGCCTCCCAAGCAAAGAAAAATTTTAAACAGAACACATTAGATGTTGGGTAAAAACATATCCCTAAATTGGTTGGCTGAAAATAAAACTATTTTTCAACCTGAAAAGTACCTGTCATTGAATCTGATGCAATCTTTAAGAAAGGCCACCAAGTTTTGAATTATTGGACTCCATGGCCAAATATGGGTGCTTCTATCATTTGCTATATTTTGAGAGAACTTGCGTATGCAATACCCCAGGCATTGAAAATATTCTCATAGTTTGTTTGACTGTCAACTATATGCTCCCAATAGGCTTAATACTTATCATACCTTTTGGAAGAAAAGCCACTGGGATCCAAACCACAGATTGTCATGTTTCTTCCATAGAACTGTTAAGTTTATATCGTAGCTAAGACAGTAGTTTACAAACTCTATATATTGAACTAACTGGGGTATCCTGTAAGTAATCATTTTTCTGATTACTGTCTCTTTGTATTAACATATTTGTATTTTATTTTTATTTTCTCCTATCTATATTATTCTAAAATTATACTATGTACTGTGTACATAATATAGGTCGCAAGACTAATCAATCAATAAACCATTATTACTACTATTATTACTCTGACTGCTTCTTAGGTTTATCCCTTTTCCCATTAACTCTCAATAACAAAGACCGGTAATGGATATTCTATGCAGCACTGATCGTTTATAAGATTAGAAACTCTATATTTGCTTCCTAAATGCATGATTTAAGGTGATTTTAAAATATGGTGATTCTGAAAAGGCCCTAAAATTAAAGTGGTATTCTAAGAAACTATGTTATGCTAAACTGGTTTATTAGATTGGGTGATAGATTTAGTGAGAAAGAAAAATAGATAGGATAAATCCACTGGTGGGCTTCAAAACTTTTTACTACTGATTCTGTGGGCGTGGCTTGATAGGTGTGACATGGCTTGGTGGGCATGGCTTGGTAGGGGTGTCAGGGGAAGGATACTGCAAAATCTCCATTCCCTCCCCACTCCTGGGGGAAGGTTACTGCAAAATCCCCATTCCCTCCCCACTCCATTAACCTGCTTTCCAGCTCCATTCTCCTGTGCAGGGCAACAAAAGAAGACCCAGCCGATCAGCTGGAACTTGGAAGGCAGATACTAGAAGGGGGCAGGGCCAGTCAGAGGTGGTATTTGCTTGTTCTCTGAACTACTCAAAATTTCTTCTATCAATTCTCCAGAACTGGTCAGAACCTGCTGAATACCACCTCTGGATAAATCCCACAACATAATCATGTTCCACTCCCTTTCAAATCAGTTCTCTTTTTAATTTAAAATAACATTTAACCTAAAAAAACAACCCACTATCCCTAATCAAATAAAGCCTGCTTACTTATCTGAGGAAATGAATTCCTCTAATTCACTTTGGGTATAAGTAGAGAGTTCTCCCATTTGGTAGATACATAAGCAAGCATTCTTTTTCTCTTTCCTTTCGGGCTAATCTCCTTCTCTATCCAGTTGAGGCTAGGTAGGCCCAGTCCTTAAACCATATCCCCACACATCTGAGCAAGTCATAATTGTGAGAATAAGACCAGTTTATCAAAGGAAGACAGTGTTAAAGTTTACTGTTTAAGGGAAGGAGGCCATGCCTGCTTTCCGAATCATCAATAAGGCTACCAGCTGGCATCATGGTGGCTGAGGGTTGAGGAAGGATGCAGCATTTAAAGGGGAAATCTTCACTCCTGCAAAATATAAAGATGTAGAGCTAAGGATGTTTTAGGCAACTAGTCTTCTTCATTCCAACAACCCATGGGCTAAGATAGGATTCAGGAAAAGAAGAAGTAGTTAGCTGTTTCTAAACCTGAATTCACAGCATATGGTGGTATGGTGGCCTCGATATCCTGTTTGACATGACTTATGCAACTGATGCCAGGAGTGCTGTCATCAATTGTGTAACTGAGAATTAGATGTCTAGACAACCAAGTGAATTTAATAATTGAATGGTATCCATTCAGGGGTAGTTTATCAGCTATAAAAAAACATGTGGACAAAAAAAACCACAGCTATGAAAAACACTACATGTGCACAAAAATCTTGGTCTTAAGATGGTCAGCACAAATTTTAGCTGAACAAACAGCAAAATGCTACCAGAGATTTCACAGAGAAGTATCACAAGATATCTGATTATTTCTACCAGAATGTGAAAGACTAGATCAACATCACATGAAGCACCAAATGAAATGAATGAATCAACAAATGAAACACCAATTAATCTAACACCTAATCTTTCAGGATGTCCCAACTGCATCTTATTTAAATACATTGTTTAAATAACTTCTGGAATAACACATATTGAGCATAACACATGAATCCACTTAGCTATACTACTCCTCACTACTACTTCCTACCCCCTCCTTGGAATGCAAACTTGTCATTCTTTTTGCAATAAAATTCTCAAATACATAGAGAAAGAGAGAGAGACATACTGGCCCAGCTCTTAGTTCTTTTCTTACATTGACAAAGAAAACCTTAGGTGAACTCCAGAAAAGACTGGAAAACCTTGGAAATGGGGAAATCTTGGCCACCCAACTTCACATGGAATCATGCAATAGCTGAAACTCCTGAGCAGAAAAGCATTTCTATTTGCCAATTTATATGATCCAAAGTTAAGTGATGATTGTGCATGCTGATGATCTACTTGGAGTCTTGAAGATGACACTGCTCACAGGAAAAAGAAAACAAAGCCTGTTAATATGCACTCATCCAGCAATAGCCAGGACCCTAATTTTGGTACAGGATTTTTCTGGCAGTCTTAAGCGCATCAGCCTCAATTTGGGCCAGTTTTTGGTGCTTTGTCCAGGAGAAGAAAGGTTGTTTAGTTGGCTCAGTCAACAGGGCAAATGACTGCTAGTCCAAGGAAGGCTAAATTGAGATTATCAGTCCTAAACTGCAAAATCCAATTAATCATTAAATTACAAGACTTGGTTTTCTGTACTATATATATTTACTTTTGGGAGATTTGTTACCAAATGGGTTTAGTTTTATTCGATTTAAGCTTTTAACTTTTTTATGGCCTAGAGCTTGGATAAAATAAATACTGTAAATAAGCAGACAAAATTTTTGAATGTAACTTTTGAAACATGTAAGTTTGAAACAAAACACATGTTCCATTTCATGCACACATCTAGTTTTGACTAAACAAATGCAAATGTCTTTTGAAGATATTTTCATTTTTAAAGCACCAGTTAAATAAAAATAGAACTATACATAACGCACAAGTTTTAAGCCACAATGAAAATGATGAAACTATTAAAGTGCTAAATATTTAGAAAAGATTAAGAAAATCTGACAAAAATCAAAAAGAAATATATTTCCTATGCCCATAAAAATTTAATACTTTGCGCCTCTATTCTTACATTTCTGCAGTTTGAAAGTCATTTTCTCTACATTTGTCATTAGCCATTTCATTTTGATATTTTAATTTTGCTATATTTTTCTACAATAACCACATGTAGAAACAAATATTTGTATCAATATCAGTATGTATCTATTAATATATGCTTCTGGGCCTTTCCATTCAAGAAGCTATAATGAAACTTTCCATATTTCACCAAAATGCAAAATTTGGAACAGATTCTTTAAATTCATATCACTGTCCAAACCTAGTGATACTGTATTTATAAACTTGCTTAGTAAGTACTTAAAAAGAATTGTCACTATTTCTAACCATTTCTGGAAATGTAAGGGATTACATTATTCTGTTCATTTACAGACTTTTTCACTATTTGCCCTCTCTATGTTTACCTCACCTCTCTTACGGTAAAGGAAATAAGTTTGATCATTCATATAACAAATTATTTTTGTATTTTCTGTAAGAAATCTTTGCTTGTATGAACTACCAAATCATATCACATATGTCCTTTTAACATGGGAGTTCCTATTCTAACGATTACTCTCTAGGGAGAAAAAATCTGAAATGTAGATGGAAATAACCCATGATATGATAGTTTTTCAGTGTAAAGCTTAATAAGTATTCAGGCTATATAATTACTCAAGTGGTGAAGAAAACTGCTCCATGGCTGCAAAAAACACTTCCATCTATTCTTGTCCCAAAAATGGTTTTTGGTGAATCTGATGAATTTTATCATATTTAAATTTTGTAATTAAATTAACAGAACAAACCATGACAGATTAAATTCTAAACTAATGCAAGTACAGATATTAAAGAAAAGTGTGAGAATTCATTATAAATAAGGAAAATCTTTTCCTATAACATGCTTCTATTATATATTTTATAATATACACTTCCTCTTCTGGGTTCAGACAAATACAGGTTGACTCAGACTTCCATCCTTCAGAGGTTGGTAAAATGAGGACCCAGGTTGTTTGGGGCAATATGCTGACTCTGTAAACTGCTTAGAGGGCTGTAAAGCACTGTGAAGCTGTATATAAGACTGTAGTATTACTATTAAGAAACAATTATTACCCTAGCCACTTCCAACCAGAATGGAACATTTATGTGCCGACCATTGGCCACACCATTTTGCCCCCAGCTGATTCACAGCCAGCTTTCCCCCTTCACTATCCCTCCCTGGTGACCAATGGCCCCCTGATCCTCCACTTTCAACTCTTCAGCAAAGCTTATTCCTTCAGGAATTGTCTGACCCAAGTCTTTCACTGCATGGGATAAGAAGCTGTCAGCCAATCTGCTGCGGGTAGGAGTGAACGATCAGCAGTAGGTTGTGGGACAGTGCACCATAGCAGGGGGCTGAGGGGAAGTGCTCCAGGCAACTGGTGGCAGTTGCAGTGGCGTGCAGAAGCGATTGCAAGGGCCATGGAGGGGTGCCTCGATTAGGAGAGCTTTCCTACCTTTAAACTGCGGCAAGCCATTGTTGCTGCATTTGGGGAATCTATTTGGCACTCATGCTGCTAAGGGAGAGCAAAGCCTGAGGCAGGCAGGGCAGGCTTCGGTCTAATTTTCTACCTAGAAAAAATTCAGAGGCTCTCTAAATCTCAGCAAAGCATTATGGAAGGAAATTGCTTCTGTGTGCGCTCTAGCAGTGCTCCAGGGTTTTGCATCCCTGATCTAGTCCTAAAACAAGGTTTCCTTCCAATCCTGGATACATCCAGAATATAGACCCTGAAACTGGCATAGGTGTAGTAGCCATGTCTTAGTGTAGCCATTTCTTATTGTTATTATTTTCTGGATTTACACCAAGACCTTGCCAATTTGATATATTCCTAATGAAATTATCTTTGAGGAATATGCCTGCATTGGATTCTTGTTACTGGGGATGTATTACTTAGAAGTTTGACACAAAATACTGGATTGCTCCCTGTTTTGTTTTTCTTCAAAGCAAATTGCCTGGAAGGACTTTGGAGGCCATTGGGAACAAGACCTAGTTATAAACCCAGTATGAGAAAAGAAGGAGGCACTTTAAAAATCACCTTTCTATGCTTCCCAGGATTTGTCAAAGGGTCTTTGTCTGCAATCGACTTGGGGATCATCTTCCCCTTCTCAAGCTCCATGTCAGGCTTGCCCATTTCAGAGTTCCTCCTTGCTGGGGAGAGTCAATAGTGTGGCTAGCTGCTTGCATACAGTTCTAGAGAGGAATGGCCTCTGGGGTTTCCTGGATTGAACATTGGTGGTGACAACCACTTCCCTCCTTCCTTTGCCATTTCCTGTTACTATGTCTTAGGTGAAAGCACCGGCCCAGCTCTGTAAGCTGTCTATAGCAGCCACAGCAGCAAAAGGAAGAGAGGGGCAGCATGGAAGCGTCCTTCATATTACAATCAGGATCCACTGTGATCTGTTGGAGCAGTCTTGGCTCCATCTCCACAGTGATGTCCCCATTAGCCTCCTGGTCCCCTTTTTGCCCAGAGTCCTGTCTCTTCCTTGGAATGAAGGACTGGGGCTGGAGGGTCAGGGAGCCATTGTCCACTGAGAATCACCGCTGAGGTCCAGTGGAGGAGAAAAGCTGCATAAGCTGAAGTGGGTGGTTGGGAGCAAAGTGGGGGCGGCCAATTGTCAGCACC
The DNA here is from genome assembly GCA_009733165.1 of Naja naja. Classification (NCBI taxonomy): domain Eukaryota; kingdom Metazoa; phylum Chordata; class Lepidosauria; order Squamata; family Elapidae; genus Naja; species Naja naja. The sequence continues at coordinate 83,489,353 of CM019155.1, read as the reverse complement.
TAAATGTCCAACTTAGTCCCCTTCCAACTTAGCCAATAACTTTCCTGAGAAGGTAACATTTTTTTAGTTAAGTCTCACTATTGTGTGATGATGCATGATGTGTCTGTACTCAAAAGGTTTCATTTTGCTTGTTTATTCATGTCAGAAGCATCACAATTAAAATAAGGCATATGAATATGACATTGTCATATGACATAAAATATAAATACAAAATTAAAATATGTACAAGTTACACAGATCTCATCCAACTAGCAAAATTAATTCCATTCTGTTATGCTGCTATGAAGTCCACAAGTGTGCACTGAACAGGACACAAAAGACAGCAAAGGGCATAAGCCACCCTATAGCCCTATTTGTTCAGAATATCTCTGGAAGTTATTGTATCCCATGCATAGTCTATTAACAGGTCAAAATTAAGAACTGAAAAAAAACCCAGGCAAAATATGCAAATGTAGTATTGTTAATTCTAAATCTCCATTAACTGATCAGTACATTCTACATGTTTCTAAATTCATTTGCTAAATTGATAGATTTTCTAGAATGTTTGGGAATATCTATCTTTTTGAAAGTAACATAATATTATTAAAAAAAAACCATTTGTTAGAGGACTGTAAAATCCAGTCAGAAAGTACAAACTTCATAGAAAGGCAGAATGGTGTGGTTGAAGTCAAATAATCTTCTGAAGAATCATCGATCCTTCTTCAACTCCTGCAAAACATCTAATGGAATCCAAATAAAAAGTTGGAGGGGGAAAAACAGATTTTCCTAAGTTCCTGAATATATATTTGTTTATTGGCTTTGTTTTATACATTTGTTTTATTGGCATTAAAAGAAAAATTCAATATATAATTATGACCTTCACTATCTTTTTCCCCTTCCCCAAATTCAGTCTCTCTCACTCAGTTCATTTTATCTATTATTACATTCAGGAACCGTATTGAAACTCAGTCTCATTCATGCTACTACATTTCTCCATGTTCTCTAATACTTCCACTGAACTATCTTATTATTTTTCTAAAACCTGCATCATCCTCCTTTATCCTAGATCGCCTCCCAGCCTTTCCCATCAAAATTCCTGTTTCCTTGGTACCATCTCACATTTACTGCTTCATGTCATCCAGGGTCCTCCTGCTTGCCTGACTACTATATGAAAATCTTCCTATGTCACACTGACTGGCAACAGCACCTATTCCTTCTTTGAGTTTTCTTTTTTGGTAGCTAAGCATGTTTCAGAGCAAAACATTGTCTTTTGCCTACGTTCTATTTTATTTTCAAAGAATTTTTACAGTATAAAGATGTCAAGTGGCTGAAGGCCAGCTCTTCATTTTGAATGTTTCCACTAAAGCTACCTGTTCTAAATAAATAAAATGAAATTTAAAAATTCAGCAACCCATTCCAGGAAGGAAATGTTCATATACCGATGGCTATAAGCATCACGATGCTTATCCAACTCAAGATTGATTGATTGATTGATTTTTATTTTATTTTATTTTATTTTATTTATTTATTTAATTTATTCATTCATTCATTCAAGTGGCTCACATTCCAACCAACAATTACCCAAACTCTACTTGTGACCTTATAGTCTTAATTACCATATTGTAGGCAGTTCCCTATGGCTTTAGATATGTGACTGTAATTTCCATAGCATACATATTTTTTATAGTAAGTTGATGATTATTTATTTATTTATTTATTTATTCGACTTATATGCCCCCTCTTCAAAGGACTCGGTGACTCACAATAAAATACAGTACAACAATAAATTACTTAAAAATTATATTAAACGAGTTATAAGCCGAATAAGCAATTGAAACCCCAAGTTAAAAACAAAACCCCAGGAGTCAACATAGCCCAGATTGTAAAAACAGCCAGGTTTTTAACTTCGCGGAAGGTCGGAGATCGAGAACCAACCGATTATGTTCTTCAGTACCTACTTAAACCTATTATAGATGTATCCTAGTATCTGAAAGTTTATTTAAATTCATCTTTCATTTTATTATGTTTCAGGTTTGCCTTGTTCAACATCTGCTATATGGTAGAGGAGTCCATTCCATGGTAGTTACATCATTATCAAGTTTTTAGGTGAAAACAAAAATCTCCGACTGGAACTAACTAATAATGGGAAATGGAGAAGATAAGGAGAGGCGAAAATCTGGACAAAGCAAAGTCTCATGTGCCAGGAAATTATTATTACTTTTGCAACAGATGTTTGCTCTCACAAGGAAAAGGGGAATGGATTGTATTTGAAAATTCCTTCTTTCAAACTTAAAATATTTCTATTATGAAATGAAATGTTAATCATCTCTCTTACACACACAATGTTCCAACGCAAATATACTACTGGGGTCAGGTAATAGCTGGATTTCCAAGTATACTCATCTCACTGAGCTAGTCAATACAGTATGTAACAATGTATAACAGATACAGCTTCACTGTAACATGTATGTAAATCAGTTACCCTTAAAAATAATATGCTACTTATACCCTTCATGTGATGAAGTGGATTGAAATCTTATGTGCTAAGAAAATTGCTGCAGAGTGCACACAGTGGGGTGAAATGAAGTTTATCTTTTTTTCCCACAACACCTGAAGTGATCCTGCTGGATCTCTTTGGGCAAGGGTGGGAAATATATGATCCTAGAACTGCATATGGCCCCAAATTTTTCTTTTGCAGCTTTTGGAGCAGCTACAACCACAAAGGTTAAACACTGAATGCAGCGTTTAGTGCCATTATAAGTAGGAACACATTCAAAAGACTGCAAACCCTAAAATAAACAAATTATATTTAAAAGGACCCAAGAAAACCAAAATAATCTGAGCACAGAAACATGCATAATGAGGCCAAATTCATTTTGCAGCTCTTAGGTTCTGAAATAATTTAAAATGGGGTCCTTACTCATCAAAAGTAATTCATACCTCCGGTTTCAGAAACTCATAAGATCTGTGATTGTTCTTCACAGGAAGCCAAGATCAAACATAGTATGAAGGGCATCCAAAAAGTAGATGGTCCTCTTCAGACTGAGCAAAATCACACTGAGCTTATCAACCTACAAATCTTCTAGCATTTGAGAATTGGGCTTGTGGCTGTGTATAAACACTGCCAATAGGAGCTTCAAGCAAGATGCTAGGAGAGTGGTTGCCTCCCTCAAAACCTGGTTCCCCCGCTCCTGAATAATATCAAACTTTTAGCTATATTATTGATTTGCTATTTCATAATCAGTCTTTAGAGAAACAAAGTGAGTTTTCTGATAAACTCCGGCTTGGTTTTCGTTTGCTTTTTTCCTCCTAAAGGACTTACTGCCAAGCAAATCATGCCTTTCAAGCGTACCTTGAGCATACCATTCACGAGCTTAGCCAAATGTTCCTTTCAAGTGTCTCCTTCACAATGCGATAGATATAACCCGGGAACTGTAGCGTTAGGTACTTACCCCATAGCACAAAGAGGAAAAGTTGGGCCAGTCGCAAGGCACGACGCTCCATCCCGAATATTTCGGCAGCACGAGGCAATACAGCCGGCAGTCTGAGGCAAAGGCAACGCGCATGAGGCCCTTTTCGAGCAGCCTCGGTCAGATCTTTTATTCGGCACTCTCGCTAGTGGAGAACCGATCTTCACTCTACCTTATGAAGTCCTGAGCGGGAACTTGGGCTGCCAAGCATCTCGGCTTGCACAAAATCCAACCCTCCTGCTCCACCCCCTTCCTCCGCGGACATATAAGCAGCCGCCGCCACCAACAACTCAGCTCGGAGTGCCATTGCTTCCTGCGTCCCTCCTCCCAAGCCTGGTTTGAAGAGGAGGAGGAGCAGGAGGAGATATCCCCGGACGCTCCAGGGATAAGATAGTGCAGTCTGATGCTACCGGCAAGCACTGCCAGGACGGGATTAGGGTGGCCTCCCAGAACTCGGGCCGTGTGGTGGGGGGGCAGCCGGTGGAATGCCCCTTTCTTGCCTTTCTTTTTCCCCGCCTTCTGGCCAAATCCGCCACTCTTCTTTTTTACGTTCTGTCCGCTTCTTTCATTCCTCTATATTTTTAGAACACCCCTCGATCAATGGAACTCTGTTTTATTTTATTTACTTTAACTATCTCTATTGAACAAATTGCTGTGCACCCTACCCTCCTTACCTAGCTTTTAGGTAATTCCAGGAGCTCAGGTAAGAGAAACTTTTGCCAGGGTAGCTTAGATGAAGCAGGTGGCCAACACACTCCTGATAGCATCACAATTTATCATAATGGGTGCCTTTTAGCGCACAGGGTAAATGAGCTGGCACAGAGCACCCACAGACAATTTTATAACAGCTGGCTGAGTACAAGTTGACAGCACCAATTAATCATAACAAAATGCTGTAGCATATAAAAGAAAGCAGGAGGGGAATTTTATTATTCTTGTTAACTTTTCATCATTTTACATCATGAATAATCAGGCTTGAAAACAGAAGCCCAACTATTCTTGTCTCAACCTCAATGTCTGCTTTGTGTATCTTTGTGTGTGTGAGTGACAGAGTTCAATCTTGATTTTTCACATGTGAAACCATATTCAATACTTTGTTTCCAAGCTTTACTTTTTTCCTAAGAAAAGCCACTATGAGACACAGTGGGAATAATAAACTGATTTCTGATTTTGAGGAGAAAGTATCTATTTCTTAAATAAAGAACTAAGAAATAAAGTAAAAAATCTAAGCTATGCTTGCAGGGCTATATCCTAATTCTGTAGCAGCAGTTACTCAGAATAAGCAAGAGCAGCCCAGAATTCTTCAAAGCCAGTTACACAAATCAATATTACTTTACAGTTTCACACTGCTAAAATGCATTTAAGAACTTCATAAGCCTCCCTACTACTGTATTGGTCACTGGTATTCATCGTTTCTTCTCCATTGATCTCAAAACCAAGGAAAAGAAAAGTATGGAGCGGGGGAATCTTAAGAAATTTAATTCTAATAAAATTGAAGTTCATTTTCTTATATTTAATGCACAAAGGAAGGGTTGGCTAAAATGATTGCTTGCTTTAGAAGTTTCTTTTGAATCTTGGAATGAGGCAAGATTGCTGCAGAGCTTGCTTCGCTGAAAAGAAGCATTTATCAACAGGATGATCCTTTTTCATGATCATTTATTGCATGATAGATGTGGGCTTTATTCTGGATGAGTTTGATTTGGGCCTCCTAGGATGCATTCAATAGAGGAAGTAGGCTATTTGCTAGAAGAGAGAAAACATATCCTCTGGAGGACTACTAAATCAAATAAATTATGTAGTTAATGATTATGCATGGAAAAAGAGAAAAGGGCAAGTCTTTCTAGCTTTTGACATATAACAAGCTACTGAATTGCCAACCATCCATGCATGATGTCCATGGACAGATAGTAAATAAGTAAAGCGTAAAGCAAGCCTGCACAGCTTGCAGAGAAAAAAGAGCAACACTGATAATAAATTAAGAATTTATTAAAAATAATAGCAGTCTATAAAGAAATACCTGGCACACCAATCAGCTGATTAGTAGTGTGGGAAGTTAGCACCCACCATCTCCTAGAAAAATGAAATATCCTAGGAAATATTAAAAAGGCAGAATATTTCCCCTAAAAAGAAAGTAGAAACTCAAAAGCAGAAGCACACTCCCATCTTTGTTAATGGGTGGGCCATTAAAACTTAGACCAGAGTATTCTATATAACAAAGGCCTCTGCCCATCTCACCACCTGGCCTGGGCAAATTGCATCAGCCAGCACTCAGGTGAAGCCACGTGGTCCAGACAAAGCCTACAAAGTTAGCTAAGACCCCAGCCCCTGGGAGTCTGACAGCCAATGGGATACATTTCTTGCACAGGAACAGGAAACACTAAGGTGGGACCCAACAGAGGTTATATAACTAAGGGTCTCTCAGCATCTCAGCCCTTTTCCTTCTTTCTTCACCCAAGGCATGTGATCCTGTCCACCATTAAGCCATCTTTCCAAGCAGTCACCATGTTTCCAGTGTCTTTCTTCCCTACTTGGAACTGAACCTAGAAGAATATTTCTTCCAACAGTATCTAACAAAGGCAGAAGTTCTGGAGCTAGTGGCTATGAGGCCTGTTGATTGGATTGGCAGTGAGTTTCCATAGCTGAGAACATACCTGAACATGGTTTTCATAGTATCGTTCTACACTGAGTTCAGGGTCTTTATCACTACACCTTGCTTGCTTTTAAGTAATTTGAATTGGTTCTCATGTGAGCTTTTGTCACTGTGACTGTTTATGTTATGAGTAACTTATTAGAGTTTGCATTTTCACAAATTCTAGAGAACTTAATTTTGAGACAGTTTTTAAAAAAATAAATAAAGCATATCTCTACTCTTGGAGATTGGAACATTTTGTTGTAAACTGCTCAGAATCATTACAGAGATTGAAGTAACCTCTAAATCAGCGGTGTCAAACTGGCAGTCCGTGGGCTGGATGCATGACTGCAGGCCACATCCACCCCAGGTCTGCAAAGGGGAAAACCGTTGTTCTACATCACATGACTGCAACGTGATGACACAAGTTGCCCACCCATACTCTAAATAATTCTGGCTTAGCTACATAACTTACTTCAGCTTTTCTTACCATCAGGTGAAAGTATCTGTATAAAGGGATAACATTCTATTGACTTCAGAATCTATTTAAAAGATTTAAATCTTTTAAATTTTTATATTCCATTTCTTGATAATTACTCAAATCAAGAGCCCAGATAGTATGTTATATTGTTTTGTATCTTTCTTAAAAAGGAATTCTGCATTTGCTCTAAAATTCAAGCAGTTAAAATATTGCTAGCTGAGGAATACATTGATTTGTAATCTTCATTTTCATATTTCTTTCAATCCTTCCTTGAGACACTTTCCCCAAAATATCTTGTAACATACCTTGTGAGATTTATACATTAATATATCTTTTCTGTTGTGCCAAGTCTTAAAGCAGCTTTTTTTCTGTTTACCTTTTTCTGAGAAAAGGAGAAATGCATCACTGCACCCTGTCTCAAAAACATATATAATTTCATTTCAATTTGTATATGTTAATTATATCAACATATACTAATATGTTGATATAATTTTAAAATTAATCACTATAATTATTTCAAGACAAAATACATCTCAACAGAGAAATGAGTAATCAAGTACTCTGTGTCTACACAATTTACTATCACAGAGCTTTGAAAACCAAGCTCTCCTTTAATTGTTCCTTTATTTTTAAATTACACTTAGACTGAAGAACTCTTCAAATGAAGGTCTTATGCTTTGTAAAATAGGACACAGAATAGAACTACTCTAGTTACAATTGCATGGGTATTAAGCTATCCCTGAATATTTAAGCTGTTTAATTATACGTTATATAGGAGATGACCAGGCTGAGCCTGAGGGAGGGGTCAACCACATCATCAGCATGGAATAAGCATGTACTCATTTGAACAATGCTGGTTCCTGATTTCTTGTACCTGACACTGTACTAAGTTCTTCATATTGCAGGATTAGTAAAGCAAATACAAAGCACCTTTGTATTTAACATTTCAATAACTAGATTTAAGGGAGAAAATTTTAATGAATAACTATAAACAATAACTAGTTGGATAAAAAACCCCAGCCCATTTCCTACCATACACAAAGGACCTCATTCCTTTGCCTAAAAAATTGGAACATCTATTCAGTATTTATTTATTTATTTATTTATTTAGTTATTTATTTATTTATTTTATTAGACTTGTATGCTGCCCTTTCTCCCTAAGGACTCAGGGCGGCGAACAATAAAAACCCAATACAAATTACAATAAAAAAAACATTAAACCAATACAAGCCTAATCAATCATTGTAAAAATTTAAAAATTAAAACAAGTAAAAATCAACCCACACCCCCGAAGTCAGTCCAGACCAGCCTGTTGAAACAACCAGGTCTTCAGGTCCTGGCAGAAGGAGCGGAGCTCAGGGGCCAAATGGAGGTCCACGGGGAGTTGGTTCCATATGGCGGGTGCTCCCACAGAAAGGCCCTACCCCTGGGCACCACCAGTCGACAATGCCTAACCAACGGTACCCCAAGGAGGCCCCGCTTATGGGAGCGTACTGGGCGATCGGAATGTGATGCTGGCAGGAGGCGTTCCCGCAAGTACCCTGGCCCCAAGCCATTTAGGACTTTATAAGTTGTTACTAACACCTTGAAACTAACCCAGAAGGCAACTGGCAACCAATGCAGGTCGCGCGGAGGGGTGTAACATGGGAGTATTGGGGCACCCCCATCACAGCCCGTGCAGCCGCATTCTGCACCAGTTGCAACTCTGGGTGGTCCGCAAGGGCAGTCCCATGTAGAGGCGTTGCAGTAGTCAATTCAGGAGGTGACAAGCACATGAGTGACTGTTCGTGGGCATCTGGCTCAGGTAAGGGTGGAGCTGGCGAACCAGCTGAACCTGGGCAAACACCCCCTGGCCACAGCTCCCACCTGCTCCTCCAAACTGAGCTGTGAATCAGGAGGATGCCCAGGTTCCACGCCCTGTCCATGGGGGCAACACCTCTCCCCCCATGACCAAAGATGGTATATCCTGAGAAAACCGAGATGCCGGTGCGCACAGCCACTCAGTCTTGGCGGGTGAGTCGGAGCCTGTTACTCCCCATCCAGATCTGCAGGGCATCCAGGCACTGGGACATCATGGAGAGCATCACTGATATGGTTTGGGGTGGAGATGTAAAGCTGGGCATCATCTGCATATTGGTGATACCTCACCCCAAAACCACAGATGATTTCACCCAGCGGCTTCATGTAGATGTTGAACAGGAGAGGCAGAGAACGACCCCTGCGGCACCCCACAAGTGAGGGGCCTCGGGGCGATCTCTGCTCCCCTGCCAACACCAACTGCGAGTGGCCTGAGAGGTAGGAGGAGAACCACCGTAAAATGGTGCCCCCCACTCCCAACCCCCGGAGCTGCTGCAGTAGGATACCATGGTTGATGGTATCGAAAGCCACTGAGAGATCTAAAAGGACCAGGACAGAGGAAAAACCCCTGTCCCAAGCCCTCCAGAGATGATCCATCAGCGCGACCAATGCTGTCTCCGTGCTGTGCCCGGGCCTGAAGCCCGATTGGTACAGATCTAGATAATCAGCTTCCTCCAGGAACATCAGAAGCTGCTGAACCACCAGCTCTCAACAACCTTCGCTAAAAGCAAGGTTGGAGACTGGACGATAGTTGTTCAAAATGGCTGGGTCCAAGGCAGGCTTCTTGAGGAGGGTCTCACCACCGCCTCTTTCAAGGCAGAGGAAATACACCCTCACTCAAGGAGGCATTGACAACTGCCTGGAGCCAGCCACATGTAACCTCCTGGAGGCATAAACCAACCAGGAAGGACAGGGTCCAATAAACATGTGGTGGAAGACAACCTCCTCATGATCCTGTCCACTTCATCCAGGAAACAGGGTCAAACTCAACCCAAGTAAAATCGGCCAGACTCATCATCACCCCATCATCCAACCCCTGCCAGTCAGAGTCCAAGCGGCCCAAATCTGAGCGACCTTATCCGCCAGATGCTGACTAAATTCCTCTGCTCTGCCCTGCAAAGGTCCTCCTCACCTCTAAATGCAAGAGGGGCGAGTGACCCTGAACAGGGTGGCGGATGATCATCTGTGAGCAATGAGAGTGGAGAAGTAGGCACACCTCGCTGCTCTGATCGCTTCCAGGTAAGTGCTAATATAGGCTCTTAGCTGGGAATGGTCAGATTCGGAGTGGCTCGTCCTCCACCTGCTCTCTAGGCACCTTCTCCAACGCTTCATCCCCTGGAGCTCCTCGGAAAACCAGGGAGCTAACCGGGATCTACAGCAGGGAAGGGGCTGCAAGGGGACAACCCAGTCGAGCGCCTCCGAGGCCGCCTGTTGCCAGCTGGGCTGTGGTCAAGGGAAGTGGGCAAGAACACCAGTGCCATCTGAAACCTCTCCGGATCCATCAGGTGTGGGGGAACCATCGAATTGGCTCCTCATCCCAGCAGCAGGATGGCCAATTGGAAGACCAGCCGAGGAGATAGTGATCAGTCCATGATAGGGGCTGGGTAACCGTGAGCCCCTCCCAGATCACTACACCACTGCCCCAGATAAAAACAAGGTCAAGCGTGTTCCCCCTCGTGAGTAGGGTCTTGAATCACCTGGGTCAGGTCCATGGCTGCCATGGATGCCATGAACTCCTGAGCCAACCCCGACCTCCCCAGAGAGGGCAAGTGAAATCCCCAGAACCACGGGCCTGGGGAATTCCATCGCCACCTCCAAGGGGCATCAAGCAGCTCGGAAGGGCCATTGCTATGCAGCTGGGGACAGGTACATAAGCAACAAACCCAACTGACCCCGGGCCCAGCCTCAGGAGGAGGGACTCACATCCATCTATCTGGGACAGTGACCTCCCTTGGAAACAGGGTCTCCCTAACTACTGCCACCCCTCCACCCCTTCCCTGGGCTCATGACCAGTGAAGCACCTGGAAACCTGGGAGACATAAATCACAAGAGGGACCCTCCCTCAGGTCCCAACCAGGTCTCTGTGATGCATGCCAGGTCCGCAGCCTCCTCCTCAATGAGTTCACAGAGGAGGGGTGACTTATTGGCTACAGACCTGGAGTTTATATACACCAGCCTAAGCCCAGGGACCACACTTCCAGAAACCCCAGGAGTGGGCAGAAACCTGAGGGTCGGAGTACGTCACCACTCGTAAACAGTGGGGACGCGCTCCCAAAGCATAATTTGGCCCTCTGTCTCGCCCCCTCCTGCCATGTCCAATCACCCTAGGAATTGCCAATCCCGTCCTACCCCACCGAACCCCAAGGCCCCTCACCCAGCCCCCACAATGAGACCCATTTCCGGCCTGGACAAACCCAAGTTTTGTGTTGGGAGTTGATTTCCCACCCCCCCTCCCTATTCCATTAAAACATCAAGTTAAAAATTTAAAAGTTGTCCTTAAATACATTATTAAAATTTAACCCCTGGTGCAGCCATGCCACCTCTCGGGATCCCAGGATCCGTCCTTAAGGTAGGCTCTTGATAACCCAGTGGGCTACCCCAAAGACAAGGGAGCAGTCTTGAGGGCCCATAACTCCGACAGTGAGTAAACACACATAAAATAATAGATCGTAATTCATAAAGGGTGGAAATAAGATGGAAACATCATTCAGCAAGATGACAAATGTTACACAGATGTAAAATGTATAGATGAAAGATCCAGGTAACAGCATCCACAAGGTTCCACACCCAACAGCCCTCTCTCACCAACTGTTTGGGGACCAGAGTCAAAATGGACAACCCACCGCTCTCTCACCGCAGTGGTCAACAACAAAGTTGGAGCTGATGGGTCACTAAATCAACCCCTCTGCCCTCATAACAGAGGGGTTGAGTCCCATTGTCCTCACACTACAATGGGGACCCAACCTGAAACCACACCCTGGGGAAGGAAGGGGTCCAAGAATAAATTAAGGACTGCAGCAGCTGCCGATAGATGACACTGCAACCACCAGAGTGCAAACGGAAGAGTCAGGGCAGCTAAGAAACAGCGGCCATAAAAAAGCAGGGGCAGCAGACAGCCCAAGAATGACAAATGGGGATAGGCAGGAGACCAAGACAGCAAGTCCAGAGTCGACGCAGCTGTTAATTCCATCACCACAGCCAAAGGTCCAGAGCCACAAACACCAGCCTTCCACAGGGTTCTCTCCTCTGATGTTAATTCAACTTCCGACCCCCGCCAGGCCAGCACCAGCTCACCCGACCCAGCCAACGTCCACCAGCGCCGACACTCCAGACTCAAATCTCCCCAGCCGTTTCGCTTCCGCCAGCCCCTCACCGGCAATGCCATCCCTGTAGCCTCCAAATCAACACTACCACTGTTGACATGGAGCCCTCTTCTCCCTGAGGCTGTCACCCCCAGGGGGGGACCAGCGATATCAAAGCTAACATTGGTGTCGATATCTACCGTCAGCGCTGCCGCTGCCACCACTGCCGCAGACCATGTCGCTGACATCCGGGCTCCCGTCAAGGCTGCCGAAACCACCAGGACCACCGCGCCGACGAGGCCACCAAGACCGCCAGGCCACCGAAAATGCCACCAAGACAGCTGAGGACATTGTCGGCTCACCCAGCTGCTGACAGTGAGGCCCCCGAGGGCTGCCGCTGCCAAACCGCCGCCAAAGCCTCCATCGCGGCAGCCGCCATCTCCCTGCCACTGGGGCAGGCTGCCGAAGTAAAAACCCTGGCCGCGCCTCGCCACCGGCTGAACCAGGGTGAAAACAGCTTGGCACCATGCTGCAACCCTCCGGAAAAAATCCCCGGGGGTCTAGCAGCACCAAGGGCTCTTCCTCCACCGCTAACGCCGAAAACAACAAGCCAGCCCGGAGAGCTTACTCAGAGCGGGACCGCCATCTTGGGCATGTGCAGACCAGATAAAAGTATAAGTATAATGGTTGTGAAGATATGGAAATTTTGAAAAGGAAATGAAATAGATTTGGAAATGAATGAGAAAACTATAAAATAAGCTTCAGGGAGGTATTTGAGTAAAAACAAATGGTGAATATATAAAGTAATTATAAGAAACTGAATATGAAAGATGAATATGTGTTCTGTCTCCCCTTCCCTTCCCCAGAAGGTAAGGAACTTGGCAGCAACACTAGCACAGAGAGTCACGCTGGCCTGTCTCCAAAATCCAAGTTATCTCTCCCGATAAGAGTGTTGGCAGTCACCCAGGCTCTCACTACCAAATTTGGAGCTAACAAGAAATGAAGTACTCACAGAAGGACTGATTTATTCTCAAAGTCCAGAAATCAAATCAGGCACACAGACGGAATCCTCGGCTTATTCCACACTTTGTCACGTACAGAGTTTGTAATGTAGGCACACCCACTTTTATACCTGGTGGGGTGTGGTCCAGCTCAATCTCTGGCCCTCCCACGCCCCCTACGTTGCTGCTGACGTTTCTCCCTCCGACATTGCCTGGGATCAAGCCAGAAATCCTCCTCCTCCCTCCCTCGCCGTGGCCGTGCTGATCTGGCGTCTCTCAGGCTGTTCCTCTTGGCTTTCCGAAGAAACCTGAGGCATTGCCAGGGAGGAAGGTCCTGGGGAGGAAGGCCCTGGTGAGGAAGGCATTGCCCGTTCCTCCTCTTCTTCTTCTTCATCATCCAGGTCCTCTTCCTCTGTCAGCACAGGCTCATGAGGCGGGGCCACAACAAATATGTAACTGAAATTATATCTGTATGGAGATGTGAAAACCTGGAACCATGCTGTTCACTAAAAAAAAGATGTGTTTTTTTGGTTTTGTGAAAACCCAAATAAAATTGTTTAAAAAATATATTAATTAATTCAGTGTCCATCTCAATTTTCTCTTTTGTCCTTTCCATTTAACTGTGAGCTTTGGAAGCCATATTGAGATTTCATGCTCCCACGCTGCCACAATTGAGCCTGAGAAATTAGGAGGGAGGAATTCATTAACTAGTATATCTAGTTAAGACAAAATAAAATTCTTTTGCTGGTTCAAGGTCACTGAGTGTGGCACATAATGAAATAGGAATCTTACTTTAGGATGGATGGTGATTGGACCATGTGATGTGATGATGGCTAAGGGAGGATGGATTTGTAGTTTTGACTTTTGCAAGGAAGCCCGAAACTTTCAGATTCAGGATTCCACAGATGTGCCAGTTACTATCCAAATAAAGGCACCTTTGAGAGATGTCTGTCTCAGAGTTATTGGTTGGAATGGAGGGATGCTGGAATGCTGACATTATCCCAAATCTGATTACAAACTCCAGCATCCTGAAAGGGGGCTGTCAGGGGTGCTGAGCCCCAGCATTGACTCCAGAAATGGAGCAGTGTGAAGATGAAAGAAAGGGAAGAAGCTACAGAAGGGGCTATGGGGCTTGACACCAGATAATTAATTGAGGCCCCCTGCCCCCCTTCTGAATATTTTTTGCAAGCAATAGAAGTTGCAGAGGAGAGACAGAGACTAGGTGCCCAGCCCAAGGAGACAGATTCAGGCAACCGGCCCCAGGAAACGGATTCATGGAGAAGCTGCCAGACAGAGCTGAATCCAGAGATGAAACCGAAGGAGAAGCTGCCTGAATGCTTTTCCTTCTCCAGCCCTCTGAGGACGGCCCACAAGACAGAGTGGAGAAGTGGAGAACGTTGTAATCAGACAACTCCGAAGACTGGAACCTGTTGCCTCCACCCCGAATCCAGTCGTTGGCAGGGATCCCAGAGCAATTCCAGCAACTTAAGGTGGAAAGTTATGTCTCACAGCCACAACCTCTCCAGACAAGCTGGGTCCTAATACAGCCCACCTTTACTTTCCCTAGTCCAAGAATTGACAGTGGAACCAGTGTGGCGTCGGTCAGAGGTGGTCTAAGGATCGGCCCAGCCCAGCAGGCCCAGGCAGCAAGGGAGAGACAGCAGACACAGCCGACATTGTGTACATTACAAACCCCAATTCCTCCCCCTCCACAACCAGCAAGGAGATTACCCACTGTGGAGAGTATTCCTTCAGGGTGGGGATTTTATCCTGGTCAGAGGTGGGTCCAATGCCAGTGGATGCCAGCACCTGTTGCACCACCTGGTTCAGGAGCACCCTGGGCCCAAAGAGAAGCAGCGATCCCTTCTCAGCAAAGGGATCTGCTCAGGCAGCAGACTGCAACCACCCCACTCTTCCCATCATGGAGAAGAATTCAACAGATGGGGAGGGCAGGGCTGACGTCATGATGATACGATGAATGATATCGGGGCTCCAGGACCAGCATCGATATCCCTGCAGCTGGATGGTCCAGGTGGACCCAAACCATCCCGTAGAGACAGTAGTTGAGGAGAGCGCATCTTGCTGATCCCAGGGACACCGCAAAGACCCTGGTTGATCCAGGAAAAGCTCCCCAATCTGGCTGCAGAGGAAAGTGGCCATTGAAACTGCTGAAAGGTTGGGACAGCTCCAGAACGGAAGAAGAAAGAAAGTGTGTCAGCTCTGGGTGAGATTTTAATCCTTTTTATTTTTCTGGCAAGAGAGCACCCTAAGAGGGAAAGTTCTCAAGAATGTTGAAGACAGAAGAGGAAACAGTGGCAAAAGTTAGCCTTCTGTCAAAACTAATTTGGAATTTTTTTACTGCATTAAAAAAAGATTTTTTTTAACGGACTGGACTTTATAATTAGAATTAATGAAGGATGAATCTCAATACTTAATTTAAAGGGAGAAATTGGATATTTTGTTAGTTTTCTTCTTTCTCTTTAAAAGGGAATTTTATGCATTAGAAACTTTTCTGTCTTGGTTACATTGTAACAAAGGAGTGAAAGTTAAGCAAAGTAAAGCAACACTGCCACCTAGAGGCTTTAAAACTTTTTTCTTTTGATGGAACTGAAGGTATGAGCTGTGAGAAAATTCTTCCCTTTATCATTGGATTGAGGTAAAGAAGAACCTGAAGATTTTTTTGGTGTTAAAAGCTGATACTTATTGACTGGATTTGCAACTAACTGGAAATGAGGAAGACAACTTCTACAGGCTCATCAATCCCTACCTCCTCTCCGCTTGGTGGTCAGCGATCAATACACTATGTTGCAACAGGAGAAAGAGAAAAGAGGGAGAAGGAGCAGGAGATTACACTACAAATGATAATGCAAGCAATACAAAGAATAGAGGATAGAACACAGAAAACAGACAAGAAAGTAGAGAAAATACAACAAATGATGATGAAGAAAGATTTCAAAAGATAGAAGAAAAAGGAGATCAGAGAGATAAAAAATTGGAGAAATTGATAGCAGACTGACAGTTGTTGAACAGGACAAAGGAAGTAGAATGTTGGCCATGGGAGATGGATTGGGCAGATTTTTATCTCAGATTTCAAAATATTGAAGAAGAGAAGGGAGAAAACCTTGCTGAAATAATGCTAGAAGTGCTGGCAGGTGCCTTGAAGATACCCAAAGAGAAAATGATGGATGGAATAGATGAAGTGTTCCAAGTGTTTACAAGATATGCAATGAGAAATAAATTATCCAGAGAAGTCCATGTAAGATTTACTAAGAAAGCAATCAAAACACAAATATTACAAAGTGCAAGGGATGACCCATTGAAATACAAAGGAAAGGAGATCATAGTCCTAAAACAAGTACCAAGAAAAGTGAGAGAAATGAGAAGTGAATATCAATTATTGATAAAAATATTAATAAAGAAGGGAGTGAACTATAGACAGTTGATCCCAGAGGGGTTATATTTACTTGGCAAGAGCAACGACATAGATTGGATTCAATAGAGAAAGCAGAACTATTTTATGGAGAACACTTTCAAGGAAAAGAAGAGAGGATACGAGAAGAGGAAATAGTTAAATCTCAAGAGGAGATGGTTGAAGCAGGAGACAAGGAAACACAGGATGAAAAGATATCTGAAGAGGGAGCAGTAGCAAGAAAGCAAAGAACTACGAGAGCAATAAATCCTACATATAAAGTATAAATAATGGAAGAAAAGAAATTGATTACAATAAATATAAATGGATTAAATTTGGTCATCAAAAGGAAAAAAATTTCACAAATTTGAAAAAATTAAAATTAGACATAATCTGCTTGCAAGAAGTTCATATAAATAACAACATGCTCAAGTACTGAAATATCCAAAAATTGGGAATCTATATACTTCATTGGCGCAACAAAAAAAGAGTTGTTTTGTAAGAGGAGGGCGGAGCTGGTGGTACAATGGGCAATCTTAATGCGCTAAGATCACCGTCGATATCTCTGCTGCTGGACAGTCCAAACAGACCTAAACTGTCCCGTAGGGGGGGTGATAGGCAGGGGCACGTCCTGTTGATCCCAGAGACACTGCAAAGTCCCTGGTTGATCCAGGAGAAGCCCTTTTGCTGGCAGTGGAGAGGCAGCCATTAAAGCTGCTGAAGCTGGAACAGCTCTGAAACGGAAGAGATCGAGAGAAAGTGTGTCAGTTTGGTGAGATGGTTTTTTATTCATTATTTTGAGAGAACACCCTAAAAGACTTAAAAGGAAATTAAAAGTGAAGATAAAAGAGACTAAGCGGTGAAATTAAGCTATGTTTAAATTGAAGGTTTTTTTTTCTTTCTTTTTACCAGAAACTGGAATTTGGCAAGTTTTTTAAAATTTAGACTGGACTGGTCTTCTCTAATTTTTACTATTTTTTCTTTTCGATTATTTTTTTTTCCTTTGGAAAGTTTGCTTTGCTAAGGCTTTTCTTCTTTATTTGACGTTTATTTTTTTCACTTTCCTTTTTAAAAGATTCTATTTTTTTTTCTTTTTGTTTCTGGCTTTGGATACATGGGGAAGTGAAAGCAGAGAGAAATAAGTAGCACTGCCATCTAGAGGCTGGATATATTGTTTTCTTTTCTTTCTTACTTGTTTATGTATGAGAGTTACACTTCAAGGACTCTGAGCTTTTTACTGAAAAGATAGTGGGAAAAGCATGGTAGATTGTTTATACAGGTGCTCCTCTGTGTAACTACTGATAGCCAAAGTCTGGCATTGAAGTTGAAAGAAAGAAAGAAGATTGAAGTGACCTTGAAAGGACTGGAATTGAAGAATTTGAATTGTTTTATTTTAGAGCCTTGGACATTTAGTGACAGTGACGTGCCTAATGGAATGATTTGTTATTATTATTATATTTTTTCACTTCCCTGCTAGTTAGATTTTTATGCAGGGATTGTAGTTTTTTAACCCAGGAACCAGATTATAATTTTTTTTCCTTTATTTTTTTTTCTTATCTATTTTTTTGGTGCTCCTTTTTTTCCTTCTCCCTTTCTTTTTTAAATTAAGGGATTATTTTTCTCTCTTTTTTAATTTTCTCTTATTTTATTGTTTTTCTTTTCCCTTTTTGCATATAATTGGAACTAATTGGATTAAGGTGTACAAGA
This sequence comes from Naja naja, assembly GCA_009733165.1. NCBI lineage: Eukaryota > Metazoa > Chordata > Lepidosauria > Squamata > Elapidae > Naja > Naja naja. Next base: position 83,471,518 of record CM019155.1, on the reverse strand, counting down.
ACTTGAAGATCTCCTTTTTATTTTTACTTTTTTTTAATCTTTTACATCTTTTTTCTTGTTTTTAATACTTATTATTGGAATAGCAGCTGTTTACTCCTGTCCTTTTTTCCTTTATTTTTCTTCTTGCCATCCACTTTTCATTTTTGTCTTTTCCAGATTTTTGTTTTTGACTTTTTTCTTTTTTACTCAAAATAATTATAAAATGAGTAGAAAAACACCAGCTTCAACTCCTTCCTTCTCACCATCTGGGGGACAACGATCAATACAGATGATATTGCAACAGGAGAAGGAAAACGAGAAGGATGTGACATTACAGATGATTATGCAAGGAATCCAAAAATTACAAGTAAAAACAGATAACATTGAAAAGAGAATAGAGAATATTAGAAAAGAATGGAAAAGACAGATGAGAAATCGAGAATGTCAACAGAAAATTGAAAAGACAGATGAGAAAGTGGAAAATATTCAACAGATGATGATGAAATATGAGAAAGGTCAAGAAAATTGAAGAACAAGAAGAACAAAGAGACAAGGATATTGGAGGTATCAATACTAGATTGAGCGAAATTGAAAAAGGCAGGAGTGCACCATTGGGATGGGGAGATAGACAGGTCAGAATTCTACCTGAGATTTCAAAACGTGGAGGAAGAAAAGGGTGAAAACCTTGCTGAAAAAATGACAGAAATATTGGTGGAGGCACTAGAGATGACTGAAGAGAAAATGATGGATGGAATGGATGAAGTGTTTTGTGTCTATACAAGATATGCAATGAGGAATAAGTTACCAAGAGAAGTTCATATTACATTTACTAAGAAAATTATTAAAACACAAATACGTAAGTGGCAAGAGAGAAGATATTAAAGTATAAAGATGAAGAAATTGTGGTGCTGAAACAGGCACCAAGATAAGAGAGATGAGAAGAGAATATCTTTTTTTGACTAAAGAGTTGCTTAAAAGAGGAGTAAATTACAGATGGTTGATACCAGAAGGTCTCTTGTTTACTTGGCGGGAACAAAGACACAGAATTGATACGGTTCAAAAGGCGGAATTATTTTACCATGAATACATTAGAGGAAAGGAGGAAGATATAAGAAAAGAAGAGTCCTTGATCGAATTTCAAAAGGAGTGTATAGCAGTAATTGAAAAAGAAAAAGAAGAAGGTGCAGTTGGTGGTGCACCCAGAGAGCAACGAGAAGTAAGATCCACTAGAGCAACAAAACCCTCTTATAAAGTCTAAAATGGAGGAGAGAAAATTGATTACGATGAACATAAAGGGACTTAATTCAATTACTAAAAAAGGAAAGTATTTCACAAATTAGAGAAATTAAAGTTTGATATAATTTGTTTGCAAAATACATTAAAAACAACATAAATATATATTGAAACAAAAAAAGTTAGGGAAATTATTCATGTCATTGGCACAATGTAAAAAAAGAAGTGTGGTCATATATATTAGAGACACAATTTTGGCAGAATTAATCCATACAGATGATGATGGAAGGATTTTAATGGTGGAAATAATGGACAATAATATTAAAACACTTTTAATAGCAATATATGCCCCAAATGATAATCAAGAAGAATTTTACAAGAAATTGTATAAGAAAATAATTGAATTGGACTATGCTAATGTCTGTATGATGGGAGACTTCAGTGGAATAATTAATGAACAGTTGGATTATAAAACACAGAAAGCAAAAAAGAAAGCTAGAAAGACGTTACCAAAATCCTTCTTTCAAATGATAGAGGAAATAAATTTAAAAGATGCATGGAGAGAGAAAAATATGGGAAATAAGCAATATACCTTTTACTCAAACAGGCATGAATAATGGTCAAGAATAGATATTTAATTATTTATTTATTTATTTTTATTTATTTATAATTGGACTTTATGCTGCCCCCTCTCCGAAAAGACTCAGGGCGGCTCACAATTAAAAGACAACAATAAATATTTAAAAAAGAATTAAACCTAACAAGCCCAATCACTAAAACAGTTAAAATAAATTAAAAAACCCCAGGAGGTCAGTCCAGCCCAGCCTGTTCAAACAACCAGGTCTTCAAATCGCAGTGGAAAGAGCGAAGATCAGGAGACAAATGGAGCTCCAAAGGGAGTTGGTTCCACAAGGCAGGGGCCGCAACAAAGTAGGCCCCTCCCCGAAACACCGCCAGCCGAAATTCTCTAGCCAATGGCACCCGAGGTCCCATCTGTGCGCACTGAAGCGTCGGTATTTGATATTGGCAGGAGATGCTCCTGCCAGTACCCCGGACCCAAATCGTAAAGGACTTTGAATGTTAATACCAATACCAAGATCACCCGGAGGGCAACCGCAACCAATGCAGTTCGCAGGAGGGGTGTAACATGGGAGTATCAGGAGGCTCCCATCACAACCTGTGCAGTCGCATTTTGCACCAGCTGAAACCTCCGGATGGTATGCAAGGGCAGTCCTAAATAGAGAGCGTTGCAGTGAGTCGTCGGGCGTCACAACTGCATGAGTGATCGTGTGAAGGGCATCTCGGTCAAGATATGGAGGCAACTGGTGAACCAGTCAGACCTGGGCAAAAGCCCCCCTGGTTACGGCCCCCACCTGCTCCTCCAAACTGAGCCGTGAATCCAGGAGGACTCCCAGGTAATGAGCCCTGTCCACAGTGGGCAACACCTCTCCCCCTATGACCAAAGATGGAATCTGTTGACTGGGCCAAGATGCCTGTACGCACAACCACTCAGTCTTGGCCAGGTTGAGCTGTAGTTCATTCCTGCCCATCCAGATCTGTGCCAAACCTTTGCCAAAAAACGAAGGTTGGAGACTGGACGGAAGTTGTTTAAAACGGCTGGGTCCAGAGCAGGCTTCTTCAGGAGGGGTCTCACCACCGCCTCTTTCAAGGCGGCAGGAAAAAAGCCCTCCCTCAGTGAGGCATTAACAACTGCCCGGAGCCAGCCGCACGTGGCCTCCCTGGAGGCATATACCAACCAGGAAGGACACGATATGATATGGACATCAGCTGATTTATTTTCTAATATACAAGAAATTGAAATAGAAGCAAGTCCTTGGGCAGATCATAATCCAATGACAGTTACCTGGAAAGGACAAAAGACGAGATCTAGATGGACTCTAAATAACATGATATTAAAGGAAGAAGATTTTAAACAGAAAATGGAGAGAGAATTGGTATTCTTTTTTAAAGAAAATAAAAAAGAGGATACATCATTACAGAATTTCTGGGACACGATGAAGGCCTACACAAGAGATTTGATAATTGACTATACAAGGAAAAGAAATATTAAACAGAAAAAGACTTTTAAAATACTGGAAGATGACTATAAAAAAGTAGAAAAAGAATTACAGAAATCTCCAAAAAAAGACATTAAAATTAAAATGGATATAACTAAACATAAAATGGGATTAATGGAAAAAGAGGAGTTAGCTCAAAAGATTAAAAATGCTAAACAGAATTATTTTGAAGAGCATAAATAAACCAGGAAGATGGTTAGCTTAAACTTAGAAAGGAAAGAGAATCAAGGAGAAATAGTAATTTAATACACGACGAAGGATATGTCTGCTATGGAAGTGAAGAAAAGAAAAGAATTATACAAGATTACTACAGAAAATTGTATTATCAAGAAAACATTCAAGAAGAAAAAGTTAAACAATATTTACAAAAGGCAAAATTACCACAGGTACCCAAAGACATTGAAATAATGCTAGAAGGGAATATAACAATGATGGAATTAACAGAATCTAAAGAAACAAAATACAGGGAAAGCACCAGGTCCAGATGGTCTGCCAGTGGAATTTTACAAGACTTTTCAGGAGGTGTTGAACTTCCAATTATTAGAAGTTATGAATGAAGTTATGTTAAAGAAGAGAATACCCAAGACATGGTCAGAAGCTTATATCACACTTATACCGATGGAAGATACAGACTCACAGCAAGTTAAAATCTATAGACCTATTTCCCTACTAAATTCAGACTATAAAATTTTTGCTTCAGTTTTGGCGGAAAGATCGAAAAGATACAGGTGAAACTCGAAAAATTAGAATATCGTGCAAAAGTTCATTTATTTCAGTAATGCAACTTAAAAGGTGAAACTAATATATTAGATAGACTCATTACATGCAAAGCAAGATAGTTCAAGCCGTGATTTGACATAATTGTGATGATTATGTTGACCAGGTTGTCCCCTTACGTCCCCTCACTGCTTACGCAGATCCCAGGTAGCTCCCTGGTTTACAGAGGAGCTCTGGAAGATGAAGTGAGTAGGAGGGTTTAGAAACAGATGGAAGTGGACCCGCTCGAATCCACCCGACCCAGCTAAGAGCCTATATTAGGACTTACCTGGGAGCTCTGGGGGTGGCAGGAGGGCTTACCTCTCCGCCCTCATAGCGTCACAGAATAGTCACCCAGCCACCTGTTCAGGGTCACCGCTCCCTTTTACATGGGGGCGGGGAGGACCCTCTGCAGGGTAGGGCTGAGAATTTGGACAATATCTGTCGGATAAGATCGCTCGGATCTGGACAGGTTGAACTCTACTTTGCAGTGGTCTGAGGAGGGTTACAGAGAGTCTGGCCGATGTCATCTGGGCTGAGTTTGATCCTGTTTCTGAGGATGAAGTGGACAGGATTATCACGACGCTGAGTTCCACCACATGTTTATTGGACCCGTGTCCTTCCTGGATGGTGTATGCCTCCAGGGAGACCCGCCTGGCTGGCTCGGGCAGTTGTTAATGCCTCGCTGAGGAGGGTCTTTCCTGCCGCCTTGAAAGAGGCGTGGTGAGCCCCTCCTGAAGAAGCCTGCTCTGGACCCAGCCGTTTTAAACAACTTCCGTCCAGTCTCCAACCTTCCTTTTTTGAAGGTTGTTGAGAGGTGGTGGCTCAGCAGTTTCCACTTTTCCTGGATGAAGCGGACTATCTAGATCCATATCAGTCAGGCTTCCGGCCGGGTTCAGCACGGAGACGGCATTGGTGCTGATGGATGATGATCTCTGGAGGGTCGGGACAGGGATTTTCCTCTGTCCTAGTCCTATTAGATCTCTCAGCGCCTTCTATACCATCGACCATGGTATCTTATTGCAGCGCCTCGGGGGGTTGGGAGTGGGGGGCACTGTTTTGCAGTGGTTCTCCTCCTACCTCTTGGGGCGTTAGCAATCGGTGTTGGCAGGAGTGAGGGCACTCACTTGTGGTTCCTCAGGGTCCTCTCTCCTCTCCTGTTCAACATCTATATAAACCTCTGGGCGAGATCATCCGTGGTTTTGGGGTGAGGTATCACCATGCGCTGATGATACCCAGCTGTATATCTCCACCCCAAACCAAATCAGTGATGCCCTCTCCGTGATGACCGGTGTCTGGATGCAGTGCGGATCTGGATGGGCAGGAATGGACTACAGCTCAATCCAGCCAAGACTGAGTGGTTGTGCGTACAGGCATCTCGGCCCAGTCAACAGATTCCATCTTTGGTCATAGGGGAGAGGTGTTGCCCCTGTGGACAGGGCTCAGAACCTGGGGTCCTCCTGGATTCACGGCTCAGTTTGGAGGAGCAGGTGAGGGCGCATGACCAGGGGCTTTGCCCAGGTCCGACTGGTTCGCCAGTTGCACCCATATCTGGACGAGATGCCCTTTGCACAATCACTCATGCACTTGTGATGTCCCGACTTGACTACTGCAATGCTCTCTATCTAGCCCTTGCATACCATCCGGAGGTTTCAGCTGGTGCAGAATCGGCTCGCGGGTGTGATGGGATTCCCGATACTCCCATGTTACCTCCTCGCATGAGCTGCATTGGTTGCCGGTTGCCCTCGGGTGAGATTCAAGGTGTTGGTTTTAACATTCAAAGTCCTTCTGATTTGGGTCCAGGGTACTTGCGGGAGCATCTCCTGCCAACATCAAATACCGATCGCCCTGTGCGTGCGCTGAGCGAGGACTCCTCGAGGTACCATCGGCTGAACAATGGCTCGCTGCAGTGCCTCGGGGAGGCCTACTCTGTTCGGGCCCGCCTTGTGGAATCAACTTCCTTTGGAGCTCTGTTTGGCCCCTGATCTTTGCTCCTTCCGCGCGGTCTGAAGACTTGGCTATTTGAACAGGCTGGGCTGGACTGACCTCCTGGGGGGTTTTAACGTATTTTAACTATTTTATTGATTGGGCTTGTCAAATTTAATTGTTTTTTATATATTTATTGTGTGGTGTTTTTATTGTGAGCATGAGTCCTCTGGAGAGTGGAAGCGACATACAAATAAAAACAAATAAATAAATTAAATAAATGATTATGGCTTACAGCTCATGAAAACCCTAAATCCACAATCTCAGAAAATTAGAATATTACATGCAATCAATAAAACAAGGATTGTACATAGAACAATATCGGACCTCTGAAAAGTATAAGCATGCATATGTACTCAGTACTTGGTGTGGGCCCCTTTTGCAGCAATTACTCCCTCAATGCGGCGTGGCATGGAAGCTGTCAGCCTGTGGCACTGCTGAGGTGTTATGGAAGACCAGGATGCTTCAATAGCGGCCTTCAGCTCTTCTGCATTGTTCGGTCTCATGTCTCTCATCTTTCTCTTGGCAATGCCCCATAGATTCTCTATGGGGTTCAGGTCAGGCGAGTTTGCTGGCCAATCAAGCACAGTAATCCCATAGTCATTGAACCAGGTTTTGGTGCTTTTGGAAGTATGGGCAGGCGCCAAGTCCTGCTGGAAAATGAAGTCAGCATCCCCATAAAGCTCGATTGTGGAAGGAAGCATGAAGTGCACCCAAATCTCCTGGTAGACGGCTGCATTGACCCTGGACTTAATGAAGCACAATGGACCAACACCAGCAGATGACATGGCTCCCCAAATCAACACAGACTGTGGAAACTTCACACTGGACTCCAAGCATCTTGCAGCATGTACCTCTCCATTCTTCCTCCAGACTCTGGGTCCTTGGTTTCCAAATGAGATGCAAAAGTTGCTCTCATCAGAAAAGAGGACTTTGGACCACTGAGCAACAGACCAAGTCTGTTTTTCTTTAGCCTAGGTAAGACGCTTCTGACGTTGTTTGTTGTTCAGGAGTGGCTTGACAAGAGGAATATGACATTTGAAGCCCATGTCCAGGATCCGTTTGTGTGTGGTGGCTCTTGATGCACTGACAGTCCACTCCTTGTGAAAGTCCCCAACACTTTTGAATGGCCTTTTCCTGACAATCCTCTCCAGGCTGCGCTCATCCCTGCTGTTTGTGCACCTTTTTCTTCCACACTTTTCCCTTCCACATAACTTTCTATTAATGTGCTTTGATACAGCACTTTGGGAACATCCAACTTCTTTTGCAATTACCTTTTGAGGCTTTTCCTCCTTATGGAGGGTGTCAATGATGGTTTTCTGCACAACTGTCTGGTCAGCAGTCTTTCCAATGATTGTGATTCCTACGACACCAGACTGACAGACCATTTAAAGGCTCAGGAACCCTTTGCAGGTGTTATGGCTTAATTAGCTGATTAGAGTGGGACACTTTGAGCCTAGAATATTGCACCCTTTCACAATATTCTAATTTTCTGGATTGTGATTTGGGGTTTTTCATGAGCTGTAAGCCATAATCATCACAATTATAACAACTCACGGCTTGAACTATCTTGCTTTGCATGTAAGGAGTCTATCTCATATATTAGTTTCACCTTTTAAGTTGCATTACTGAAATAAATGAACTTTTGCACGATATTCTAATTTTTTGAGTTTCACCTGTATTTGCTATCTGTGTAAATATTTACTGTTAGTCCTACAGCCATCTGTAAGGCTCTAGTTAAAGCTACCAGCTCAGCCAGTTGGGCAGAAGTATTTACTGGTCGTGGTTTGGCTTCTATAACTTCCCATGGTGTGACCACTGCGTATCCTGCCTTTCTCAGACCTTCTATCATAAAGCTACTACCATATGTAAACCATTCACAGTCAGCATTTGGGATAGGTTGATCACTAAGATCGTGTCTTACTGGCATATAGAGAATCCACCACCTCTACACAATCATGATGCAATTCAGTATCCACCTGGGGCAAGACTCAAGAGTGTAGCTGGATTGAGGGTATTGCATACCTCTAATTGTATGGCTGGGGAGTCAAGCAGGATAGTCTGATATTTGGCTTGGCGGCCCCCAGTCATCCAAAATACTCCCTGCACTTCCATAATCTCTTGAACCCCATGTGGAACTTTTACTATGAGATAAAGTTATAGTGTTAACTATTGGGCTTCTTCAACTAGCAGGGCTGTTGCTGCCACTGTTCACAAGCCATCCCAATGCCACAGGTCTTTGCCATGAGCCTTATTTCTGGGTGAGAACACTCATGGCAATGCCTTTCCATTTGTGTACAAATAGAGTAAAAAATGTAGTGGGGTCTGGAAGCCCCAGTGCCGGTGCTCCCATAAGCTCACTCTCTATTTGTGTGAATGTTTGTTAGCATTACCTAATCCATTCAAATATTTTCCATCCCCCCTTTAACAACCTCATAAAGGGGCTTGACAATTAATCAAAAATTAAGAATCCAAATTCTACAAAAACCAGCCATCCCCAAGAATCCCAATTGTTTTCTGTTAACAGGGCGCTTTAATGGATTGTTTCCCTCCTTAGGTTAACAGTCTCTGCTGCCCTGCAGAGATGCCTTACCCTAAGTTTTTAACCTCCTGCTGTGCAGTTTGGGCTTTTGTTGTTTCAGGCACATTGTAGCCTTTCCTGAAGCCCCAACAAAAGGTATCTCATTGGTAGGCTGAGGAGCAATAGGTCTGTTAAGGACAGATCTACTGGCTCCTGTATCTATTAACACTTTATGTTTAGATCTCCCATTTTGGACTTCCACCAGGTATTTGGAGGTTGGAGGAGCAATAGCTCCCTGCTCCTGGCCTCTTCAATCTTCTTTTTCTGCTTGCATGGCTATAGGCACCAGGCATCCACTCTTCCAATACCCTTCCTTTCTCCATGTAGCACAATTGTTGGGTCCCAATGCAACCTTTCCTCTTCCATGCCCATACTACTTTCTCGAGCTACCTGAACTCCCCCTCCCCGCCTTCCTCTTCCAGTTTGTCCCCTTCCTCCCCCCTTTTCCTGCCTAAGGGCATCTGCTAGGAAGATAGCATTTTGGTCCGTGGCCAATAAGTCATCCCTCCTCCACGAGCTCATGGAGGAGGAGGCTGCGGACCTGACATGCATTACGGAAACCTGGTTGGGCCCGGAGGGGGGTGTCCCTCTGTGTGATTTATGCCCCCCAGGTTTCCTTGTGCTGTTCCGGTCTCGGGCCCAGGGAAGGGGCGGAGGGGTAGCCATAATTGTTAGAGAGACCTTGTTTCCAAGGGAGGTCGCTGTCCCGCAGATGGGTGGGTGTGAGGCCCTCCTCATGAGATTGGGCCCTGGTGGTCAGTTGGGTTTGCTGCTAACGTACCTGTCCCCCAGCTGCGTGGCGGCGGCCCTGCCTGAGCTGCTCGACGTCCTCTCGGAGGTGGCGGTGGAGTTCCCTAGGCTCATAGTTCTGGGGGACTTTAATCTGCCGTTGCTGGGGGGGGCGTCGGGTTCATGGCAGCCATGAACCTGACCCAGGTGATCCAAGGGCCCACTCACGAGGGGGGGAACACACTTGACCTGGTTTTTGTCTCGGGGCAGTGGTGCAGTGATCTGGGGGAGGGTTCTCCATCTACCCTCCCTTTATCGTGGACAGATCACTATCTCCTGTGGCTGGTCTTTCAATTGGCTATCCCTCGCTGCTGGGATGAGGAGCCTATACGGTGGTTCCGCCCCAGACGCCTAATGGACCCGGAGAGGTTTCAGATGGCGCTGGGGTTCTTGCCCGCCTCCCTCGACCACAGCTCAGCCGAGACGCTGACGGCCGCCTGGCAACAGGCGGCGTCGGAGGCGCTCGACCGGGTTGTCCCATTGTGGCCTCTTCCCCGCCGTAGACCCCGATGGGCCCCCTGGTTTTCCGAGGAGCTCTGGGGGATGAAACGGCGGAGAAGACACCTGGAGAGCAGATGGAGGGCCAGCCACTCCGAATTCGACCGTGTCCAGTTGCGAGCCTATATCAGGACCTATCTGGAAGCGATCAGGGTGGCGAGGCGTGCTTACTTCTCCGCTCTGATTGTGTCCGCCGATGATCGCCCTGCTGCCCTGTTTCGGGTGACCCGCTCCCTCCTTCAATTGAGAGGGGGGATGACCCTTTGCAGGGCAGGGCAGAGGAATTTAGTTTACATCTGGCGGATAAGGTCGCTCAAATTCGTGCCGGCTTGGACTCTAATTGGCAGTGGTCTGATGATGGGGTGGCGATGAGTCTGGTGGATCCTATCTGGGTTGAGTTTGACCCGGTCTCCCTCGATGAGGTGGACAGGATCATGCGGAGGCTGTCCTCCACCACGTGTTTACTGGACCCGTGTCCCTCCTGGTTGGTGTATGCCTCCAGGGAGGTTACACGTGGCTGGCTCCAGGCAGTTGTCAATGCTTCCTTGAGTGAGGGAGTCTTTCCTGCCACCTTGAAAGAGGCGGTGGTGAGGCTCCTCCTCAAGAAGCCTGCCTTGGACCCAGCTGTTTTGAACAACTATCATCCTGTCTCCAATCTTCGCTTTTTAGCGAAGGTTGTTGAGAGCGTGGTGGTTCAGCAGCTTCCCTTGTTCCTGGAGGAAGCTGATTATTTAGACCCATATCAATCGGGCTTCAGGGCCGGACACTGCACGGAGACAGCATTGGTCGCACTTATGGATGATCTCTGGAGGGCTCGGGACAGGGGTCTTTCCTTCTGTCCTAGTCCTGTTAGATCTCTCAGCGGCTTTCGATACCATCGACCATGGTATCCTTCTGCAGCGGCTTAGAGGGTTGGGGGTGGGGGGCACCGTTTTGCGTTGGTTCTTCTCCTTCCTCTCAGGCCGCTCGCAGTCGGTGTTGGCAGGGGGCAGAGGTCGGCCCGAGGCCCCTCACTTGGGGGTGCCTCAGGGGTCTGTCCTCTCGCCTCTCCTGTTTAATATCTACATGAAACCGCTGGGTGAGATCATCCGAGTTTTGGGGTGAGTATCATCAGTATGCTGATGATACCCAGTGTTATATCTCCACCGAAACCAGATCAGTGATGCTCTCTCCGTGATGTCGGTGCCTGGAGGCAGTACGGGTCTGGATTGGTAGTAACAGGCTCCAGCTCAACCCCACCAAGACTGAGTGGCTGTTCTTACGGCATCTCGGTCCTTATTGAATGTACCATCTTTGGTCATGGGGGAGAGGTGTTGCCCCCGTGGATAGGGCGAGAAACCTGGGTGTCCTCCTGGACTCACAGCTCGGTTTGGAGGAGCATGTGGGAGCTGTGGCCAGGGGGGCTTTTGCCCTTCGAACGGTTACTCATGCGCTCGTCACCTCTAGAATCGACTACTGTAATGCTCTTTACATGGGGCTCCCCTTGCGGACGATCCGGAGGCTACAGCTGGTGCAGAATGCAGCCGCGCGGGCTGTGATGGGGGTATCCCGATACTCCCATGTTACACCCCTCCTGCGCGGCTTGCATTGGTTGCCGGTTGCCTCCCGGGTCGCCTTCAAGGTATTAGTAACAACTTAATGGCTTGGGTCCAGGGTACTTGCGGGAACACCTCCTGCCAGCATCAATTTCCGATCGCCCTGTTCGCTCTCATAGGAGGGGCCTCCTTGGGCTGCCGTCGGTCAGGCATTGTTGGCTGGCGGTTCCCAGGGCTAGGGCCTTCTCTGTGGGAGCGCCTGCCCTTTGGAAACAGCTCCCCGTGGATCTCCGTTTGGCCCCTGACCTTCGCTCCTTCCGCTGGGACCTGAAGACTTGGTTGTTTCAACAGGCCGGCCTGGAATGACCCTGGGGGGCGGGGTCGAGGGTTTTAAATTTTTAATTCTTAACTGTATTTGGCTTGTTTATTTGTTTAATTCTTTTTATTGTAAATTTCTTCTGTTTTAATGTTCGCCGCCCTGAGTCCTTAGGGAGTAGGGCAGCATACAAGTCGAATAAATAAATAAATAAATTTCAGCAAGCCTTCTGAATTTCTTATTTTCTTCTTGTCCTCTGTTAATAAAAAAAACGTTATAAGCTATCTCAACCAATTCTGAAATGCCTTTCCCTGGACCTCCTTCTACTTTTTGTAATTTTCTTCTTATATCTTCTGCTGACTGCCCTATAAAAATCATGTTTATCGTTTTCTGATTGTCTGAGGCTTCAGGATCTAAATCAGTATATTGCCTGAAAACCTGGTATATTCTTTCAAGAAAATCTCCAGGACTTCCCTCTTTCTTTTGCCTTATTTCATATACGTTTGCAAGATTCTTAATTTTAGGAATTCAATTTTCGATTTCATACAAGAGTAAGGATTGATAATTTCGTAGTCTCATATTGTCCTGGTCATCATCCAGATCCCATTCTGGCTCTGTGAAGGGGCACTGCCAGTGGTTGTCATTCTCATGCTTGTTTTTTTAACTGCCACTCCATTGCTCCCCTCACCAGTCTCCCTTCCTCTGGTGTTAAAAGGACATCCATGTCTGAATGTCTGCCCAAGTGGGGTTATGTGTCCTTATAATAGATAAGAACAGAGAGTGGGGTTGCGTGTATACACAAGGGGCGTTGGGGTCCCCGTGTGCATTGTCTTCTGGGTGCTGGTATGTGAGTGCACACGAGGCACACAATTTTCGGCACGGGAGCCCAAAAAGGTTAGCCACCACTGCCCTAGGAGTTATCTAATACACATTTGATTTGCTGCAGGCCATCTCTATTCCTAACTTTTTTTTTTATTGTATAATCACACACAGACAAACATAAACTTAAACAACATATAACCACACACAAAACATACATTAAATTTGAACAGGTATTGCTAAGCTCATATCACTTATTGTCCAATGTAGATCAAGTCCAGTTTAAGATAGGCTATTGGATCTTTCTCCTGTCCAGCCATCCATAAAAATTGTTCCATATTTTATAATAGTCCATTTCTTCCTTGTTTTTTATTTCCATAGTCAATTTGTCCATCTCCGCGCACATAATGATTTTCCTTAGTATTTCTGCTTCAGTTGGAGTTTCAGTATTTTTCCAGTTTTGTGCAAAAGCCATCCTTGCTGCGGTAACAATGTGAATCATTAAGTAAAAAATGTCTTTCGGATATGTCCTTTTTGTAATTCCAAGTAGAAAGAATTCTGGAGTAAAGTATATCTCCTCGTTGCACATTTCCTGTAACCATTTATGTACTTGATTCCAAAATTCCTGGGCCTTTCTGCAACGCCACCATATGTGATAATAGGTGCCTTTTTCCTTGTTGCATTTCCAACAGGTAGGTGAGAGTTTATTATTAATTTTAGCTAATCTTATTGGTGTCATATGCCACCTATAGAATAATTTGTAAAGATTTTCCTTATAAGGAGTTGCGAGGGTTATTTTTTTATTTCTAATCCAAATATTCTGCCAATCATCCAAATTTATGTTATAGCCAAAGTCTCTCATCCATAGTACCATTGTTTCTTTTACAATTTCTTCTTCTAATTTAGCCTCTAATAGTACCTGGTAGATTTTTTGATCATCTTTTTATCCTGTCCTAACAAAATTTCATCCAGTTCGGTCCTTGTTTTACTAATACCCAATTCCTTCTTGTCTTTTGCGTGTTTAGATTGGAGTTGCAGATAGGCCCACCATTCCAGATCTATTCCTTTATCAATCAGTTGTTGTCTAGTTAGTAAATCGCCTTTCGCATCTAATAGCTCTTCGTAGGTAATAATTTTATCGTATCTTAATAAATGTGGATGTATCAGGGCTTCTAGTGTCGATAGCCAGATTGGGGTTTGAATATACATTTGTTTCTTGATTTTAAACCAGGTGTGTAAAAGTGTCTGTCTAAGTTTGTGTTTTTGCACATAGCTATATCCTTTTATATTATCTTGTCCGAGAAAGGCATGCCAACCTGACTGAAGGTTGTATCCCTCTAGTGTTAGTACTCTTGTATTAGTATGATTAATCCAGTCTTTTAGCCAAGTCATTATTGCAGCACTATGGTACAATTCCCAATCTGGCAAGCCCAATCCGCCTCTCTCTGTGGCATCCTGTAGTAATTTTAATTTTATCCTCGGTTTTCTCTTTTGCCAAATAAAGCTTGATATTATCTTGTTTAGCCCATCAAAAAAAGCTCTGTTAAGTATTATAGGAGCATTTTGAAAAAGAATAGTAATTTAGGTAAGATATTCATTTTTACCGTGCTATCCTGCCCATAAAAGATAAGTTTAAATTATTCCATCTTGTTAAATCCTCCGTTATTCGTTTGATAAGAGGGTCATAGTTATCTTTCTTAAGAGAGCTGTATCTGGTTGATATGATAATTCCTAAGTACTTTACTTTTTCCACAATTTCAATGTCCATTGTTGTGGCCAATACTTCTTTCTGTTTATTTGTCATATTTTTCGTGATCATTTTAGTTTTGCTTTTATTGATTTTAAGTCCTCTACAAGGCCAAATTCCTCCAGTTTCTGTAACAATTTAGGTCCAGAGGTTTGTGGTTCTTCCAGAATGAAGAGCAAATCATCAGCGAATGCTTGTAATTTAAACTCTTCCTTCTTAATTTTTAATCCTTTTATATCACTTTCTTGTTTGATCGTCCTAATTAAGGCCTCCAGGGTCATAATAAACAGCAGAGGGACAGTGGGCATCCTTGTCTAGTTCCTTTCTGTATTTGAAATCTCCCCGTCAGTCCCCCATTTATTAAAATTAGAGCTTCCTGTTTTTGATAAATAGCTGTAATAACATTTATAAATTTGGGTCCTAAATTCAGAAAATTAATTTGTTGTAAAATGAACTCCCATTTCACATTGTCAAATGCCTTTTGGGCATCTAAAATAGTAGCACAGCCTGATCAGCACTTTCTTCTAATATAATACATTACATATTTACCCTGATGTTATTTCTGAGAAGTCTTTGTGGGAGAAAAGTTTTGGTCTGCAGAGATAAATTTGTTAAGTCTTTTTAAATCTTTCGGCCATAATGGTCATGAAAATTTTATAGTCCACATTAAGAAGGGAAATTGGTCTGTAGTTACCTGGATCTGTCAAGTCAGCACCTGTTTAGGGATGATAGATATTCTGGCTCTTGCCAGGATTGAGGGCATTTCGCCTTATCGAGGACTTCATTAAAAATCTTCAACATTTCTTTCCCTAAAGTTTCTTGTTGCGATTTGTAAATTTCTGCGGGTAGGCCATCTGGCCCCGGGGCTTTATCAGTTTTTTGCCTAGTGATGGCCCCATATACTTCTTGGAGAGTTATGTTTTGATTTAAAAATTCTTTATCCTCATCTAGAATTTCTGTAAAATCAACATTCTTTAAATAGTTTTGAATCTGGTCTTCTGTTGCATGATTAACTTCTGTATACAAATCACTATAATATTTTTGAATAATGTACTTTTTTCTCCTCCTTAAAGCATAATTTCCCTTGTTCATTTCTTAGTTTGGTGACCCACCCTTTCATTCTGTTTCTTAAGTCTAGAGGCTAGCCAATGCCCTGGTTTGTTTGCATTCTCGAATTGATATTGTTTCGTTTTCTTTAATTTCTGGGCAAGTTCATCCTTATCAAGTAGATTTATTTTGTGTTTAACTAAATCCAATTGTAGTTTAATTTGTTTATCTTGTGGTGCAACCTGCAATTTGTCAACCCATTCCTTATGCTCTTGTTGTAATTTTGTTCTCTGTTGTTTTTTCTCCTTGTTCTTCTTGGCCATATATTTAATGGACGCCCCCCTCATTACAGCTTTAGCTGTATCCCAGTTGTTCTGTAGCGAGGTATCTTGGGGATTATTTTCTTGAAAGAAAAGTTCTAACTCACTTGTCAGTAACTTATTAAATGCTTCCTCTTTTAAAATGGACCTCTGAAGCATCCAATCTTGGTTGTTGTTTCCCTTCCCACCTGAGCTTAATCATATTATGGTCCACTAATACATTTGGTTCAATTATTATGTCTGCAATTTCTGAGTTTAATCTTTTTGTCATCCACATCATATCCAGTCTTGACCAGGACATGTGGCGATTAGAGTAGTAGGTGAATTGTTTTTTTCTAAGTTCCTTTCTCTCCAGACATCATTAATATTAAACTCTTTAGTGAGGTCTAAGAATGTTTTGGGTAGTTTTTTCTTCTTTTCCAGGTTAATGTTATTTCCCTTGTAATCTAATAGTTATCCGTGGACCGCATTAAAATCTCCTATGATAGATAACTCCCGATACTGTAATTCTCTGATTTATTGTGTAGTTTTTGAAAGAAGGATTCCTGGGGCCATTTGGGGCATAGATTACAACTAGTAAGCTTTTAATCTCTTATTTCAATTTCTACCATTAAAATCCTGCCTCTTTGTCCGAATATATTAATGAGGCTGGGATCCTCTCTTTTATATAGAGTACCACTCCTCGCTTTTCTTTTGGTCTAAGGATGAGAACAGGTTTCCCAATTTTTTATTTTCTAATAAATGTTTTTGTTTTGTGAAATGTGAGCCTCTTGTAGAGCAATAATGTCAGCTTTTTGTAGTTGTAAGTATTTGAAAAGCTTTTTTCGTTTATTGGGGAATTTAAACCATTAATGTTCCAAGATATGCAATCACATACGTTTACATTTTTATTGTATTCTATTGTTGGTACTTCTAGTGACTCTAACGTCTTTAGGTTCTTCTGTGGGTTCCCCTTTCCCATTGTCATCATCTTTATTTTCTATTATATTTACCTTTCTATTTATGTCTGGGATCTCCCTTTCCTCTCTCCTCACTGATTCTTGGTCTTCCTCTTCTCGTTCTCTATTCAATTGCTGATCAAAAAACATCTCTGCTTTCTCTGTCGTATCTAGTTTGTATTTCTTGTCTGCCCAGGTCAGCATTACGCCTTCTGGGACCAGCCATCTGAAGTTAATGCCTCGCTTTATGAGTTTAGTAGTTAGAAATTGATAGGGTCTTCTTAAGTCCCTTATTCTCTTAGGGGTCTGTTTAAGTATTATAATTTGCTTACCAGCATACTCTACAGTATTGTCCCTAGCTCTATGTAAAATTTCGTCTCTGAGAGATTTCCTTACCAGTTTTACATGGACCTCTCTCGGTAGGTTAAGTCATCTTGCATAATTAGTTTGAACCCTATACAGTTCATCGATGTCCTTTATCAGATCTTCCTTCTCTATTTCCAGTAGATCAGCGAATATATTTGTGATCACCACCCATAAATTTTCACCTTTATCTTCTCTTACATTTTGTAACCTCAGATAGTACGCTGCTTTTTCGGCCTCGAGATGTATTATCGCCAATTCTAATTCCTTATTTTCCCTTTCTAGCTTATCAGTTAGTTCATCTACCCTCTTCTCCTCCTGGTTTATCTTTGTTTCAATTTCTATTATTTTTTCCTGGTTCTTTTTCATCTCTTGCTGGAATATCTCGAATTTTTCGTCTATCTTTTGAATTTTTTCCTTCAGGTCCATTCTCACAGACCCTATCTCTTTTTTCATGTCCTCATGGTTCTTAATCATCATCTCTTGCATTCCTAGCAGTAGAGCCTGTAAATCTTTTGGGAGGTTTGGGCTCTTTTTGGTAACATCTCATCAATTGCCTTTGCGCAGATGGGCTCAGCACAGTTGTAGTGGTCACTGATTGGGTGGGTGGTTTCCTAATTGCGCCCGTTTTTGAAACACTGGTAGTGGTCGACATTACCCCAAGTTTGCCCACAATTTTCCCCACACCGGTAAATGAAGTTTATCATCCCCCCCTGTGTCTCCTTTCCAGATAACTCCGTTCCCCGGTTCCCTCCCCTCTTCTGAAGGTTATCTAAAATAGGAACTATGGCTAAAGTGCCTTCTGTGCCTAATCAAATCCCAACAATATCATTGAATCAACAGGTATAAATGTTAATAATGGAATCAGTTGATTCCTTCCACTCAGTAAATAATTGTTCTGGTTACTCTAATACCTCATCTAATATCTTATCTTAACATATATAGGATTTGTAACTACTTTACTGCTATATCAACTATTACAGTTCTAAGTTAATTATCTTATCAGTTGTGATTTCCGAAAAGTTTCAATATTTCAATATTTTAAATAAGTAAAGATCTAGCTATCAAGTAAGGAGAAAAGAAAAAAAGAAAGGAAGAAAGAAAGAAGAAGAAAGAAAGAGGGGGGGAGAGAGGAGAAGGGGCACCGAAAGAAAGAGGGGGGGGAGAAGGATATCCAAGTTGATAGAGTAAAGCCTGGGAGGGAAATAAAACAGGAAAAGAAATATAATATATCACTTTTCAATCCACTCTTCAATCCAGTTCTTTCGTGCTATAGTGTGACTCGTGAAGTTTCTGTGCAACTTTCTCCACTTTCCTCCTTTCTTGTAGCTGGTTGTCTTCCGGATCTGATACTGTAAAAAGTTTCCTGTATGACTTAGCGCTCCTCTATGACTCGACAGTTCTCTTAATTAACCGGCTTCAAAGGATGGAATAAAATAAAATCTATGCTATTCGTAATTGTCTTAAGGAATTTTTAAAATCTGCTCTCCTTAGGTCTTGATTTAATTAAATCGCTTCCCTTGCTTTTGTGCCAAAAGTTGATTTATAAAGAGTTCACAGCGTCCGTTTCAGCCCAACTCCGATGCTATCCTTAAATCGGCAAGGGGAAGGAAGGATATTTATTTCACAAATAGAAGTTTAAGTCCAGCCGAGGTATCAAAATTTTTCTTCAGGCAGCCTGCGCGTATATAACTGATCAGTTGTCTAAACTTCTTCTCTTCAAAGTTTTTTTTTTTTTTAACTCTCCTTCGTTTCAATTCTTCCGCTCACCATAGGTCTCGCCGCTAAGCCACCCTCTCAAACCGGTGGAGCTAATAATTTATCTTTGGTTAACTCAAAGGTTGTATTGGCGTCAAAATAGTTTTTCAATAGGATATGCTTATTGGATGTTCTTTAAGTTCGCAAAGCTCTACCTTGTTCTGTTTGGCCACGCTAGTGTGGTCAGCTGTCAACAAGGAGGGAAGCCATTGCTGGCGCCTCACCTCCGCCGCTCGTCTGGTTCACCCCCGAATCCACCTCAGATCGCCACCTGAAACTTCTCCCTGGGGGACCCCTCTCTTCAGGAACCCTCCAAGCCCCTTCGACTCCGTAGAGCCCCTGCGACCGGAGAATGAAGATCTGTGCTCCGCAGAATCTTCTGCTCGCACGTCTCTTCCCTTTGACAGCTGACCGGAACTTCCCTCTATTCC
>CM019155.1:83421430-83451344 GCA_009733165.1 Naja naja | reverse complement strand
TTGTCAAAGGGTCTTTGTCTGCAATCTACTTGGGGATCATCTTCCCTTCTCAAGCTCCATGTCAGGCTTGCCCATTTCAGAGTTCCTCCTTGCTGGGAGAGTCAATAGTGTGGCTAGCTGCTTGCATACAGTTCTAGAGAGGAATGGCCTCTGGGGTTTCCTGGATTGAACATTGGTGGTGACAACCACTCCCTCCTTCCTTTGCCATTTCCTGTTACTATGTCTTAGGTGAAAGCACCGGCCCAGCTCTGTAAGCTGTCTATAGCAGCCACAGCAGCAAAAGGAAAGAGGGGCAGCATGGAAGCGTCCTTCATATTACAATCAGGATCCACTGTGATCTGTTGGAGCAGTCTTGGCTCCATCTCCACAGTGATGTCCCCATTAGCCTCCTGGTCCCCTTTTTGCCCAGAGTCCTGTCTCTTCCTTGGAATGAAGGACTGGGGCTGGAGGGTCAGGGGAGCCATTGTCCACTGAGAATCACCGCTGAGGTCCAGTGGAGGAGAAAAGCTGCATAAGCTGAAGTGGGTGGTTGGGAGCAAAGTGGAGGCCAATTGTCAGCACCTAAATGTCCAACTTAGTCCCCTTCCAACTTAGCCAATAACTTTCCTGAGAAGGTAACATTTTTTAGTTAAGTCTCACTATTGTGTGATGATGCATGATGTGTCTGTACCAAAAGGTTTCATTTTGCTTGTTTATTCATGTCAGAAGCATCACAATTAAAATAAGGCATATGAATATGACATTGTCATATGACATAAAATATAAATACAAAATTAAAATATGTACAAGTTACACAGATCTCATCCAACTAGCAAAATTAATTCCATTCTGTTATGCTGCTATGAAGTCCACAAGTGTGCACTGAACAGGACACAAAGACAGCAAAGGGCATAAGCCACCCTATAGCCCTATTTGTTCAGAATATCTCTGGAAGTTATTGTATCCCATGCATAGTCTATTAACAGGTCAAAATTAAGAACTGAAAAAACCCAGGCAAAATATGCAAATGTAGTATTGTTAATTCTAAATCTCCATTAACTGATCAGTACATTCTACATGTTTCTAAATTCATTTGCTAAATTGATAGATTTTCTAGAATGTTTGGGAATATCTATCTTTTGAAAGTAACATAATATTATTAAAAAAAACCATTTGTTAGAGGACTGTAAATCCAGTCAGAAAGTACAAACTTCATAGAAAGGCAGAATGGTGTGGTTGAAGTCAAATAATCTTCTGAAGAATCATCATCCTTCTTCAACTCCTGCAAAACATCTAATGGAATCCAAATAAAAAGTTGGAGGGGGAAAAACAGATTTTCCTAAGTTCCTGAATATATATTTGTTTATTGGCTTTGTTTTATACATTTGTTTTATTGGCATTAAAAGAAAAATTCAATATATAATTATGACCTTCACTATCTTTTTCCCCTTCCCCAAATTCAGTCTCTCTCACTCAGTTCATTTTATCTATTATTACATTCAGGAACCGTATTGAAACTCAGTCTCATTCATGCGCTACTACATTTCTCCATGTTCTCTAATACTTCCACTGAACTATCTTATTATTTTTCTAAAACCTGCATCATCCTCCTTTATCCTGATCTCCCAGCCTTTCCCATCAAAATTCCTGTTTCCTTGGTACCATCTCACATTTACTGCTTCATGTCATCCAGGGTCCTCCCTGCTTGCCTGACTACTATATGAAAATCTTCCTATGTCACACTGACTGGCAACAGCACCTATTCCTTCTTTGAGTTTTCTTTTTGGTAGCTAAGCATGTTTCAGAGCAAAACATTGTCTTTTGCCTACGTTCTATTTTATTTTCAAAGAATTTTTTTACAGTATAAAGATGTCAAGTGGCTGAAGGCCAGCTCTTCATTTTGAATGTTTCCACTAAAGCTACCTGTTCTAAATAAATAAAATGAAATTTAAAAATTCAGCAACCCATTCCAGGAAGGAAATGTTCATATACCGATGGCTATAAGCATCAATGATGCTTATCCAACTCAAGATTGATTGATTGATTGATTTTTATTTTATTTTATTTTATTTTATTTATTTATTTAATTTATTCATTCATTCATTCAAGTGGCTCACATTCCAACCAACAATTACCCAAACTCTACTTGTGACCTTATAGTCTTAATTACCATATTGTAGGCAGTTCCCTATGGCTTTAGATATGTGACTGTAATTTCCATAGCATACATATTTTTTTATAGTAAGTTGATGATTATTTATTTATTTATTTATTTATTCGACTTATATGCCGCCCCCTCTTCCAAAGGACTCAAGGCCTCACAACTAAAATACAGTACAACAATAAATTACTTAAAAATTATATTAAACGAGTTATAAGCCGAATAAGCAATTGAAACCCCCAAGTTAAAAACAAAACCCCAGGAGTCAACATAGCCCAGATTGTAAAAACAGCCAGGTTTTTAACTCGTGGCGGAAGGTGCGGAGATCGGGAGCCAACCGATTATGTTCTTCAGTACCTACTTAAACCTATTATAGATGTATCCTAGTATCTGAAAGTTTATTTAAATTCATCTTTCATTTTATTATGTTTCAGGTTTGCCTTGTTCAACATCTGCTATATGGTAGAGGAGTCCATTCCATGGTAGTTACATCATTATCAAGTTTTTAGGTGAAAACAAAAATCTCCGACTGGAACTAACTAATAATGGGAAATGGAGAAGATAAGGAGAGGCGAAAATCTGGACAAAGCAAAGTCTCATGTGCCAGGAAATTATTATTACTTTTGCAACAGATGTTTGCTCTCACAAGGAAAAGGGGGAATGGATTGTATTTGAAAATTCCTTCTTTCAAACTTAAAATATTTCTATTATGAAATGAAATGTTAATCATCTCTCTTACACACAATGTTCCAACGAAATATACTACTGGGGTCAGGTAATAGCTGGATTTCCAAGTATACTCATCTCACTGAGCTAGTCAATACAGTATGTAACAATGTATAACAGATACAGCTTCACTGTAACATGTATGTAAATCAGTTACCCTTAAAAATAATATGCTACTTATACCCTTCATGTGATGAAGTGGATTGAAATCTTATGTGCTAAGAAAATTGCTGCAGAGTGCACACAGTGGGGTGAAATGAAGTTTATCTTTTTTCCCACAACACCTGAAGTGATCCTGCTGGATCTCTTTGGGCAAGGGTGGGAAATATATGATCCTAGAACTGCATATGGCCCCAAATTTTTCTTTTGCAGCTTTTGGAGCAGCTACAACCACAAAGGTTAAACACTGAATGCAGCGTTTGTGCCATTATAAGTAGGAACACATTCAAAAGACTGCAAACCCTAAAATAAACAAATTATATTTAAAAGGACCCAAGAAAACCAAAATAATCTGAGCACAGAAACATGCATAATGAGGCCAAATTCATTTTGCAGCTCTTAGGTTCTGAAATAATTTAAAATGGGGTCCTTACTCATCAAAAGTAATTCATACCTCGGTTTCAGAAACTCATAAGATCTGTGATTGTTCTTCACAGGAAGCCAAGATCAAACATAGTATGAAGGGCATCCAAAAAGTAGATGGTCCTCTTCAGACTGAGCAAAATCACACTGAGCTTATCAACCTACAAATCTTCTAGCATTTGAGAATTGGGCTTGTGGCTGTGTATAAACACTGCCAATAGGAGCTTCAAGCAAGATGCTAGGAGAGTGGTTGCCTCCCTCAAAACCTGGTTCCCCCCCCCCCCCGCTCCTGAATAATATCAAACTTTTAGCTATATTATTGATTTGCTATTTCATAATCAGTCTTTAGAGAAACAAAGTGAGTTTTCTGATAAACTCCGGCTTGGTTTTCGTTTGCTTTCCTAAAGGACTTACTGCCAAGCAAATCATGCCTTTCAAGCGTACCTTGAGCATACCATTCACGAGCTTAGCCAAATGTTCCTTTCAAGTGTCTCCTTCACAATGCGATAGATATAACCGGGAACTGTAGCGTTAGGTACTTACCCCATAGCACAAAGAGGAAAAGTTGGGCCAGTCGCAAGGCACGACGCTCCATCCCGAATATTTCGGCAGCACGAGGCAATACAGCCGGCAGTCTGAGGCAAAGGCAACGCGCATGAGGCCCTTTTCGAGCAGCCTCGGTCAGATCTTTTATTCGGCACTCTCGCTAGTGGAGAACCGATCTTCACTCTACCTTATGAAGTCCTGAGCGGGAACTTGGGCTGCCAAGCATCTCGGCTTGCACAAAATCCAACCCTCCTGCTCCACCCCCTTCCTCCGCGGACATATAAGCAGCCGCCGCCACCAACAACTCAGCTCGGAGTGCCATTGCTTCCTGCGTCCCTCCTCCCAAGCCTGGTTTGAAGAGGAGGAGGAGCAGGAGGAGATATCCCCGGACGCTCCAGGGATAAGATAGTGCAGTCTGATGCTACCGGCAAGCACTGCCAGGACGGATTAGGTGGCCTCCCAGAACTCGGGCCGTGTGGTGGGGGCAGCCGGTGGAATGCCCTTTCTTGCCTTTCTTTTCCCCGCCTTCTGGCCAAATCCGCCACTCTTTTACGTTCTGTCCGCTTCTTTCATTCCTCTATATTTTTAGAACACCCCTCGATCAATGGAACTCTGTTTTATTTTATTTACTTTAACTATCTCTATTGAACAAATTGCTGTGCACCCTACCCTCCTTACCTAGCTTTTAGGTAATTCCAGGAGCTCAGGTAAGAGAAACTTTGCCAGGTAGCTTAGATGAAGCAGGTGGCCAACACACTCTGATAGCATCACAATTTATCATAATGGGTGCCTTTTAGCACAGGGTAAATGAGCTGGCACAGAGCACCCACAGACAATTTTATAACAGCTGGCTGAGTACAAGTTGACAGCACCAATTAATCATAACAAAATGCTGTAGCATATAAAAGAAAGCAGGAGGGGAATTTTATTATTCTTGTTAACTTTTCATCATTTTACATCATGAATAATCAGGCTTGAAAACAGAAGCCCAACTATTCTTGTCTCAACCTCAATGTCTGCTTTGTGTATCTTTGTGTGTGTGTGACAGAGTTCAATCTTGATTTTTCACATGTGAAACCATATTCAATACTTTGTTTCCAAGCTTTACTTTTTCCTAAGAAAAGCCACTATGAGACACAGTGGGAATAATAAACTGATTTCTGATTTTGAGGAGAAAGTATCTATTTCTTAAATAAAGAACTAAGAAATAAAGTAAAAAATCTAAGCTATGCTTGCAGGGCTATATCCTAATTCTGTAGCAGCAGTTACTCAGAATAAGCAAGAGCAGCCCAGAATTCTTCAAAGCCAGTTACACAAATCAATATTACTTTACAGTTTCACACTGCTAAAATGCATTTAAGAACTTCATAAGCCTCCCTACTACTGTATTGGTCACTGGTATTCATCGTTTCTTCTCCATTGATCTCAAAACCAAGGGAAAAGAAAAAGTATGGAGCGGGGGGGGGAATCTTAAGAAATTTAATTCTAATAAAATTGAAGTTCATTTTCTTATATTTAATGCACAAAGGAAGGGTTGGCTAAAATGATTGCTTGCTTTAGAAGTTTCTTTTGAATCTTGGAATGAGGCAAGATTGCTGCAGAGCTTGCTTCGCTGAAAAGAAGCATTTATCAACAGGATGATCCTTTTTCATGATCATTTATTGCATGATAGATGTGGGCTTTATTCTGGATGAGTTTGATTTGGGCCTCTAGGATGCATTCAATAGAGGAAGTAGGCTATTTGCTAGAAGAGAGAAAACATATCCTCTGGAGGACTACTAAATCAAATAAATTATGTAGTTAATGATTATGCATGGAAAAAGAGAAAAGGGCAAGTCTTTCTAGCTTTTGACATATAACAAGCTACTGAATTGCCAACCATCCATGCATGATGTCCATGGACAGATAGTAAATAAGTAGCGTAAAGCAAGCCTGCACAGCTTGCAGAGAAAAAAGAGCAACACTGATAATAAATTAAGAATTTATTAAAAATAATAGCAGTCTATAAAGAAATACCTGGCACACAATCAGCTGATTAGTAGTGTGGGAAGTTAGCACCACCATCTCCTAGAAAAATGAAATATCCTAGGAAATATTAAAAAGGCAGAATATTTCCCCTAAAAAGAGAAGTAGAAACTCAAAAGCAGAAGCACACTCCCATCTTTGTTAATGGGTGGGCCATTAAAGCTTAGACCAGAGTATTCTATATAACAAAGGCCTCTGCCCATCTCACCACCTGGCCTGGGCAAATTGCATCAGCCAGCACTCAGGTGAAGCCACGTGGTCCAGACAAAGCCTACAAAGTTAGCTAAGACCCCAGCCCCTGGGAGTCTGACAGCCAATGGGATACATTTCTTGCACAGGAACAGGAAACACTAAGGTGGGACCCAACAGAGGTTATATAACTAAGGGTCTCTCAGCATCTCAGCCCTTTTCCTTCTTTCTTCACCCAAGGCATGTGATCCTGTCCACCATTAAGCCATCTTTCCAAGCAGTCACCATGTTTCCAGTGTCTTTCTTCCCTACTTGGAACTGAACCTAGAAGAATATTTCTTCCAACAGTATCTAACAAAGGCAGAAGTTCTGGAGCTAGTGGCTATGAGGCCTGTTGATTGGATTGGCAGTGAGTTTCCATAGCTGAGAACATACCTGAACATGGTTTTCATAGTATCGTTCTACACTGAGTTCAGGGTCTTTATCACTACACCTTGCTTGCTTTTAAGTAATTTGAATTGGTTCTCATGTGAGCTTTTGTCACTGTGACTGTTTATGTTATGAGTAACTTATTAGAGTTTGCATTTTCACAAATTCTAGAGAACTTAATTTTGAGACAGTTTTTAAAAAAATAAATAAAGCATATCTCTACTCTTGGAGATTGGAACATTTTGTTGTAAACTGCTCAGAATCATTACAGAGATTGAAGTAACCTCTAAATCAGCGGTGTCAAACTGGCAGTCCGTGGGCTGGATGCATGACTGCAGGCCACATCCACCCCAGGTCTGCAAAGGGGAAAACCGTTGTTCTACATCACATGACTGCAACGTGATGACACAAGTTGCCCACCCATACTCTAAATAATTCTGGCTTAGCTACATAACTTACTTCAGCTTTTCTTACCATCAGGTGAAAGTATCTGTATAAAGGGATAACATTCTATTGACTTCAGAATCTATTTAAAAGATTTAAATCTTTTAAATTTTTTATGTTCCATTTCTTGATAATTACTCAAATCAAGAGCCCAGATAGTATGTTATATTGTTTTGTATCTTTCTTAAAAAGGAATTCTGCATTTGCTCTAAAATTCAAGCAGTTAAAATATTGCTAGCTGAGGAATACATTGATTTGTAATCTTCATTTTCATATTTCTTTCAATCCTTCCCTTGAGACACTTTCCCCAAAATATCTTGTAACATACCTTGTGAGATTTATACATTAATATATCTTTTCTGTTGTGCCAAGTCTTAAAGCAGCTTTTTTCTGTTTACCTTTTTTCTGAGAAAAGGAGAAATGCATCACTGCACCCTGTCTCAAAAAACATATATAATTTCATTTCAATTTGTATATGTTAATTATATCAACATATACTAATATGTTGATATAATTTTAAAATTAATCACTATAATTATTTCAAGACAAAATACATCTCAACAGAGAAATGAGTAATCAAGTACTCTGTGTCTACACAATTTACTATCACAGAGCTTTGAAAACCAAGCTCTCCTTTAATTGTTCCTTTATTTTTAAATTACACTTAGACTGAAGAACTCTTCAAATGAAGGTCTTATGCTTTGTAAAATAGGACACAGAATAGAACTACTCTAGTTACAATTGCATGGGTATTAAGCTATCCCTGAATATTTAAGCTGTTTAATTATACGTTATATAGGAGATGACCAGGCTGAGCCTGAGGGAGGGGTCAACCACATCATCAGCATGGAATAAGCATGTACTCATTTGAACAATGCTGGTTCCTGATTTCTTGTACCTGACACTGTACTAAGTTCTTCATATTGCAGGATTAGTAAAGCAAATACAAAGCACCTTTGTATTTAACATTTCAATAACTAGATTTAAGGGAGAAAATTTTAATGAATAACTATAAACAATAACTAGTTGGATAAAAACCCCAGCCCATTTCCTACCATACACAAAGGACCTCATTCCTTTGCCTAAAAAATTGGAACATCTATTCAGTATTTATTTATTTATTTATTTATTTAGTTATTTATTTATTTATTTTATTAGACTTGTATGCTGCCCTCTCTCCCTAAGGACTCAGGGCGTGAACAATAAAACCCAATACAAATTACAATAAAAACATTAAACCAATACAAGCCTAATCAATCATTATAAAATTTAAAAATTAAAACAAGTAAAAATCAACCCACACCGAAGTCAGTCCAGACCAGCCTGTTGAAACAACCAGGTCTTCAGGTCCTGGCAGAAGGAGCGAGATCAGGGGCCAAATGGAGGTCCACGGGAGTTGGTTCCATAGGGGTGCTCCCACAGAAAGGCCCTACCCTGGGCACCACCAGTCGACAATGCCTAACCACGGTACCCCAAGGAGGCCCGCTTATGGGAGCGTACTGGGCGTCGAATGTGATGCTGGCAGGAGGCGTTCCAAGTACCCTGGCCCCAAGCCATTTAGGACTTTATAAGTTGTTACTAACACCTTGAAACTAACCCAGAAGGCAACTGGCAACCAATGCAGGTCGCGCAGGAGGGGTGTAACATGGGAGTATTGGGGCACCCCCATCACAGCCCGTGCAGCCGCATTCTGCACCAGTTGCAATCTCTGGGTGGTCCGCAAGGGCAGTCGGATGTAGAGAGCGTTGCAGTAGTCAATTCAGGAGGTGACAAGCACATGAGTGACCATTCGTAGGGCATCCTGGCTCAGGTAAGGGTGGAGCTGGCGAACCAGCTGAACCTGGGCAAACACCCCCCTGGCCACAGCTCCCACCTGCTCCTCCAAACTGAACTGTGAATCCAGGAGGATGCCCAGGTTCCACGCCCTGTCCATGGGGGGCAACACCTCTCCCCCCATGACCAAAGATGGTATATCCTGAGAAAACCGAGATGCCGGTACGCACAGCCACTCAGTCTTGGCCGGGGTGAGTCGGAGCCTGTTACTCCCCATCCAGATATGCAGGGCATCCAGGCACTGGGACATCATGGAGAGAGCATCACTGATATGGTTTGGGGTGGAGATGTAAAGCTGGGTATCATCTGCATATTGGTGATACCTCACCCCAAAACCACAGATGATCTCACCCAGCGGCTTCATGTAGATGTTGAACAGGAGAGGCAAGAGAACCGACCCCTGCGGCACCCCACAAGTGAGGGGCCTCGGGGCCGATCTCTGCTCCCCTGCCAACACCAACTGCGAGTGGCCTGAGAGGTAGGAGGAGAACCACCGTAAAATGGTGCCCCCCACTCCCAACCCCCGGAGCTGCTGCAGTAGGATACCATGGTTGATGGTATCGAAAGCCACTGAGAGATCTAAAAGGACCAGGACAGAGGAAAAACCCCTGTCCCAAGCCCTCCAGAGATCATCCATCAGCGCGACCAATGCTGTCTCCGTGCTGTGCCCGGGCCTGAAGCCCGATTGATACAGATCTAGATAATCAGCTTCCTCCAGGAACATCAGAAGCTGCTGAACCACCACGCTCTCAACAACCTTCGCTAAAAAGCAAAGGTTGGAGACTGGACGATAGTTGTTCAAAATGGCTGGGTCCAAGGCAGGCTTCTTGAGGAGGGGTCTCACCACCGCCTCTTTCAAGGCAGAGGGAAATACACCCTCACTCAAGGAGGCATTGACAACTGCCTGGAGCCAGCCACATGTAACCTCCCTGGAGGCATAAACCAACCAGGAAGCACACGGGTCCAATAAACATGTGGTGGAAGACAACCTCCTCATGATCCTGTCCACTTCATCCAGGGAAACAGGGTCAAACTCAACCCAAGTAAAATCGGCCAGACTCATCATCACCCCATCATCCAACCCCTGCCAGTCAGAGTCCAAGCCGGCCCAAATCTGAGCGGCCTTATCCGCCAGATGCTGACTAAATTCCTCTGTTCTGCCCTGCAAAGGGTCCTTCCTCACCTCTAAATGCAAGAGGGAGCGAGTGACCCTGAACAGGGTGGCCGGATGATCATCTGTGAACGCAATGAGAGTGGAGAAGGAGGCACACCTCGCTGCTCTGATCGCTTCCAGGTAAGTGCTAATATAGGCTCTTAGCTGGGAATGGTCAGATTCGGAGTGGCTCGTCCTCCACCTGCTCTCTAGGCACCTTCTCCAACGCTTCATCCCCTGGAGCTCCTCGGAAAACCAGGGAGCTAACCGGGATCTACAGCAGGGAAGGGGCTGCAAGGGGACAACCCAGTCGGCCCCGAGGCCGCCTGTTGCCAGCTGGGCTGTGGTCAAGGGAAGTGGGCAAGAACACCAGTGCCATCTGAAACCTCTCCGGATCCATCAGGTGTCTGGGGCGGAACCATCGAATTGGCTCCTCATCCCAGCAGCGAGGGATGGCCAATTGGAAGACCAGCCGCAGGAGATAGTGATCAGTCCATGATAGGGGCTGGGTAACCGGTAAGCCCCTCCCCCAGATCACTACACCACTGCCCCAAGATAAAAACAAGGTCAAGCGTGTTCCCCCCCTCGTGAGTAGGGTCTTGAATCACCCGGGTCAGGTCCATGGCTGCCATGGATGCCATGAACTCCTGAGCCAACCCCGACACCTCCCCCAGAGAGGGCAAGTAGAAATCCCCCAGAACCACGGGCCTGGGTAATTCCATCGCCACCTCCAAAAGGGCATCAAGCAGCTCGGGAAGGGCCATTGCTATGCAGCTGGGGGACAGGTACATAAGCAACAAACCCAACTGAGCCCCCGGGCCCAGCCTCAGGAGGAGGGACTCACATCCATCTATCTGCGGGACAGTGACCTCCCTTGGAAACAGGGTCTCCCTAATAACTACGGCCACCCCTCCACCCCTTCCCTGGGCTCATGACCAGTGAAGCACCTGGAAACCTGGGAGACATAAATCACAAAGAGGGACCCCTCCCTCAGGTCCCAACCAGGTCTCTGTGATGCATGCCAGGTCCGCAGCCTCCTCCTCAATGAGTTCACAGAGGAGGGGTGACTTATTGGCTACAGACCTGGAGTTTATATACACCAGCCTAAGCCCAGGGACCACACTTCCAGAAACCCCAGGGGAGTGGGCAGAAACCTGAGGGTCGGAGTACGTCACCACTCGTAAACAGTGGGGACGCTCCCAAAGCATAATTTGGCCTCTGTCTGCCCCTCCTGCCATGTCCAATCACCCTAGGAATTGCCAATCCCGTCCTACCCCCACCGAACCCCAAGGCCCCCTCACCCAGCCCCCCCACAATGAGACCCATTTCCGGCCTGGACAAACCCAAGTTTTGTGTTGGGAGTTGATTTCCCACCCCCCCTCCCTATTCCATTAAAACATCAAGTTAAAAAATTTAAAAGTTGTCCCTTAAATACATTATTAAAATTTAACCCCTGGTGCAGCCATGCCACCTCTCGGGATCCCAGGATCCGTCCTTAAGGTAGGCTCTTGATAACCCAGTGGGCTACCCCAAAGACAAGGGAGCAGTCTTGAGGGCCCATAACTCCGACAGCGAGTAAACACACATAAAATAATAGATCGTAATTCATAAAGGGTGGAAATAAGATGGAAACATCATTCAGCAAGATGACAAATGTTACACAGATGTAAAATGTATAGATGAAAGATCCAGGTAACAGCATCCACAAGGTTCCACACCCCAACAGCCCTCTCACCAACTGTTTGGGGGACCAGAGTCAAAATGGACAACCCACCGCTCTCACGCAGTGGTCAACAACAAAGTTGGAGCTGATGGGTCACTAAATCAACCCCTCTGCCCTCTCATAACAGAGGGGTTGAGTCCGCCCATTGTCCTCACACTACAATGGGGACCCAACCTGAAACCACACCCTGGGGAAGGAAGGGGTCCAAGAATAGATTAAGGACCACAGCAGCTGCCGATAGACACCTCACCCACCAGAGTGCAAACGGAAGAGTCAGGGCAGCCAAGAAACAGCGGCAGTAAAAAGCAGGGGCAGCAGACAGCCCAAGAATGACAAATGGGGATAGGCAGGAGGCCCAGACGGCAAGTCCAGAGTCGACACAGCTGTTAATTCCATCACCACAGCCAAAGGTCCAGAACCAGGAATACCAGCCTTCCGTGGGGGTCTCTCCTCCAATGTTAATTCCAACTTCCAACCCCCATCAGGCCAGCGCCAGCTCACCAAACCTGGCCAACGTCCATCGGCACTGAGGCTCCAGACTCAGATCACTCCAGCCGTTTTGCTTCCACCAACCCCTCACTGGCACTGCCATTCCTGCAGCATCCAAACCAACACCACCGTCGACATGGAGCCCTCTTCTCCCTGAGGCTCTCACCCTCAGGGGGGGACCAGCAACGTCGAAGCTGACATTGGTGTCGATATCCACTGTTGGCACTGCTGCCACCGTCGCTGCAGGCCACATCGGGCTCCCGTCAAGGCCGCCGAAACCGCCAAGACCACCAAGCCGACTAGACCACCAAGACCGCTGGGCTGTCGAGAACGCCACCAAGACAGCCAAGGACATCGTTGGCTCACCCAGCTGCTGACAGTAAGGCCCCCAAGGGCCGCCACCACAACCGCCACAGCTGCCACCGCTGCCAAAGCTGCCACCGCTGCCGAAGCCTCTGTCGAGGCAGCTGCCATCTCCCTACTGCCGGGGCAGGCCGCCGAAGTAGAAAACCCCAGCCGCGCCTCGCCACTGGCCGAACCAGGCTGAAAACAGCCCAGCAACACTGAGACCCTCCGGAAAAAGTACCAGGGGGTCTAACAGTGCCAGGGGCTCTTCCTCCACCACAAACACCGAAAACAGCAAGCCACCCTGGAGAGCTTACTCAGCGTGGAACCGCCATCTTGGGCATGCGCAGACCAAGTTTATATGCCAGGTTTGCAATCTTTGCTGCTGCTTCATCATACTTCACATTGCCTGTAAATAAAAATTGCTGTATAGTTGGTTCTGAGTTAATAATAGTAATAGGGACCAGGAACTCTGTTGCTAAGCAACATAGTCGTAAAGTGTGATGTCAGGTGACAACTAGATGTGGGCTGCTGCCGGTTTTGCTGCTGATTCGGGTGAACTGGTAGTTAAGATTCTATGCAGTTTGGCGAATCGGCAAATCCCACACTGGCTGGCCCCAAAAGCGGCCTGAAAACAGCCAAAAAATGGGCAGGGGCAGGGCCAGCTAGTGGTAGGATTAGCCCCAATTGGCTGGATCCTACCTCTGCCTTTGAAGCGAGAGGTCAGGAGGCAGGGCTGGGTGTGATGAGTGATGTCGCCTACCCAGTCACATGATCAACTGGCCACACCTACCCAGCCAGAGAACTGGTTATTTAAAAAAATTAACAAGCAAACCACTACTGGTGACAACAATAGTTCCAGCAGTTCTAACTGCAGTTCTTTCATGAAGCCTGTACAGTTGTTAGAGCAATGTCACATGACAGCCCTTTGAGGACTTCTGCCAGTTTTGTCATTGATTTTGCTTGTCGGAATCTGGCAGTGAAGGTCACAAATGTTGATCATGTGACCATGGGACACTACAACTATCATGTGAGCTGTTTACCAAGCATCCACATTCTATCACATGACTTTAGGGCACTGCAACATAGCCACAACTTTGAGGTTAGCTAAATGTCCTTGTTCAGTAGTCGTAACTTTGAATAGTCACTAAATAAATGGTTGCTAACAAAGGACAACCTGTATATACAATTTATAACTTTAATCACTTTATGATATTTTAAGAAGATTGATAATATATTAAGATTATTTTTATGAGAAGAATCAACCCCTAAAAATTTTTCAACTAAACTGCAATTATGAGAGTTTTAATTTTTTGATTTTCAGTTTTATTCCGTGTGTGTGTGTGTGTGTGTGTGTGTGTGTAGATAGATAATAGATAGATAGATAGATTAAATCCAAATAACCATGTTAAAATGGGGGGCATGATTGGTTTGTTGTGAGCTCATTAATACCATGGCAGTGGCATGTTTCCAGGTTTAACGATAGTTCTATTCTCTTATTAATGGTTGTGCAACATAACAAAAAGATATTGGAATAAAAGCAAAACTACAGATTTACAATCTGGGATAATCCCAGTTTGAAAAGCACAGATAAATCCTTTTCTTGGCAGTTGAGTTATTTGGGTATTAATATTTTTGGATTAATTTATTGCCAATTATGTTTTTAAACCATCCGAACTTCTGTCCTTCTAGGAGTCCCAGACAGAAAACCAAATCAAGAATATTCATACCATTTTTATTATAAACTTACTGTAGAAACCTTGCAAGTATGAAAACACTTCCCTCACCCTTTGCCTTCATTTTCTGGTGTACTATGTCCTTTCTGAGATGCTTTCTCTACCCTTATCTCTTCTCTGGGTTCAGATCTTTCTTAGATCATTGTCCAGGCTGTGATCCTCTTCTTGAACACTGGGCCCTATGTAACAAAGTGAAATTCAATATTAAGAAGTACAGATACAGATTAGGTGAAAAAGCAGTAGACTATGAGAGGGCTGACTAAAAAGCAGTAACTGTGAGAAGGACCTTGCAGTCCTAGTGGCAATCATCTAAATATGAGTCAGCAGTGTGCGGCAGCAAGTGAAGTATTAGTACAACTTTATAAAGCCTTAGTAAGACCATACTTAGAATACTGTGTCTAGTGTTGGTCACCATATTACAAAAAAAGATGTTGAGACTCTGGAAAGACTGCTGAGAAGACCAACAAAGTTGATTAGGGGGCTGGAGGCTAAAACATGTGAAGAACAGTTGAATTGGGTTTATCTATTCTAGTGAAAAGAAGGACTAGGAGTAGGATGATAACAGTGTTCCAATATTTAGAGGGCTGCCACAAAGAGGGGTCAACTATTTTCCAAAGCACTAGAAGGCAAGACAAGAAACAATGGATGGAAACTAATCAAGGAGAGAAGCAACCTACAACTAAGCAGAAATTTCTTAACAGTGAGAACAATTATTAACCAATGGAATGGCTTGCTTCAGAATTTGTGGGTGCTCCTTCACTAGAGCCTTTTAAGAAGAGACCGGACAACCATTTGTCTAGAATGTATAGAGTCTCCTGCTTGTGCAGGGGGTTGGACTAGAAGACCTCCAAGATCCCTTCCAACTCTGTTTTTCTGTTTGAATAATTCCAAAATTATTCCCACAGCTCATTATAGATTATTTACAACTGCAAAATGGCAGTATATTTTATTAAAACCCGTTTTGATTTAGCAATTTGTTCCAGATACAGTATGTGAGCGCATATAAAGTTTCTGAATCATTGTCTGCATTGGTATGTGCTTTGGATAATCATCATTCTAAATGTACTGTGAATGCTTTTATGAACAATTAAATATTAGAAAGGTAGATAATAATTTAAGACTTGAATGTCATCTGTATTGATTTGTTGAGTTATCATTAAACACAGGCAGTCATTATATGAACATCTGATCTGTAAAAAACATATTTACAAATGGGCTGTGTGTTATTAAAAATGACAAACAGCATTCTCCTTCTGCGAGCTAACAAACTGCTGAAGTCATGTAATGTTTTCAGGAACTGCTAAAGCAACTCATTTTTAATATATAGCTTGTTTCAGAATTTCATGAAAGGACAGAGAATGCCAGCCATCATTTTTAATATTAGGCATTCCATTCAAAATTACAAGTTTTAACTTACATGATGTAATGGTATTTGGAAATTATATGGGGAGACAGGAGGAAGAAATGCTGCTTAGGGAATTTCAGATAAGAGAGGGCATAGCATTTAGTTAAATGAGCAGAGTAAGTAACTCAGAAAGGAGTCTCCTTAATATCTCAGCTGTAAAGATAGGTAATCTGTAACAATACAGAATAATAATGCAATAACAATACACTTTGCTTCTCTGTAAAAAGATAAGATAAAAAAGTAACAAATTATTCCTTTATGTATTTATTTATTTTAAATGCACACATATGTATATGAAAATATATTAACTAGAATCAAGAGCTTGTATCTACTATTTCATACTAAAATAGTCTTTGTGTTTTTATGTTTTTAACTGTAATTTTGTTTTAATGTTTTTAAGTTTTTTAAATTGTATCCCATCTTTCTTATACTGTTCTACAACTGTAATTAAGATTGATTGAACGTACTTTTCTAATAATTATAGCTGAGAGAAATTGAAAGATGAAAATTGGAGAATTGCTAACTTCAACTTCTTCAACTTAAGAGAGCCTCAAGCTGGTCAAGAACATAAGAATATTGTTGTATAAAATAACTATATCCACAGCTATTTTATATAATTGTGTTCATATGTTCTTGACAAGCTTGAGGCTTTTATATATAAGAGGTTCTACCAGAGCAGATTTTCATAGCAGAAATTGAATTGAGTATCAATTTAAATTATTGCAGAACCACATGCAATTTAGGTGGTAAAAAATCTTTACATGGGAATAAAACCATCACAGCTGTTAGTCATAAAACTCAGCTTGATAGGAATCATATTTAGGATTAAATTTGATGAGAAATACCAGAATCCTACCTCATATCATGTTCAGGACCTAGATTTTTATTCAATGAATATTTTTTAAGGTGCTAGCCTTTCATTTTAAATGAATATAATAATTCATTTATCATGAAGTAACAAGACAATTTAAGAAAAGAAAATGGACAACTTTTATCTTGGGAAAAGCATCATAGTAATCAGAGATTCTGACTTAATTACTAGAGCAGGATGTATGACTTGGAGACTAAGCAATTCCTAAATCAGTCTTTTAACTAAAAATCAA
This sequence comes from Naja naja, assembly GCA_009733165.1. Lineage (NCBI taxonomy): Eukaryota > Metazoa > Chordata > Lepidosauria > Squamata > Elapidae > Naja > Naja naja. Next base: position 83,434,476 of record CM019155.1, on the reverse strand, counting down.
AAGTGAACAGGTTCAAAAATTAAAAAGAGACCATGCCTAAAACAAAAACAAAGTGTAAACACAATTTTTAGAAGAATTCATGACTTTCAGGATGACTCAAAAGGGATAATAACAAAAGCATCAGTAGTATATTTTGTAAATAAAAAGGGAAATTTTATTCTTTTCAACCCTAAGCAAAGATGTCAAGGTAATCTCACTGGAAAAATACAAAAAACAAGTACAATTTCAGTTTGAGCTTTCAGATAACTGCTTCTAGCCTAGGCATTTATTATACAAATGCCCTTATTCTTCTCTTTCATTCATTATTACTGAATAAAGAGACTTGTCCGGTCCCTCTCTAACAGTTGGTGATTATTGCTGGTTGCCGAGATTTCCACTTAGCATGAATGGAAAAGAACTAATCAGACACTGTGGCAATGTAACAAAAAGGTAAAAATAATCATATTTCCTGGGGGGGAAAACTATGCTGGACAAAAATGTAGAATCTCTTCTGGATTTCCACCATACTATGTTCTGAGAAATGAAAGACACTGAAGTAGTATTACTTGAATGTCATTCAGTTTGGGCAGACAAAAATATTGATATAGGCACTTTTGGGAAATATTGGGGTTTATATCTGACAGCTCCTGCATTGCCCACTCCTGCAGTAGAACAGCCTACTGTAGATATCCAATTGCCCTTTAAGTGAAGATGGAATCAAGTACATTTTTATCCTAAATCTCTGCAATATGTGTGAATTAATTTGCATTCCCTGGTGGTGTATTCAAATCTTGCATGACACAAACTAGTCTTTCTAGTTGATTATCTTTGAGGGGTGTTGAAGAGGAATCTGTATTAGTACTGCTTTTGTAGCCATCTGTACAGGGTACAAAGACCAGGTCAATTTGTGGGGCAGATGTCTTGTGTATGGTGATTCAAGTTGCATAAGATCCTCTAACTTTTCAGTAAAAATTTCTGTTCATAGCTTGACAAGGTTCCAAAGGTGCCTGTTAATTCTGCTTCCAGCAGTTCAGCTGTAATCTCTCTTCTCTGTCTGAAATTGTTCATCTGAATAAGCTTCTCCCAAGAATAGGGTTAGTTTATTATCTTTGTAACTAGTGGTAGCAGCATCCACTCCTTGATTATCCTTTTGGCAGCATCTTGATGTAGTGATTCAAAAAGTGAGATCTGTGTTTCACAAAATAAACGCTGTGGAAATATTATGAAATATACAACTTAAAAAGCATATTGGAATTTTAGACTTCCTGAATGTCAGTAGGATTTGCTTACAGTCTATCTTACTAGGAAGCCACTCCACTAAGTGTAAGTCAATTGCATAGTGATGACACTGAAGTAATTGTCTTAAAGAATAACAGACTGCTTTCTTTGAACCCCACTGTTTACTATTGAGTCTATTGAGGGTGATAAACCTGATTTGTTTGCAACTTGCTGTTGTTCTGATTTTGATTTTCAAGTTTTCTGCATCTCAAATGTTGCAGAGCAGGGTTTTTGGAGATTGTTTCCCTTTCTTAGTAAATTCAACTATATACTTTATTTTGGATTACAGAGCCTTGATTATTGTTGGATTCAAAAACTTTCTTCTTCTTGCTTTCTTCTTTAGCAACTTGAGTTACCGGTAACCTATTATTTTAAAAAAACTGCTTAAAGATCTCATGGGATTATTTACTGAATTTACTTTCACTTTTATTTCTGTTTAGTAATTTAAAAATATATAATTTATAAACATTCTGCAAGATCTGTAGTTTATTTTTTCAGAATTTTTTTCTTGACAGCTTTTCATAGTCATTGCTATATCTAAGGGGCTCAGGGAATTTGGTTGCCTGTTATGGAAAATGGGATGTCCCGACTATGCTTTAATCTTGTGAGTTCTAATTCAATACATCACATTTATTTGGACTGAACCAGGTCTTAGTTTATTAATAATTTTAATGATGGTACTGTCATAATTTCATTATCTTCTTCAGCTGCCTTCTTTTTAAATTCCATGTTTTATCGCTTGGATGATTTAAATGATGTTTGCTTACTAAAGTTCATTGTCATCCTTATGCTATAATCTTCTCTTCATAATAAATAAAAACAGTTCTCACCCACCTTGTTTGGAAACTAATTATATACAGTTTTGCACAAAAACCAGTAATTAATAAAACATTAACTTGGCAACAATTCTAGTAGCTAGATGCCTTCACTACACTGTCTTAGGTATCATTATGATGATACTGGATTCTTTCTGAAAATACATGTTGGTCATTGTAATCATGGATTGTTCTTGCTTTTGAAGATTTATTTTTTCTCCCTGTCTCCGCTCTCTCTTTCTCATTTGTTGGAGTGACATTCTTACATTATTCACTTGTTAACTGTAAAATGTAAACTTAAGCTTAAAATAGAGAGAGGTTTAAAGCCACAGATTGCTATGAGAAACTCCCAGAATTACTGTGAAAAACCACTGGTATTAGATTGTTAAAGAACCTAAACAGTTCTTTACTGTTGCATCATATTTAAAGATTTTGATCATATATAATTTTTCTATGGTATTGATTTTTCATTTGTTGAAGCTAATTTCAAAAATTCCAGAATTATCTTGGTGACATTGTAACATTAATATTATTATTTATTAGACTTGTATGCCGCCCTCTCTCCCTAGGGACTCAGGGCAGCTTACAGTATAAAATCACAATACAATAAGTTAATAAAAATAATTAAATTACAAGCCCAATAAATCTAAAAATCATAAAATTTAGTTAAAATTCCCTTAAAAACCCCACCCTATCTCATTTCAGTCCAGGCCGGCCTGCTGACACAGCCAAGCCTTCAGGTCGCGGCGGAAGGAGCAGAGGTCTGGGGCCAAGCGGAGCCCCAAGGGGAGCTGATTCCACAGGGTGGGTGCTCCCACAGAGAAGGCCCTACCCCTGAGCGCCACCAGCCAACATTGTCTGGCCGGCGGCACCCCAAGGAGGCCCTGCCTGTGGGAGCATACAGGGTGATCGGAATGCGATGCTGGCAGGAGTTGCTCCCGCAAGTACCCCGGACCCAAGCCATGTATGACTTTGTTTGTTAACATCAACACCTTGAATCTCACCCGGAGGGCAACCAGCTACCAATGCAGTTCACGCAGGAGGGGTGTAATATGGGAGTATCGGGATACTCCCATCACAACCTGCGCGGCCGCATTCTGCACTAGCTGTAACCTTCGAGTGGTCCACAAGGGCAGTCCCATGTAGAGAGCATTGCAGTAGTCGATTGAGGAAGTGACAAGTGCATGGGTGACCGTCCGTAGGGCACCTCGGTCCAGATAAGGGTGCAACTGGTGCACCAGACGAACCTGGGTGAATGGCCCCCTGGTCACAGCTCCCACCTGCTCCTCCAAACTGAGATGTATCCAGGAGGACACCCAAGTTGCGAACCCTATCCATAGGGGGCAACACCTCTCCCGCCATGACTAAAGATGGAATATCCTGGATACTCCAAGATGCCAATACATACAGCCACTCAGTCTTGGCCGGGTTGAGTCAAAGCCTGTTCCTCCCCATCCAATCCGCACCGCATCCAGACAACGGGACATCAAGGAGAGGGCATCATTGATGTGGTTCCGGGTGGAGATGAAAAGCTGGGTATCATCCTCATATTGATGATACCTCACCCCAAAACCATGGATGATCTCGCCCAGTGGCTTCATATAGATGTTGAACAGGAGGGGTGAGAGGACTGACCCCTGAGGCACCCCACAGATGAGGGGCCTCGGGCTCAACTTTGCCCTCCTGCCAACACCGATTGCGAGCGACCCGAGAGGTAGGAGAACCACCGTAACATGGTGCCTCCCACCTCCAACCCCCCGAGACGCCGCAATAGGATACCATGGTCGATGGTATCAAAAGCTGCTGAGAGATCTAATAGGACTAGGACAGAGGAAAATCCCCTGTCCAGAGCCCTCCAGAGATCATCCTTCAGCGCGACCAATGCCTTCTCCATGCTGTACCCAGGCAGGAAGCCTGATTGGTATGGATCTAGGTAATCGGCTTCCTCCAGGAACCATGGAAGTTGCTGAACCACCACACTCTCAACAACCTTCGCAACAAAGCGAAGGTTGGAGACAGGACAAAAGTTATTCAAAATGGCTGGCTCCAAGGCAGGCTTCTTAAGGAGTAGTTTCACCACTGCCTCTTTCAAGGTGGCACGAAAGAAGCCCTCCCTCAATGAAGCCCTCCCTCAATGAAGTTGACTACTGCCTGGAGCCAGCCACGTGTAACCTCCCTGGAAGCATAAACCAACCAGGAGGGGCATGGGTCCAATAAACACATGGTGGAACTCAGCCTCCACATGATCCTGTCCACTTCATCTAAGGACACAGGCTCAAACTCATCCCAGGTGGTATTAGCCAGACTGATCATCACTCCTTCCTCTGACTCCTGCCATTTGGAGTTCAAGCTGGCCTGAATCTGAGCGACCTTATCCAGCAGATGCTGACTAAATTCCTCAGCCCTACCCTGCAAAGGGTCCTCCCTCACCTCCAGATGTAGGAGGGAAAGAGTGACCCTAAACAAGGTGGCCTGGCAATCATCTATGGATGCAATGAGAGCGGAGAAGTAAGCACACTTCGCCGCTCCCATTGCCACCAGATAAGTCCTGATGTAGGCTCTTAGCTGGGCACAGTCAGATTCGGATCGGATCGATCTCCACCTACTCTCCAGGCCCCTCCTTCGACGCTTCATCTCCCGGAGCTCCTCCAAAAACCAAGAAGCCAACCGGGATCTGTGACAGGTTAGGGGCCGCAAGGGGACAACCCGGTTGAGGGCTTCCGAAGCCACCTGTTCCCAGGCGGCTGTCAAGGCCTCGGCTGAGCGGTGGGTAAGGGAAGAAGGAAATAACCCCAGCTCCGTCTGAAACTCCTCAGGGTCCATCAGGCATCTGGGGCAGAACCATCTAATCGGTTCCTCCTCCCAGCAGTGTGGGGTGGCCTGCTGAAAGACCAGCCGTAGGAGATAATGATCGGTCCATGACAGGGGCTGAATAGTTCACGACCCCCCCCCCCAGATCATTACACCACTGCCCTGAGATGAAAATCAGGTTGAGTGTGTTCCCCGCTCATGAGTGGGGCCCTGAATTATCTGGGTCAGGTCCATAGCTGCCATGGAAGCCATGAACTCCCAACCCAAACTCGACGTCCCACCCAGGGAGGGTGGGTTGAAATCCCCCCAAATTAAAAGTTTGGGGAATTCCACCGCCACTCCCGACAGAACGTCAAGCAGTTCAGGCAGGGCCATTGCCACACAGCTGGGGAAAGGTACACGAGCAACAGGCCCAACTGACCACCAGGACCCATCCTTAGGAGGAGAGACTCACACCCGCCCATCTGCGGGACAGTGACCTCCCTTGGAAACAAGGTCTCCCTAATAACTATGGCCACCCCACCACCCCTACCCTGCGCTCGTGGCTGGTGGAGCACCCAGAAACCTGGGGGACATAAATCACACAGAGGGGCCCCTCCAGTCCCAACCAGGCCTCCGTGATGCAAGCCAGGTCCGCAGCCTCCTCCTCGATAAGTTTGCAGAGGAGGAGAGCTTTATTTACCATGGACCTGGCAGTCACATAGACCAACCTAAGCTTCCCGTATCCCCGGGGGAGTGGGCAGAAACAAGAAAGTCGGAGCGCACCACAGCTCGAAGATAGTGGGGGCACGCTCCCAAACCATGATACAGCCCTCTGTTTCTCCATCTCCTGCCATATCCAATCGCCCTAGGAATTGCAATTCCCACCCTGTTCCCCAAGGTCTCAGAGACCCACCCACCCACCCCATGCTGCGACACTCTACTGACCTGGACTGAACTAAGAGTTGATTCGGCAGAACCACCCCAGGTACCCACCCGAACCGACTACCCACCCCCCTCCCTTTAAACATCTGATTAAAAAAGTTAAAAGTTAAAACATGCTTCCTTTATTACTTATTCAAGCTAAAGATGGAGGGTGGAAGCTTCAGCTGGTGCAAAATTCAGCCATGCAAATCCTACTGGGACCCAAAGAAGACACATCTTTGCTCTATGAGCTGCACTCAGTGCCAGTTTGCTTCTAGGTCCAAATCAAGGTGTTGGTTATCAGCTATAAAGCTCTGCATGACATAATGCCAGGCTACCTTTGGAACTGACTTTATCCCATCATATCATTCCATCTCATTCAATCAAACAGGGAAGGTATGGTGCCACTACTGTCTTGCCCTCAAAGTTTAGTTTAGTTTAATTTAGTTTAGTTTATTGTCATTGGACCTCATACAATGAAATTAAATACCATCTTCAGTGTACATTATGACTATAAATAAACACAAACACACATCCTTCACATTCTATACATTGAATTGAAAACCCCTGATATTGCATTAATACTGCACTATTCAGTAGAATTCAATAGAGTTGCTGCACTGGAACAGAAGCTATTTTTCAGCCTATTTGTCCTTGTTTTTATTATCCTGTACCGTATGCCAGATGGTAATAGTTCAAAAAAAGGGTGCCCAGGATGAGTTGGATCTTTGAAAATGTTTTGAACTTTCTTAAGGCAGTGGGAGCTATAAAGCTCTTCCAAAGGGCAACCAATGATCTTCTGGGCAATGACATTAACCCACTGGAGTGCTGTCATATCTGCCACTGGGCAATTGGCAAACCATACAGAGGTGCAATAAGTTAAGATACTCTCTATGGTGCAGAGGTAGAAGGCCAGCAGAGTTTTTCATTCAGTTGTTGCTTTCTGAGAAGTCTCAGGTAGTATAATCTCTGCTGGGCCCTTTTGACCAGTGCTGCAATGTGAGTACCCCAGGTCAGGTCCTTTTTTATGATAACCCCCAGAAACTGAAAACTGGCCTCTTGCTCCACTCGGTCTCCATTGATAAGCAAGGGCTGGATGTCTGATCTGTTCCTTCTATAGTCGACTATAAGCTCCTTGGACTTATTGGTGTTGAGGACCAAGTTATTGTCTGCACACCATGAAAGCAACCAGTCCACCTCATCTCGATAGGCAGACTCATCCCCGCCCCCGGAAATGAGTCCCACCACTGTTGTATCATCTGCAAATTTAGTAGTAGCGTGAGTGAGAATTCTTGAGCAGAGGGTTGGAGTAGAAGACCTCCAAAGTCCCTTCCGACCCTGCTATTCTGTATTCTGTAAATTATGAGAAATGTTCTGGTTTTCTCTTTCCTCCTTTACATTAGACTATATCACACTTTGCTTTCTTTAAGATGTAATTTAGACAAGGCATGTCTTCACATTTTCTTTTTAAAATTGCTTTCTTTTTCAAATACAATTAATATCTATTAGTATTTGCTGATGCTAAGCTAAGTCTATACTCTACATCCAGGACTACAATATTTCTTTTGATTGTTAGTGTTTTGTAATAGAGGGTCCTGCTACTTTATTACTCATTTTTTCAGTACTCTGGTTATATTCAGGATCATATTCTCTGGCAAGTCCTCCTGCTAAATTCAAATCTCCAACATGTGCAGCATGTGATAAGCAAAGAAACCAGCTATTCCTTCAGTTTTGCTGTCCTTCTCCAGCATAATACCAGCAACCAGGAAAGCATCTGTCAATCACGGCACTGCAGCAGACACAGCATAGATGGAACAAGGCTGTGGTCTCCCTTCTGAATTCAACTCTGTCATAATATCTAGTCTTTAAAAATAGTTTTGAATCACAAAGTGAGTCAAACCACAACTGGAATTTTACTTGGGAATTATTTCACTTTTCCTTTTCTTATAAAGATAACAAATGACAGGTTCCATGATTCTATATGATCTGCTAATGAGACAAAGGGGAAATACATATTAGATTATCCAGTCCCATTTCAAGTTATAACAAGTAGGGTTTTTTAATGTTTCAAATTCTGCTATTTAAGAACAATGAATTGTTGCAGGTAAGGCTTCCACAATTCAGTTATTATAGCCTGTATTAATAAAGTTCTAGTATTGACCAGAGAGGAAGCAGTCAAACATTCCCCAATCTGATCTCTTAGGAAAGAAAGACCCTTGACTCGATTTGGTTGAAGTGAAAGGTTCTTTTACTAAAAGATGTTGACTGTAATAAAGGCAAGCTAGATCTAAGGTTCCCATGTGCAAAAGATACAGAAAGGTTTTCCCTTATCCCAGTCCTCCCTCCATGACCAGTCCATCTTCAGCCAATTTGAACTTGTTGAGATGTTTTGAGAATGCCAAGATGCCAAGACCTTTGGATGCTTCTACAAACTGATTCCAAACTTCTCTGACCTTTATCACCTGTCATTCCCTCCCTCCCTATTTCCCACCATGTACACACACAACTTTAATTTGTCTATCCTTCCCCCTCCTTTCTAGTCTTTGATGGTAGGATGCCTGTGAGGTGCAAACTGACAGCAGCTTTGCAACATCAGCCCTAAATGGTGAATAAACCTCTCTCTAATCCTATCCACTATCCATCCCACCCTAATTTCATAATCAGTTGAATCATTAACAATTGTGGCAACCTTGTGATGATTATTGGTTGCTGCCAAGGTAAGGTTTATTATTAATAGGTTTTGAACACTACAAAAAAGATACTGCTGGGCAATGTTTGTAGCATGGTTAGTTGCGAATTGGAAAAGATCACCAGAGATTGTTCTCGTATGATTTAGAGTTGCATAAAGACGTCTTGAAGAAAATACATGGCAACCATTGCTAAATAAGATCTTAGCCTGGAAAAACAGGAAAACATGGGGAAAATTTGCTCTGTCCCACTTTGGTATAATGGAAGGGAAGAGAAAATACCATTAGGTTTCCAAAATTCAGTTATTATAGCCTGTATCAATAAAATTCTAGTATTTCTTGTGATGTCTGTTTTCTGAGATAATATATCATAATAATTGGTAATATTGTTGAAGAAGGAGATTTTCATTCATACAGCTCATTTTTTGTGGGAAAGCAGTTTTTCCACAATACATTCATTTTTATTGCTCGTCCAATAGTGAAATTTGTTTTATTAAAACAGAACACACTGTGAAATATGTCATTTTGGCACCACATTTCAATGCTTCAAACTTGGGAGACTGCAAAAGCTGTAAAAATTACATGAACCCCTTGGAAATTTTTTTCAGTACTTGAAACATATTTGCTCCACTGTGTCACCAGGATGCTTGTGTAGAATAAGAATTTTAGTAACAAATGTCCAGAAACTCTAGATTAGAAGGAGAAATATACTACAAATTATACTACAAAGAATTTTTGCTAGCACTCTGCACATTGAGGACACGGAGAAACACTGAAGAACTTTTTCATCTCATATCAATTTGTATCAGCTTATCAAGATGCTCCTTACCAATCTTCTGTTTTCTTGAAACCATTCCTGAGAAATATCTAACTGAGTTAAGTGCAAAGCAGGTTGATAGTTTTGCATAGATTTTGGAACTCCCTAGAAAAGAAGGGAAGAGGCCTGAATCATTTCTTTATTAATATGTGTTGGATCTTCAAACACATTTCTTTTTAGGAAACCATTCAATATATACATTTAATGGTGCTTTTGAAATTTATTTTTTATTCAGGACATGTTTTAAGGACGTTTTAATTATTGGTTTATTGTTTGTTGCAGTTATTTTGTAAACTCTTCAGAAATTAGACAGGAAACATATTGCTCCCCCTCTCAGTATTTATCTATTGGATATGGCAGATTTTTCAATATTTGGGAGAACTGACTGTAAACAGCAGGGCAATATATGGACAGATCTTTTATTAGTTTTTTGCTTTAGCTTCAGTTCTGAAAAAATCAATTGCAGTTATTTTGTAAAAGGTAAACCTCAGTCAAGTATTGTGATGATCCGGGGAGTGGCACAAAGGCAACACAGTCAAATAAGCAAGAAGAGTCCCTTTATTATGTCCAATTTTGCCCCCAATGTCCAGGTTACCTTCAGCTGAAGAAAAACTCTCCCAGGAACAGTCTTTAAGTGGAGGAAATTCAGTCTGAAAACAAAGTACATACAAACTGTAACTAAAAATCCAAACAAACCACACTGCAGTAATTAACTTGACAGGCAGGAGAAGGAATTGCAGACTGGAAAGCACACCAAAACACACACAGTTGGGACAACGAAACCAGATAATTCATGATTTGCTCCCAACAATTTGCTATGCGCAGCTTCCCTTTTTAAACACTGTGTTCCCAGTTGCAATTAATGAAGGCCCTTTCTTCCCCCATAAGCCAGGCAACTCACGTTGCTCCCTTCTCTGTTCCTCCCTGTGTGCTCTAGGATGAAGAGGGGGTGGACCTGGGTCCTCCTCTGAACCCCCTCTCCCTTGCTGTACCTCTCCTCTGCTCTACCCAGCAGGACTTTGCCCTTCCCCAGTTTCTTCCACAGCCAACAGAGCCACACTCCCACTCCCTGTCAACTGCTTGGTCTCCCCCTCTGTATCAGATTCTGACAAGGGCAGGCCAAGTATGATTATTGCCATGAGAAGCTGTTAACCAAAATATTTTTTGGCTATATGGACACACTCAAGTTTCAACTTTACTAATGAATTATTTAATAGATAGTCCTGTTTGTAGCAGAAATGGCAATATGTGAATCTTGGTTTCATTTCAAAAATTTCAATTCAGATCTTTGGCAAGAACAAATCTTTCATAGAAGGAATATATAAAAGAAAAAAGAAAAAACAAGTCAGGAAAAAGTATTCAAAGATTAGAGAAAATGTCTAGCTACAATATCTGTTGAATTCTGACTTCTTCACCTTTAGTAAGCTACAAAGCACCCATAATGGATTATTGTTAGAAGTTATGGATTTTAACAGAAAAAAGTTTGATATCTCCTATTTTGGTGGATCAGTTACAAACAATGGTCTTTGGCTTGTTTTGTTGAACAACCAAAGGATATTTGGGACATTAAGGTAGCTGGAGCTGAGCACCAAATATTATTGTACATGGAAGATATTTAATGCCACTCATGGTTAACAGTTTTCCTTACCAAAATTGATAAGATCTCATTATTAAATTGATCTGAATCAGTTTGATAAATTTTCTGTACAATCCATTGAAAACAGATGAACAATGGAATTGATTTTAAAGTTTTATATATCAGAAGTATATTTTGGATGGGTAATAATATTTTGGATGGGTCGTAGTTTACATATTTTGTACTATTCCATCATGATCCTGTTTTTACTTTAATCCTTCTAAGATATTGTAAAGAAAAATAAGATTGGAATATGTTCATATGACATCAAGCTCTATGCCTCAAACTTTGAATGTTTTTATCATTTTTATAAAAAAAGAAATACCCAAAAAATTTTACTTCAGTGGAAAAAATCTGCTGCACCAGAACTAAAATCTGACATTTGTGGATTGATGATTTGTGGTAACTCTTTATCTATGGACTGGATTTTTGTTGACAGATTGGAAAGATGCGTTGAAGTTATTTTTTAAATGGCAAATATTTAATATGTAGTTCAAACACTAATTTTCTTATATATTTAAGAAATTAAATATATTTAATGCATTTAATTTTGTAAAATGAACTTTAAATAGATTAATCCAATACGAAATTATCTTAATTTTGACCTTCCAGTAGAATATTTTTTTCATTACTGAATTGCAGTAAGGTAGGGAGGAATTTTGTTGTTTGAAAATTTTTCTGAGGTATGATTTTTAATATTTATTTTTTCCATTCATTAAAGGAATAAAAGTTTTCAAAATAACATATTGGACAGCATACAGACTAAGTTCACTGTTCCTATTGAAACAAGTAGGACAAGCTGAGTATTAAAAAAAGAAAAAAAAGAAACAAGCCTGCCACCTTGTGTAGACTTCTGTTTGATTTACTTAAGAAGTCAACTGAAGCTTAAATACTTCAGTTACCATATTTAAAATTTGATGATTTAAGGCCAGAATATTAGCACAATTTCCATATCAGGAAATAGGAAACTAACACTGATGCCCTAGGGAATATAACTAGCCCTAACCCAAACAATGAGCAATTTGAGAGAAATGACTTAGATGCTTTGTAAAAACCTAAAATAGTAGTCCTCAAGTTGTGATAGCAGTTGGGACCAGGATTGCTATCACTCAGTGATGGGGTCATAAAATATGACATCGTGTGGTAAAATCACTGAGCGATGACAACCTAGGCAATCCCAATTGTCATAACACTCAGGTTGTTAAGTAAGGAATTGAGGGAATCCAAAAGATCCAAGTAAGGAGGCCTGGAAAGCCCCACATAGGCTATGAATGACTTGGGGAAGGGAATGTTACAATATAGCACAAGCTCAGGGAGACCAGGGAATGAAAGTGCTGGTGGGTCCATGCCTAGGTAGAAGCACAGGGAGGCAAAGAAGAATGTTGGTGGACGCAAGCAAGTAAAGGAAGAAGGAGGGTATGGTACATGCAAACAAAGAAAGGCCAAGAGGAAGGTTTATCCAAATAACTTATCACCTTTCTGATGCCAAGAGTCTGATTTTGTTCATGGAGAGTACTGCAATGGCTGGAATTTCAAGGACCAGTGATGTCTCTTTGTTCAATGCCATCACAACTTCAGTCACTGAATAAATATTCTAACTTGAGGACTACCTGTAGGGGCAGGAGAAAGTAGGCATATTTTATTGCTCTTAGGCACCCACATTTCTAATATTAATTTAAGCCAGAAGATAAAATATGGGCACTGCAATGTAAGGTACAAATGTGGAAAATGAATGGCATTATTGGGTATGTCAATTTTTAAAAATAAAATGTATCATTACTTTGCATAATTTGAATCTGAGTTCTTACACATCAACCCACATAATAATTGAGATTATCTGTGTTAACTAGAAGCTGCTAAGGTATCACTATCTTGGCTCCTGTGGAAGTAGAAATGGTCCCGTCAAACTAATCTCCTCTAAGAATATGTGCTTGATGGTTTTAACTCACAAAAGTCAACGTGAAACTTCTTAAAACCATCAAGATTATAAGGTGTGCCAAGAGGAAGAGAAGGATGAGGAGAAGGGGGAAGTGGAGAAGAAAAGAGAAAAGGGAAGGGAAAGGGGAAGAATAAGAAATAGGAGAATGAAAGGCAGCTGAAACTTTTCCTTTGGGTGTGGG
>CM019155.1:83203590-83420430 GCA_009733165.1 Naja naja | reverse complement strand
TCTGTCATGCCCCTGTTGAATCTGATTCTGAGGGGAGGTCGAAACAGCTGACAGGGAGGGAATGTGGCTCGTGGCTGTGGAAGAAACTGGGAAGGGCACAGTCCGCCGGGCATTCAGAGGAAGACCCAGGGCCACTCCCCCATCCTAGGCACAGGAGGAATGGAGTGAGGAACAACATGAGTCACATGGTTTACAGGGGAGGAAAGGGCCCTGATCCCCTTCATTAGCTGCAGCTGGGAAAACCTTGCTTAAAAAGGGCAACCACGCAGCAAAGTTGCTTGAAGTAAAGTGTGCATTATCTCTGTTTCTCGAGGCTTATCTGGGTTCTGGCATCTCTCAACTGTATGTGTTTTCGTTATCTTTTGGAAGTCTGCAATTATCCTTATCCTGCCCTTATCTTGCTCTGTCTTGTTAATTGCTGCAGCATGGTTTGTGTGGGTAAATATAATCTATATTTACTTTGGGTTTAGACTGAATTTCTTCCCTTTAAAGACTGTTCTTGGAAGAGTTTTTTCTCCAGCTGATGATAACTGACATTGTAGGGCTGTTGAGGTATTAAAGGGACTTTACCTACTTTTGTGACTTGGTTGCTTTTGTACAACACCCCGGATCATCACAGATTCTATGATACTACTCTTTTTTGTGTTATGTTTTTTCCAGCAAAGGCATGAATAAGAATTGGGGATATATATTCTTACAGAACTCCAAGCTATTCACATATGCCATTTTAGCCTTACAGAGAATCTGCTGTAATTTTGCACATTTTCATAAAATTTATTGGGGATTAACTGTTTTCCTCAGCAAAAATAATAGATAACAAAATTCTTTGAAGTAAAGTGATAGATTGTTATTCACTTTTAATAAATACTTCCTTAAACTGCATCCTATATATATATATAGACTTCAAATTTGGCACTTGTCAAATTTGCTTCAGAACATATTTGAGTCACGACTCGGATGAGGGGCCTGTGTGTGATGCAGGGATAGGGCCAGGTCTGTCAGAGAGTGGAGTGCTGCCTTTGGAGCTTATGGAGGCTGGCAGCAGTGATGCAGAGGACCCCAAGGAACCTGTGCCCAGTGCGCATGCGCACAGGGTTGCTCGAAGGAAAGACCAGCTGCAGCAGCATGAGCGAGTCGGGAATAAGGCTGCAAGGTGATGGCCCTTTCCTTAAGGGATAAAAGCCAGCTCTCAAAGGTGAGATTCTTTGCAGGAAGCAAAGAAGTTTTTGCACTTCAAGTCTTGTGGAAGATTTGACTATCCTGGTTTGTGTTTGGAGACTTTTGGTTTTGAATATTTTCTTGAAATTTAATCTAGTGTTCTTAGCAGCCTTGCACAACCTTGGAAAGGCTTGCTCTTATCTGGGATAATTAGTTTTAATAGCGTTTTACTGTGAATGAACAGAATTCACAGAGAAGCATTAAAAAGGTTTTGCTTTTATCTCTATTTGGTTTTTGTTTGCTTGGAACGAGGCTTGGGTCAGAACAGTGCCTTTAACATTGTGCGTTATATCAGCAAAGTCAATTAAATTCAAATCTGCCTTCCAAAGCTTCAACAGTGATTCAAGTACAGAGTATGGGCAAAAGTAAATCAATGGCATATAATTCCAGAGATGCATATTTAAAAATTATAACTACAACTGAGTTTAATAGGAAGTAAGTTCTTGTGAAGTGAATTGAGGACACATTTAAATAGAATCATTTAATGCTGTTTAGTTAAAATAAGGGAATTTATACAGCCTATCTTACCAAGTCTTTCTCACTTTTGCCAATTTACTTGTTTGCTTAAAGAAAACACTATACTTTACCAAGTCATAGCAGATTATCTTCACAATAATATACTCTTTTGTATTCTGGCCTAAAACCAGAAACAACATAAAATCACATTGGATTAATCTACTTCATTGCTGGCATAAAAACAGGTTTTTTAAAACCCTAACAAAATCAAGGAAAGCATTGGTAAAAAAAAACCTTATTTTGATTTTGGGCAAATGACACAGTACATAAATGGGATATGAGGAAAAACATAACAAATGATTTAAGGAGCACTAGAAATTCTTTAGAAATGTTAAAATTTTCCAAGGCAAATGAGTAAAGCTATATTCAAGAATTTTACTAGATTTAAAAACAGTATAACATAGTATTGTTGGATTTTAATGACTCCTTTTAATACTTGGAATTCTTCCATTCAGGACCATTTGCTCCATAAAATATCCATTTATATATATTATGTTGATTAGCATTGCATATAAAAGGCAAGAACACAGAGCACTAATCAAGAAAAATCCTGTTGCTAAGATCAAAATCATTTTCTTAAATCAGACTGAGTGATGCAGCAAGCATTGGAGAAGTAATATATAAATCTGATATGAATACAAGGTCTACATGTGTTTAGCTCCATCGGTGTGAGAAATTCTGAGGAAGATTCTAACAACTTCAGGATTTTATCTTCCAAAATTTGGCACAATTCATGCCTTTTGAAATGTCTGGATTCTCTATGAACCTTCACCACTCATTCCAGATTTTAAAAAGTCACTTTATAAATATGTTTCAACAGATCTCGTTATTAGACTTCCACTATTCACAAACAGCAGACTCTGAATATCAGGGTTTCTTGTGTACTATTATAGCATGGAGTTCCAAGTAACTCTTTTTGAATCATTAGCATTTTAGTGCAAGATATGTTTTCAAATATTTATCAATGAAAAAACATTGTCCTTGCTCACCTCTCCAATTAATAAGATTTCTTCATGTTCATTCAACTGCATTTCATTTCACAATTATTTATAAATTAAGTAATACTTTTCTGATTCCTACATGTAATGTTTAGGTTCTAAAAGTAACTTGTTTCTCAGAGACATAAAACAGTTCATTTGGAATTAAATTGTTTTTCAAGTTAATTTTCATGGAGGCAGTTCCAATTTGAGTTCATTTTCTTGGCTGCACATACAGGGGTGGGATTCTACTGGTTCTGTCTGGCTCTGTAGAACTGGTAGTTCTGAAGAGCAGCAGACATAGAACCGGTTCTATGTCGGCTGCTGTTTTGGCCCACCCGCCTGCCCTGGCTCTTACCTGATCTTTATTTCCTGGTTTTTCAACCTTAGCTGCTTTGCGCGGCACAGCTGCAGTTAAAAAAGCAGGAAAAAAGTGCATTTTCAACCGCTGTGCACCCGCGTGCAGCACTGCTCAGCAAGCAGCAAGCTGACGATGATTCACAAGCACACACAGCAAATCGTAAATCACCGAACCGGTAGTTACATGGGTCAGATCCCACTCCTGTGCACATACAGTCTGAGCTTATTTTTTGTCAGTAGTAGTTTTATTTAAATTGTATTGTAGTAACATTTGTA
Organism: Naja naja; assembly: GCA_009733165.1. NCBI lineage: Eukaryota > Metazoa > Chordata > Lepidosauria > Squamata > Elapidae > Naja > Naja naja. The sequence continues at coordinate 83,417,083 of CM019155.1, read as the reverse complement.
AATTACTATAATGTGCCATAAGATTTGGCAAGCTGCTGAAATACTTCATTTATGATGATCAAAATTAAACCTATAGATATTACCATACTTACAAACATTCTGAGCAGCTGTTCACAATTTTTTTCACGAATTCTAACTAGTGTAAAAACACAAACATGTAGAATTCTTACCTTACATAAGTGGCAAGCTTGCAGTAAAAATTGATGGTGATGGTATCTGCTTATCCTGTCAGAAATGAGATGGCTCTTTTCTCCATCTTCCAGAAATAGCAATCCAGTAAATTTTGGATAGTATCCTTCTTTTCCTATATGAGATTGTAACTGTGGACTCATGGACACCTGCAGATATTTTCGTGAATACATTCCCACTTCCAAAGCAAAATGTTAGAAGAACAGGTCCTCAAGGGTGAGAAGGATAACCAAAGTTTTCTTGTTTGTCTTCCACACAACTGGAAGTAAGTTCGTTAAGATGTTGAGTTTGTGGGTTCTTGGAGTCATTGGCTACAAGTGGTTTTAGGTGTCAGGGTTCTGATGGATGCCCTAAGTAAACCATGAGCTTCGAGCCAATTTTCAAAAAAAAAATTATTAGGTGCAACATACCCAAGTTAGCTCTGCCTCACGTAATTTACGGCTCAACTATGACTCTGTTTCCTCCCTCCTCTCAGGGTGTGTCATAAATAATTCTCCAATGGAGCACCTTCGCAGGCTGTAGAGATCACGCCTCTGGGATACAGCCTTGAGAAAAGTATGCGTGGAATGTGCCTCTGGTCATGGCTGCTGTGCTGCTGCACCAGTTCTCCCCCCTCCTGCCCATGGCAACTCGATAGCAGGCCAGGAATATTTTACAAGTTGCCATTAGGTTCATCACCGCAAACATTGTCATATAGCATCAGTTAGCCAATTCTCTGCAGCTTTGAAGACTGATGTTGTCTTCTTTTTTGCTGATGAAGATTCTTTCTGGCAATTCTTCCAATAAGCTCCATTTCATCCATACTGAGTATTGCTAGAGAAAATAACCACCTTCCTAGATCTCCTTGAGGGTTTCTGGGAGCTCAACTGCATCCTGGTCTCCACTTTTCATTTCTCCACTCATTTTCACATTAGAAAAGTTCAGGGGTGGAATTCTACCTGGTCAGATGGTTCTATAGAACTGGTTGTTATGATTCTGCACAGTTCAGAGAACTGGCAAATCACACCACTGGCTTGCCCCACCCCACCCCTCCTTACCTAGCATGTGTGCCATCCAACTTGCCTGCATTGTATCTTCACCTAATTTTTGGTAAGTTGCTATTTTTCTCCCCCCCCCCCAACAATCAGCTGCTCTGACTATCAGCTGTGCTGGGTGATTTAGATTAGCTAGAAAGCAGGAATTGGTTGGATTTCTTGCTTTCTAGCTAATCTAAATAGTTGTTGTACTGTTTTGCCTTCATCCAGGAGGCTTCCATGAGGCCCAGTCAGGGGTGGTATTCAGGGGGTTTGGGGAGGGGGGAGAAGTGGCCTGAGAACAAAGCTGAACCTTCCTTAGGACTGAAGCTTCTATTTTTCAGTGCAGACTCAGGCAGCAGATTGCAGAAAGGTAGATCTGTGAGTGAATCTGTGATTCTGTGAGCAACTCAATCTCTCTGTCTGCTTTACCTGATTTTGGGTAAAAGTTGCTCTTTTTTAATTAAAAAAACCCCAATATTTACATACATGATGTGTTGTGAGTTAATTTTGTGAATTTGCTTGCTAGCAAATTTTATGTGACAGACTCAGGTAGCAGATGACAGATATATACTTAATTATTACAAAATTGTAAATACTTAATCATAATTGTGGGGCAAAGGGAGAGGAGGGGCCTCTTTCATCCTTTGGGAAGAAAGAGGGGCCTGGAGGCTGGGAAGATCTGGACAGAGAGGAACCAGCTCCACCTCAAATAGAAGAAAAGCAGAGCCCCCCCCAATCTGGTTTCCCGTCATCTCATATCTCCCCCAAATCAGAGGAAACCTCTTCCTCCATTGATGGGTGTGGCTGCCTGGGGTTGGAAGAAGGGCCAGGCTGGAAGCGCAGAGGAAGGCGGGCTCCTAATAACCAGGCAACACCTCCCCTTCGGCCTTCACACAAGAAGACTCCCCCCAGAGGCTAAGCTCCAGGTTTCTCCCACTGCTTCCAAGCAGAGAAGGGTTCCTCCCTATGTGGAGGCCAAATGGGGGGTGTGGAGCCCAGAAAAGCTTGTCTGCACAAACAGGCTGGTTATTAGGTACCTGTCTTCCTTGGTGCTCTTTTGGTCCGGGCATTTGGTCTCCCCCCACCTCCAGCCTCATGCCAGAGAAGCCCATCTGGGCTTCTCCTTCCCTCCTACTCTTCCCCCTGCTCCCTTCACCCCACTCAATCCTCCTCCAGGACAGAGGAGAGTGTGCTGGAAATTTCCAACACACCTTTCTCCAGTGCTCGCCTGCAATTATTTGCGTCCCTCCAGGCCTGGCTTCCATCGCTGCCTGAAGAAGGCACAGGAAAAGAAAGCGAGCAGAAACAGCTCTTGCTGGGGTGAAAGAGCGGAGATCGGAAGGCACAAGCAACAGAAAGCGGCACTTTTCAAAGGTGGCAACTTCCGTCTTCTCTTGCCTGTACCTTCTTCAATCTCCACTCTTTCGCCCTAGTGAGAACTGTTTCTGCTCACTTTTCCTGTGCTTTCTCTGGGCAGTGATGGCTGGGGCTGTGGGGGGAGGGGCAGCAGAGCGCCGAGAGGGATGAGAAAACTTGATGCCGTCGGTACCCCATTCTGGACCTCTGAACTGGATAGTGAGCGCAGACTTGCCCCCTCCACCCACCACCAGTCGCTACTTTTCCTGCCCTGGGCCATCCCTACAGCCTGCAGCCATCGAGGAAGAGGCCAAGCCAGGAGAGGTGAGCTGGAAGGTGTGAGAGTGCTGCTCAAATGCAAGTAGCACGGCACTCCTGCAGCTTCTGGCCATCTCTATAGCCGCTTCAGCCTGCCTGTGCCACCAACCCCCTTTTGCTGCAATACCACCATCTTGTCCTGGCTGGAGAGGGCTGCACTTTTTGCAGGTTTGCGCTTGGCCAAAGGGTGGGAGCCAGTGGATGGGCAGGCCATGTGGGCGGTGCAGCCTTGTGTTCCCGCGCAGCCTGGATTAATTGCTTTGGGGCAGACATTTCTCTGCGGCCCACCAAATTTTTTTCACGGCCTACCAGTGGGCTGCGGCCCACCAGTTGGCGACCACTGTTCTAGTCCAACCCACTGCTCAAGCAAGAGACCCTATACTATTTCAAATGATTATCCAGTCTCTTTTTGAAAGCTTCCAGTGATGGAGCCCCTACAACTTCTGAAGGCAAGCCGTTCCATTGGCCGAGTGCTCTTACCATTAGGAAATTTCTCCTAAGTTCTAGGTTGCTTCTCTCCCTGTTAGTTTCTAACCATTGTTTCTTGTCTATGTTTTGGTGTTTTGGAAAATAGTTTGACACCCTCATCCTTTTAGGAGCCCCATAAATATTGGAATATTGCTATCACATCTCCCCTAGTCCTCTTTTCATTAAACTAGACATATCCAACTCCTGTAACCATTCTTCGTATATTTCAGCCTCCAGTCTCATAGTCATTTTTGTTGCTGCTCTCTGCACTCTTTCCAAAGTCTCAACATCTTTGTATTGTGATGACCAGAACTGAACGCAATATTCAAAGTGTGGTCTTACTAAGGCTTCGTGAACTGGTACTACAACTTCACATGATCTCAATTCTACCTCTTGCTAATGCAGCCTAGGATTGCATTGACTTTTTTGAATGCTGCCACACATTTTGATTGTCCACTCGGACTCCAAGATCCCTCTTGCAGTTACTGGCATTAAGCCAAGTGTCAACTAGTCTATACCTATACATTTGGTTTTTCTTGCCTAAGTGTAAAACCTTACTTTTATCTACATTGAATTTCATTTGGTTAGATTGGGCCCAGTGTTCAAGTCTGTCAAGATCTTTCTGGATCTTGAGCTTGTATTCTGGGGTGTTGGCTATTCCTCCCAGATTAGCGTTGTCTACAAATTTGATGAGTTCCCCTTCAACTCCCTTGTCTAGATTATTTTGTGAAGATATTGAAGAGTACTTGGCCTAAAACAAGACCTTGAGGTACCCCACTGTTTACATCCCTTCATGTGGATGCAGTTCCTTTGAGGACTGTTTACATCCCTCCATGTGGATGTAGTTCCATTGAGGACTGTTAAGTATGATTTGTCAGCCAGTTACAAACCCACCTGGTGGTGGTGCTGTCTATCCCACATTTTATTAGTTTGCTAGGAAGTAGGTTTTGGTCTACTTTATTAAATGCTTTATTGAAATCTAAGTGCACTATGTCCACAACATTTCACAGATCTACTAATTTGGTCACTTGTCAAAGAATGAAATAAGATTTGTTTGCATGATCTGGTTTTGACAATCAACTTCTCTTTTCTCTTGCCTGTTATCATGGATAATATAGGCACTGAACTTTTCACGTTCTATAATTTTGTTTTTGTTCTTAATGATTGATCCAATTATGGAATGGTTCACACAAAAGGAAGATGACATGTTCATCATTTCTTTCCTCCTCCACATAGCCACTTTCATTTCTATCTTGATGGATTGGAGTTACTTTGTGCCCTATGTGCACGTGCATGTGCACACACACACACACACACGATGCTTTATTGCAGACATTCAGTTGCCATACATCACATAAAACAATACTGATCTGTGTCCAAGTGGATCTGAGAACAGTACCTGAGAGAAAGATTGGAGAAGTTGAGAGAAAGCAGGAAAGGAAAGTTGAGAAAAGGTGGAAAAAGATTAATTTTCAATGGGCCACATATGCATGTGGTATGATAGAAACCACTCTTTCCCACCTTCTCCTGACTTCTGGAACCTTCTAGGATAGATCTGTGAACCACATTTGTTCATATCACTGAAACTTTGCAACTCAAAAGTTTGTAAGTAAAACAATATCTGTATTGATAAAGAGTTCCCATATCACTTAGTACACAATTTCAAAATGTTTTTTTAACATTCTTAAATGCTTCTTATAAGGTGAAATAATATTCAAAATGTTCAAGGAAAAATTTCCTGAAAATTACTTTTCATGATAAATTATCTGAAAATAACAATTTACCACCATATCAACAGATTATTAAAAACATTTATTTGTAGACATAAAGACAGAAACATGAATCGTTGGCTTTATATAATAAAACTACCTTTCATCATCATAGAATGCAGTCTTTGGTGTAAGCAATAATACTGCTACATTCCATAATTGTTATGAAGTCTATTGAAGAACTGAAGTTCTACCTGGCAAAGGTTTTAAAATCACCTAATTTTGTAACTTCCAAAATGGCAATATTATATATGTAGTAGAAAAAGCTGCATTAATTTTACTGCGATAATTGTTGTTGACTAGCCATGATTGAAGAACTGAGTATTCAATTTATGAATATTTTTCCTACGTATTCATGCAAGGGTTTTTTTAATAGCAAAGGAGCCATGGCTTCACACCCACTGAATTATAATAGCATCAGTTCAAAAAATCATAAATACAGAATGTAGCCATAACATATGCAAACAAATATAGAACATTAGGAGCCACTACTTATTGTGAAACATGTACCAAATCAAAATATATTGTCAACATTATTTTGAACATGTAAAGGTTTTTGTTACTATCAAATGTAACATAATTTTGGTTAGTTCTATCATCTACAGGATTAGGAGTGCTCATATGCAGTGGCAGACCAAAAAAATTGTTTGATGCAAGAGAGATATTATTGTAAGTAGAGAAATGCAAATCACTTAACAGAGTAAGGCTATATTTAGACATTCAAGAAAAGTTCCAAAGTATCTTCAAATATACAACTTATAGAAGAGACTTTGAAGTAATATTCCAGAAGAGCAAGCACCATTAGCAGATCTAATTGGTCCTTCTCCTACAGCCCTTGATATAGATTATTCCATAAATCTGCAGAGTAAAGTCATTAAATAAACCTGCAGAGTAAAGTCATATTGCACAAGAATAAATCTATTTCTATAATATTGGGGCTAGGCCAATAGAAGAATAGACATAAGAAGCTGTAAAAATTCCTACTCTACAGAAATTGTTCTCTTAAGAGACCTGAAATTAATTGGTCATAGAAAACTGATATAGAGACCACAGTAACATTGAACTTATAGAAGGGTGCTTAGAAATTTTCTGAAAAATATTGAAATATAAATCCTAGGTAAATGACATTGCATTTGCCAACTTACGAAGTAACAATCCAAATTACTATCTTAAGTTAGTCTTTTTAAAACTAACATTATGCCAAATAAATTGTCAAGTAGTTCAGGATTAATATTCCTCCAAAGATGGTGTCAGTTAAGTTTACTTGCAGTAGTTTAGTTGGAGGTCCAAGAATATTAACACATATTCTACTGCATCGTATTTATGTTCTCTGCATACTCTACTGGCATTGGCAAGTTTGTGTTGGAAAACTGTATATTTGTCCTAGATTTTCTTCCTCAAAATATTTGTAGATCTTTATGAATACTTTCAACTAAAAAGATTACTCTCTCATTTACAAAATTGGAGTGCTTAACTCTTCATTTTTTACAATAAAGAAAATAAAAATTAGAAATCTTAGGTGTACATACTTCATTAGTACTTTAATACAGTGTGGGTGATTTTTTTTCTTCTCAAAATAATGATAGGGTAATTTTCATGTTTTCTAGTGTTTGGAATAGTAGAAATAAAATAGTATAAACAAAATTATTCAGACAAAGGTCACATAGACTGAAGCACCTGTTTTTACTTTAAATATGGCAATCTTGTCATGGAAATATTTGTTGGCATGAGTTTTAATAGTCACCTATAAATTTCTATTTAAAAATAAAAGCAGAAGAAAAAAATGAACATGATGCTGGGCCTTATTAATATAAAAAGAATGTTTTTTTCATTATGTCTCAACTGTGTTATAAAAGTAGATTCAAAATACCTACTCTTAGGTCTTGGAAGAACTTGGAACCTTCTTCTTAAAGCTTCAAAAATATTGGCAGAGAAAAATTCAGAATATGTCAATTATACTTGCTTTCAAACTATCAAAATGAATGATACAGGTAATCGAGTTACGAATGTAATGGAGCCTGCCAATGACATTCATAATCTGAGGATTCATAGGAACGTATCACGTAACTTGAATGTGATCACTCCTGCTTTCGCCCATGCATTTGAAGGTATCTCAGGGTGGGGAACAAGGTGCCTTGGTGGGGGGAGGCCATGGGGGGGGGGCGCCTAGTGATTTGGACAAAACAAAGTCTCCCCTGACCCACTGAGATCTCTCATGCTTCCTGCCCCAACCAGGTCACTTACCTTACATAGATCTCGATGGTCAAGACAGCTATCTCCTTTCCAGCCTCTCTGCCGGGGTTTTGCCTTGAGCAAAAGTTTGCCGAGGCCTGCAGGGATGAGAGATTACATCCCTGTAGGCTCCAGTCATTTTTGCAAAAAGCCTTTGCTGCCGAGAAGAGAGGCTGGGAGAGGGTCCATTCTCAGAGGCATAGGCCTTGAGGAAAGGACTTTGCTGCCGTAAATGGAGGCCCACAGGAACATGCATGCCCCTCCCAGGCTGTTTTTGGCAGCAAAGGGTTTTTTTTGCAAAGATGACAAAAGGCTTTGTAAATAGAGGGAAGACTTCATTGTTTCGGGACTTCCCTCCATTTGCAAAGCCTTTTACTGCAGATACCATATAGGCCTCCATTTGCAGAGAACAGAGGCCTAAAGTACCATGAGATCACACAAGATCAGTACAGTGAGATCTTGCACTACTGCTCTCGCGTGATCTTGCGGTACTTTAGGCCTCCATTCTCTGCAAACGCACCGAAGGCCTGAAGCAGGGCAAGAAACCGAAGCCTCAATATATCTTCAAAAGGTGAGTATCTACAGGCCCGGTACCTGTGCAGACCTGATCGGGAGTGAGTGGGCTGTAGGCAAGGCGAATGTTATAGTGCCTCTGCAGTCGTTCATAAAGGTGCTGCAACATTCATAACTTTGGGGCTGTATCATAAGTACTTGGGGGAGGGTTTGTTGTACCTTTGAACGGTCTCTTAATTCGATGTTGTAATTCAGTGATTACCTGTAGATGCTTAAACGAAGAGAATATTCTCCCAACTTCACAAGTTGTGCATGTCTCAATTTTAGTTGATCATATCAATATACCAAATTGATCATACATCTCAACAAGTAGACTTGGGAACTATATTTAAAGTCAGGTTTTTTTGTTGTACTATATTGGATCAGAACATATACTGCTACTTTTTCATATAATATTTAATTATATAATGATGGTGCAAGAGAAATTAAAAACAGAAAAAACTCTAAACAGACAAAATCTCTATCTACTCACCTATTTTTCCCCTTATTTTCTTAGATAATCTCTTTCATTAATGGACATGATATTCCATGTATTTGCAAGATATTTCAAGCTGAAATAAATGTAAACAGATTTCGCAGCATATCTTGGAAAAATGTCTTTCCTAAACCAATTTAGATTTATGCTGAGGTAGAACTTCGTTTGTTTCTTTCCATTCATTATGAAAGCTGTCCAATGACATATAAGCACTTGATAAGTATAAATTTAACAGCAAAATGCATAATAGTAAAAGACAAGTAAGGGAATTAAACTTTTTTCCCTCCCTTTTAGCACCTTTAGGAGTTTGTAATGTTTTCTTTTTCCTTTTTATTGTGGAAATATTTTCTAGTCCATGCTCCGTTTAGACCCGTGGCATCTATTGCAGTATCAATAAAATCATCTGGTATCAGCCATTTCAGAAATATCAGACAAAGAAAGCTGAGCATGGCCAAAAGAGCAAAAATGCAGCCAGTCACTGGACCACAATGAGTGATAAGTCTCTCAAGTCGTTTGCCCATTGGCAATACCGTTTCATTTGCCACTCTGTTGTACACCTAGAGGAAGACATATACCTAAATCAGGTTTGTTTGCAATATGTAAATTGCATTAACTCAAAGACACTCATTCTTGATCATAAACATATTATAAATATAATACTAGACTACACTAGGGAATATCCTTTGATATATCCAAAGGAGTCAGCTAGAAGAACTCTTTATTTCCCTAATTTTTCAGGTGTTTTCCTAAAATAATCTACAGATTCCTAAAATTTGTCATTCAAGTAATTTTATATATTTCCTATCCATAATATGGTAGGATCTGGCATCTAACCGAAACTGGATTATGATTGCAAATGTATTATTAAATATAATTACAGAATATAATTATTTACAAATGAATATGGATAATAAATTAATCAGACCATGATAACTTTCTTCAGATCTCTGGACATAAAACCAGATGTTAGGAACAACCCATAAAGAATAACTTTTATAGCAGCAGCATCAACTGGTCATGGTTTTGTGCTGCAAATCATCTTTGGCTCCCAAAGATTATTTTTCCAAAGCAAAGGATTGTGGAAGAAATTTCTCCTACCCATATGCAATAACTCCAATCTTAATAGGACAGCAAGTAGGTTTTAAAATAATTAAGTTATACTGGACAAGTAGTCCACAGAAATGAGATTGGAGTATCAGATGGATATGAAGGTATCTGCTAACTGCTATTGGCAGAAATTTGCCATGTGAGCTAGGACACAATTAATTGGCAAGTCCCTTGTCTATACTTATTCTGGCATACTAAATTCCCTATATGTAAGATCGTAGCTGGCTACAGGTTAAGTGCATAAAGAAAACAATAAATTAAATTTCCACAATGAGATAAACTATTAGAAAGCATGAAGATGTTCTCAATTGAATGTAGAGTTTTCAAACAAGTTCACCCACTTTTTCAGTTCTTTTTGCAACATTTCTCCAAGTGTAGAATGTTCTAACTTTGTCATGCATAATTTCTGGAGACAATAATGATCCTGACTTCAGTTGGCTAATAGCCTTTTCCAATCCACTACAGAGGGATTTCACTGAAGGTTCACACAAAATTATAAAATCATCTGGAAGTACTTCAGGAATCCCACCAACTCTTGTACTGACCACCTGAAACAACAGATAAATTATTATGTTTTTGCTAGGCAATTTGTGGCACAAAAAGTAGAGTAGAAAAGTAGAGTTTGACACCGCTGGTCTATCAGTTGTCAAAACAGGTAGTGTCTGAAACAAAACTATCATTCCAGGCAGAACATTTATTTTTATCACAGAAATTTTTCCCAATCAAGACAAATTTATTTTCTCCCATGTAAGCATGTCCTTTTAATTTCATTCCATATCTGACATACTTATTTTGCAATAACATATAATTAATATTTGTGATAGTAATACTCAAATACTTTATTCTCAAACTTAAAACCAATTTTCTTCATTATTTCTGTTTGATGCTTTATTTTTGTAAGCGTTTCTTTCTGCTAATTCTTAATCTTAAAACCTTCTAGCATACCAAATTAGTCTGAATTATAGGGTTCCCCCATTTGTTTTTTGTTTTGCCTTTCTTTGTCCTTAATACTTAAAGTCTCATTTGACATTCCATAATTAGTCATACAATCTGTCTCATATTCATCTTCGTTTTTTCAAATCCACTTATTATTTATTTAATATTAAAGAAACAACATTCTACAAAAGTCTAATCTACATGTTGATTTAGCTCCAATAGTTTTAAAAGCACTTTTGCCAAAAAATAATCTTTCAAAACTACTGTCCCTTTTATCCATTTAAACTTTCTTCTTACAAGCTTTACTTGTACATTACTTTTTAAACTTTTATCAGAAATTCACCAAATTATTTTCCCTTATCCTGATATTTGGAAGATCTCTCTTTAACTTTAAATTGATTGCATCTGATAGAGATTAAGAAAATGAGGCTTTTGCAACTCTTGTATTCTGCATTGCAGTTTTGAGTATGATTGAAGTCCCTTGACTTCCAGCCACTCAACCCCACAGTTCTTGTGGTCTCCTCATGAGTAGCAGCTGTCTGGAGTGCAAGTGAGTAATATCAGGGTCTCTCCTTGTTCAGAGAAAATTCCACTGGCTAGAATTCAATGTCTGGTCACCAATCTCCACTACAATGCAGGGGTGGGATTAAAAAACTTTTACCACTAGTTCGGTGAGCGTGGCTTGGTGGGCACAGAGGTGTTTGCGCAGGTGCAGAAGCGTTCCAACTCACCTCCTGCAAGCCTGAACTCTCCCGGTTGCTTCAGCAGCTGCTGTGCAGCACGCTTCTATGCTGCACACAGCAGCTGCGTTTCAAAAGCAGAAGATAAGGTGAGTATGGGAGCCCGGGTGGGCGGGTGGCCCAACAGCAGAGCGGTGGAGAGAACCAGTTTGGTCTCCACTGTTCATCGCCGCTACCAGCTCAGAAAAACCAGGGCAAACTGGTAGCATACCACTACTGCTACAATGCCATATTCCTGTCATAGTTTTATTAAATTCTTAAGAAAATGGTCCATTTAATTTTTTTGAATAACAGTAAGTTTTACCTGTAAACCACAACTGGCAGCTTCCACAATTGCCATACAAAATGCTTCTGTGAGAGAGGTGTTAAGAAAAATATGACCTTGAACCAAGACATTTCTAACTTCCTGGTGTTCTAAAGCTCCTAGAAGACGAACTCTATAAAGTTTTGGGAAACAGGTAAAGAAAATATTGATAGAAATATTTTTATCAATGGAGAAAATCACTAGCAACTTTAAAAAGACCACAGTATTTTATAGGTTGACAATCACAGTCCAAGATAAATACTTACAACTAAACCTGAAATCAATAGAACTGGATTATGAATAAACTACTAAAAATGTGCCATGGCCATTTTTCACAGTTATGACATTTGCAGCATCCCCATGATTATGTGATCAAAATTGGTTGGCAACTGGTTCATATTTATGACCAATGCTGCATCCCAAGGTCATATGATCATTTTTTGTGACCTTCCAACAAGCAAAATCAATGGGGAGCAAGATTCACAAAACAATTGGGCAACTAACTTATCAACTGCAGTGATTCACTTAACTATGGCAAGAAAGGGCATAAAATGGGGCAACACTCACTTAACAAATGTCTTACTTAGCCACAGAAATGTTGGGCTCATGGCAGTTGTAAGTCGGGGACTACCTGTATTCAGAAGATATCCTCCTGAACATGAAGATAATTTATAAGGATCTAAGAAAAGAAACATGACATAATAAACTGTTCCAAATAATAAGAAAACAATTAAAAAGTAGCTTATGAATAACAAAAGCCAGGATATTTAAGGGTGATCCAATTCATTTCTCTACTTTTTCCATCAAGACTTGATATATACTGCCACCAATGAGCAGAGAGGTTCATACACAGAAAACACTGTGACATCTCCAAAGAAATATAAATATATAAAACAATCAAACACTTTACTAGCTTATTTAAAATTTGTACAATCAAGGTTATAATCTCAGGGCAGTATCATTGCAGAAAACTAAAATATATTTCCAAGCTGAGTATGAAATCACAGAAAGGCATACAATAAATGCAGTTGATATAAACTAATAGATTTAGCCATAATTTATTTTCTGTCCTGTGTCTTAAGTTTTTTTTACTTACTAGTTCTTATACCTTTTCCGCACTTTTCAAACAGAATAACATGATAGGTATGCATGTGTAAACAAACAATACTATTCATTGTGTAAAATCATCATCCTATTCCTTTCTTCTGCTAAATCTTTCATTAATTTGGCTACATTAAATGCAATGCAGAAAACATACCTTTCATGTAATTGATATCTTTCCCGTACTTCTTCTAATACAATTCTTTTTGGTCCTTCTCCTCCAACTAAGAAATGTAAATCTGGATACTTCTGACATAGCTCAGGAATTATACCACTAAGTAAATCAATACCTAAAGGAAAAATATTTATTCAGTTTTATATAAAATGATTTATTAAGCAATAATCTTTTTTTATTAATCATTTCACCACTGCTTAACTTTCAGAATTTCAGAACCAAAGTATAACTTTGCCTGTATTATATTAATATTGCATGATTGTAAATGATCTTCCAGGACAGAATTTCAAAAGATTTTCTATATGCTGCTGACCAACCTCTGTATAGTTTTATTTTTCTGTAACACATTACAGGTGGTCATTGCTTAATAACCATTTGTATAATTTCCATTCAAAATTATGATAACTTTGCAAAAGCTACTTACAACCGTTGCTGAAAATTATGACTCTCATACTACCACCACCCCTTGCAATTGTGATTGCATTTTCAGCTTGGCAACCAGCTTGCAATTATGACCAGTTGCAATATCCTAGTGTCGTAAGACTGTAATATGAGAACTTCTAGCTCAGGGGTGTCAAATTCACGGCGTCATGGGAGTATCACGTGACGTATCCGGACTTTTTTTCCCTTCGCTAAACCAGGCGTGGGTGTGGCCAGCGATTCACACATCCAGCCCTGTTCTGTTTTCCAGCATAAAATGCTAATTAGATATAATGATTTTGCTTAAAGACTACATGATTTACTTAATGACCAAGATGGTTTGTTTTATAACTATCATAAAAAAGTCATAAAATTGAGTCAAGTAACATAGTGAACCGCTGAACTGTAACGAAATATGAGCAAAATTTGAGCTCAAGGGTATACAACCTACTCTTCTTATAAAAAGTAATCTTATTTTCAATAACATTCTTCATTTCATTTAGAATAAAATAAAAACTATAAAGCTCCAAATTAATGGCTGGCAATCTTTAAAGTAAAAATACTGCTATGCCTTATATTTAAAAAGAAATAAAGCATTTATTATTTAAACACTTAAAAATGTTCTGAACATCAAGAATGCCATGCAAAAGATCATTTTAATTTTGGGAGTCAGTAGTCACCTTTTAATTATTTGGGATGTCATGTTGCCAATCCCAGTCCACCACAATGTGAAACATTATGTGCCAGTTGTTCTCAACCTTTTTTTACCACAGACTCCCTTTAAATAACATTTTGTGGCCACGGACCATGGCCAATGAGCACAGACTTAACTCAAGATTTAAATCATAACATTTCTTCAAGCCTTCACAGACCATAGGTTAGTAATCACTGTTATATGTCCACAGCTCCCCTGAACATTGTCACTAAACTTTAATTTTAATGCAATAGCAAGGAAAATATAATATACAAGGAATAATTGTTCATCATTTTTAATTAATTTAATTTACTCTTAATTTTTATTATATTCAATTAATTCAGATTCTGACCTAGCACTAGCCATTTTTGGAAAATAACACTGGCATATCAAGAGAGTACATTCTTGAAGAACATTCAGCTATATACATCTACAGGTATCTTTTCTACCAATTTATTTTCAATCACAAGCTTACAGAAAAGATTAGCTTGAGAAATGCATTTGTGCAAGATTATCTAGTGAATTGTATTACTCAGTGAAGATTTTCTTGGTCCTAAACTAAAATCTCTAAAACAGGGTACTCATTCAAAACCTTTTACACCAATCTTGAAAAATATGCCTGTAGAAATTTTTGACTGAAGCAATCTTTTTTAGGAAAAAAACCCTATTAAACATCTATTTCTCATTGTGTTTTTGGTACAGGAATGCCCATGTCCTAGATATTTACAATATTTTAAATTTATAAATTAGAAACCAGTTTTAGCTTTCATTTTTTTTACAGCTATTACTGCAGATTTACAATTCAGCAAGATGCTGCCGTTTCTTATATTTAAATTACATTTAAGACCTTTGCTTAACCATGCAAAGTAACACCATCTCTTTCCTCCCTCCCTCTCCCTCAAGTTATTTACAGTTTATTCAGTTTATAGATTCAATCCATGTCACACTACATATTAATCCAGAATTAAATTCCATCTGTCATGGGTTTAAAATCAAGTTCAGAGAAGACAGAAACATCTTAGGGTTTAAAAAATCATCCCTTATGTCATGCAAAATATTTAATTATATTTAAAATGCAAAATCAGTAATTTCTGATCCATTCACATTAAAAAAAACATTTAAATACATCTTACCCTTCCAACCTTATTACCTTTTCTATATACAAGTCTGCTAACCACAACAATAGTTATTGTGTTCTTGTCACGTTTAGATGCATCTGGAGTGAAGTCAGTAGGATCAACAGCATTAGGGATGACAGAAACTATTTCTGGATTAAGTGCTGCTCTTAATACAGTATTCTCTTTGCTTGTGTAAGAAACACATATTATGTGGTTTGTATCACATAGTGATACAGTCAAGAGTTTATTTGTAAGCACCGAACTGACATCAGCAAATCCAAAAAGTGAATGATCTGTAAAAATTGTCCGTAGCTGCATTGTCTTAGCATGAAACAGTGCATCATGAGCCATAGAAGAAAATGAACTATGTGCATGGACAATGGTGATTCTTTCTCGAATAAATATGTACCTGAGCAGAGGCAGACTGTGAAAAAGGGTAGTGGCTGTAGATTGGTTATACATTACTCTTAATGGTAAATAGTAGACTTTTAGTCCATTGGTGAGGTATCGAATGCCTTTGCGATCATCATAAGCATGGGTGATTACAATAACTTTGTGTCCTCTTTCAATTAGGCACTGTGACAACTGGTAAATATGGCTTTCCACTCCACCCATGTTTGGATAAAAAAAGTCAGACACCATACATATTCTATGAACTTGACTGGTACACACTGGAGACTTTTGAGAATTTATAGTTGAAATGATGGAAGAGAGAAGCTGTTCTTGAATTCCTTCTCTTCTACAGGCCATATTAGTTAATAATTAGTCCATGTAAACACCATTCACTTTGAAAAGGAAATTCCTAAATGCAGAAAAACACACACATTAAGACAAAAAGTGTTTCACTACAGGAATCATCATTTTGAAAGGAGTAACATTTTATAATGCAAACCTACACATAATTACACAATGAAGTACGGGTAGTTCTCAATAATTAATTTAGTGATTGTTTGAAGTTACGGCACTGAAAAAAAGTGACATGACTGTTTTTCACACTTGCAGCATCTTCACGGTCACATGATCAAAATTCAGATGCTTGGCAACTGGTTCATTCTTATGACCTTTGCTTGTCCCAGGTCATGTGATCACCTTTTGCAATCTTTGGACAAGCAAAATCAATGGGAAAGCCATATTCACTTATCAACCATGTTGCTAAATTATCAACTGCAATGATTCACTTAACTGTGGCAAGAAAGATATTAAATGGGCCAAAATTCATTTAACAAATGTCTACTTAGCAACAGAAATGTTGGGCTCAATTGTGGTCGTAAGTCATATCTGCAAGTATAATAGGGGTTTCAGGAATAGCTGGAATACAATTAATAACTCTTCTACCTTCTGCTTAAAAATCATACACCTATTAATGACGCTTTAGAACAGTGTATTCAATGTGGCTTATTCAGACAGGGTGCCCAAATTAAGGCAGGCCTCTGGAGTACACGCCTATGATAAAACTGGATCACAAAACCCAACCTATCTTTTAGTCTAGAACGTTGGGCAAGCCCGGTCATGCATTTAGCGTACCGTGTTGTGCTAATCTCAAAAAAAGAAAAAAGGAAAAATGGGTAAATTACACAAAGGCATTGTATGAACGGCTCCGCAGAACACTGCCACCATTAACTCTCGTGAAATCACGGTTTCGTCAGCGAAACGTTCCCCCTTTCCGATCAGCTCAAGAAAACCCCTTGAGTTCCCCTATCCCAATCAGAAAGGGAATGAAAAAGCGCATACCGTTCTTGCCCACAACCGAATCGTTTCAACAGAAAACGAAACTCCTAACGATGCAAACCACTCCTATGGCGACAGTTCCAATCGTTGTCACTCACTCACATACAATTACATCCTGATATTTCTAAACCCAATCAAAGTCCACAACGCAATTCAGAAGTCATTGTAGGCGGGAACTTTCGGAGTCAGGCGCTTTTTTTCCTCCTCTCACAGTTAGCACCACACAAACCGTTTGTCCCACCTTCCACTTGCCATTAAGTCTTCACAGCAAGCGCAAAAAGTAACCAGTCATAAGCCTCTGCTGGATCACGTGGACAATGAAAACCAATCTTTGAGAAGATTTTTTGGAAGGAATCTTTGGTGGCCGGATTTTTTCTTATACGCCAAATGAACTTTCTTTTCTTATTGGAAGTGTAACATTCCAGTATAGATTGACGTTTTTAAAGAGGTTATTTTTCTTTATCCTTCCTTACTCTTTTCTTATCAAATTGCAACCTAAAACTTTTTATTCTACCTAGACTTCCTCTTTCTACGTGCTTTAGGGTCATATCTATGGTATTAACCCTTAATTAACCTTGAGGGAAAAAGTCCTCTCTCTTGCTGGGAAATCTGATGTGATTTCTTGGTTTGTTTTTTTCTTGCCTTTAGCAGCATCCGGATGTGGCATCCTGTAGAAAAGATGGATCAACTTGAATAGCCAGTTTCCCCGGCCTATCTTACAGAAGAAAAAGAAAGAAAGGCTGAGGAGCCTTAAAAGCTCAATTTCTGTAAGGAAGAAACAGGAACGAAAGGTAATAAAAAGGTGTATCGTCATAAAATTCTAAGTCCAAATTGAGAAATGATTCCAGACAGTAAGGTAAAGGTTCCCCTCGCACATACGTGCTAGTCGTTTTCGGCTCCCTAGAGAACGCATCGTCCCCCTATCCAGACAATACATGCAGACTAATTTGTGTATTAATGGAAAATTGTGTTTAACAATTTTTAAAATTTATTTCAGTTCCATGTTGAACTTAAAAAAATAACAATAGGAATGTTATTTTCTTCTTTAGCATGAAAGGAATTGCAAACATTGTGGTTTTTACTTTTTAGTGTTGGTAAAATGAAATGATTTGTTTGGACCTCTAGCACGTGGTAATTTGTGGGTTATACTTCTTTTTGATAAATTGCATAATTTTTGTTTATTTCTGAATATAAATTTCTATTCTCCACTCGAAGTGAAATGGATGGCCATATAAATTGTTTAAAGTATACAGTAGATCTCACCTCAAAAAATAAAAATTGAACATTGCAATACCAGATATACTGCAGTATTCCTTCCCCTCTCTGAAATGATTGTGACATCATAGTTCTATTAGTCTTCAAGTTTTGTATTGTTTCTATTTATTTCCAGTTTTTTGGTAAGTGTGTTAATACCAGGTTTCTAAAAGTTCCCATATCTGGGCTGCAAACATTCAGATGACCACTAAGTGGCAACATATGTTAAGAGTTTTCTGTCTTTGCTTTCATAAAATGCAGGAGTCATCCAGATTCTTGTGGATTAGGTAGGATAGCCTTCCTCAAAACTTGTTAAAATTCATCTTTGTTCCTTAAGATACTGGATTATATTATTACCATTTTTCCTTTCTTTGTCATTTTATAGGTCACAACAACTTTATTTGAACAAATTCTTCCATTTGAGGGTCTGGAAAGGGGAGGGTGATAAAAGAAAGCAGAAAGAGGGAGAAACATCTGAGCTGGTGATACTGATGAAGGAAACATTTATATTGTTAGATATTGGTTTTGTGTCTTTAGAATCTGCCTGTGTTTTGAAAAGAGGAACAAAAGATATGGGTGTGAGGCTTCACCAATCCACTATTGGAAATTAGACCCAGAGATTTAAGGACATGGCTTTTGATAAGATAGTTGTTTTACAGATACTAGAAATTCTATTAGTACAAAGAAAGCAATTGTAAATTAATAGTCATATAGACATACTTATAGTAAAGTCTTAATTCTTTCCTGCATATATGGGCAGCCATTAAATGGGGAGGAGGGAATCTCTTCAGTGTTATCATTATTGATTTTAGATTATATGCTTATAACCTCATCCAAACCAATTATCACACCAGGACCAGGCTACAGAACTCTTGACTTACTATTTAATTGATATGCTTCCCATCTCACAGTCTGGGTGACTTCATACTACAAAAGTTAGGACGGGACAAGGTACTAAAGTGAGGAACTTCTTTTCTTCGCTAAAAAAAATCCTTTTTCAATATATATTGAAACAGCAATCAGGGAGTGGTCTTTTCTTTTTGTGCTAGTTAGTAAATAGAGGAAGTGGGCTTGTTCAAAAATATGGTAGAGTCTCCATCTCAGGAGCAAGGTATTCTGGAGCTTTAGTTTTCCTTTGGCTGGAGCACAGCCATGATGGATATAATATATATTACACACACACACAATTATATATATACATTAATTATGAGGACAACATATAAAAGGAATTGTAACTTCTCTTACCACAAGAACTTTCCAAAAAGTATACAACCTATTTTCTTTTTATTTTCTATTTCCCTCAAGCAATTTTCCCAGTTGATTAATTTTTATAAACACGGTGCTAAATCCTACAAATATATCCTTCAGCAAATTATTATCTTAAACAACCTTGGTAGTTTGTATTGCTTTTCAAAATTCTTAGGCTGTTTCTTTAACATTAAAATATTTATTTTAATCACAAATTTTAGCTGACATCAGACCATTAACTATTTGATCAAACTCATTTAAATCGAAGTCTACATTTTAATAGCAATAGCACTAGACTTATATACTGCTTTATAGTGCTTTACAGCCCTCTCTAGGCGGTTTTACAAGTCAGCATATTGCCCCTAACAATCTGGGTCCTCATTTTATCCACCTCAGAAGGATGGAAGGCTGAGTCAACTTGAGCCTGATGGGATTTGAATATCCTTTCTTTCCCAAGGAATATTTTTGTCTCTTAAAAATATAGGAAATACAGCATTCGTAGTATTATTTTATGATGTAGGAATGCATAATAATCAGTGGGAAAATATTTTTCAGCACTTTTTATGTTGAGCAATCTATTTCACAGATTCCAATTCAAGTATGCACTTTATCACATTGTTTTATACACTGCATCATTGAAAAATATAATGCATATATTGAATGTCCTTACCCTGTTCCTAGGTTTTCAAATTCATTTAATTCCTTGAATAAGGAATAGGCTTAGATAATCCACAACTTCTTTCTACCCAGATGGCTGTTATTCAATTTCCTGTATGCCTGACTTTGTTTATTTGTTTGTTTTGAAAACCACCGGTACAGACTGGATTATAGTATTACAACTGTCTAAAATATTCAAATTCTTATTAAGTTTTTCTACTCAGCAGTGCCCAGCATATTTTATTGCCAGATATTTATGGGATATCTTCAGAAGTGTGTTACTACAGAAATGCCAAGACTTGAAGCAGTTGTTTTATTATGCCTGTTATTATCAGTAGTCTACAGTCCAAGATTCTCCATTGTAGCTTTTTTTGTAACTTCTTTATCCAACTGTTCTCCATGTATTTGATTACTTCTATTTTCTCTGCTGCTTAGCACTTTATTTCTGCCGTTTTGGTATCCTGACAAAACAGGGATACAAGAAAAATAGAATTTCAAAAGCATTCAGGCAGACTGTTCAAAAGGCTTCCACAAGAACACTGTTCCATGCTCTTTTCAGCAGACTAATGATGCAGTCATTCCCAGGTCTATTGAGTATCCGAGGATGTTGAAATACTCTGATAATTCTTGTTTTTGGTCCTAATTTAAAGCTTAATTGTTCATTAATTGTTTTGCTCAAAGTTTGTCCCATTTGTCATATGTGGAGTGCTGCTTGCAGGTTATGTTATATAAACTATAATGGTATATTTCCAAATGGTTATTTGGAAGTCAGTGAAATCCATTCAACTACATCCTTATGTAACTGTTCCATTAGCAGCAAGCTACCATCATATAAACACTGTATTTATATTTGTGTAACAATAAGCAATTTTAAACACATAAGCATGTTGTCACCAAATGATGGCTGGTTAGAGTTTGGATATAGACTAGACTGAGGATATAGACTAGACTGAGGATATAGACTAGGCTGAGGATAAGTTGTCTGCATTAAGAATTACTCATTTAAAAGTGATCTCTTGTTCCTTCCTCCCCCTCGCAAAAGAGTTGCATACTTTCTGGCATGCAAATTGTCCCTATTTATGATTGTATTTCCCTATTGTGAATTATCTTTTTTATGAAATTGTGGATATTGTGCCGAGACTGCATTAGTTGTTTTGATCTTTGCTTCTTTTTCTTTTCTCTGGAAAGCCTGGAATAAACTGGGATTCTTTCTCTTTTCTCTGGAAAGCCTGGAATAAACTGGGACTGACATCTCACTCTGCTGCCCAGAGGGATCTGCAGGCAATCACATGAAAGGAGGAAGGCAGTTGTTTGAGTAAACTTGTCTTTCGCCTATTCACTTATACTCTGAGTGTTCTCCCCAGGAAGTCTGCAAATGCTGCAGCTACAAGAGAAAGAGGAGGGGTAAATGAGGCTCCAATTGCAGGAATAGGCCCTCCCTGCCAAGCCGTCACTGCCGGCAGCCGCCCTTCCTGATTTTGCAAAAAAATTAACCCATCCAATCTTTTTCAGCAGCTGCCCTGCAGGCATAAAGAAAGAAGCCTGGGATCTCCCATTTTCTTTCTTTTGTCTCATGGAATATGCCAGCTCACCAATTTAGGAGCCCTACTGTTGCTCCACTGAAGACATCTGTTGAGCTGAACTGGGCCAGACTAATTAAAGCAGCTGCCAACTGATATAAAGCCTTTGTCTCCAATCCATCCAAAGCAACGTCAGTGGCAATAACATATTTAGCCTCAAATTTCTGCTGCCACCACCTGAGATTCCAGGCCATGTTTCCACAGCCCGTTACTTGAGTGACAAGAGCTAAAGAGATGGGTGTGACTTCAGTGCGTCGGACAACCTTGTCTATCAAGAATCGTTCTCGTGGTACCAGTAACACTATGCTACTGCCTTCCATGTTGATGTTTGCTGTAATTGTGGCATCTAGTGGCTTACTCCTCATGATTGAGAAGGGAATTTTGGCTGAGATGAAGCCTCCACCTCTCCACCCCTCTGCTAAAGAAACATTTTGGAGAACTGGCAGTAGAAAAACAGCAGGAGATATGGATTATCAAGTGCTCCAGGACATCCGAAATAGGACAATCCATACCATTTGCAGACAAAAAAACATGCCCCGCACCATTTGGGATCTGTCAGCAGGCCAGAGGAGGACAGTGCTCAAACATATCCTGGTTAGTGACAAACATCGTTTTTTATACTGTTATGTTCCCAAGGTCGCTTGCTCCAACTGGAAACGAATTTTGAAAGTTTTAGATGGTGCATTGGAGAATGTAGATATTAAACTTAAGATGGATCACAAAAAGGATTTAGTTTTTTTAAATGACATGAAACCAGATGAGATTCGTTATCGATTAAACCACTATTTCAAATTTGTGTTTGTCAGAGACCCAATGGAAAGACTTTTGTCTGCTTATAGGAATAAATTTGGTGAGATTAAAGAATATCAGTTAAAATATGGTATAGAAATAGTCAAAAGGTATAGGAAAAACATTGGAAAAAGCATGGGTGATGATGTCACCTTTTCTGAATTTCTCCAGTATCTCATAGATGAAGAAACAGAAAAAATGAATGAACACTGGATGCCAATTTACAACCTGTGTCAACCCTGTGCTATAAAGTATGATTTCATAGGATCCTATGGGAGACTTGAAGAAGATGCCAATTTTGTTCTTGAAAGGGTACAAGCACCATCCTTTATACATTTCCCAGAAAGGCAAGCATGGTATAAGCCTGTAAGTCCGGAAACTCTGCATTATTATATGTGTAATACCCCAAGAGAACTTATAAAAGAGCTATTACCAAAATATATTCTGGATTTCTCTTTATTTGCATATTCCCTTCCAAATGTTACTAGTCAGTTTTGCCGACAATGAAAGTTTCTTTTGTGAAGCAAACTGTATCCTATGCAATTTTTTCTAATTTCATGGTTTCCTTTTAATACTTTTGATAACATTATTAGTTTACTATACATGCTATCTTTAAAAAAAATAGCTTTAAATTTTATACTATATACATATATATATAGTTGAACTAAGTACAGCATTATTATTTGAACACTGTTTTGTGTACATTAGAAACAAGGCATTTTTGTAATTGCAAAATAGCAACTGTAGGACAGTAAGTTTTAGGAAGATTGCAAAACAGGAGGAGGAACATAAAGCAATAAAAACTAGGCTTGTACAGAGAAACCAGAAAAACACTGGATGTGCACCATTTCATGTTTACTAATACAAATGTGAAGCAACAGTTTCACACAATATTGCATTAAAATATAGTGACAGGATTTTTAAAATAGCTAGTGTAGCTATTAAGGCAGATAGCAGCCCCAATATTTTTGAAAGCAAGTCACATCCTGTTTGTTAGACATACTTCTATATAACAAGCAAAAGATCAGGATTTAAATTAAATACAATTTACATAATGGCTTAAAATATTTATCAAAGCTCTTATTAACACTGAAATATAAGAAAGGCCATTAATAAAACTGGTTGAAATGATCAGCAAAATTGGATTGTCTAAAATGCAACTCAACGTTTGGAAGGGAAAGATAGGAAGGGTGAAGGTATGAGTTTGTATTTGCAATTCAAACTATGTGTATCTATAAGTACTTTAGGTTCCCATAATGGACATTGTATTTTTCTTATTATGATAGCTTTGTAGGCTACGATTTTTTTATTTCTGTATTGAATGTAAACTTGGGTGTGCTTTATTTGTGAAAGAAAATATCTTTTGTATAATCTCTCAGGATTTGCTTCTTGTAAACTGTTACAATTTTGTTAGCAGCCTGATTATTCAGATCATTTGTTAAATTCTGATTATCTACCTGAATCCTTGTTTATGACATCATCATCATTTCATTTCCTGGAAAGAAGAAAAAGCAATTTACATGAGGTTGCACACTGGACAGTTATGTGTATTACTGAACTGCCTTTGCCACAGAAACATGACTATTGTCAGATACAATAGTAGAAGATACTATACCATATAATATTCAATATTTTGTGCATGGACTGGAGGACTCCCATCTTCAAGCAGAAAAAAGTCTAGGATTAACAAACTCAATAGCTTTAATTTTCAGATGATTATACTTTTTCCATTTTTAAAAAAGTGTAATTATTTACTTGGAATTGTATTTTGCCTTTTACTATGCATTTTTAAAGTAAAAAAATAAAAAACTTACCATTATCATTTGAAGAGATTCTTCTCATCTTTTATCTTTGTTCAACTAGTTGTATGTAGATACTGTGATTAGAAATTATATAAGCTATGTATCAAAATGGGTGTGGAATATGCCTAGTACACTGAACTATTGGTTCAGCATATTTATTTATTTATTTATTTATTTATTTATTTATTTATTTATTTATTTATTGGATTTCTAGGCCACCCCATCTCCCTAAGGACTCAGGGTGGCGTACAATAAAAACGATACAAATATACAATTAAAAAGAAATTAAATCTAATAGAAACCCAAAATGTAGTTAAAACACTAAAAACAATCCTTAAAACTCCCCATATAGCCCACCCTCAGTCCAGGTCAGTGAGTTGGAATAACCATGTTTTTAGGCCCCGGCGGAAGGAGCGGAGGTCAGGGGCCACCCGGAGCTCCAGGGGCAGCTGGTTCCAAAGGGTGGGTGCTCCCACAGAGGAGGCCCTACATCTAGGGGTCGCCAGCCGACATTGTCTACCCATGTCTTAAATCCCACCCATGTATTAAATCCTTGGGGAAAAGGCACCATCTACTATCCATGCACTACTATCCATGCACAACTGAGAAAAGTTGTGAAAACTGAAACAATTTAAAAAGTGACAAAACCTGAGTTTTGATCCTGCAAGATTTGTATGCTCAAGTTTTCTTTGATTACACAATGTCATCTCTCAGGACTCCAGAAGTTGCCTTTCCTGTAGTCATGCCTACCTTTTGGAATGAGGTTCTCCCTGAAATTTTGATGAAACACATTCTTCAATTGTTTAGAAGAGCCATTAAGAGCTCTTCATTCAGTCATCTGCAAGGTATGCTTGCCACCTTTTTAAAAGTTTTATTGTAATTTGATTGTGAACTGCTGACTGTTTTGGGAATCAGAAGGTATGCAAATTTAATAAATAAAAATAAGGCTTTCGTATCTTCTCTTGACACTATTGGTCACATTAGCTATATATTGCCATTAGGATCATAAGTAGCATAGTTGAATTCCAATGGTGGACATGATCAGATAATGCTTTGTTGTTTTTTTAAATCATTTGAATGTATTAAACTGGCACACATTATATAAACTGGGTATTTTATACTTTTGTAAACATTTATTTATGCTTCAGTTATCTGATAAAGCAGAGGACCATCCTTAAAGTCAAACAAGATACTGTCTCCATCATAGTAAATGTTTTTTAAAGAATGCTTTCTTATGTTCAATCTTGATCATTATAAGCCTGATCTGACCTGAATTTTGTGAGGCACTGTGATAAAATTGGGAAATTCATGGAAGATATATTACATATAAATAATAGTCAGGAGATATAAGCTCTTGGTAACTTATCTTTTAAATAACAACACAGATAGGAGGAAACCTAGGAAGAAACATTTCAAATTATTCAAGGAGATACCACCTTAATGAGCTGGCTAATATAAGTGAGGATTAATAATTCACTTTCTCTTTTCAAGACTTTATTCAGGATATCTCTAAGTCTATAGTTCCTAGGTCTTAAACTTGTCCAGCTGTGTGGGGCTTTATAAATATATAAACTTCACTGTAAACCTATATGTGGTGTAATAAATAATCACAATGTTCAATTTCTATGGAACACTAAAAAGTGGGACAACTTAAGGGCTGTGCATAAACAGGTGGATCTTGTATCCAATTTCTATCTCAAAATATTTTTAGCCTAAATATTTATGCAAACCGAGAATAGGTGTTTTTGAAAGCATGTTTCTATATGTCTTTGTCACAATTTAAGAATCTTAAACTAAAAACTATTTTGCAACCAGTATTCAAGTGGGTTGTGTACTAATGCAGAAATTCAGAGATACACCAGTTAATTCCAAAATGAATCCTCTTATTTTAAATTGAAAATAAACAAAAGTAAAATTAACTTAATTATTTGAAGCAGTCTTTTGGGTAGAAGCTTTTATTTCAAAACCTGTCAACAATAACCAACTCCCATTAAAACATTTGGGCAACAAAATAATGGTTTTGTTACTTTCTAACAAAATAAACAGTTAATGTAATTTAATGTATTTACTGGTGTTATTGTATAGGCTGATTATCACAATAAAAGTTCCTCAGAGTTAAAAGTACTATATATTTGCTTTAAGCAACACAGAGTTCAAATATGTATCAAGGACATATGTGTGTAGCAAACTCTTTTCCAAATTTAAAAAAAATGAAGTGTTTCTCACCATGTTTAATTCTTATTCCCAAGAATACATCAATGAACATGCGGCATTAATAGCCATAATCCCTGTTTACATGTTAACTCATGCTGAATTCAATACCAGTTATTCTTCTGGTAGTACTGTTTTAAGCAAACTAGAGAAAGTTGGGATAAGAATAGAGAAATAATTGATAAGCCTCCACCATTATCTTGAGTTTACTTAATGTCTCTAGGATGTTTTCCCCTTGAAATGAAAATCAATTCTAAACATTTCTTTCTACTCCCACTTCACTTTCTTAAAGTGAAAACTAAGCTAGCAAAGTCTTAAAGTTTTGTTGTTTAAAGAAGTTGCTTTTTCCTTTTATCTTTAAGTCTTCAAGTTTTTCCACATATAGTCACATTAATACAACATTCAAAGCTGTTTTTAAAACCTAAGTATTATTTTTTATTGTCAAAATGAAGAGGTAATCTATAGCTCTTAATAGTAGTGAAATAATACAAGGCAAAGAGTCTATAACCACCAACCTACCAGATAAAAGTAGTGAGGGGACAAATGTTAAACTCAACTATTTATGAACAAATGTTATCTGCACTCTTAATTCTTTAGATGGTTCTGGAAATCTTAACAAATTGCCTGTTTCCTTTCAACTGAAATATTGCTATCAACTTTTTGTACATTATCTCTTAATAGAAACAATGTCAATATTATTAATATGAATAATTAGGTTAAAATAAAGAAAAATTAAGATGAGAGAAGACTACCTAGCCTCCCAAAGAATCATTCTGTCAAAAGCTGCTTCTTTAATAAGTTGGAAGAGCACCAATATCATCACGTATTTCTGTAAAGAAGTTAGACCATCTGCAATGTGAAAGAAATGCAATTAAACATGCCAAAGTCCACAGAACTAACTCAAGGAAATGTTTCATAAAGATTTTTTTTAAGACAAATAATCCCAACTATTCTGGAATAAATTCTTAGCATAAAGGCAACTAAAAATGACTATAATCAAATACAAAGCAGTGCAAAATAGAAGTGAATTACTTTTTTTTTACTTTTATAGTATTGTAAATGGGTGACAAAAATAAAAATATTAATATATCAGTTGATCATACTGTGCAACAGACAACAGAATGTTTAATGATAAACTTCATTAATTCAAAACCTGTTTTTTTTTAAAAACTAAAGTACAAAAGGCTTTTCCGGTACCAATTATCAAAAGATGTCTTTGTCAAAGTCACAGTAATTTTATTTTTTGCCATGGTCTTTCTCAGATTCCAGAAGTGCAGATTGAATTCCTAATTTCTTAAGCTCTTCCACTAGGTCTCCACTTTGATGCATCTGAAGTAGTATGTCGCAACCTCCCACAAATTCACCATTGAGGTAGACTTGAGGAATAGTAGGCCAGTTGGAATAATTTTTAATGCCTAAATCAAAAAAGTAAAAGGAAGTTAAATAACATATTCCCAAACATATGAAGCAATGTAGAACAGGGCTTCTGGAAGTCTAGACAAAAGAAAAACGTTAGAGAATATTGCTGACACACTAACTATCTTGTTCACCTTTGTAGAGAAACACTTATATTACTCTTGTCTGTCCTACTCTTTTTCTGATGTATAAAACTATTTTGCTATTTTCTCAGGTATTAATTGCCCTGATCAGTTTCTGTAAACTGTAATATAAACCAACTTGAAGCTTCTATATGTGAAGCTTTTGGTACCCACTGGAGCTATAAAATTTATCATGTACTTATTAAAAATGTTGCAAAGGGAATAGTTTCAGATTAGAATGGGAGCAGCAAAGGGAAATGGATTAATGTAAGAATACAGAGTTGACATTAATTTATATATAAAACAAAGCATTTGTGACTCTTAATAGTGAAAAAATATGTAGGAAAACAAAAAGATCTCCATGTGTAGCATAACAATGCCCACATTTATCCCCTTTGGTTATTATATTTTTTGTATAATTTATATAATTTCACAAAACAACAATTAGTACATTTTTCACTAGTTATATTGAAAGATGGCAGTATAAAGTGGCTAAACCAGTTAGATAGCTAATTACAATTAAACAAAGGTGTACCCATTCCAACCAGCTACATTATACACTAACAATCATTTTGTATTTAGCATTTGTTTAATATTCAGACTCAAGAAATTCTAAAACTGGGAATGCATATGAAAAATCAAGATTTTAAATAGTAATATACAAATGGGAAGATTAATAAAATATTGCACTATATTTCTCTTTCCAAAAAGAATATTCTTATTTTATATTCCACAAACTATTTCTTTCAAGCACTTGTTCCTTGTATAATCTCTCCATTTTTTAAAAACCAATACAATACCCATTTTCCTTATTTACTGATATGTAAACTTATTGATATCCATAATGAACTTAATTTTAGAAATACATGGCTTTCAATTAAAATTACAGCTGAGTTAATTTGTCAAAGAACTACAGAATTATTTAAAGAATCATGATGTGTAAAAACTTTTTCAAAAATCTATTATATCTTAAAATTAAGCCTAAGTTTTTACATTAAATATTTTGAAATATTTAAACATTATGGTACCCAGTAGAGCTATAAAATTTATCACCATGTACTAATTAAAAAATGTTGCAAAGGGAGTGGTTTTCGTCACTGAAGGCTCTGCTGTAGCCTTCAGTTCTATTTGCCGATCTATTTTCATCCAAATTCTTATCTCTTTCTAACAGATCCTGAGTAGTTCAGAGTATGGTGTAGCTTGTTATGCATATATGGCATAATTTTTCTCACTTCACAAAGCACAAGTCAAGACAAGTTATGGCATTAACTATAAATGTCTTAAGTATGGTACTATTCCCTAGGTTCACAAATCAATTATGAAAACATTGCAGTATAACTTTAATACTTAGCTGCCATAAAGATTGTGTGTGTGTGTTTCTACATACATATATAGCACATACAATGTATATGTGTATGTGTGTGATTGGATATTACGCAAAAAAACAAAGGGGAAAACAAACAAACAAGAATTCTTTGATACACATAAGCAAAAACAAAAGCATATTTCAGTTAGCACAGGGCAGATTGGATTTTAGGTTTCTAATTTATTAATGTAAGCCTGAATTATATACATGAAGCAATCTTTACAATTTTATGAAAATGAAGGAAATGCCTTAAATCACTTGCAGATTTGGATCTCGTTTAGTTTCTAAAGTATCTTCTGGAAGAATTCCATCTTCAGGCAAGTAAATTTGGGAATGGTCAAGGGAGTAATGTGAAGCCAATCATTCCAACGTGAATTATAAAGCAATGATTCAATATCCCACCCCCCTAAACAGGGAACTATAGCTATTTTTTCCAACAAGATCAGGCCAATTCAAATTGGCAAATATGGTACTCAAAGTAGCATAGTGAAAAATCATAAAGAACATTTTAAAATTTACACATTTTAAATTGGGCTTGGCAGCTTATAGAAACCTTATATGTTATAAAATATAACAAGTATAATATGCTCCAGATAGTAAAGAAGGACTCTCAAGCTGCAGACTTACTCTTTCATAGATAGCATGTCACATCAAATCACCACTGGAATTGCTTGAGCAACCTGATAGTTATCTGTCTTGCTAGGTTTCAGTGTTAATATATTCTCTCCCACTCAATCAAACCCTCACTCTCTTTAGAAAGCAAGGAAATACCTTAACAATCTCCTCAGGATAGTAGCATTGGCAATGTGCCAGTGCAATATGAGATGGCACTTGTTCTAGCCTGCTTGATCCTGAATAAAAAAAAGTAATTGAGAGACCAAAATTTAAGAAAGATCAAAATTGAACATAACATACACTTTCTGAGTCCTTATTTAGTAAGCCAAATTGCATGGACGATATTTTGTTTTTATTATTCTATTTTCTGAATGAGAGAGTGTCAGATACAAAGGAGAACAAAGATGATTGTTTTAATCAGGCATCAAAGTGTCAAGACCACAAGCTGCCTAGAAATCTCCATATGTTAAACTTAAGCACCAAAAATGTAGACTACATCTATAGTAGCAATGCCTTTACCTAGTAGTAGTCTGCATTTTTCTTCTCAGATAGCCTTAGTCCTGGTGAAGGCAAGCAAACGGAGCACAAATGAGCATGTTCCCTTGTGAAAAGACAGGCGGGCCAACTGAACAGAGACTATTGCCAACTGAACAAGTGCCATTGTCTATCCACCCACCCCTCCTTCCCCTCATGGTTAAGTCTTATCATTCTTGGTGTGGCCAGCAAGAATAAGTGTCGCCTGTCCAGTCATCAAGTCCAACTTGCTTCTTTAGGTAACTGAAGAAAAGCAAAAGATCGGACCAGAGACAAAAGCAACAATCGGACTGCTCTGGAGGAAAATAAAAGGTATGCATAAAAACTAAAAACCACAGAAACTATGAACGAAATGCAGGGGGGGGCTAAAAAAAGGGGCTGCCAATGGCTGAATACATCTAGACCTCTGTGGGGCCCAGTCAGTTGAAGAGAAGGCTGAGCAAGGGCGATGCCTACCTTGCCGGAGGTCGGGATCCTGGAGGACGTCGTAGGCACGATAATCATTAACACCATGAAGACGCAGAATCTGCACCACCGCGTTACTGAAGCCGCACTGCGGCTGGGCCGGGCTCCCCTTCATGAACACCACCACCGGATGTGCGCGCACCAGTCGCTCCACCGCCTCCTTTGACCCACTGCCCTCGCCACTGGAGCTCGGTCCCCCCTGACTCAGCTGCTGCACAAAATATCCCGAGGGTCGTGAGCGTCCCGCCAGCCGCAAGGCTGCAGGTAGCCGGCAAAGGGACCCAATCATGACTACCACAGTGGCCGCCTCGACTTTGCAGAAACGTCTTTCTTTGGAGCGACCTTCCACGCTTGGGACCACCCAGGAGCACTGATTGGGGCAATTGGTCCCTCCCACTTGCCGAAGTAGTTCTATGAAAGGTAGAAGCTGATATCAATCACTTTTAAGATATTGGCAGAAGCTGTGAAAGGCTGCCTGTACTTTAGTCCTGCGCGGCGGACCAATCCGGCGGAACCAAATTACACTTCTACATTGCGATTAGCTACACTCGAGATCCAATTGCAGCACTCTGGGTCGGGCCTTTAAAACTCTCTACTGTAAAAGCGTCGTTGCGTTTTTTCGACTGTGAAGAATCTAGCGTCTGGGTCTTTTTTGGCTTGTGGAGTAAGTAAGCAAGGAGATAGAACGAGTTAGGATCTTGAAATGTGAAGCTGAAAGAACATTTTTTGAAATTCTGCTCAAAGGAAGAATGATAAGGAGGCACTTTCCTTTGCATACCGGGCAGATCTTGAACTAACAGAAAGGTAGCGTGCATTAAGATAAATCGTAATTGTCTGTGTAAGATTAAGGACAACTTGAATTGTAATACTGTAACTCAGCGTTACTCTTTATTGCAGTTCTTGGGGAGGGGAGGATGGAAGTGAGTTTTAGAAGGGCGACGGGGGTTAACCAATGGACTCTTTAGCTCCCAATTCCCAGGTTTCCATAGATGGCTTACCTAATGGTTATGATCAAATTTCCAGCTTCAAAGTACCGGATTATATCAAGTTAAAGCAGGAGGACTATATATTTCTTCTGTTGTGGAACTGTGATTAATTTTCAATTTAATAGCCATGTATATAGCAAGTATTGCGACCCAATTAGCAAAAGAAAGGACAGTATTGGTTGGAAACATGAGGAAGAGGCCTTCATCTTGCAGTGGATAGACAATGGCTAAAATGATGATAATGATATAGACATCTATCAGGGAGGGCACATGCCACATGATACAAACTCAGTTCTTTAGCACTTGTGTAAAACTTCACTAAAGTGTAAAACTTCACTAAAGTGCAAAAGGGCAGAGTCACAATTTTGCAGTGTCCATTTAATCATACATATTAGCATAATTAAACCAGTCTTATAGTTTAAATGCTGTTTTTGCATCCAGATGGGCTTGCTGAGTTTGTTATCAGTATTTTACCCTGCAGGACAATTAACACATTTTGTCCTGATTCTGCATGGTACAATTTGCTATAATTACTCTATCATCTTATCTCAAGGCTAAACATACCATGCTGGAGCAGATACCTGCAAAGACAACAAAGTTTTGTTGGGGGGGGGAAATTCAAGGGTCACATATTATTTGTTTAGAATTCATAGTACCAGAGTTACTGGGGTTATTAAATTCCTACGATTTCAGAATGCATATATTAATGTGACCTAAATATGTATTTACCTTTTGATGATATGTTATATTCCAGTTTATGTTAAATTTAAAAAAAAAATAATTCATTTAAGTGAATTATTTCCAAGCTAGTTATATGTCATCAAATTATATTTTTTCTTTTATGGCACACATATTAAATTTAAAAAAACAGAATCAATTAGTACAATGAGCATAACATGATTACAATGAACTTAGACACTGCTACACTATCACTAAAAGATGGTGTTAGGACTTATTTATAGTGGAATTATCAATGAGATGCCATAAGTGGATTGAAAACAGTAATTAAATTCTGTGTTCTAAAGAAAAATACAGGTATTTGCTTTATTAATACTAATGAAAATATCAGAGTTGAAATTGATACACTTGGGATCAGTGTCTACAATAACTGGTAAATCTGAAGAAATAAGTATTATCCATAGTATGTGTAATACAGGTAGTTCTCAACTTACAATCACAACTGAGCTTAAATTTCTATTGTTAAGTGAAACATTAGTTAATTTTGTGCCATTTTACTACTTTTTTGCCACAATTAAGTGATTTGCTGCAGCTTAGTTAACTAAATCTGGCTTTCCCCATTGACTTTGCTTGTTAAAATGTTACAAAAAGTGATCACATGATCCTGAGACACAGCAAATGTCATATATATGACCCAGTTGACAAGCATCTGAGTTTTTATCACATGAACATGGGGATACTGCAAAGTTAACTATGAAAAATGGTCATAAGTCACATTTTTCTGTGCTGTTATAACTTTGGATGTCACTAAACAAACTGTTGAGGATTACCTGTATTTAAATGGCAACATTAGTTCAGGAGTGGGACTTATTTCAATAATTATTGCTGCTGAGAATGCAAGTAAAGAAAAATTAGACTCATAGATTGATATTGAGAACAAGAATCCTAGCAGGATTTTTTCTATAAAAATGTTCGTTCAAATTCCAAGCATAATTAATTTGCCCAAAATTCTAAAAAGTTAACTAGTGATCTACAAGAAAAACTGGATTTTTGTGAAACGTTCAAGATTGTGTCTTCTATGGTCTAAGATTTTGTAGGTAAGGGTATATTTAATCAGCAATTTTAGAACTTGATACAATTAATTTGTTGGTTCTCTTTAAGTCTGCAGCCTTGAAATTGCCCTTAGTTGACTTGTACTCTGGGCATATTGGGTTTGCAAAGAATATACAACTGAGGAAGCCGAGGCAGGACTGTAAAAAAAGAAGCAGCAGCTCCTTGTGCAATATTCCTCTGACATATTTTACACTGTTACCACGGAGATGATGATTGTCCTTGTATCATTATCCATCTGTCAGCAGTAAGAGTAAATTTGCAGTGTGATATTGTTCAGCAAATGAAGAATTTCTACTGAATACTTTTGACTGCTATATTTATATTGTTTAAAACCAAGTAATGCATCTCATTATATTCCAAATATATTTTAAAAATGTATAACAATTGTTTTGGTGTGCTTTTGTTTTCAGATTGGAAGATTTAATTGAAGATTGTATCTCAAGAACTTGCTTAATATTTAAGAATCCTGCCTCACACTTTTAGATCTTATCTTTTTTAATTTTGAAAATTTAACAACACAGAAGAGGGAAATGATAGTAAGATATATTCTACTATGTATCTTAAATAATTTATATCAAGTGAATGCTGTGCTTAGAATCTACTTATCCATGTACTAAAGAAACTATTGACTTACTCAAAGTATTGTTGTATACAATATGGATCAAACAAGAAATTGCTGATAACAGTATTTCCCATAAAAGCTACTAGCTAGATCCTAACCATTTAACTGGATTTAATTTTAAATGGTATTATAATTAATATCTTGAATGCCTTCAAGATCATGCATCTTCTGGTTTAATTTTATCTTTTGCATGGATTGTTGCATTATTAATATACATTACATTGCATGATTATGATAATGTTTTATTCAATGAGATTGTTGGTCAAAATGTTCTATGATTGTCTTAGAATAGATGTAGAAAGGTAGGCTCAGAAATTTTGACTAGACAATGGTAAATGTATTTCATTTCACTTGCATTAAAAACAGTTTTGTCATAGCTGAAATAAAACAAATCTAACATACTGAATTATTTTCTCTTTGGAAATGACTGGGATTAATGTGAATAGAGGCCCTAATATAGTAAGATGTCCATTAAAAAATTGGTGAGCCTTAATTCAGATCATATGCCCTAAAAACTGAGTTTGGGTTTTTTCCTATTTCTGGAGTAGTTCTTCTTTAAATTTACAATTTTAATATTAAAACAGGAATAATAATATCCGAACCCAGAAAGTTTCTAATTGCAAATTCTGTAAACATTCCCATGATCATGTTAATGAATGCATAATTTTATCTTCAGGTTTTTAATTTCAAGCAAAATTACATACTGATGTTTAAGGGTTATATTTTTGAAAGAAAGAGGATATAAAAATCCTGTATTAACGATCACAACAGAACTGGAATTTTCTGGTTCCATAGTTGTACAATAACTTACGCCCATATATGTTTGGTCCCATATAATTAAAAGAGTCAGTCATATAGAAAATTAAGGCCAAAGAATACAAATTAAAGAAACTCTGCATTATTTTTTAACATTGCATTCCAGGTGATATGAATACCTTAGTTCATTAATGCCTATAATGATTTTATATTATACATTGTCAGAAGGTTTCAGAGATTTTAAATGATGGTATTTGCTCTATCGGACAGATGGCTGTTGTTAAGAAGCTAAAATAAACGTAAATGTCCTTTTTATTTATTGGTGCATTTTAATTGTATAAAAGGAATTGTCCAAACCACCAAGACAATAACGCATGATTGATACATAAAATTAAGCCTGTATTAGCTTTACTGTAGTTTACTGTAGTTTGAATAAAGCATACAATTGACTGAATTCACAGAACACACAAAGATAAAATATACTATGTGTGGGCACCACATGTGGACTATCAATGAAATCAATTTTTTGTCATGAATTTTTTGTCATGATTTGAAAATAAAACATCTGCAAAGCAATAGCAAGCAGCACCAAATTTAGAAAATTGGATTATTTTTCCTAGAAAAATTAAACATTACATTGAAATATTAACTGTACTCTTACAAAAAGTGAGATGAAATCCACAGAAGTAGAAATGTGACAGAACTAATAATAAAAATAAAATTTTAAACATGGGGAAAATTTTGTTCGTTTTTATATATCTATTCCTACAGGTGGCAAATTAGAATGATTGATATGTTATTTATTCTAAACTTACCTTGTTAATGTAGAATGCCAAGCCACAGATGGATGAATTATAGAAAAGCACTAATATAAGCATGGTTTATAATCCATAACTAAATAAAGCAGAAGGAAAGCCATTATAAAATATGTTGTGTTTAGTCTTACAAGAAAACAAAAACAAATCAATGTAGGGACATATTTTTATTATGGGCATAAAATTCCAACAGCAGAGAAGTATTTTAGTAAAAGAAACTTAGATATCAGCCCAAAGATCCTCCAAGGAACTATTTAAGAATATGAGTAATAACAGTGTATAGCAGAGACTGTAAAAGAAAATGATTCCTTAGTGACTTAATAACTTTTATTCCACATAAGCAGGTCTTGTAAAATATTCTAGGGACAATAAATTCATAAAGTAGAAGGAAAATAATTGGATATTGAAAAAGCAGAATGGAATTTGGATTTTATTAAGTTGCTCAAATAACTAGCAATTCCTTTATAGATGCTATTAAGACCTCATTTAAAAATGGAGATAAATGTAAATTAAGCCAAAAACAAAAGAGCCATATTGTGATGTATTGTTTACTGCAGTATAAATGAAGCCACTGAATATTAAATTCTTTCTGACTGCAAAATCTATGTGCCCCTATATAATTGTACTACTATCCTTAAACAGTGTCCCATTTTCACAGATACTGTAAAGATTACCTTCCATAAAAACATGATCCTATAAAGTTTAACTTTTTGTCAGTGGGGTGTGAAAGAGTGAGTGAAAGCAGAGTTCCTGAATTCTTGTATCAGCTTCTATAACTGGTTATTCTTCATTCATAAATTGGACTTCTGTGCTAGCATATTTTTCCTCTATACTGAACAGTAGAATTAGACCAAAGGGAAAATTGTTACAGCTGTCAGATTTGTATAGAATGCAAATTAGTTAATTCAAAATTGTGTATGTCGGATAGTTGGGTGTTCAAGGAGTCCTCTACAGTGTTGGCGCAACTGAAGCTCCTTCTTTAAGCACTTGGGCAACCACAATTTTGCAACAATAATTATGAAAGTAATCTGTGCATACATAACCACATCATTTAATGAACAGTCCTGACAGAATATTGTCACTGTGAGCACTTACACATGCAGACAATTTGGGAAAGCCTTCAAAGTTTCAGCCTCAAGCCTAGGCACTATCTCTTAAAGAGGATCATGCTGCTGGAACCAGTATAGTACAGCTGCAATAGACGCCTATGCATCTTTTCAGGAAAAAATGAAATTCAACTAACTGCTGGAGATATGGTTCTCAATGGTAATCTTTTTTTTTAAATTTTTTTTTTAAATTCATATTTATATCCCGCCCTTCTCCGGAGACTCAAGGCGGCTTACAATTTTTGGGATACAACCCAATGCGCTCAGCAATAGCCTTCATTCCATTGTATATGCCTGCTTATTAGTAAGCGGCATTTTTACTAAGTCAGCTTATTGTCCCCAACAATCTTGGGTCCTCAGTTTACTTACCCCGAGAGGATGGAAGGCTGAGTCAACCTTGAGCCTGGTGGGATTTGAGCTTGCAATAATTACAGGCAGCTGGAACTAAGTGCTAGGCTATTAACAGCCTGCACCACCAAGGCCCTGTCTTATGACATGATAACTCCTTTTTGGCAAGAAAGTATTTTACATACTTTGTTTTGGAACACTCATTTGTTTTGAATTACATATTTATGAATTACATATTAAAACTGGAAACCTAGAAGTAAAAACAAATGGACATTGGTTGCATATTGTTATAGTAACAAGAATGTTACTACAGGTAGCCCTCAACTTGCAATCAGTCACATAGTAACTGTTCGAAGGGAATTTCCCCAATAAGAGCTAATTCTGACTACCATCACCACACCCCCTTTGTGGTCATATGATATTTTACGTAGTCGACAACTGGACTGCATTTGTTTATACCATCCTACAGTCACATAACTGCAATTAATATTTTGCTAAAAAGTTGTTGGGTTCACTTAATACCACATCTTTTACTTAATGATTGAGGATGCTCTTAACCATGGAGATTCACTTAACCGCTGCAAAAAATGTTCATAAAATCTGGTTGATTATGTGATGATTGTTTTATAACCAATATGTGGGCAGCTCTAAGATTATCTGTATAAGAGTAAAAGATGCTATTCTCTATCAGCTCTACAACAGTCAGAACTTTTTTCATATTTAAACAATCATTCCATCCCTGAGGGGTCTTGATTGGAAAATTACTAAGAAATCTGATCTCTGAATGTTTAATTTTATAACTATATAATTAGATAAAATAGAAACTAGTATATAATAAACAAATATATTTTGTAAGATGGATTGAGTAGGCTGTGAAGAGGTTGTTCTTTTTTCTTTTTCCTGATCAAGAAAAAAAGTACCTGATATGAAATATAAGCCTGGAGCATGGATTATATTGAATGGTAAACATTCTTCCTTAATCTCATATTTATTATTTTCTTAAATCATGGTTGGATCTGCTGGCTGAGGATAAGTTAGAGCAATTAATTTCCCCTTCTGACACCAAGTCCTGCTATGCTGCCTTATTATTGTGGTAGGGTATTCCTGGAAGAGATGGGAGAACAATGGGAGTGTATGCCAAGAATATATACTCACAGCAAGATCATCTAAGATCATTCCAGATGCCAGAAAAAGCAAGGATTTTTATTCAGCAGCAGCTGAAGGCAGCTGAGGATGCTGAAGGCAGATGAAAACGTTAGAACAGAACAGAATAATGAGTTAGAAAGGACCTTGGAGGTCTTCTAGTCCAACCTCCTGTTCAGGCAGGAAACCCTATGCCATTTCAGACAAATGTCTACTCCTGATTCAACGGTCCATCTGTATTTAAAAGACACAGGCCACTCTTGAAAACAGCAAAGTCCACATTTTGGACAGAGAGGACTTGGTTTGAAAGGGGGTCAAAAAGGACATCTATGTTAAAATTGAACAGCTCTCTCTCAACAAAGGAGGGATACAACATCATCTATCTTCAATCTACAAATAGTTCTTTCAACAGTTCCAAGAATGCTCTACACCCATTTGCACCATTCAGATAAACTTCCAGATGAGAAGCAAACGTCTTCAAAGAAAAACCAGAAAGTCCAGTTGCCTCTTGAAGAAGCACCTTTGGGACAATCATGACCTGGATGACGGAGAATCTCCATGGACATCTGCAAATTTGAGGAGTTCCCCATCTATCCCCTCATCCAAATCATTGATGAAGATATTGAAGAGTTCTAGGCCTAAAACAGAGCCTTGGGATACCCAACTGCATACTTCCATGTAGATGTAGTTCCATTTAGGACTATACATTGAGTGCGGTTGATCAGCCAGTTACAAATCCATCAGGTGGTGAAGCTGTCTAACCCACATTTTTCTATCTTATCAAGTACAGGTAGTCCCTGAGTTATGACAGTTCACTTAGCAACCATTCAAACCTACGACCTACCCCTCACCCCAAACTTACGACCTACCCTCCATTCCCGAAGTTACGAATGTTTCAGCAATACAGCCATCATTCACACTTACAAATGACAGCATAAGCACTGCAATATTTGTCTGCCTATTCCCTGCCCCCCCCCCCCCGGGCTGGGTCTCCACAGCCATTGGGCCTTGCAACAATCTAGCAAGCTATCGGTTCCTTTGCCTGAATTTGCAGAAAACAGGCCTAAAATAATGAGAAACCACACAAGATCAGTAGCACAAAATCTTGCGCTATTGATCTTGCGTGATCTCGCACTACAGTATTTTAGACCTATGTTCTCTACAAACTGAGGCCTGCACAAGATCTGCTGCAAAAGGCTTTGCAAACAGAGGGAAAGCCACTCCATTTACAAAGCTTTTTGCCCTAAATATGGTACAGGCCTCTGTTCTCTGTGAATCAAGGCCTCTGTACCAGATCTGGCCGAAGAGTGCTAGCAAGCCAACGAGACTTTGGGGCAGTGAAATTGCATTGCTTCAAGCCTTCTATCAGCTTGCAAATGCCTTCTGCACTGTCCCAGTCTTGGCACACAGAGCATTTGCAAGCCAATAAGAGGCTTGAAGCAACGCGATTACACTGCCCAAAGGCTTGTCAGCTTGCAAATGCTCCTCGCACCAAAACAGGGATGGTGCAAAAGGTGTTTGCAAGCTGATGGGAGGGAGACTTGAAGCAACACAATTTCACTGCCCCAAAGTCTTTCAAGGGCTCTTTGCACTGAAATTGCAAGCAGCCAAAGAAAACATGGCAGAAAGACTGGAGAGGAGACGGATCTTCACAAGCTAAGTGACCCAATGTGGCAGGATGGTAGGGGAGACAATTGTAGGGACTCCAGGGGAGGGAGCATGAGGTATCCCAATGGGTCGGAGAATGCTTTGGGTGTATCAAGCAAGTGGCCTGTCTCATCGCTAGGGTTCATGGCCTTCCCTACTCTGAAATACCTCATGTGCACTTAACAATGCCTGCATTTGATTGGCAAATGCATGGGCAAAAGCAGGGAATGATCGCAGTCAAGTTATGCAATTCATTCCTATGAATCCTCTAGTTATGAATGTAATGGGCAGGCTCCATTACATTTGTAATTTGAGGACAACCTGTAGAAGGTTGAGGTTTACTTTATCAAATGCCTTGTTGAAGTCCAAGTAAATTATATCTACAACATTTCTCTGGTCCACTAATTTTGTCACTTTGTCAAAGAGTGCAGTAACATTTGTCTGGCATGATCTGTTTTTGACAAACCCATGTTGGCTTTTGGTTATAATTTTGCTTGCTTCTAGGAGTTTGCTGGTCAAGAAGCAACAGTGAGAACTGGACACGGAACCACTGATTGGTTCAAAATTGGGAAAGGAGTTTGGCAAGGCTGTATACTGTCGTCCTGCCTATTTAACTTATATGCAGAGCAAATCATAAAGGCGGAGCTAGATGAGTCAAAAGTTGGAATTAAGATTGCCGGGACAAATATCAACACTCCCTTGTAAGGCTGCAATAGGTCAGGCATGGGTTGCTCAGTATCCTAGCTGATTGGATTGAGTCTGTCAAAGGCTGATTAGCTTAGCTCCACCCATTGTGGGTGGCCACTCCCTGCTTTTGACTCAGTCCTCAGCCAGGACAGACGCAATTGATTGTCTCTTCTCCTTTGCTTTGCAAAGGCAGCTTTACTTTCCATAGAGAAAAAAGAAAAAAAATTCAAAAATTGTGGCTCCAACTCTCAGCTGTTTGTCGGAGCCACAAAACAGCTGATTGATGCTCCGGCAGTCTGGAGCAGCCGGCAAAGGGCCACAGAGCCATTTTCGGGCCTCCACGGCGAAGAGACCGCAGGGCCAGGTGGTCATTTTGTGGCAGCGGGTGGCATTGGCCCGCGTTTCTCAAGGATGTGGAGCCAGTTTTGGGCCTCCGCAGTGAAGAGAGAGGTCGCATGGCAAGCGGCCAGCCAGATTGCTGCTCCAAATGAGCAGAGGCGCAGAGTCTGTTGTGGGCGCTCACGGTGAAGTAGAGGACTGTGTGGCTGGCAGCAGCCATTTTGTTTCAACTGGCATGTTGGCCCACTCCAGGCCACTCCAGCACCAAGGGGACCAGTCCTAGGCCATGGGCCTCTGGAAGAAGCTGGTCCAGAAGACTTCGAAGGGTGAGGTGCATTTTTCTTGTTCCGGTGGGGGATCTTGTTCCGGTGGGTGTCCCTTTCTCCAAAGTAAACCAGCCCTACAGGCCTCAAAGCTGGGTCTGGTCTATAACTTAGGCCCTAATAGGCCCCAATGGGTATTAGTCCCAGTAGGAAGTATTAAAACATCCTATTGAAGTTTGTATAGGGCTGAAGAGGAGTGGCTGGAGCAATGGGGATGGAAGATAGATAATTCCCCATTTTTAATTCCCTTCATGTACTTTCCTTGCACAGGATTGCAATCTACTAGAGGCCTCCTACATCCAAGATGGCAGATGCCTCTAGAGGCAGTAGGGCCTCCAGAGCAGGCACCCACAGCACAGTTTCCTCTGCTCTGATTCCAAAGACAAGCAAGGAAGCAGGCCTTGCCAACAAAGAAGGCTTCAAAGGTGGAGAAGGATGCTTCTAGGTGGCAGAAGACCCTAGAAAAACAAATTGCCAAGGCCCAAAAAAGCCTCAAGGATCAGATCTCCAGACAAAGGCCTCTCCTGCTTCTCAGCATAGGACAGTTGTTCCTCAGGAACAGGAACCTGGCTTAGGGCTCAGGCTTGGTCCCCAGATGCAGCTGAAAGTGGCACTGGGCATCTTACTGCAGAGGGAAGGCCTTATGGAGATCCACAGGAGGCCTTTAGGGTGGAATCTTGGCAGGAGCAAGCAGGCAGTAGGCCCGGAGTGGAGGCCACATTTACCCCTATGGCTGCAGGCCTCAGACCTGCATAGTCTACTGAAATGGAGATTCCAATTAACATGCAGTTGTTGATAGATAGAGCTATCAGGATGGGAATTGCTGAAGCCATTCAAAGATTTGTCGATCACTTTTCAAAAGTATCAGAGGTGTCTGTGCTTCCATCTCGTAAACAGGTGGCTCTTCTATCAGAAAGGGGTTCCTTAGTTCAGGAATGAGATTCTCCAGCTGCTTCAGCTTATGCTCCATCAGTTTATACTGCTTACTCCTTGGTAGGAGAAGCATGAGTCTGACCTATTGGATGATGGTCTGACTCTTGAAATCCTGGCTTTTTCTGGCCTGTTTCACCCTATGTTATTCAAGTCCTTCCTTTTCAAGACTAGGAATACAGCCAATCTGGGCCCAGATGCATATGATGAAGAACCCGGAGGTCACCTCCTTTGGAGTTAGATACTCTCTTTGTGAGCCTACAGTGAGGAAGAAAGTTGTACCATCTCCCAAGCTTTTTTTGAAGGTGGTGCACAAGCAGCTAGAATCTCCTGCGTCGGGACCAGAGGTGGTATTCAGCAGGTTCTGACCAGTTCTGGAGAACCAGTAGTGGAAATTTTGAGTAGTTTGGAGAACCAGCAAATACCACTTCTGACTGGAGCTTTCCCCTTCCCCTGCCACGCCCACCAAGCCACGCCCACAGAACCAGTAGTAAAAAAAATTGAATGCCACCACTGTTTGGGACCCAATCTATTGTCTTCCAACTGCACATTCTTCAATATGGGACCAGAGCTCACCAAGAGCCTCCAAGTGCCCATTGTAGACATCCCTGTAGCAGCCTTGGATTCTACCTTTTCAGCTCCTTCTGATCCTCAAAGACATCCTCAAAGCTGAGGAAAAAAGGATCGAGCAGTCTTTGCAGAGGTCTCCTCAGGCAGCTGCTTGGGCCGTAAAAGCATCCACAGCTGCTTCTTTCTTCACCAGACCATCTCTCAGATGGCTCAAGCAGCTACAGGATAGGATCCAA
The DNA here is from genome assembly GCA_009733165.1 of Naja naja. Lineage (NCBI taxonomy): Eukaryota > Metazoa > Chordata > Lepidosauria > Squamata > Elapidae > Naja > Naja naja. The sequence continues at coordinate 83,374,006 of CM019155.1, read as the reverse complement.
ATTTAGATATCCAAGCTCATCAGGATATTAATAAAATAGTAGCTGTGGCAGAGTTTACAGCGGATGCCACCCTGCACAGAGCCAGGTTTGCCACCAGAAGCATGTGTTGGCTGTGAAATTGGCAGACAAATGGCAGGAGAAAATGGAAGCTGGCATCGACTCCTGTCCAAGGTGATAAGATGTTTGGGGAAGCCTTAGATCCATTCCTTGTGGAGTCCAAGGACAAGAGGAAAGTGCTCCCAGCACTCTACAAGAGGGCAGAGACTCGGCCTGCCCCATACTATAGATGCCCATCCTTCTGGGCGGAGCTGGGACCCAGCTTCAATTGGCCTGCCAAGTCTCCTTATCAATGCCCTGAACCACAATCAGATCGAGCAGGCAAGGGCAGACAACAGTTCTCAGGCAAGTGGCCCTTTCGAGGATGAGGAAGTCACTGTATCGTTGCCAATGCTAATAGCATTCAATCTTCCCCCGTTAGCTGGCACTTAGCTATGTTTGCTGACAAATGGGGGGAGATTACATCCGATGCCTAGGTTTTAAATACCATAAGGTTAGGTCTTTCGTTGGAATTCTACTCTACTCCTCCGAGGTTTTTTATCTCCTGTCCTATTTCGAGGGACAGGGTGAGAAGGGGTCTCATGGAATCAGCCATCCAGCATTTGCTGGAGCTTAGATCCATCCAAAAGGTCCTCACAGAACAACAGGGAAGGGGATTTTATTCTAGACTTCTTGTAATCCTCGTGTGTGTGTGTGTGTGTGTGTGTGTGTGTGTGTGTAGAGCAATTCTAGACTTGAAAAAGCTCAATAAATTCCTAGTTTACAGGCATTTTAAAATGCATTCCCTCCAAACTATCCTGGAGAGCATTAGGCTCACATCTATTGATTTGACAGAAGCTTATTTACATATCCCATTTGTCATTCCCGTAGGTGTTACCTACGTTTTTGCTATCAGGGGTGTCATTTCCAATATAGGGCTCTTCCTATCGGATTATCTTCCATCCTCAGAGTTTTCACAAAGGTATTGGCTACCTTGGCAGCACATCTGCGTATTCTTCCGGTGCGTCTGCAATGTTATTTAGATGATATATTAATCTTATCTGTAACTCTTCAAGGGGCAAGGAGGGACCTGCGAACTACTATTTCGGTTCTGCAGGATCTTTGTTTCTCAATAAATGATAAAAAGAATCAATTTACTCCCTCCAGTCCTTTGGTTCATTTGGGAGCTACTATTGACATTCTTTCTTGTCAAGTTTTTCTTTCCCTGGATCGGCAGGACAGTCTGCAGTTGCTAACTAGGCATATCCAGAGAGAGGGTTCCACTCCATTGGCTCACCTCTCTCAACTATTAGGTAAGATGGTGTCTTGCATAGGCATAGTTCCCTGGGCCAGGCTCCATTCCAGAGCCCTCCAGTGGTTCTTCTTACCTCATCAAAAATTAGGTAAGAGCCATTACTTTATTAAGGGCAGGGTTGCCCAAGAAGGTGTCTCAGTCTTTTCAGTGGTGGCGATCCCAAGCCATTTCCAAGGTCTGTCTTTCAAGGAGGAGGACAGACTCATCCCCACTACTGATGCCAGTTTATCAGATTGGGGAGATCCCTTGGCTTCACATATGGCTCAAGGCAGATGGGCAACTGAGGAACAGGTGCACAATATTAATTGGCTGAACTCAGGGCTGCTCATTTGGCTCTCAGGAAATTTAGTCAGCATGTTACTGGTACACATGTCCTTGTCATGACAGACAATGTATCTACCAAAGCCCACATCAACAGGCAGGGAGGTACCAGGTCCCGATCCCTTATGTCAGAAGCTGAAGCTTTAGGTAGGTGGGCAGAAAGACATCTCTTGTCCATCTGGGCTGAACATATTTCTGGCAGTAATAATGTGCAGGCATCAGCAGAGCTACTATTGACCATGCTGGATGAAGACTGCATCCTTCCCTCTTTCTCCAAATTACTCAGAGATTTGGACTTCCTGCAGTGGATTTGTTTGCAACTCCATTAAATGCACAGTTACCAAGATTTTTTACTGGATTTATTACCCCAGGGGCTGAAGGGACCAACACCCTCTGCAACAGGTGGCCCAAGGGATTGTTTTATGCATTTCCTTCCTTGTCTCTGCTGTCGGCTGTGGTGCGTAAGATACTGGCAGAAAAAGCAAAGATTATTTTAGTGGTTCCTTATTGGCCTTGTCACCCTTGGTTCACAGACTTAGTGAACCTCTCAGTAGATCATCGTTGGCGAATTCCTAAGAAAGATGTCTCACTCTTCCAGGGGTCCCTGATTCATCCAGAGCCCCAGTGGCTACAGCTGACAGTTTGGCGATTGAGTGGAGCATTTTAAAACGTGCCTAATTATCCACCAGAGTTATCAGAACTATTCAGACCTCCAGGAAACCTTCCACAATCCGCATTTATGACACTACTTGGCAAGCTTTTTCCCTTTGGTGCTCAAAGTCAAAGATTCAGCCTCTAGAGGCTTCAATAGCACAGATTTTGGAATTCTTACAGGCAGGTTTGGACAGAGACCTTTCTCTCAATACCCTTCATGATCAGGTGGTGTCTCATCTGTGCTAACTTGCAGCAAGTTGGAGTCATTAGCGCACCATCCTACAGTTTGCAGGTTCCTCAGAGGTGCTTCTAACCTTTGACTTCCGCTGGTCCACAGGTACCCTATGTGGGACCTGTCAAAGGTGTTGCAGTCCCTGACTAAGGCTTCATTCGAACCTCTCAGATTGGCTAGTTTACATCTCCTGACAGTTAAAGTAGTTTTCTTAGTGGCTATCACTTAAGCCAGGAAAGTATCTGAGTTGGTGGCTCTTTCAGTGCATCCAGACTTATGCATCTTCCACCTACATGGGGTGGTTTTGAGGCTGGACCTGCATTCATTCCAAAAGTCAACACCTTGTTTCACAGAGCACAAGAGTTGGTTCTTTCAGATTTCTGTCCCAAACTGGTTCACAACTTGGAAAAATCTTGGCACACCTTAGATTTGCATAGGACCTTGAAGATTTATATCAAGAGGACTTCAGAATTCTGCAGAATGGAATCCCTGTTTGTTTCTTTCCAACCTGCCACATTGGCAAGGTAACTCCCTCTACAGTCAGCAGATGGATCAAGTCCTGTATCTCCAGGGCATACATGAGTCGCTCCCTCCCGGTACCCAGGGGTATAATGGCTCATTCTACTCGTCATGCTGCCCAAGATGTCAAAGAAAAGATTAAGACCCTGTTCCCTCAAACTTAGAGATTACCAAGGGAATGCCATTCCCATTTTGGGAAGCAGCAAGGTAGCAGTAGAATTCAAACAATTTAAAGGTTGCCTCCAACTAATAGTAGTTGAGAGGGCATTGTCCAGCCTTCTGGGCCTAGAATGGTTCAACTCCCTTGGTCTTGTCATAAGTGCAGTTCATGCCACCGATGGCCAAAGGACAGACACCATAGACACTCTAGCAAAGGAATTTGCTAGTGTCTTCAACAATGAATTGGGCAAATACATTGGAAAACCAATTTCATTAAATTTAGACCCAAAAGTCACTCCAAGATGACTAAAAGCATGGTGAATGCCCTTCGCACTCCACCCAAAAATTGATTCTGAGCTCGATAAGCTTATCGCTCAAGGGGTACTTGAACCAGTGGATCATGCCCCATGGGAGACCCCCATAGTGACACTAATCAAGGCTGATGAGTCAATTAGGATGTGTGTGGATTACAAGGCCACCGTGAATTTAGCGCTCCAACAAAGCGTATACCCGGTCCCTGTGGTGCAACATCTGTTGCACTCACTGGGTAATGGCAAGATCTTTGCTAAGCTTGATATGGCTCAAGCTTACCAACAGCTCCCAGTGGACTCAGCCACCATGGAGGCTCAGACAATAGTTATGCACAGAGGTGCATTCAAATGTAATAGGTTACAGTTTGGCATAAGTGCAGCCCCAGGGATCTTTCAGAACCTGATGGAACGACTCTTACATGGTATCCCTGGAGTCGTTCCATACTTTGATGACATAATAGTGTCAGCTAGCAATGAGACCACACTTTTAAACAGCCTAAGGGAAGTATTTAAAAGATTTCAAGCCACAGGCCTCAAGCTTAAGAAAAGCAAGTGTTATTTAGGGGTCTCTAAAGTAGAGTTCCTAGGATTCCTGATCGATGCTGCTGGATTACATCCTATGACAGTATGGTTCAGGCAATCAAGAACGCACCCACACCATCCAACAAAACCGAATTGCAAGCTTTCCTGGGCCTACTGAACTTTTATATTATAAAATCCCACTATATTATCTTGCACAAAGCCTCAGTAGCAGAGCCTCTGTGCAGTCTCTTAGATAAGAAATCTCCCTGGGTATGGCAAATGCATTCAGAGCTGTTAAGGACTTGCTTACTTCAGACTGTGTGCATATCCAGTTCAATGAATGTTTGCCCTTGGTTCTGGCTTGTGATGCTTCTCCCTATGGAGTAGGGGCAGTTTTGAGCAACAAAATGCTTAATGGTTCTGAGACCCCTATAGCTTTTTTCTCAAGGACTCTTACACCTGCAGAACATAATTATAGTCAAATTGACAGGGAGGCCCTTGCAGTCATCATGGGCATCAAACGTTTTCACGAATACCTATATTCCTATATTGTGTATACCTATACACAAATTTGAACTGATAACAGACCACAAATCCCTGCTGGGTATTTTTGCTGGGGACAAACAATCTCCTCAGATTCTCTCCCCACGCATGACAAGATGGGCAGTATTCTTAGCTGCATACTCTTACAATTTATCCTATCACCCAGGCAAGCACCTCAGCCACGTGATGCCCTGAATTGATGCCCTCTATCAGCTGCTGCAGAGGAACCTGAAGCCGAGGAGTCTATCCTCCTGTTAGATCACCACCACCAGTTCCCAATGACTGCTGCAAACATTGCTGCACATTCAGCAAAAGATAAATAATTAATACAAGTGCTGGACTGAAAAGGGGTGAAAAGGGGGTGGCCACAAGGGCCTGTAAATGCTGACTTACGTCCATTCAAGGTATGGCAGCAAGAACTGTCCACCAGCAGGGGGTGTTTGTTATGGGGAAGCAGGGTGGTGGTTCCCTCCACATTACACAAGCCAATCCTGGAAGCACTTCACAAGGGTCACCCAGGTATGGTGCATATGAAGACATTGGGCTGCAGTTATGTGTGGTGGCATGGGATGGACCAGGCCATCACAAAATGGGTGTCAGGGTGCCAGCAATGTTAGGAATCAAGATCCTTACCTCCCAGGGACACCAGTCAGGGAATGGGAAACTCCTAGAGGCCCCTGGTCCTGACTGCATATTGATTTTGCTGGGCCTTTTCAGGGTCAAACCTTTTTAATTGTGATTGATGCCTTCTCCAAATAGGTGGAAATAGTTCTGATGACCTCCACCATGGCTGAGGCTGTAAGCATAGCATTACAAAAGTTATTTGCCACCCATGGGCTTCCTGACCTGGTAGTTTCAGATAATGGCCCATAATTTACATCCAGAAGTTTTGAATTATTCCTTATAGGTCTGGCAATAAGGCACGCCTTAGTTGTTGTTGTTATTATTATTATTATTATTATTATTATTATTATTTTATTAGACTTGTATGCCGCCCTTCTCCCGAGGGACTCAGGGCGGTGAACATATAAAAAGACCCATATATACAATAAAAAGATATTAAACACGTCAAGTCTAAATTACAAAGCTGCGTTAAAAACAATTAAAATTACAATTATAACAATAATATAAAACCACCCGCCCCCCATGGTCAATCCAGGCCGGCTTGCTGAAACAGCCAGGTCTTCAGGTCTTGGCGAAAGGAGCGGAGATCCGGGGCCAAACAAAGATCCGTAGGAAGCTGATTCCATAGGATGGGCGCTCCCACAGAAAAGGCCCTAGCCCTGGGAACCGCCAGCCGACAGTGCCTGACCGACGGTATTCCCAGGAGGCTCCTCCTGTGGGAGCGCGCAGGCGATCGAATGTGATGCAGGCAGAAGGCGTTCCCGCAAATATCCTGGACCCAAGCCATTTAGGGCTTTATAAGTTGTTACCAACACCTTGAAGGAAACCCGGAAGGCAACCGGCAACCAATGCAAGTCGCGCAGGAGGGGTGTAACATGGGAGTATCGGGATACCCCCATCACAGCCCGCGCATTCTGCACCAGCTGCAACCTCCGAGTAATCCGCAAGGGTAGCCCCATGTAGAGAGCATTGCAGTAGTCGATTCTGGAAGTGACGAGCACATGAGTGACCATTCGAAGGGCATCTCGGTTCAGGTAAGGATGGAGCTGGCGAACCAGCCAAACCTGGGCAAAAGCCTCCCTGGCCACAGCTCCCACTTGCTCCTCCAGATTGAGCTGTGCATCCAGGAGGACGCCCAGATTCCTCGCCCTATCCATGGGGGGTAACACCCCACCCCATGACCAAAGATGGCACATCCACTGAACACCGAGATGTCGGTAAGAACAGCCACTCAGTCTTGGCTGGGTTGAGCCTGAGTCTGTTACTCCCCATCCAGGCCTGCACCGCCTCCAGGCACCGGGACATCACTGAGAGAGCATCATTGATCTGGTCTGGGGTGGAGATATACAACTGGGTATCATCAGCGTACTGATGATACTTCACCCCAAAACCACGGATGATCTCGCCCAGCGGTTTCATGTAGATATTAAACAGTAGAGGAGAGAGAACCGACCCCTGTGGCACCCCACAAGTAAGGGGCCTCGGGGAAGATCTCTGTTCTCCTGCCAACACCGACTGCGAGTGGTCCGAAAGGTAGGAGGAGAACCACCGTAAAACAATGCCCCCCACTCCCAACCCCTGGAGCTGCCGCAGAAGGATACCATAGTCGATGGTATCGAAAGCCGCTGAGAGATCTAAAAGGACCAGGACAGAGGAAAAACCCCTGTTCCGAGCCCTCCAAAGATCATCCACCAGTGTGACCAATGCTGTCTCGGTGCTGTGTCCGGGCCTGAAACCCAATTGGTACAAGTCAAGGTAATTAGTTTCCTCCAGGAACAGCGGAAGCTGCTGAACCACCACGCTCTCAAAAACCTTCGCTAAAAAGCGAAGGTTGGAGACTGGATGGTAGTTATTCAAAACGGTTGGGTCCAAGGCAGGCTTCTTGAGGAGGGGTCTCACCACCGCCTCTTTCAAGGTGGGAAAAACCCCTCACTCAAAGAAGCGTTGACAACTGCCTGGAGCCAACCGCGTGTAACCTCCCTGGAGGCATAAACCAACCAGGAAGGACATGGGTCCAATAAACACGTGGTGGAAGACAGCCTCTGCATGATCCTGTCCACTTCATCCAGGGAGACAGGGTCAAACTCAACCCAGATAGGATCCACAAGACTCATCGCCTCTCCATCATCCAACCCCTGCCAGTCGGAGTCCAAGCCGGCCCGAATCTGAGCGACCTTATCCACCAGATGTGAACTAAATTCCTCTGCTCTGCCCCGCAGGGGGTCCCCCCTCTTCCCCAATTGCAGGAGGGAGTGAGTGACCCTAAACAGGGCTGCAGGGCGATCATCTGCGGACGCGATCAGAAGTAAGCACATCTCGCTGCTCTAATTGCTTCCAGGTAAGTCCTAATATAGGCTCTTAGCTGGAGATGGTCAGACTCAGAACGACTCGTCCTCCACCTGCTCTCCAGGCATCTCCTCCGCTGCTTCATCCCCCGAAGCTCCTCTGAAAACCAAGGGGCCAAAACGGGGTCTACGGCGAGGGAGAGGCCGCAAGGGGACAACCTGGTTGAGCGCTGCTGAGGCCGCCTGTTGCCAGGCGGCCACCAATGTCTTGGCCGGGCTGTGGTCAAGGGAGGTGGGCAAGAACCCCAGAGCTGTCTGGAACCTCTCCGGGTCCATCAGGCGCCTGGGGCGGAACCATCGTATCGGCTCCTCATCCCAGCAGCGAGGAGCAGCCGATTTGAAGGCCAGCCTCAGGAGATAGTGATCCGTCCATGATAGGGGTAGTTGCCCCTTTCAATCCTTCTAGTAATGGTTTGGTAGAACGAGATGTAAAGTCAGCAAAGGAGGCCCTGGCAAAGATGGGCCCAGGACCATGGCCAGCAAGAATAGCCCAATACCTATTTATCTAACATACAACTCCATGCTCTTCCACCAATTGCAGCACAGCTGAATTATTAATGGGCTGATGGCTCAGAACGGTCCTAGACAGGTTTCACCCCACATATAAGCCAGAGAAGCCTCTGGATTCATCCAGCAATACCAGGGGGTTTAATGAAGGGGACCTACTTTATGCTAGGAACTTCACAGGCAACCCCCTCTGGCTACCAGCCACCATTACAAGGGTAACAGGGCCTTGCTCGTATATTGTTGAGCTGGAGGACGGCCAGTCGTGGAGACTCCATATTAATCAATTAATGGGGCAAGGGAATTATAGGCCCGAAGCCCCTTTGCCAAAGGAAGACGACAATCCCTCGCTAGCCGAAACCGGGCCTACCATGCCAGTAACACGCCACCAAACAAACCTAGCAGAGTCTCCAGCGAGGCCACCAGTCCAGCAGAGGTCCTGGTGCAGATTCCTGAAGCTCCAGCCTCAACGACTCAGGCCGCTTCCAGAGAGCCAACACTGCACAGATCAACAAGGATCCACCACTGTCCAGCCTATCTCGAAGAATACATATGCGCTATCAAGGTGGGAAGGAGTGCTATGGTTTCAGTTCTCCCTCTGGTCCGTTCCAGCAGGGGGAGCCCAGCCACAACCTGACTGGTCACCAGTTTGACAGCTGGTGCTGTCGAACGAGTCAACACGGCTCATGGCTAAGCTGAGCAGTCACATTTAAAGCGCACAAAGCTTTAAAAAAGCCTGAGCAACCTTGACTAGCCGCCTTGCCTCTGTTTGTGTGTTCGTCTCCCAGAAAGAAACAGTGGGAGGAGCTAAGCTAATCAGCCTTTGACAGACTCAGTCCAATCAGCTAGGACACTGAGCAACCCATGCCTGACCTATCAAGCCTACAAGGAGAAATGGTGCTTGGGTGTAAGACAACACCCAACCTCAGATATGCAGATGATACCCTTCCAATGGCAGAAAGTGAAGAGGAACTAAAGCGCCTCTTGATGCGGATAAAGAAGGAGAGTACAAAAGTTGGCTTGAAACTCAACATTAAGAAAACTAAGATAATGGCATCCAGCTCTCTCAATTTCTGGCAAATAGATGGAGGTAGTGACAGATTTTATTTTCCTGGGCTCCAAGTTCACCACAGTTGGGGACTACAGCCAAGAAATTAAAAGACGCTTTGCTGGGAGGAAAGCTATGGCGAATCTAGACAGCATACTAAAAAGCAGAGACATCAACCTGCCAACAAAAGTGTGTATAGTCAAGACTAAGGTTTTCCCAGTTGCAATGTATGGCTGTGAAAGTTGGACCACAAGGAAGGCTGAGTGCCAAAGAACTGAGGCCTTTGAACTATGGTGCTGGAGAAAACTCCTGCAAGTCCCTTGGACTGCAAGACAATCAAACCAGTCAGTTCTAGAGGAGATCAACCCTGACTGCTCTTTAGAAGGCCAGGTCCTGAAGATGAAACTCAAATACTTTGACCACCTAATGAGAAGGAAGGACTCATTGGAGAAGAGCCTAATGCTGAGAAAGATTGAGGGCAAAAGAAGAATGGGGTGACTGGATGTCATTGAAGCAGTAGGCGTGAGCTTAAATGGACTCCAGAGGATGGTAGAGGACAGAAAGACCTGGAGGAACATTGTCCATGGGGTCACGATGGGTCGGAGATGACTTTGCAACTAACAACAACAAGAAGAAGTAGTTTGCTAATTTGTTGCTTGATTATGTTTTCCAGAATCTTCCCAAGAATTGAGGTCAGGCTGATAGGTCTGTAGTTTCCTGGATCTATTTCCCCCCTCTTTTTTTAATTAATTTTTTTATTTTTATTTTAAAACAAATCCATCTTTCAGTTATACAGTGTGTCAACTGGGTACATATATCTTGTGCAAGTATTTATATTTTGTACACATTTCTTACTAAGATTGCATTCATATTACAAACCTCTCAACCTTATATATTTTATCATTATGATATCATTTAACTTCTTACTTTATTTTCCAACCATTTATAAAATAAATCCCATATAATATTCTGCTTTTTCTTGCTCTTTAATTGCCAATATTAATCTACTCATTTCTGCACATTCCAATATTTTCATAATCACATCTTCCTCCATCGGAATCTTTTCATTTTTCCAGTTTTGAGCAAATACAATTCGAGCTGCTGTTAATATATGTATTATTAAATATGCTTTTTCTTTACTATAGCAGTATATACATACTTAGTATAAACATACTAAGCTGCTCAGACCTAGTTTCAAATTTACAACTGCTGCAGTGCCCTGTGGTTGTTCATCCTTACAACTGACCACAGAGATGTTGCAATGTCCGCCAACCCCCATCCATCCCATCGGCTTCCCACGTCCATTTCCTCCCCACACTTTGGCTGAACCGTACCTGACCATTCAGTCCCCCGAGGGAGCTTAAAACTGGGCAGCAGAAACTGTCAGCAGACGGAGGGGTTGTTACAGCTTCTAGGCCTCAGCCTGCTTCCCATTGAGCCATTCAAAAAACCAGGCAGAAGCTACTGTCAGCACACAGAGGGCTTTTACAGCTTGTAGGCCACAGCCTACTTCCCACTCAACTACCCAACAGACTTGCAGGACTTGATCTACTCCTCAGACAGCTCTAGGGCCCAGCAACTTCCAATTTACCTTTTTGGGTTTTTTTTTAATCCCTGTGGATTTAAATTAATAAATTATTTTATTTGATTAGAAGCTACAGCTGTTGTTACTGTCATTTTTCTCTACACATTTAAGTATTAACAATCTACAGAATATTATATGTACTTCATTTCTACCTTATATCGCTTTTTATGTATTTCTATTATTATATATGTTTACAAGAACATACACTTTATAACTGAGAATAATCTTATACAAAATTAACTTAAAATAATGGTAACTTTACTGAAATATGCATAGAAATTTTTCCAAAAAGAAACTAAAACAGTTTCATATATGCATTGATGGTTTGGTGGTAGAATTCTCACCAACAATGTGGCAGGCCCAGGTTTGATTCCCAGTCAATGCAACTCTAGTTTTGTGGAGGAGGAGTGAAGGCAAGGATTGCAGTTTATAAACAACTCCCTAAATTTACATTACAGAAATCAGAAAAATATTTTGCCTAAATTAGGACAAAAAAATTTTCAATCATATAAATAATGTATTTGAAATAAGTCTGCAACATGAAGACAAAAATAAAAACTTGAACGCATTGAAAGACTTTGAAGCTTTATATTTCAAAGCATTCATTAATTGGCAAAAAAATAAATAAAAGAATCATTGGAGATGCCGGGGATTGAACCCGGGACCTCACACATGCGAAGCGCGCGCTCTACCACTGAGCTACATCCCCCAGCTGCGTCTGAGAAGTGAAATTTTTACATTCCACACATTACAGAGTGTTAGTACTAAGGATAATCAGTGGTGTTTTTCTTGCTTTCTTTACAAAAGATAATGAACTTCTATGCCAATCTTATTTGAAACCAATAAGACATACCAAAAAACCAGAACAACCGATCAAAGAAAATTAAATTCTCTCTTTAAAATTTATTTATACATGCCTGATTCCCAAAAGTTTTCAGCATAGTAACTATTAGTCATTTCTGACAAACATCATTTGTTCAAATACGCAACATATTACCCATTACCTACATACAATTTCTTCATCCATTTTCCAGTTTTTAATAAACATTTATTGAGGCATACCATTCTGCTTGTTCTAGTTTTTTATCATTTAGATATACTTTCCAGTTGCTCACTCCATTTTTCTTTTTTTGTATATATGTGTAGGACTTTAAATCCATTTTGACTCCTCGCAATAGCCTGGATTAGTCCCTACAGTTTTTACTGGTGAGATTTTCCCCCTCAAAGTAAATTTGCCATTGTCTTTTCTTAGGGCTGAGAGTCAGTGATTGAGCACAAGAATACCCATCTGGCTTTGTGCCTCAATCGGTTTCCTAGTTTTTAGCCAAATTTTAAACTGCATACTATATTTAACAACCAATTTTCAATGATGTAATTCAAGTCTATTCACTTTAACCTATTTAAATTTATTGCAGTTTTCAATTTGGAGACCAAAAATCTAATCTGTACATTACCATGCTCAGCATAAACTACTGCAGTTACAAGACTTTGTAATCATCTCTTGTAGCTTTTCAATGATAATTCTGACACCTTTCCAAACATTATTAAAATATTATTTTTTATATTATCATTCTACCATGTAGGCAACAATGAATGTAATATATATATTTATTCATACCCATTAAGATTTTTCTTTCTTTTATTTAACTGGACCAAGAGTAAAATAAATATTTAAATCCTATTCATCAATTCAAATGATGTAATATGATATTCTAACAAATATACATCTTGCTACACAAGGATATTTTTAATGAAAAATAATATTGGATGAAGCATCACTATGGAGAAATGCTCGAAGCAGGGAAGACGTTTTTAATAGGATTGCTTGAGAAAATACAGGATCAAACACAATATTTAAATATCTTGACAGACTAGAACATTGGGCCGTATCTAACAAAATGAAATTCAATGTAGAGAAAAGTAAAGTCCTACACTTAGGCAAGAAAAACCAAAAGTACACATATAGACTGGGTGAAACCAGGCTCAATAGCAGTAACTGTGAGAGGGATCTTGGAGTCTTAGTGGACAACCAGCTAAATATGAGCCAGCAGTGTGCAAGCAGCAGCCAAAAAAGCTAATGCAATCCTAAATTGCATTAACAGAGGGATACAATCAAGATCAAGTGAGGTACTAATACCACTCTATAAAGCCTTAGTAAGACCACACCTGGAGTATTGCATCCAGTTTTGGTCACCACATTATAAAAAAGATATTGAGACTCTAGAAAAAGTAGAGAAGAGCAACCAGGATGATTAGGGGACTGGAGACTAAGGCATATGAAGAACGGTTACAGGAACTTGGCTTGGCTAGTCTAGTGAAGAGAAGGACCAGGGGAGACATGATAGCCGTCTTCCAATATTTGAGGGGCTGCCACAGAGAGGAAGGGGTCAAGCTATTTTCTAAAGCACCTGTAGGCCAGACAAGGAATAATGGATGGAAACTGAACAAGAAGAGATTTAACCTGGAAATAAGGAGAACTTTCTAACAATGAGAACAATCAACCAATGGAACAGCTTGCACTCAGAAGTTGTGGGAGCGCCATCACTTGAGACCTTCAAGAAGAGATTGGACTGCAATTTGTCAAAAATGGTGTAGGTATCTCCCGCTTGGGCGGGGGGTTGGTCTAGATGACCTATAAGATCCCTTTCAACTCTGATTATCTGTTATCTGTTACAGCCTCTACTGAGGATTATTCAGCACTATTTCATCAACCATGTCATGGAAGTAAAGTATATAGGATGGCTTTCTATCACACAACAGTATCACAATCATCACCAGAATAGCTGTACTAAAAAAGAGTAATAGAGTAGGATTGTTTTCAAACTACAATTGTTCTCTTTTTAGTTCATTTAAATATATGTTATATTTGTTATCTATCTATCTATCTATCTATCTATCTATCTATCTATCTATCTATCTATCTATATCTATATCTATATATAAGCAAAATACCACTCAAGCATCATCACAAAATCTCCAGAACCATAAAGCCTACAAACTTGAAATTTGGCATGTATGTTCCTCTTGGCTTCTAGGTGCTCACTAAGAAAGGATTTTTTGAAATGACCATCAGAGCATTAGTAGTTCATATATTATTATTAACACGCTCTGATGCTAAGGAGTTCTACTCCCCCTCCCCACCTGAAATCTGTTCCAAATGCAAAACACAAGCAGAGGAGTTTCAGTTTCACAGCACCAAGCAGCTTCAGTATAGAATAGTTGAGCTAAGCCATGCCCAGGCCCCTTGCTGTCTCCTTCTTGCTCACATAGCAAATACTGTTTCAGTTTCCAAACAGGATGCTAGTCAGATAAATACCGATGGATGCTGGTAGGCAGAGGCACAATTCCCGCCCCCCTTATTTTCCTCCCCAAAAACTAAGCCCATCCAGTTTTCGTAGCGAAGCACGGGTATCAAGCTAGCAAGTCATATATCAGAAATTTATTTATTGTGAAATACTGGTTCATAGTCTAATCTGTTCTTCTGAGGTTTTTCTCTCTCATCAAATCTTTGCCAGCTCTTTCTCGATAATTTCTCTCACTTTTCAGGTGACTGAAATCTGAATCCTACAAAGGAAAAAATGTCCCATTCTTGGAGGAACTACTGAAACAACTAGAAAGAACACTGAAAGCTTTGACAAGAGCTGACAATCAATGAGCAGAGAAAAATGGGAAGGAAGGGAAAGCACCAAAGTAATTTTAAATTTCCCTGATTTTATTCATTTTATTCACATAAATGTGATTATTTTATTTGGTTTGCTTCTCTGCAAATAACTAGAAAATAAGATGTGTTTCTGCAAATTGGTATATGTGGTAACTATTTTTCTCTCTTGGAGCCTTAAAATATTATTATACCTGTTATAGTTGTAGTTTGATTTATCAGTCTTTGCTTTCTTCATGTTCTTTAGATGTCATCAGGAATTCAAGCAAGACTGATGCTTTCAATAAGACTGTTAGCAACAGCAATTCAAAGGGAATAGCTTTGGATCTGTAATATAGGATTCCTTATCTTAGACCAGGGGTCCAAATTCACATCATCATGGCAGCGTCAAGTGACATATCAAGACTTTTCTCCCATTTGCTAAACTGGCAGGGGCAAGGCCAGCACATGATGCATCTGGCCTGCGAGCCGTGAGTTCAACATCTGTCTTACAAGATTTTTGCTTTACCAGTTGGCATTTATTCTTTTGCCAATTTATTTGATTGGTTTTATTTTATATCCTGCATTTATCTATGCTGAGTGATCATTTGTATGATGATCAAACAGTCCATTATAATAACAAATGTCCAGGTATCAATTGCTAATTTACCCAAAAGTAGGAAGTTCTCAGAATATCACAGAAAGAACAGAAAATTAACTATGCTTCTCTTATAAATACAAGTTCCATTTATTTTAAAGCTTTTCTTGTCCTCACTATAAGTTTATCAACATCCAAATACTTTTCAAGGCTTCTTGGTCTAGTACCAGTCAGGAGAAGCCTATTAATCTGTTGTTTTCTTTAGGACATAGTGTCAGCTCTTATCTTTTTCATAATATTTCAATAAGGCTTTCATAATATTTAAGTAACACATTTAATCAGTGTTTCAGCAAGTGGCAGCCTCTGGTTGATTCTAGAAAGCCAAGTAGCTTGGATCTAATTAGTACTTGGAGAGGTTCTATTTCAGATAAAGACAAAGTCTGAATAGTGGACATGGAAATACCTGAAGAAAGCAGAAGTGAAAGAACTATTTTTAAAAAACACAAAAAGACCTGAACAGAGTTAGAATGACTACAGCAAAAGAAAGCAAAAATTAGTATCCAAGGTTGCTAATTGGCTCCTTGCATGCAACCCCAAAACATCTTGAGCACCATTGGCATTGACAAAATAATTATTAGTCAATTGAAAAAGGCAGCTTTGTTTAGTAGTGAAGGTACCAGGCTAGAAACCAGGACATTGTGACTTCTAGTCCTACTTTAGACCTTGAGTTATTTATAAAAACAATAAAAGTGAAATATAAATAAATGAATAAAATTACTTGAACAGCTTACAACTTGCAATTTACTCAGGTGAGAGTGATAAAACAATTTTAATCTGGCAATTGATCAGGGGTTATTTCAATGGTCTGGTAGAGAGCCAAGCCAGCTGAATAATTTTGGGCCAGTCTTTCTCTCAGCTCAACCTACCTCAAAGGGTTGTTGGGGGATAAATAGGAGGAAGGTGTTAGCCACATTTGTGCGAGTTATTTGAAAAAATAAGATGATACAAATAAATAAGATATAGTGAATTCAGTTACTATAAAGGTGCTCATGAGTGCTATTTAATTCCTTAATGCTTACTTGCAAAGTTATTTTTATAACTAAGAGGTTCATATGCTCTCTGCAGCACACGATTTTTTTTATCAATTTGGTCTGGTGCTCAACCTATTCACACACATATGGGCTAGCTTTAGCAATCAGTGCTTTGATATTGCTTATTTAGATTAGCATATTGACCATGGGAGGAATTGTCTTTGATGCAGTCATTTCAGTGGGTACAAAATTTATCAGCAAAACAATAAATGGAACCAGCTAGGAATACATCATTCTAATCCATATTGCATTATTCTGCCTACCTGTTCATTTTTATGTGTAAATCAATGTATTCAAAGTGTTTAGGGACTATTTGTTTTCAGTGGTGATCCTCCACTTACAAAACCCACTTTTCCAAGTCTGCTTAGTGCTTGCTCTAATCTAGAACTAGGCAAACCATTTTATTCTCCAAACATTTTACAGGTAGCGCTTGACTTATGGTAGAAACTTTATTAGGTCAATTGATTGTATCAAATATATAAAACTGATAACAAAAATACATAGAAACACAAAAAAAGAATAGGATATATTCATAATAAGTTTATTTATGATTGGTCACTTAGCAAGTATTCAAAGTTACAATGGACTGATCTTGGAATAGGTACAACCTGGTTCCAAAGTTTGAAGGTCAAGCCTCCTCCATAGTCATGGGATCAAACTTCAGGCACTCACTTTGCAACATTTAAGGCTGTTAGCAGGATCTAGGGGTCACGTGATCATCTTTTATAATAGTTTTGCCAGAAACTGGAAGCTAATTTTGGTTGTTGATAAAACTGTTCGCCCATGGCGAACTAGTGATACACCTAACAACTGTGGAATTTCTTAATGACCATTACAACATTCAATCATTAAGGGCAAATTCTATTATGGTTGTATACTGAGGACTACTTGCATGTTTTTCTTCTTAATTCTTTGGTACTGCAAGCTTTCGATATTAGCCATCTAACAATATTTAAATAAGCAGAAGTGAATAAAGTCAGAGAAACTGAAGTAAATGCTATGAATGATGTGACAGATAAAGACAATATTTTAAAGAGATAATTTTGTAAATTAGATACATAAAAGGCATTTTCCTAATACCAGTATCTTTACAGGCTGTTACCATTAATACTCCTTTCGTTTGGGAGGTTTTGTTTTACAGACGAGTATACTAAATAACACATCTACATACCAGTTACAACTGAAATTGAAGAGTAGGAAAAATGCCAACAGACTGGTTTTTCAACCAAAATATATCCTAATTAACCTATTAAATTCTGATTCTCACAGAACAATTTTTGGAGGTATGCTTGTATCTCATTCAACTGAGATGATACACTCAGCAATAGATGAACCAGTCTATATTCTAATGTTTTCTCCATTATAGTGCTCTACTATTTTTAAAAAGTTTTTAAAAATGAACATCAATTTTGGGGAGCTAGTATTATAGGATACTGTATTATACAGAAAAAAAACTGTTTTCATTCCTAAGTAACATTGTTGCTCAAAAACAATGTTCCTACATGATGGTTATTTAACTTTTCATATAGTTATCCAAACCTAAATTTTCTGCAATTTCTCGAGATCTCTATCTATATTAAAAGACAAAAGCCTCAATCCTGAATATTCCAGTAATCTTTCCATCCAAAATTCTGCAATAAGCCTGTGAAATAATAAAAGCCAGGAGTTACATGACTCTATTCTGCTGTCTAATAACATTAATGCATATGTTCTTCTTACCAAGGCTACTTCAAGGCCTTAATACTACTTAAAGAAACTATTTAACTAGAACGAACCCATCTGCTCAACTGACGTGGATCAGCCTAAGCGGCCACGGCTCACCCACCCTATGACTATTCCTGTTTCTCATAGTTTAGACCAATCCAACAGCGAGAAGTGTCTTTCCCGTCGGCCCCTAACCGAACCCCACACCTCCACGCCCCCATTTTCTTTGTCCGCTTTTCTTTTGCTCCACCCCAGGATTTTGTTTGCCTTTCCAAACGAGTGGCAAGTCTTGATTGGTAGTTTCCAGGAGAGCCAATCCGTGAGGAGCACCTCAGTGGAGTTTTGTAGTTTAAAAAAAAATCCGCACATGCTGTGTATACAGTGACACACTTCACTGGGCTTTCTTTTGTGTGTCCGCCATACCTTCTTCTTGCAGAGAGAAGATTCGCCGTAGGCGTAGGGGATGCAAGCGCGGGGACCGTCCACTTTCAGAAACTGATTCCCCCACCCCTCGCCGCTGAGAATCACTTCTTAAAACACAACTTTGATTCCTTTCAACATACGTCTCTCTTGGATTGGTTGATTATTCAGGAGTCTCACTGCTTTCCTAGCCAATCAGGAAGCACGACTTCCTGTAAATTCGCCTTCTGGGAAGAAGAGGTTTTCTTTTCTTAAGAGAAGAGCAAGAGGGAGGTGTGTTGCCGAAAAGAATTGGATGCCAACGAGGACGTTGTTGCTGCAATGAACGTCAGAAGAGTATGCCTACTAACCCTTATCCTAGCATTGGCGCAGCTTGCTTTACTAGCCAGGTGCCAAGAGGAGGAGGAAGAGGGAGGTAAGCGTTTATGTCGAGAAAAAAACATAATACCTTTCTCTCTAGGCTTGGAATCACTTGACTTAGTTATTCCTTCTTCCAGCTAATGAAATATTTCATCCATTTTTTGTTCCCATAGCCTTTCTAGAGAATGTACAATAAAAAAAACACTAGCTTTTTTATTTTAAAGGTAAAAAGCATTTTTTATGTAAAAGATCTCAAATTTAGTCATTGACACTCAAGCAGGAAAAGCAGCTATAAAGCATACCAGATAGTTATTACTGATGACTGTCCTTGTGTTTGTATGTGAATGTAGAGAGAGAAAACAAGGTGACAGTGCACATCTATATGCCTAACTGCCTCAGCTTTTGCATGCTGTAGAACCAAAATTTTCTGCTACACAATAAGCAAGTTTATGCTAGGATGTGCTGGTTATTTGTTATGGCATACAAATTAGATCCCTTGGGATGGTATGTTTGTTTTCTTTAAATTATGTTGATTTAGCCATATGTAATTAAATCTGCCTAACCCTGTAATTAGTTCACTTTGCACAGGCAAATTGTAATCTGAGATAGAATGTGTATTGATTTAAAGTAATAAACATTTTCCCCCTAATTCATTCCAACATTGTGTTTAATATTTATTATTAAATTTATTTAATAATTGTGATTTATGAAGTATTATTTAAGCACTTCTGAAAAACATGTCACTTTGTAAATATCTGTCAAGATAGGTTGTGGCTAAGGTAGACTGGAGTATTTTCCTTTCACATATTAATGATAAATTGAATTTAGAAATGTGGAATATGGTTTTGAATTTTTAAGGGATTGTTTAAGTCTGAAACAGGTGGTTTTGACTATTTTGGAAGGATTTAAAATTAGTTAAAAATCTGTTGAGCTCATAATTTTTTCAGAAAGGCTGAACACCCTGTTTTACCAGCTTGAATTTGCAAATCTTTGGAAACTTTCTTCAGATGGCATTATCTGAAGACATATTTGTTAATGAAGCATTTCATCAATAATTTAGCCTTCCTAATGTGTTGATCTACAGTTCCTGAAGAAGTCTCAGCTTTTAATACTAATTGTGGAAGTTGTAGGTTAAAACATGTAAAATGACAGATTCCCTACTTTAGAAAGTGACCAACATTTTTTATGTGCAGTTTGTTGAATGTGGACCCTGGTTTCATAATTTCCTCCCCAAAAACATATTTTGCACTTGTTTTGTACTAGACTTCACATAAAAATGCATAATTTGCCAAATGCTAGATAACGTTAAGGCTTTCCAGATCCTTAATAAGTTCCAAGGTAGCAACAATCAGGAAATACTGAGCTGCTTCAGCATTAGGAATTCAGAAGCTGTTAAGACTGCATGAAGAGCACCGCTGTATAATTGAAGTTTTGAAGAACTATGGTTGGGAAAAATATTTGATATTTGTTTGCATAGTCACTTATGATCCATTCTAAACATTTGGGTATTGTTGAAATAGGTTGGTAGCAGTGCATTTCATGTGCATTGTAATGCAGAACTTAAAGATATGAGAAATCTGTATTTCTTTAAATTAGATTCTGTTGCCAGTGAGGAAAATGATGATGATGAAGAAGACAATTCAGAAGTAGAAGAAGAGAATGGTGTTTTAGTGTTGAATGATGCAAACTTTGATAGTTTTGTTGAAGGCAAAGATACTGTACTTCTGGAGTTTTATGCTCCCTGGTAAGCATGATGCTTTTGTTTCTTCATTTTCATCTTTGAAACTGATTTAGGTTTATTAGTAGCCCTTCCCTTAAGACCATAATAGCAATTGGAACTTACATTGCTAAGTGATAATAAATATTATAAATATAGTTAAGTGAGTTACACCCAATTTTAAAACCTTGTTTTAATATGATTAAAAAAATCACATATTTGTTAAGCACATCTGGTTTCCCCATTGACTTTGCTTGTTGGATGCCACCTGGGATGGTTATAAATAATGATCACCATGACCCTGAAATGCTGCAACAATAAAAATACATGCTGCTTGTGAGGTATCCGAATTTTGATCTCATAACCACAGGAACGCTGCAATAGTAAGTATAAGGACTGGTCATAAATGACTATTTTCAGCACTAGTATAACTACATGTGGTAAGTGAATATCTATATTACTGTTTAAAATACCTTGGCCTACATGTGGACAGGTGAGAGTCAGTAGGCCTCTGGGTACATTTCAGAGAATGAAGTTTGATGTTTAAAATCCTAAGTGACTTAATTCTGAAACTGAACTGCCTTATTAAACTAGAACCTGCACATCCAGAATATTCCTCTTCAAATTGTTATGAATTCCAGCTTATGAGAGGTGAGAAGTAGGGACTTCTGTCCTATGAAAAAATCTCATCCAGAAGTCAGATTAACAACATGTTAGGTTTTGGTTTTATATATTTATTGCCTGAGTCTGCAAAGTTGTATAAAAAGTATTAGAAAATAAATTCTAAAATTAGAAATAAATACATAAAACTATAACATACATTTGGGTGAATGGTTTCATTTGTGTTGGGCCCACAACATTGTAGTCAATGATCCTTAGTTTTCTAATTACTTCTATCACCAACCTCATTATTTCCTTCTATGTGATCAGAGTGCAATCTAGCTAAACATATAGTAAGTATTAAGATAAAATTGCTTCTGTCCTCAATCTAAAATTTCTAAATTTTGTGTAGAAGCAACAAACTCCTGTCAAGTTTATTCTTTCATTTTCTTTAGGTGTGGGCACTGTAAGCAGTTTGCTCCAGAATATGAAAAAATAGCCAAAACTTTAAAAGAAAATGATCCACCTATTCCTGTTGCCAAAATAGATGCTACATCAGCCTCTAGTTTGTCAAGTCGTTTTGATGTTAGTGGTTACCCAACCATCAAAATTCTGAAGAAAGGACAACCAGTAGATTATGATGGTTCAAGAACAGAAACTGGTAGGTAGTAACTTATTTAGACACCAAATAAAATTTATTCCAGATGCACAAGATTTCCTTGATGATTAAAAAAACTAAAAGAAGGCAATTTGTTTCAGGGGTAGATTTGTTAGAAGATGCACAAGGAATCAGAACATTTTTCTGTGTTTCTGGGAATTGTGTAAAAAGACATGCTTCTTTAGTATCCCAGAGGAAGATATACAAACTATAGTTGCACTAAGTAATCTTTATTGTCTCTTGGACAAACCCTGGAATTAGGATGCACCTGGTGCTTTGCTTCCTCATAGCATAACCTATATTTGCTGAAAACTTTCCATTATAGTACCAGCCAAGTAGTCACTTACGGATTAGTTTTACAAGCAATTCTGGGAAGAGTACTTTATTTTTTCCATACAATTATATTGTACTTTTGAAAATCTAGAATGAGAGATTGGTTCAGGATAAGAATTTATTTGCATGCTTTCTTTCCTATCATGCACTTTGTATCTGAGCAGGACCTATGAGTCAGTTTTCCAACCATCTCAAAAAGATGACTGCAAAAATGATAACAGCAATAAATGTCTAAATGATATTTATTATGGTTTGATTTCTTGGTGAAAGTCAGTTCTTTCACATTTTGCCTGATTCAAAAACGGATGGCAAAACAGCTTCATAAATAGATAACAAGTTTGATTCTTGTTGTCAGTTTCATCTTTGTTGAAGTATTTCTTCAGCTAGAAATCTGACCTAATTAAAATGCCCCATACTTTACTGCAATAAGATACGTTTCGAAATTATCTAGTGTACAGTTGTCTTTCTGATAATTACACTTGTTAAACTGATACAAATTTTGCTAATTAAAAATAAAAATGAGTCTCTTCATATTGTGTTTTTAGAAATTGTGGCAAAAGTAAAAGAAGTTTCACAACCTGAGTGGGTCCCCCCTCCTGAAGCTACATTGGTTTTAACAAAAGAGAACTTTGATGAAACAGTGAATGAAGCAGACATAATTCTGGTTGAATTCTATGCTCCATGGTAAGAAAAAACAGAATATTTTATCATACATGTCATAACTCTCCCCCCCCCCCCTTCGGCAGAACATCAAAAACTACACAAGTTTGCTCTTCATAGATACCGTTCATGGTCATTTATGTCACAGTAAGTAGTTCATTTAAATTTTAAAATCCTGCAGTTTTTTTTTAAACCTGACTTGTACATTGAAAAATTTAAAGCAGCTAATATTTCAAAGCTCTATTGTTAGGCCTGCCCAGGCAGCCCCTTCAGGAAAACAAGACTCCTGGATCCATTGAATTGAATCAAAAAGGATTTTTACTGAGGGAAACTGGTTGCAGTAAAGTCAAACAGAATCTGAAGTTTCCATGCAAAAGAAAAGCAATTTTTTCAGTTTCCCAATCCTAACCCCCCACCAACAGCCAATGTGATGCTGAGAAGATGTTTTAAGAATGCTGAGGTACTAAGACACATAACAGTTCTCTGGTCTTCAGTTGGTGGGGTTGGAGTTCCCCTGCCACTTTTGGGAGACGGGGTGAACTCAACTTCCATCCCTTTCAGCACCAATTCTGAGGATTGCTGTGGTGATTTTAGCACGTTTCCCAGTAAGGACAGGGGTGGTTTTCTTGGCAGGTCACCCAGTTTTGCACTCTGTTGCTCGGTGTCCTTCTTGCCTGCATTTGAAGCAAGCAGTTGAATGAGACTGTGGATTCGGTGGCTTTGCCAGTTCTCTTTTCTTTTTTCATCCTTGCCCTGGCCAATACTTGTTGTGACCTTGGTCGATTTCCACTTCTTCGGCCAGGACACACCAGTCGTGCAGGGTTTTGAGGGGGGGCTCTGCAGATGCAGGAGTTGTAAATGTTGATGAGACTCGTTGAACTTGCAAACCAAGTCATGGAATTCTTCGGTCTTTTCCTCTATGGCCCTGGCAGATTATTTTGATGCAATTCCTCCAAGGAATTGCCACTCGCTTCACAATGAAATGCAGCCAGCCATGTCCTCAAATTGGCACCAGAGCACTGCTACGAGGCAATTGAAATCCCTTAATTCAGGGGCATTTTCATTGTGAAATGTTACCATCCAGCAAGACTATTCCTTGGAGCGCCAGGGGGATGGTCCTCACCTTGGCACCTTCAGTAGGTATTTCGGACCGTATTCCTACATATGGGTCAGGACGTGGGCCACGAACCCCAATTGCTCGGAGTCTCCATCAAACTTCATCACCTTCACCTGGGCAGATCTGGCCGGAGTGGTAGTCCTGATGGTACTCCCCAGTGCTGCTCCTGTGCCTGCAGCCACAGTGGCAAGGTTCTGAAGTACCTGGTGTGGTGGCACTGCCCTACCATCCTTGTCTTCCACTTGAGTCTGCTAGACTTTGGTTACAGTGATCTTAGCAAGGGGCTACAGTGATCTTAGCAAGGTGTTACAGTGATCTTAGCAAGCCTTGAGGGTCTGGAAGGCATTCATCATGAGATTGTTTCATCAGCTGATCAGCATGGGCGGTTCTCCACCTTCCTCCTCATCTTCGAGCTCTTCCGGGTCTGGTTGCCGTTCACGTTGTGCGGTTCTGCAGCTGCCATATTCCCCTGGCCCTTTCTTCTCAGTCATCCTTCCTGGCATATATGAATCACCTGGGTCTCAGGGAGTCCCCCAGGCCTCCAAGCTCCATACACTCGGAAAGGTCCAGTCTGGGGGGAGCTCTGGAGAAGGCTCCCCTCCCCCAGCATTTGGCTTCCTCCTGGACTCTGCTTTGACACTGTGTACAGGTAAAACTCGAAAAATTAGAATATCGTGCAAAAGTTCATTTATTTCAGTAATGCAACCTAAAAGGTGAAACTAATATATGAAATAGACTCATTACATGCAAAACAAGATAGGTCAAGCCGTGATTTGTCATAATTGTGATCATTATGGCTTACGGCTCATGAAAAACCCAAATCCACAATCTCAGAAAATTAGAATATTGTGAAAAGGTGCAATATTCTAGGTTCAAAGTGTCCCACTCTAATCAGTTAATTAAGCCATAACACCTGCAAAGGTTCCTGAGCCTTTAAATGTCTCTCAGTTTGGTTCAGTAGGAATCACAATCATGGGAAAGACTGCTGACCTGACAGTTGTGCAGAAAACCATCATTGCTACCCTCCATAAGGAGGGAAAGCCTCAAAAGGTAATTGCAAAAGAAGCTGGATGTTCCCAAAGTGCTGTATCAAAGCACTTTAATAGAAAGTTATGTGGAAGGGGAAAGTGTGGAAGAAAAAGGTGCACAAGCAGCAGGGATGACCGCAGCCTGGAGAGGATTGTCAGGAAAAGGCCATTCAAAAGTGTTGGGGACTTTCACAAGGAGTGGACTGAGGCTGGAATCAGTGCATCAAGAGCCACCACACACAGACAGATCCTGGACATGGGCTTCAAATGTCGTATTCCTCTTGTCAAGCTGCTCCTGAACAAACAACGTCAGAAGTGTCTTACTGGGCTAAAGAAAAACTGACCTGGTCTGTTGCTCAGTGGTCCAAAGTCCTCTTTTCTGATGAGAGCAACTTTTGCATCTCATTTGGAAACCAAGGACCCAGAGTATGGAGGAAGAATGGAGAGGCGCACACTGCAAGATGCTTGTAGTCCAGTGTGAAGTTTCCACAGTCTCTGTTGATTTGGTCATCTGTTGGTGTTGGTCCACTTTGCTTCATGAAGTCCAGGGTTCCTTCTGCAGACAAGCTTTATGGGGATGCTGACTTCATTTTCCAGCAGGACTTGGCACTTGCCCACACTGCCAAAAGCACCAAAACCTGGTTCAATGACCATGGGATTACTGTGCTTGATTACAGCAAACTCTCCTGAACCTCATAGAGAATCTATGGGGCATTGCCAAGAGAAAGATGAAAGACATGAGACCGAGCAATGCAGAAGAGCTGAAGGCCGCTATTGAAGCATCCTGGTCTTCCATAACACCTCAGCAGTGCCAAGCCACGCCACATTGAGGCAGTAATTGCTGCAAAAGGGGCCCAAACCAAGTACTGAGTACATATGCATGCTTATACTTTTCAGAGGTCCAATATTGGTCTATGTACAATCGTTTTATTGATTGCATGTAATATTCTAATTTTCTGAGATTTGGATTTGGGGTTTTCATGAGCTGTAAGCCATAATCATCACAATTATGGCAAATCACGGCTTGAACTATCTTGCTTTGCATGTAATGAGTGTATCTCATATATTAGTTTCACTTTTTAAGTTGCATTACTGAAATAAATGAACTTTTGCACGATATTCTAATTTTTCGAGTTTCACCTGTACATGATCTCCATGGTCCCCACGGTAGAGTGCTTTCTCTGTGTTGACCACTACTGCAGATTCCGCTTAATGTCAGGGCTGCCCCAGTTGCCTCCGCCCCCTCAGGAAAGTAAGACACTTGAATCCATTGAATTAAATCAAAAAGGATTTTACTGAAAGAAACTGGTTGCAGTAAAGTCAAGAAGATTTGAAGTTCCCATGCAAAAGAAAAGCAATTCTTTCCAATCCTAATCCCCCTGGCCAGTCCACCAGCAGCCAATGTGATATTGAGAGGATGTTTTGAGAATGCAGAGGTGTTAGACACATAACAATTCACACTTAGGGCGTGACGGCCTTGGAACCTGGCGAAAACCGGCTGGGAAGCAGAGGTGGTATTCAGCAGGTTCTGACCAGTTCTGGAGAACCGGTAGCAGAATTTTTGAGTAGTTCAGAGAACCAGCAAATACCACTGGAGATTTTACAATATCCTTCCCCTGACTGGAGATTTTACAGTATCCTTCCCCTGCCACGCCCACCAAGCCACGCCCACAGAACCAGTAGTAAAAAAAATTGAATCCCACCACTGCTGGGAAGGTGTCCGTCTTGCCTCTAAAGACAGTCACCCTTTCTAATTCTCAAATGTACAGCAGTAGTGGAAAAATCCCAAGCATGCCAACCCCCCTTCTCGCCCAGCATAATGGCAGGACATCAGAATATGATGGTAGACCTGAATCTACAATATTTTCTGCTTTTTGTAGCTATCAACTTATAGGCTGGATTTGAAAATTCAAAGTTATTTTGGTCAATTAAATGTTGATACATATATATAAAAATATATAACCAAGCTCAGAGAACACCAAGAACACATTGCTTGTAATATATCACATTCCTCCCTGGATACCATGCTGAATTTAGTATTGAAAAACAGCCCGTTGAGGATAAATTCATATTTTTCATATCAGTTGCACATCTACATGAGCATGAAGCTCTCTTAAATCTGCTGCATATCTACTTCTAGTGAAGATACGGCCGGCACCTGATATGCCCAGAGAATCTCCTCTTTCTGGACTGTCATTTTTCCAGCTTAACAACAGAAGGAACAGGCTTTCCTTTTGTTTATCTGACTTTTCTGGATTAGGGAGAGTCCTAGAACCATCCCTCAAGATCTTCCGATAACCAACAAAATCTGCAAGCAGCTTTAGAAGCCATGCTTCAAAACAGCTGGTGAGCTGAAGCTGGGGGGGTGGAGCTGAAATAACTTCATTGATGCCTAAAATAGCAGTTTCGGAATTTATTTTTCAAACAGACAGTAAGCTGTGCCCTTCATTTCTTAATCAATTCATGAGATTACGTATTAGCTAAAAGAGGCTCTCTTTAGTCACAGCTTATTAATCCTTTTTAAAGCTCTGCACCATTTTTGAGGCTATTGTTAAATGACAAGGAAGAAGGTTTCTGGAGGCAGCTAAAATAAGGAAGCATGGAGTATTTTTTTCTTTTGAAATTTAATGGAGAAATATAAGGATAAAAGTTGTGGTCTTAATTTGCTATTTTTTAAAATAATTTGTAGCACTGTGTTGTTTTGATTTGAGTGGTTGAAATATTCCAATTTTCATGAACTCTTGATTGGCTTGAAAAAGGAATAAATAAATTACATTCTTTGACCATTAAAGGGAGCTACAAAGATGTTTAACTCTGAACTGGGGATTAGTGTCAAGGAAATATTTGAAAGGTCCATACAGAAAATCATTTATACCAGCGGTCGCGGTCGTCCGCGAGAAAATTTTGGTGGTCGGCAGAGAGAAAATTTTGGTGGTCGGCTCTGGGAGGAATAGATCTACGGGGGCGGCGTGGAGGCCTGCAGGTCTGGAGGATCCGAAGGGGACACATTCGTGGTCTTGGCCTTGGCCTGAGGTGGATGAACCAGCCTTCCCGGACGGGTTGTGGGTTGAGTCCTTGGAGATGCCCCCCCCCCAAGAAGGGATGGCGTTATGGCTCTGGACCCACGGTCATGGCCGGTATGCTGATGTTGGACTCTTTCTGGATTCCTATGGACCTGATTGCCCTATGCTACCTGGGCATTTTATTTGTGATCGCTGTCTTCCTGTCTGTTTTTGTCATCTGGGACTCGTTTGACACTATTGGTACTCGGTTCATCTGTACCATTTATCATCTATACCATTTGCCCAGACTTATATTTTGCCTTTCTCTCTGGGACTTGGCTGCCTCCCACTGTAGTGAGAGGGCAATGGGAGGATGTAACCCCCTGCAGTGAGAGGGCTGGGGCTGTTCAGGATTTTCACCACAAGTCACTGTGGTGGCAGAGCAGTGATTGGTTTATTTGGATTCTAACCATCAGCAGCTGTGAGAGAACTGCTGATTGTGGATTGTTTCCTGACTATTTTTTATGGCCTGTCCTTTTTATTGTAATTCCATTTCTGCAATATGTCCATCTAATCCATTACCTCTTGTATCGACTTGCCTTGAGATGTTTGTGCTATGCTTGCCTACTCCCTGTTAGAGCTACGGGCCCTCCAGACGGTTCCCCAGTCTGTGAAGTGGCCCCTATGCTATCAAGAACTTACCTTAATGACGGATCTTGGGATCCCGAGAGGTGTTTGACTAATGGGCCAAATTTTAAATTTGGAAAGAAGGGGAAACTTTTGAAATTTTTAATTGATTGTCTTAAGGGGTTAGGGAGGGGGTAGATGGGTCTGTTCTCAGCCCGTTCACGGGGGGGGCAGGGGTTGGGGGCGGGGCTCCGGGTCGGAGGTGGGGTCCGCAATTCCCAGGGTGGTTGGGGTTGGCGGGAGACGTCGAGGCATAGGGCCATATCCTGTGCTGGGAGCGCGCACCTGCCAGCTACGGGCAGTTGCTCGCTCCGACCCTATGGCCTCCTCCCTAGGGGCACGGGAACTGGGACCCCTGGGCTCAGGCTGGTGTATTTTAATGCCAGGTCTGTGGCTAACAAGTCTACCCTCCTCTGGGAGATCATTGAGGAGGAGGCTGCAGATCTGGCCTGTATCACCGAGACCTGGTTGGGCCCAGAGGGTGGTGTCCCTCTGGTGGAATTATGCCCTCCAGGTTTTCAGGTTGTGCACCGCCACGGGCCCAGGGAAGGGGTGGGGTGGCTGTGGTTATTAGGGAGACCTTGTTTCCAAGGGAGGTCACTATGCCAGAGATAGGTGGGAGTGAGACCCTCCTCCTGAGGTGGGGCCCTAATGGTCAGGTGGGCTTGCTGCTCACATACCTTTCCCCAGCTGTGTGACAGCAGCCCTGCCTGGGCTTCTGGACGCTCTCGGGTGGCGGTGGAGTTCCCAGTCTTGTAGTTCTGGGGACTTCAACCTGCCTTCCCTGGGGGTGCGCCGGGATTGGCCCAGGAATTCATGGCGACTATGGAAACCATGGGCCTGACCCAATTAATTCAGGGCCCTACCCATGAGGGGGAAATACTCTTGACCTCGTTTTTGTCTCTGAGCAGTGGCGGAGTGACAGAGAGGCAAGCTATTTCTACAGCTCTGCCCGCTCCATGGTCTGATCACTATCTCCTACGGCTGGTCTTCCAACAGGCCGCCCCCACTGCTGGGGAGAGGAGCCACTTAGGTGGTTCCGCCCCAGCCTTTATGGACCCGAGCGGTTCCAGGCAGAACTGGGGTTTCCCCTTCCCTTGCCCACAGCTCTGTCGAGGATCTGGTGGTTGCTTGGCAACAGGCTGCGCCGGATGCCCTCGACAGGGTTGTCCCATGCGACCCCTCACACGCTGTGGATCCCGTTGGCTCCTTGGTATACGGAGGAGCTCCGGGAGATGAAACGCCGTCGGAGGGGCTTAGAGAGCAGGTGGAGGTCCACCCGCTCCCAGGCCGATCGAGACCAGCTAAGAGCCCATGTTAGGACTTACCTGGTTGCTATGAGAGTGGCGAGAAGGGCTTATCTTCCACTCTCATAGCCGCAGATAACCGCCCGCCGCCCTTGTTTGGTTACCCGCTCTCCTTCGCTTAGGGAGGGAGCGGACCCATTGGGTAGAGCTGAGGAGTTTGGCCAATATCTGTCGGATAAGATCGCTCGGGCGGTTGTCCTCTGATTTGCAGTGGTCTGAGGATCGGGATGCAAGTAGTCTGGCCAGTGTGATTTGGGATGAGTTCGATCCTGTTTCTGAGGATGAAGTGGACGGGATTATGCGGCGCCTGAGTTCCACCACATGTTTGTTGGACCCGTGTCCCTCCTGGTTAGCTTATGCCGCCAGGGAGGTCACCTGCGGCTGGCTCCGGCAGTTGTCAACGCCGCTAAGGGAGGGTGTCTTTCCCGCCTTGAAGGAGGCGGTGGTGAGACCCTCCTGAAGAAGCCTGCCCTGGACCCGCCGTGTTAGATAACGTCCAGTCTCCAACCTTCGCTTTTAGCGAAGGTTGTTGAGAGTGTGGTGGCTCGGCAGTTTCCACTTTTCCTGGATGAAGCGGACTACCTGGATCCGATCAATCGGGCTTCCGCCCTGGTTACAGCACGGAGACGGCATTGGTCGCACTGATGGATGATCTCTGGAGGGCCCGGACAGGGTTTTTCCTCTGTCCTGGTCCTATTAGACCTCTCAGCGGCTTTTGATACCATCGACCATGGTATCCTTCTACTCAGGGGTTGGGTATAGGGGCACTGTACTTCAGTGGTTCACCTCCTACCTCTCGGGCGGTCGCAGTCGGTACTGGCGGGGACAGAGGTCCACCTCGAGGGTGCTCTCTTGTGGGGTCCCTCAGGGGTCGGTCCTCTCCCCTGCTATTTAACATCTATATGAAGCAGCTGGGTGAGATCATCCGTGGTTTCGGGTGAGTTTTCATCAATATGCAGATGATACTCAGCTGTATATTTCACCTCAACCAGATCGGTGATGCCCTCTCCCTGATGACCCAGTGCTTGGATGGTACGGATCTGGATGGACGGAAACATGCTTCGCCTCAACCCGCCAAGACTGAGTGGCTGTGCGCATCGGCATCGCGCCCAGTCAGGATTATCCATCGCTAACCATAGGGGAGTGGTGTTGCCCCTGTGGATAGGGCGCTGAATCTGGGGGTCCTCCTGGATGCACGGCTTCATTGGAGGAGCAGGTGGGGGCCGCCAGGGGCTTTGCCCAGCTCCGTTTGGTTCGCCAACTACGCCCTTTTCTGGACCGCGATGCCCTGCGACGGTTACTCATGCCCTTGTTATCTCCAGACTCGACTACTGCAACGCCTCTATTTAGGACTACCCTTGCATACTATCCGGAGATTGCAGCTGGTGCAAAATGCGGCGGCGCTGGTGGTGATGGGAGTTTCCGTTCTCCCATGTTACCCCCTCCTGCGCTGTCTGCATTGGCTGCCGTTGTGCTCGGGTGAGATTCAAGGTGTTAACATTAACATACAAAGTCCTCCATGACATGGGTCCCAATATTTAAGGGAGCGACTCCTGCCGACATCAAGTACTAACCGCCCTGTGCGATCACATAGGCAAGGACTCCTTGGGGTCCCGTCGGCTGGCCAATGCCGGTTGGCGGTCCCCGACGACGAGCCTATTCTATTATGCCCCTGACCTCTGGAATCAGCTTCCCCGGGCTCCGTCTGGCCCCTGACCTCCGCCTTCGCCGTGAATTGAAGACCTGGTTATTTAACCAAGCCGGGCTGTGACCCTTTGGGGGGGGTGGTTTTTATCATGGTTTTATTATGTATTTATGTAATTATATTTCAATGGGGCTTGTTAGTTTAATTCTTTTTTAATTATTTATTGTTTCCTTGTTTTATTTGTGAGTCCGAGTCTTGAGATGGGGCGGCATACAAGTCTCATCAATAAATAAATAAATAATAATAAATGTCACCCCAGAGCACCCACCAAAGCAATTAATCCAGGCTGCACAGGAACACAAGGGTGCGCTGCCCACATGGCCCCCGGGAATCCTCCCTGCCCACTCACTCCTTACCTTGCCACCAAGCTTGCTTGCTAAATTGCTGTTTTTCCTTTTTTTCCCGACCATCAGCTGTTCTGCTATGCTGGGAGATTTAGATTAGCTAGAAAACAGGAAATAGTTGCATTTCTTGCTTTCTAGCTAGTCTTTAGATCTTCTTAGGACTGAAGCTTCTATTATTCAGTGCAGACTCACTGCAAGCAAATTTTATGTGACAGACTCAGGTAGCTGATGGCAGATAGCTAGATCTCTGAATGATTCTGTGAGCAACTCAATCTGCCTCCTTGCTTTGCCTGATTTTGGGTAAAAGTTGATCTTTTTTATAAAAAATTCAATATTTACATACATGGTGTGTTGTGAGTTAATTTTGTGAGTTTGTTTGCTAGCAAATTTTATGGGTTTGCTTGCAAGCAAATTTTATGTGACAGGCTCAGGTAGCCGATCTCACAGATCTCTGAATAAATCTGTGATTCTGTAAGCAACTCAATCTGCCTGCCTGCTTTGCCTGATTTTGGATAAAAGTTGCTCTTTTTTTATAAAAAATTCAATATTTATATAAATATTTATAATATTTACATACAAGCCATGCCCAGCCAGTCACATGAGAGGGGAGGGAGGGAGGGAGAGAGGTTAGATCAGATTCTCTCTTTCTCTCTCTCTCCCTCCCCTCCCTCCCAGCCAGCCAGCCAGCCACCCACCCACCAATGTCAGCAAGCCCGCATCAGTCAAAATTCATATTAGTGGTCCCCGGGATTTAAAATTATGAGTTTGGTGGTCCCTGAAATCCAAAAGGTTGGAGGACCCCTGATTTATACCATAAATCAGTTAGGGACTAAAGATACAAATCATACAGATGATATTTTAAAAGAACAAGAAACACAATTAGGTGTAGAAAATTATCAACCCATTGTGACAATTCCACAAATACTGGACAATTCAGATAACTTAATTGTACCTTTACAATATAAATCTGACACCAGCTTCTATTACGATGATGGTTTGAAAATAACCCAGTGCAACTGAAACGAGTGCCAAGTACATTCACAATTTTTAAGAGATCAAGTTTGGGATTTTTGCTTCATGGATACTAACAAGGTTGAGAATCTTTGGAGAAAAAAAAGATGTGATAGATATCTCAGAGAAGAAGACTTTATTCTACAAGGTAGTGCTTTAAGTTGATTTACAATGTTTTACAGAACAACTTTGGGACTCCTTTTTCATGGATATTAATAAGTCTAGGAATTTCTTGATGAAAACAGGCTTGATAGACACTCCTGAGAAGAAAAAGATTCATTCTATAAGCTGGAGGGAGTGACTTAAATTTAATGATGTAATTAGGATGGATTTTTATAGGTTTGATATATGTATTGAAAGAAAGCTGTATGTATAAAATAAGTTTGTAAATGCATTTTTTCTGTCCTTTTGTGTAACCCTGAATAATTTCCAAATACTATTGATTAAATTTGAAAATAAGCGAAGAAAAAGATGTATTCCATGATGATATTCTTGAGGGAGAGATTTGAATCCATTATATATATATAATTGAATAAAAATTCAAATTTTGGGTTCTGGGCTTAAAATGAAATTATTTTTCCTTTATATTTAATAGTTGAATAATTTTAAATTTTATAAACTATCAAAACTAGAAAAGGTGTTTTCTTCTTTTAGGGTTAAACAAATGAAATAATATAAGGAATTCTCTTAATATAAATTATGATAAAGAGCAATGAGTAAATAGAAGCATATATTATTTCCCACAGCATGAAGAGGCAGAGATGGTCAAATTGATTCTTTTATCCAAAGAAAAGAATATATTTAACTTTGTTTCTATTTGGAAATTGCTTCTGGATTTTGTGCTTGCAATAAAAAAAAAGAAATGTTGGTTTTATTTTTGCTAATTAGCAAGGTTTGTTGTTATAGAAATGGCTAGTATATACTGTTGTGTAAAAGTAAAAAGTTGAGGTTGTAATGTTATTTTCTACAGTGCTAAAGAGGATTGGAAAGTGACTTTTTCTTTTCTTTTCATTCTTTACACCATTTTTTCTCTTCCCTTCCCCTCCTAGTTTTCTATTACATTTTTGAATTTCTTTTTATACTTTATATTTTGATAAACTAATAAAAATGTGAAATAGAAGAAATCTGAAATGCTTTTTTTCCTTTTCATTGTGCTTAAAAAATTCACAGAAAAGTTCTGGGAACTTTTTTAATAGAATTTTTCTCTCTTTAATCTCTTTCTGCCTTTCTTCTGATATAGGTGTGGGCATTGTAAAAGATTAGCTCCAGAATATGAAAAAGCAGCCAAGGAGCTTAGCAAGCGTATTCCTCCTATCCCTCTAGCAAAAGTTGATGCTATTGCTGAAACAGAACTTGCAAAGAGATTTGATGTGTCTGGATACCCTTCTCTTAAGATCTTCCGCAAGGGCAAATCTTTTGACTATAATGGACCAAGAGAAAAGTATGGTATGATGAACTTCGTTTTTTCAGTCATAAGATGATACTAAATGGATGCTTTTCTAGACAATGATGAGAGACTATGTTTGTTTTCAGGGATTGTTGATTACATGATAGAACAGAGTGGCCCTCCATCCAAACAAATCCAGGCCATTAAACAAGTACAAGAATTTCTGAAAGATGGAGATGATGTTATTATTATTGGTGTTTTTAAGGAAAGCCAAGACCCAGCTTATCATCTCTATCAAGATGCAGGTACATTTTTATTATAAAGTTGCAAATATTGTTCAGTGTTAGGACATAGAAATTACTTTATAAAGGTTTCTATGAATGCAGAGTAATAGAAAAATATTCTACAAACTGTAAATATGAAAATTAAATAATAACATGCAGTCTTCATCTTTTATAATTGCAGTGCCACGTTAATTCTCAAAGGACTGTCACTTCAGTTAAGAACATGTTGCTATTTTACTAAAATGGGGCAACATAATTTTCCTGTTTTTTTTCAAAGGAAAACATAATACTGTACACATATTGGAAAAAGTGAGATAAAGGAGAAGGCAAGAAACACACAGAACTAGGTGTGAATTTAAACAAATGCAGAGAATGGGAAATATGAGGATTTATTCAATTACAGGTAGTCCTCAATCTGCAACAATTCATTTAGTGACTGTTCAAAGTTACAACAGCACTGAAAAATGTGATTTATGACCATTTTTCACAGTTACAATTTTTGCATGATCATGTGATCAAAATTCAGATGCTTGACAACTGGTTCGTATTTATGATGGTTGCAGTGTCCTTGGGATCATGTGATCACTTTTTGCGACCTTCTGACAAGCAAAGTCAATGGGAAAACCAGATTCACTTAGCAGCATGTTGCTAACTGCACAACTACAGTGATTCATTTAACAACTCTGGCAAGAAATGTTGCAAAATGGGAAAAACTCACTTAACAAATGTCTCAATTAGCAACAAAATTTTGGGGCTCAATTGTGGTCATTAAGTCAATGACTTCCTGTATCCTACCTTGTTATAAACAACTCAAGGTAGCAAACATATCTAATATCCCTTCCTCCTCCTATTTGCCCACAACAGCAATTCTGTGATAGGCTAGAAGGGAATGACTGGCCCAAGGCTGGTTTTCAGCCTAAAGTAAGATTAGAATTTGCATTCTCCTGGTTTCTTGCTTGGTGCCTTAAACACCAGATCAAACTGGTTCTCAATTATCTTTATTTTTAAAAAATTAAATATTATTAATATTTTAATTAATTATTTTACTTGTCCTAATTAAAGCTTTGATGATGTCATAATATGGAACTTCAGACCTGCAGTGGTAAACCTAATGCAGAACAGAAATTAAAATAAGATAAATGTAGAAAAAAGTTTTATTGTAGTCTTTCTGTGTTATTGTCAATCTTTTAATAAATCCTGGGAAAAAGCAATTATGTGCAAAGTATTCAGATTTTTCAAACTTCAGAATCTCCTTAATTTTTCTGTAGAATTTTTCTGTAATGCTTTGGGTTTACCTTTTCAGCTAACAGCTTGAGAGAAGATTACAAATTCTACCATACTTTTAGCAGTGAAATATTAAACTTCCTGAAAGTACATTCTGGGAAACTGGTGATCATGCAGCCTGAAAAATTTCAATCAAAATATGAGGCCTCAGTACATATTTTGGATATAAAAGTGAGTAGCTATGATAAGTCTATATTAGAATCAGATCTGCCTTATTACTTTCACAAATTGTTTTTTATTCCCGATTTGTGATGTTCCAGATTACTTTTTAGAACTATAGAAGTATTTCTTTCAACTGATCCAGCCTGCAAATAATGCAGTCTTACAGTTTCATGTTGGTCTTTCTTGTGTTTGAACTTGGGAAGCTGAATGCAAACATCTAATGGGATTTTATACCTGTAATCATAAACTTAAGTTATAACACACTGATATGCATGCATGCATGCATATAAACATACCCAAAAGTTAACAAATCATGAAACCCAGAATATTTAATGTGGTCAGTACAAACCATAAAATATTTTATGGCCTCTAATGCTCAAGTTTGGCATGGATTTTAATTAAACTTAGTATGCTTCCAGAAAAGGATGAAAGGCCCTCTTATTTTCAGTAGCTTTTTCTTGAATAACTTTTCTAACTAATTTAAGTTAAACTCTATATTTGGATGGGATGGGTTTCTTTCCAACTGCTCTCTTCCTACAAAAAAAAGACTGTTTAAAAAGATTTATAGATAATGATTGATATTTTTAAAAGCTTAGTATTGTATGGCAGTTGAAGGTCAAGGAAAGATTTCTATGGATTGAAAGGAGGGACCCTTGGAGCTAAATCTTCTTTGAAGATTTTTCGGTTAACACTTTTTTCATTCAGCTTTTGTAAATGAATAAATCTCAATAACCACATAAAGTATAAAGTTTTTCAGTTCTCTGTTAGGATTTGTATATGAATATTCTCCATAATGAAGCCTCTTGTAAGAGTTTTTGTTGCTGTAAACAGGAATCTACTGATGTTGCAGAAGTGAAAAACCATGTGGTGAAACATGCCCTGCCTCTTGTTGGTCATCGCAAGACTGCTAATGATGCTAAGAGATATGCTAAGAAGCCCTTAGTAATTGTTTATTATATGGTAGACTTCAGCTTTGACTATCGTGTTGGTAGGTATAACCATAAAGTAATTTTCTTAAAAGATTTAGTGTAATATCATCTACTAATCTATAAATGGTCTGTTTGGTACTTCCAGCTACCCAGTATTGGCGAAATAAAGTTTTAGAGGTGGCTAAGGACTTTCCAGAATATACTTTTGCAATTGCTGATGAAGAAGAATACTCTTCAGAAATAAAAGATTTGGGATTGGTTGACAGTGGAGAAGATGTCAATGTCGCTATATTTGATGAAGCTGGAAAAAAATATGCCATGGAACCAGAAGAATTTGATTCTGATATACTTAGAGAATTTGTTTTGTCGTTCAAAAAAGGTAAATGGTCTTGGATTTAGGTTGGGTACTTAGTTAGTTAGTTGGGTACTTGCACACTAGAAGCTGCAGAGGAAACAAAGATGGGACAAAGATTTCCCATCTTTTTTCCCCTGTAGCTTCTGCATGCCCAGGCTAAAAAGAAAGGCCAGAATCTGCAAGAGGGAAAATAAAGGTGCAACAAAGCTCTTCCCAGCTTTATTTTCCTCACAGCTTCTAGAGCACCTAGGCTAGATAGAAAGGCATTGTGGAAGAACAGTAACCTTCTCCATTGACAACCTAGGCCTATGATGGGAAACCTGTGGTACGCTTGCTGGAACTGGCATGCAGAGCCACTTCTGCCGGCATGCGAGAGGTTCCCTGGAAGAGTCTCACTGCGCATGCGCACGCCCTCCCCGCCGCCAGCCAGCTAACTGTCAGGTATCTGCCATGCATGTGCAGGGGAGACATGCATGGGTGCACATGCAGCGTGCAGGAAGTTGTGTGCACATGCGCAGAGGCGGGGGGGATTGCACACGCATGTGCAGAGGTATGCACGGGGCGGAGGGAGTCATGTATGCATTGCATCATGGGTGCAGGCACGCGAGTGCACTTTTGGCGCACAACGTGGAAAAGGTTAGCCATCACTGTCCTAGGCTTTATTGCTAGATAATGTTTGTAGGCTGCTTGAAAAATGGGCCTTATTTCCTGGACCAGGCTATCTGGCCTAGGAAAGGACCAGTTTGCTATTTTCCCCCAATGCAATCTGTGGCATTTCCAGGAGATCTACAGTAAAAGCTAAGTGAGTGATTGGTGGAAGTGGTTGGAAAGGACTGTGTGGCAAAGGTGGGTGGCAAAGCAGGCTGAATACCTGTGGAAACCCAGCAGGGCAGGATGGAGGGAGAAATAGTTAGCGGGAGACACTGGAGGTGTCATAACTTTGAAACTGGATTGTAAGTAGCTATTGGAGGATTATGTCCTAACTTTGAATGATTGCTAAGTGACTGGTCATGAGTTGAGGAATACCTGTATGGTCTGATGATCAGGAAAAAGTGTTTTGTATTTGATTTAAAGGACCAGTAAAAATACGAACATGTGGGGACTGTAATTTTGTAAGTGGGAATATCATGGGTATGGTGTTGGTATAACAATGCTTTTCTATTTCTTTTGTAGGTAAACTAAAGCCCATTGTGAAATCCCAGCCAATACCAAAAAATAACAAAGGTCCAGTAAAGATTGTAGTTGGTAAAACTTTTGAATCCATAGTAATGGATCCAAATTCAGATGTTCTTATAGAGTTCTATGCTCCCTGGTGTGGGCATTGCAAGAAACTAGAGCCCATCTATATGGAATTGGGTAAAAAATACAAAAAACAGAAAAATTTAATAATTGCTAAAATGGATGCAACTGCTAATGATGTCACAAATGACAGTTATAAAGTAGAAGGTTTCCCCACTATCTATTTTGCTCCCAGCAACAGCAAGAAGAATCCAATTAAATTTGAAATTGGGGAAAGAGATTTGGAGAACTTGAGCAAATTTGTTGAAGAACATGCAACCAAATTAAGCACAACAAAAGATGAACTTTAAATAGAATGTTTTTCAGATTTAAGATAAAGTCAGTGCAAACTTACTGAAAGAATGTGAGTAGCATCTGGAACAAAGGAGGTTTGAGGTGGAAAAACATTGCAGTATGAGATTTTTGTATTGTGAAGCAAATCTGAACACTGCACTTTTTGATGTGAAATTTTATTAGTTTAACAGTTTTGATCTAAGATAAATACATTTTTGTGACTCATGTTCTCAATTCTTTTCTCTCTACTTGAAAACAAAGAAACTTTCCCAACCAAATCAATGTTTCTTCTAATTCCACGTGATTTCTTAATGAAAAGACGGTGATATATACATAAATGCACATGGCCAAACATACAGCAATATATGAACTTATTTCTATCTTAATCCTATACTTTCTGTATCTATGCAAAACAAATTTTAGGTGGCAATAGTGTCTGTGCTTTATTTTAACAAGTGATCACCTATATTCATACTTCTTGTGAGATTTATTTTTAACAATTGTTACAAGATAAAAACAATTCTAAGGTTACAGGATGTTTGTTCATAATTATTGCTTAATCACAGTAAAGTACCACTACTTTATAACTTATCAGATGTTTGAGTGAAATTCATATATTGCAGGCTATATCCAAAAGGAAATATTTAAAATATGGGAAACCAGTGCATATTCTCCAGTGCATATTCATGGGCTATTTTTTCACCTTTATAAATCAACACTTTAGCATCCTGTAAAATTTGTTTGTCACAATTTGTTGAGTTTTGTTGTTAGAAATTAAAACCTACATTTTGTGATCAAAAGTTCTGTGATGGCACATTAAGTCACAGTAGCAATTCTATTCTTGTAATCTTAACAGAGTAACAGAATATCAGAGTTGAAAGGGACTTTGGAAGTCTAATTCAACCCCTGTTCAAGCAGGAGACCCTATACCATTTCAGATAAATGGCTGTCCAGTCTCTTAGCAATAGCAATAGTACTTAGACTTATATACTGTTTCACAGTGCTTTTCAGCCCTCTCTAAGTGGTTTCCAGAGTCAGCATATTGCCCCCAACAATTTGGGTCCTCATTTTATCCACCTTGGAAGGATGGAAGGATGAGTCAATCTTGAGCCTGTAGGATTTGAACTGCCAAATTGCAGATAGCCAGCAGAAATAGCCTGCAATACTGCACTCTAACCACTGCATCATCGTGGCTCTTCTTAAAAGCCTCCAATGATGGAGCACCCACAACTTCTGAAGGCGAGCCATTCCACTGGGTAATTGTTCTCACTACTTATCTTCATATAAAAAATAAGTAATCTGATGTATTTTTAGAAAAAATAAAACAGGAAATATAAAGAGCAAAATTAAATTTTAGCAAGCACCTTTAAAAATGGAAAAAAAATACAACAAAAACATTCCTGATACATAACTTTGCATGCCTGATAAAATATTGTCTGAAGCAGCATATTATAATGTAATCATCCAAAATATCGCAACATAATCACAAAGCTTTTATGTTCTTCAACAATCTACATCTGGCTGAAAATCAAGCAGAAATTGGAGTGAGGGACGGACAATATATTGTGTTTTTCCACCTTCAACTATGCATCAAAGGCTACAGATGCCAATGCTCTGAAGGATTTCTTATCAAAGTGAAGTGATTCCTTTACATTTTATTTTCATTTTTTAACCTATTGTATTTTGTATAAATGAATCCCATATTTCATTATATTTGTCTATAGAAAGTTTACATTTATAGGCAGTCTGCTTATATCAAGTGCAAACAGATCCTCAACTCATATCTTCATCTTTATAATGCTGCAATTTCAGTCTTTTGACCATAATAAGGGTAGAGAAAACCCATGTCCTGTTGTTAAATTCTAAGTACTATGTACTGTGTAGTTCAAGAGGATATTGTCATCTGAAAAGTTTAACTTTTTTTGTACAGTCTTATTTATATAATTTCCTATTTTCTCCCACTAGTACTCTTAACATTACATCAGTACAGAGATTTTTATAGAAATCTATGTTTTTATTTATTTATTTATTTATTGGACTTGTATGCCACCTCATCTCCGAAGACTCGGGGCGGCTCACAACTAAAAACGACGACAATAAATAATTAAAAAGAAATTAAACCAATTCACAAGCCCAAAAATACAAAAACACAATTTACAATATTTAAAATAGTTTAAACCCCCCCCCACAGAAGGGTCACAGCCCAGATTGGTCGAACAACCAGGTCTTCAGATCATGGCGGAAGGTACGGAGGTCAGGGGCCAGGCAGAGTCCCAGGGGAAGTTGGTTCCAGAGGTCAGGGGCCGCGACAGAATAGGCTCGTTGCTGGGGGACCGCCGGCCGGCATTGGCCCACCGATGGGACCCCGAGGAGTCCTTG
Source organism: Naja naja (assembly GCA_009733165.1). Lineage (NCBI taxonomy): Eukaryota > Metazoa > Chordata > Lepidosauria > Squamata > Elapidae > Naja > Naja naja. Next base: position 83,332,957 of record CM019155.1, on the reverse strand, counting down.
CCTGTGTACTCGCACAGGGCGGTTGGCACTCGATATCGGCAGGAGTCGCTCCCTTAAGTATTGAGGACCCATGTCGTGAAGGACTTTGTATGTTAAAACTAAAACCTTGAATCTCACCCGGAGTGCAACCGGCAACCAATGCATGCAGCGCAGGAAGGGGTAACATGGGAGAATCGGAGACTCCCATCACCACCAGCGCCCGATTTTGCACCAGCTGCAATTTCCGGATGGTATGCAAGGGCAGCCCTAAATAGAGAGTTGCAGTAGTCGAGTCTAGAGGTAACAAGGGCATGAGTGACTGTGCGAGGGCATCTCGGTCCAGAAATGGGCGCTGACGAACAAGGCGAGCTGGGCAAAGGCCCCCTGGTGACGGCCCCCACCTGCTCCTCCAACCGGAGCCGCACATCCAGGAGGACCCCAGATTCGCCCTATCCACAGGGGCAACACCTCTCCCCTATGGCCAAAGATGGATATTCCTGACTGGGCCGAGATGCTGGTATGCACAGCCACTCAGTCTTGGCCGGGTTGAGTCGAAGCATGTTCCCGCTCATCCAAATCCGTACCGCATCCAAACACCGGGTCATCAGGGAGAGGGCATCACTGATCTGGTTCAGGGTGGAAATGTACAGCTGGGTGTCATCCGCGTACTGATGGAATCTCACCCCGAAACCACGGATGATCTCACCCAGTGGCTTCATGTAGATATTAAATAGAAGAGGGGAGAGGACCAACCCCTGAGGGACCCCACAAGAGAGCACCCTCGGGGTCGACCTCTGCCCGCCTGCCAACATCGATTGCGACATCCTTAAATAAGACTTATCCTTATATCTCCAACAAAATGCTGTTTTTGACAACCCTTTTCTGAACAAGCATAACAGAATCCAATAAATTCTGAATATTATAAACAATAGCTGAATTTGTTAAGAATTGAAGACAAGAGAACCTGAAGATCACTAAGATGATTGAACAAACTAATTCTTGTGGTGCTCTGTGGAATCTTAGATATCTGTTATATGGAGACTGGTTTGACTACGCTTTAAATAAGTTATTTGATTGTAGACTAAAGAATAGTATCAGCCAATGTAATTCCTCATATTTCAATCTGATATGTTTTTTCAGGAAAATCCTGGTGCTGTTTCCACATTGGCAGGTGGCAGTATATAGTCTTACATGATTTATAATACTAAGCCCTAAGTACTAATTACATGGGGACAAGCCTAGGAACTCCAGGCCTATTAGCTAGACTGGAATGTAAAAAAAAATCCCTAAAAATCCAACAAGTCATATTCATAAAGCATCCAAGAAAACTGCAGAGACATCAGGAGTCAAGCTTAACTTGGGGACATATTCACCATGCTTTAGCTATAGAATTTTGGACTCCCAAATAGGCAAACTGAATTTTCTCTTAAAGTTTGCATCTGGTTTTGACACACAACAAGGTAGTATTCTGTGTTTCTGATAGGTTTGATTATTCATAAGCCTTTTATATTTTGTGGGGGGTAAATACAAGTGAAACTCAAAAAATAAGAATATCATGCAAAAGTCCATTTATTTCCGTAATGCAACTTAAAAGGTGAGAATAATATATGAGATAGACTCATTACATGCAAAACAAGATAGGTCAAGCCGTGATTTGTCATAATTGTGATCATTATGGCTTACGGCTCATGAAAACCCCAAATCCACAATCTCAGAAAATTAGAATATTGTGAAAAGGTGCAATATTCTAGCCTCAAAATGTCCCACTCTAATCAGCTAATTAAGCCATAACACCTGCAAAGGGTTCCTGAGCCTTTAAATGGTCTCTCAGTTTGGTTCAGTAGGAATCACAATCATGGGAAAGACTGCTGACCTGACAGTTGTGCAGAAAACCATCATTGCTACCCTCCATAAGGAGGGAAAGCCTCAAAAGGTAATTGCAAAAGAAGTTGGATGTTCCCAAAGTGCTGTATCAAAGCACATTAATAGAAAGTTATGTGAAAGGGAAAAGTGTGGAAGAAAAAGGTGCACAAGCAGCAGGGATGACCGCAGCCTGGAGAGGATTGTCAGGAAAAGGCCATTCAAAAATGTTGGGGACTTTCACAAGGAGTGGACTGAGGCTGGAGTCAGTGCATCAAGAGCCACCACACACAGACGGATCTTGGACATAGGCTTCAAATGTCGTCAGAAGCGTCTTACCTGGGCTAAAGAGAAACAGACCTGGTCTGTTACTCAGTGGTCCAAAGTCCTCTTTTCTGATGAGAGCAACTTTTGCATCTCATTTGGAAACCAAGGACCCAGAGTATGAGGAAAAATGGAGAGGCACCAACTGCAAGATGCTTGAAGTCCAGTGTGAAGTTTCCACAGTCTGTGTTGATTTGGGGAGCCATGTCATTTGCTAGTGTTGGTCCACTGTGCTTCATTAAGTCCAGGGTCAACGCAGCTGTCTACCAGGAGATTTTGGAGTACTTCATGCTTCCTTCCACAGATGAGTTTTATGGGGATGCTGACTTCATTTTCCAGCAGGACTTGGCACCTGCCCACACTGCCAAAAGCACCAAAATCTGGTTCAATGACCGTGGGATTACTGTGCTTGATTGGCCAGCAAACTCACCTGACCTGAACCCCATAGAGAATCTATGGGGCATTGCCAAGAGAAAGATGAGAGACATGAGACCAAACAATGGTCAGTGGCCTTCAGCTCTTCAGAAGAGCTGAAGGCCGCTATTGAAGCACCCTGGTCTTCTATAACACCTCAGTGCCACAGGCTGATAGCTTCCATGCCACGCTGCATTGAGGCAGTAATTGCTGCAAAAGGGGCCCAAACTAAGTACTGAGTACATATGCATGCTTATACTTTTCAGAGATCCGATATTGTTCTATGTACAATCGTTGTTTTATTGATTGCATGTAATATTCTAATTTTCTTAGATTGTGGTTTTGGGGTTTTCATGAGCTGTAAGCCATAATCATTGCAATTATGACAAATCACGGCTTGAACTATCTTGTTTTGCATGTAATGAGTCTATCTCATATATTAGTTTCACCTTTTAAGTTGCATTATGGAAATAAATGAACTTTTGCACGATATTCTAATTTTTCGAGTTTCACCTGTAAACTGACTGCCAGAGCTTAGTAAAACTTGATAGTTTATTCCAGTGCTAGTATGTTATTTCTACCCATAATCACTTTATTTTGGTTGAAAATAGTAATTTCCATTAGCATCATCGAAAAATGCTGTAATACTACAGGCAGTAGTGGGATCCAACTAATTTAACAACCAGTTTGTCCTAAAGACTGGGTGGGTGTGGCTGGGGGGATCATGTGACTGAGTGGGCATGGCCAACTCGATGTCACTCACTGTAAGGTGGGATGGTGTAGGCAGGCCAAAGTGGCGGTAGCCAGATCCTTAGACTTATCTTTGTGCAGCAACAACAATAGTGATTCTTGGATGCTTCATCTCTTGATCGGTCTCACTGCCTGACAGGGTTTTTAAAAAGGTTTTGCAGCAGGAAACAGGCAGCTATTTCTGGCCGTTGTTGGTGCAGCTGGGCACACGACCCCGCCCCAAGACATTGGCCTGCAGCTGCTGCCTCTCTTTTTCAATGCGAGAAGCCTACAGCAGCTGGTCTTTTTCAGCGTGAAAAGCCTGCAGCCACCGTTCTTTTTCAATGTGAGAAGCCTGAACTCACCATTCTTTTTTAGCACGAGAAGCTTGCAGCCGCTGGTTTTTTTCAGCATGAGAAGTCTGCATCTGCCACTCTTTGCCAGCGCAAAGGGCCTGCAGCAGCCACCTCTTTGCCATTCGTAATTGAACCAGGAGTGGCAGCTGGAGGCTTCTCATGCTGGTGAAGATTAGCAGCTGCAGGCTTCTCTTGACAGCAAAGACAGGCAGATGGAGGATTCTCGTGCTGCCAAAGAGGTGGGGACTGCAGGATTCTTGTGCCTGCAAAGCGGGATTGGCTGCAAGCTTCTCGGTGGGAGGAGGGACACAGGGAGGCTTGGCTGCCTTTCAGGCCCTGCTCTGGGCTGCCGCCTGCTTGATCTGCGCTCTGCCTCGGGTCCCACATCCAGCAACAAGGGGACATGCTGCTTCCAGCCCAGCCCAGCCAGCAGATGGGCAAGCAGACGACCCTCAGGGGAGGCATTTTCTCTCAGGCCTCGCAACCGGAAGGCCCAGCGGAAGCCGAAGCTGGGCCTGAAAGGAAGCCTTGTCTCCCTGTGTATCCTACTCTCCCCTGAGGCGGTCCTTCGGGTGAGCAGAGCAAGCCCAGAACGAATCTTTCTTCCCCGCTGTCAGCCTTACCTTCAATCCCATGGTGCTCACACAGTTCCCACAGTGGCAGCCAGGCATGCAGGCGGAGGTCTCGGGTAAAGCCAGAGCCAGAGACCCAACCCAAGGCAAAGGGGAGGCGGGTGGCATGCAGGTGGAGGCCCCAGGGAAGGCCAGATTCAGGGACTGACACGTTCTCCGACCTGAGGCGAAGACTGAGCGGGCAGCATGCGGACAGAAGGATGGCAAGAGCCAGACCCAAAAGCCTGAGCCTCACTGTGTCCACCCTGAGACGTTCCTTGACAACATGCGGTTGTCAAGTGCCCAAATTTTGATCATATGACTGTAAGGATACTTGTTTAATAAAGTGTGGAAACTGGTCATAACTCACTTTTGTCAGTGTCTTTGTAACTTTGGTCGTGAAAGAAATGGTGGTAAGTTGAGGACAACTTGTACATCTCTTTGTCTCGGGTGTGTCGCCCACAATTCCTTTGTAGGAGAGTCCCTCTAGTAAGAACTATTTAATAAAAACACTGAAGTGAGCTTTGATTACTTGCTTTGGGCCTTACATTTTGATTCCACACAACCCTATGAAGTGGATTGGTCCAAAATAATTGAGTGATTTTCATACTTAAGGTGGAATTAGAACTCACAGTCTTCTGGTTTCTAGCTTGGTGCCTTAACCACTATATCAAACTGCTTATTTCTCAGCACGGTTTCTGTTTGCCTCTTATTATCTCTCTCTAAAATAACTGCCAAATTTCTTTTTGATATTTTTATATACATAGTTCTAAACAGTTGCTTAGGGCATCTATACAGATACCCTTCTGAAACCATTTAAAGTCAACTGAAAATGCTTGGCTCTGATTATAGCTGGAACTGCCCTCATTATTTCCTGCTCAACTACTCTATACTAATCAGGAATAGTATTAGCGACAATCCTTAGGTGCCATACGTATTACAAGTTACCAATTATTTTTTCTCTACCTGGAATTTCAAAATTATGATCTTGCAGTAACTGAAGCAGGCTAAACCATTTAAAGGCAGTTAAACCTTAGACAAAGCATTTACACCCTTGGTGCGTTTGCAGCTACTTTATAGGAGAACTGAACAGATATAATTGTGGTAAATCAAAAGACTAGTCAAGGGCAGTAGTGGGAAAGGGAGAAAGAGAACAAAGAGATCAATCTGTAACTGACGGTGAACAATCAATTGAAATTGAAATTATCCACTACTCTCGGACCAGTCAAGATTTGATTTAAGGACACTTTCTATTTATATATCTTTTATTTCATTATTTTTCAAGATATAGTGAAATTGTACTATAGTCAGTCCTTTAAAAAAAAGATACAGGAAATATGTTTAAATACCATTAATCAACCAACACAACAAGGCAAATGTATTTTGAATGTACATAAACTTGTATATGAATTCTCTGTTTCATACCCTCATGCATGATGGGAAACCAATATGCAAAAATGTGACAGTGAGATAGTCTCAGCTCCGAAACCACAAAGAACAGCTGTAGTGGATATGTGAATGATGCAGTTAGGCTTTTTATACCTTCTACACATATATGTAAATTGATATAAATAAATAGCTGCTACCATATTTCTTGTTACAGCACTTTAACTAATGGATAATATTGGCTATTTTGCTGACAAAATACTGCTCAAACTATAATTCCTTTGGTATATAGTAACAGTATAGAATTCACCCTATTTCAGTGATGGCTAACCTTTTCCACGTTGCGTGCCAAAAGTGTACGCACGCCGTGTGCCTGCACTCATGATGCAATGCACATGCAACTCCCCCAACTCCTGCACATGGGCGCACCACACCACCTGTGCATGCACCGTGCCCCTTTGTGCATGCGTGCACGCTCCCACACCACGCCCCTGCGCATGCTCATGCAAATCCCCACATGCCGCATGTCTCTGCACATGCACATGCATCTCCCCCACACACGTCTCCCCCACACATGCATGGCAGATATCTGACAATCAGCTGGCTGGCGGGGGCACACACACATGGGGCTCTTCTGGGCGATCTTTCATGTGCCGGCAGAAGTGGCTCTGCATGCCACTTCCACCATGCGTGCCATAAGTTCACCATCACGGCCCTATTTCATTCTCCCCATGAGGACACAACAGACCTCATGGAAGATAAACCATTCTTTTGTTCTTGACTGATGTATTTTTGTACTCTTGGTCTGTAAACAGCTTTGAGGGAATGATTTATAGATTCAATCAAGTCTTCCCTTTGAATTTCAAGGCATCAGAATTAGGTACCTTTTAAAGATTCAAAGTGAATTTAGTGGTTCTCTTGGTTTTGCAATCTCTAACAGCATTGCAGACTCAGGCAATAGATTGCAGAAAGATAGATCTCTGAGTGAATCTGTGATTCTGTGAGCAACTCAATCTGCCTGCGTGCTTTGCCTGATTTTGGGTAAAAATTGCTCTTTTTTAATAAAAAATTCAATATTTACATAAATATTTACAATATTTGCATACAAGCCACACCCAGCCAATCACGTGACCAAGCCATGCCCACAAATTAGGCCATGCCCACAGAACCGGTTGTTGAGAAATTTGAATCCCATCCCTGAAGGAATCCTTTGTTTTGCAATAATTGTTGGGTGACTGCTTTACAGTACAAAAAAAATAGAACCCTAATAATAAAAAGGCAAAGGTTTTTATAGAGAGATACATAGTAAGAATGGATTTTTAAGGATCTGATTGGCTGGCATCTTTGGGGGAAACTAGGCAAGTCCTTGCCTAAGTATCTGGTGTTAATTCAATTGTTAGGCAAACCAATCTTTCAAAAGAGCAATCATACTGAGCAGGCCATTCTGAAAGGAAATGGAATGTTAAAGTCATTAGGCACACTAAAGAGGGAAGGCTAAGGTTTTTCAAATTGTTACTCTATTACAGGTCTCTTATTAGGGTTGTGCTTTGAGCTGTTGAGGAGTGTCTTATTTAGAGAGGATTTGGGGGAGGGGTTATCTGAGAGAGGAAGGGTCAGTTTGGTTTAATAGGATTAGGCAAAGTGGATTTGATCCTCGTTATGTCTAAATAACGGAGGAAAAAAAGTTGCAGTATCTATTTTGTTAGATTTATTTTCTCCACGATGCAGTGAGTAAATAAAGATACTTTTCTCTGTTATATACTATTAATTTTAACTATAAATGAAATAAATATAATTTTTGTAAAATATGACAGCCAAAGTTGTACACTTTTAAAAATCATTTTTGTTGGTGATGTTTTTTTTATTTACATGCCACTCATCTCACTCTGCAGATTAATTCTCGGTTGATGCATCACAATGATACTAAAATTAGTGCACCAGAAAGGGTGAACTGTCAGCTAATGGGGAAATGTATGGTGATTTCAGAGTTCAGACCAAAGAGAAGCAGATTGTCCATTTAAAAGACACCAGTTAAGAAGTAGGATTTCAATCCATGAGTGCATTTTAAAATTAATATAAATTTTATTCTTAAAAGAAGAGGAAATTAAAGAAAGTATAAAATCAAAAGACTAGTCAAGTGAAGCAGTGGGAGTGGAGAAAGAACAAAGAAACCTGTAACTGCCTGTGATCAATTAATTATAAGCACCACTGCAATCGGACCAGCCAGAATAGCTTTAGCTTCAAGTTAAATATAAAACTGTTTAACCCAAATATATCTAGATCATGCTTAGAAGTTGTTAAGCTAATTAATTTCTTTTTCAGGATATAATATTTATTTTATTTGTTGTGTGATGGTTCCTCATTGTTACAAAAATAAAAAAGACTTATAAGAATTCTGTTACCAGAGACAAGGAGAAAGAATTGTCTTCTGGGTAAATTCTATGCAAATGAAGGGCTGCTTTCGGCAAACAGAAAAATCCAAATGGATGGAAGCGATCTACTTCAGACTTTACCTTCCTTGGATTTACACGTAATAAGTTGTGACAAATTTTGCTAAAAACATTGGCAACATTCTAAAAAGAACGTACTTAAGCCCTTAAGACAAAAATACCAGCAGATTGCACGCAATTTCTGGAGAGTGAATTAAGTACAAAATAAGACAGAAATCGGATACAACAGCAGCAAATATACCTCCTTTGTTTTTCTGATCTTGCTTTACCAGTACAATAAATTACCTCATGCTTCGAAACGAGTGTGCTGTAAGAGAGTTTATTACATTTGTCGCCATCAAAGCGAAAACACAATTAAGCTTTCATTTGAAAACCTCTTATCAACTTGGACAATCGTGCCTACCGACCCTGTCTTATTGTTCCCATATATTCGTACCTATTTCCTGTATTCATACTCATGTTTATTCTTATACCTATTACCTTGTAAGCAATTGACAAATCAGATAAATACAATAAAAATAAATGTTGCTGTTTGGTAAATTTTCCTTACCTTTTCCAGCACAATTCTCGTTTATTAGGGCTAACATTAATTAAAAATTGTAGTTGCATTTGTGTCAGATTGAGAATATTTTATATCAGTTTTCTGTCAAATTCAGAAAGAATAAGAAAGAACTAAATAAAACAACTTTTCTTCCCCACCAAACTCTTCATCATGCTACAGCATCACTTGTTTTCGTAAAATAGTTTTTGTATCTTTAAAACTAAAGTAATTGGTTGAAATTTACCAGATGAACCTTTCGGGGCATGTCTGTTTTCCCCTTACAAGGCCACCCTACCAGATTTCTAATTGCCATGCTTCTCTCAGTAATGCCTACAACCTTGAGATTCTACTGGTGCAATTTTCACTTAACAGTAAGAAAATGCCTTGTAGTCAATCGATCTGGGGAATTGTTTTCTATGCAAGCTTATTTTTATCATCAGAAACTGTTCTCTGAATCCTTCTGCTTCCAGGAATGATTGAAATCATTTGATTTCATTTTGGTCCAGCATATATTCACATTAATAAGGATCTGCTGATTCAGTTCTGTGGATTGTTGAATCTGTCATTTGTACCTCAGTAACTGTCTGGTTTGGCACAGCAACCAAACAGGACAGAATTCAACAGATAGTTAGGACTGCAGAAAAAAACCCCAATTACAACCAGCTTGTTTTCCAGTGAGCATCTGTACACTGCACGGACCAGAAAGAGGGCTGAGAAAATATCTACAGACCCTTCACGTCACAGTTTCAACTTTTCCCTCTCAGGAAAAGTTTTTTTTGCATGCCAAAACCAGATGTGGTATTCAGCCAGTTCTGACAAGTTCTGAAGAACCGATAGTGGAAATTTTGAGTAGTTCAGAGAACCGGTAAATACCACCTCTGATTGGCCCCACCAACCCCATCTATTCTCTGCCTCCTGACTCCCAGCTGATTGGCTGGGTCTTCTTTTGTTGCCCTGCACAGGATAACGGAATTGGAAAACAGGTTAGTGGGGTGGGGAGGGAATGGGGATTTTACAGTATTCTTCCCCTGGAGTTAGGTGGGAATGGGGATTTTACAGTATCCTTCCCCTGCCACACCCACCAAGCCACGCCCACAGAACCGGTAGTAAAAATTTTTGAATACCACTGCTGGTCAAAACAGTTAGGCACAAAGATAGTGTTTCCCCATGCCATCACTCTGTGAATACCTAATTCCCACAGCACTGACTTAGGCCTAAATATATTTACCATGTAGTAGGCTGTATTGCTATTATCATTCTCATCTGTCTCATCTCATCTTTCTCATATTATCTTTCTTACTATCTTCTTTAGAGGTGGTATTCAGCAGGTTCTGACCAGTTCTGGAGAACAGGTAGTGGAAATTTTGAGTAGTTTGGAGAACCGGCAAATACCATCTCTGACTGGAGATTTACAGTATCCTTCCTCTGCCACGCCCACCAAGTCATGCCCACAGAACCAGTAGTAAAATTGTGAATTGTGAATCCCACCATTGACCACCTTCTATCTTAAGATTTATCACTTGTTTGTATCTTATGATTGCTTGTAATGATGATTTTGTTGTTTGTATGTACACTGAAAGTTTATGCACAGGAGAAAAATTCCTTCTGTCTAATCACACTTGGTCAATAAAGAATCCTATCCTATTCTGTCCTATCCAACAAATTATATCAGAGAAAGAAACTACTGGGCTCAGAATCACTAGCCAAGATAATTTTATTTGTTTGTTTGTTTGTTTGTCGAGCATGTATTAGGTAACAAATATAAGTATAAACATGATTAATACATGAAATGGATATGAATAAAAGGGAACATTAGGACAGGGACGGTAGGCATATTGGTGCGCCCCTTACAGACCTCTTAGGAATGGAGTGAGCTCAACAATAGACAGTGTAAAGTTAAAGTTTTGGGGTTTCGGGAAGAAACCAGAGAGTCAAGTAGTGTATTCCAGGCATTGATCACTCGGTTGCTCAAGTCGTATTTCCTTCAATCGAGTTTGGTGCAGTTTACCTTGAGTTTGATCTATTGTGTGCTTGTGTATTGTTGTGGTTGAAGCTGAAATCGTCATTGACTGGTAGGACATTGCAATTATGTACTACATGTTAGGCATCCAGAAATTGTCCATTGTAATCAATAACTCCGAGACAAGCATAATTTCCAATTGATTTATTAGGAACAACACTGGTTATGTCTATGAATTTCCAAAACTGAAATTCATTCCCAGAGCGTCTCACAAATTCCACCCTATCTCCTCCCATTTACTACACTTCATTAATCATGAGAACCAATTACTTGCAGTTGAAATTTCTAATGCGACATACTAAATAACCTTGAACTGTTCAACCCCCTCACCCCCTTCATTCTTCACACAACACTCCTTTGGCAGCTGTGGAATCCCAGAGCTGAAACTACACTTAGGTTGGACTGAAGGCGATGTAGTTCTAAGTTGTCTAAGCTTAAAATTTCACGTCTGGTGGCATAATAGGGAATAACAGGCTCCAGCTCAATCCGGCCAAGACTGAGTGGCTGTTCTTACCGGCATCTCGGTTTCCAGTGGATGTGCCATCTTTGGTCATGGGGGAGGTGTTACCCCGTGGATAGGCGAGGAATCTGGGCATCCTCCTGGATACACAGCTCAATCTGGAGGAGCAAGTGGGAGCTGTGGCCAGGGGGGCTTTTGCCCAGGTTTGGCTGGTTCGCCAGCTCTGCCCTTTTCTGAGCTGAGATGCCCTTCGAACGGTCACTCATGCGCTCGTCATTTCCAGAATCAACTACTGCAACACTCTCTACATGGGGCTACCCTTGCGGATTACCCGGAGGTTGCAGCTGGTGCAGAATGCAGCCGCATGGGCTGTGATGGGGGTGTCCCGATACTCCCATGTTACACCCCTCCTGCGTGACTTGCATTGGTTGCCGGTTGCCTTCCGGATTTCCTTCAAGGTGTAACAACTTACAAAGCCCTAAATGGCTTGGGTTCAGGGTACTTGCGGGAACGCCTCCTGCCAGCATCACATTTCGATCGCCTGTGCTCCCACAGGAGGGCCTCCTGGGAATACCGTCGGTTAGGCATTGTCGGCTGGTGGTCCCCAGGGCTAGGGCCTTTTCTGTGAGAGCACCCGCCCTATGGAATCAGCTCCCCGCAGATCTTCGTTTGGCCCCGGATCTCCGCTCCTTTCGTCAAGACCTGAAGACTTGGCTGTTTCAGCAGGCGGCCTGGATTGACCGGGGTGGGTTGTCTTAATTGCATTGTTTTAATTACTGTAATTTTAAATTGTTTTAATTTAACTTTTAGTTATTTATAGACTTGTAGCTGTTTAATATTTTTTTATTGTAATTGTATTCTCTTTTTATATGTTCGCCGCCCTGAGTCCTTAGGGAGAAGAGCAGCATACAAGTCTAAATAAATAAATAAGATATTCTGTTGCAAATAGAGGACTGGAGGACTCTTCTCATGAAATATTTCTGGACTCTCTCAATTGTATTAATGTCCAATATGCAATGCGGATTCCAGACAGATGAGCTGTATTTGATAATTGGTCTAGCAAATGTTTTGTGTGCTCTAGTTCAGGAGTTGCCAACCTTTTGGACCTCAGGGACCACCAAACTCATAATTTTAAATCCTTTGGACCAGAGACCCTGGGAAAATCCCCCAAAAAAGTCTGCAGGAAAATTCCCCACCCCGTTTTCCTATCAATCGATGGTTCTTTATTTGGGGTCGCAGGATACTGTCTCCAGCTTTGTTCTCAGGGGGAGAGGGAGAGAGACACTTTTGGCTCATGCAAGGAAAGCAGCAGAAGCAGCAGAAGTCTTTCTTTCTCTCCTCCAAACTCTGCCAGAAATGAGTCTTTGTGAGACTTGTCGCGCCGGCGCAGCCTCTTGGAACAGGATTCATTTCTGGCGAAGTTTGAGAGAGAGGAGGAAAGACTTTTGCTGTTTTCCTTGCGTGCAGCCAAAAGCAGAAGAAGAAAAAAGTGGAAAGAAGCAGCCCGGTTGCCAGGTTAGGCACATGGGGCACATGGGACAAGTTCCCCCCTCCGCCTTTTCCCCCCTCCCTTCACTACCTCATGCTGTTCACAATGCAAGTGACGCAACCCTTGTGTTCCAGCGAAGCCTAGATTAATTGCTTTGGGGGTGACATTTCTCTGCAGACCACCAAAATTTTCTCGTGGACCACCAGTGGTCCCTGGTCCACTGGTTGGCGACCACTGCTCTAGTTAGTAGTACAATATAACTGGAGAAAAAGCTACACAGGAGTAGGTTAACAACTCTTAATGCCTTTTGGCTATGTTGTTACAGTGGGCTCTGGCACTTAGATCATTAGAGATGAGTACTCCAAGGTCCTTGACAGAGGTCATCTACAAGATCATGTCCATTCAACTTGTATTTTATTTTCTGATTTTTTTTTTTGCCAATATGTAAGACAGAGCATTTGTTTGTTGAGATTTGAAGTTGCCATTTGTTTGCCCATTCTGACACATAGTCAAGGTCTTTTTGAAGGGTAGCAGTATTGTTGGTGGTGTTGAATAGTTTTACATCAGCAGCAAAAAGAACGCAATTGTTCTGGTTTACTCACAGGAATCCAGGTAGTTCCTGGTGTAGGCGGTGGCTTTAAATGTGATTTCTGGTGCAGGTGGTGGCTTTGAAGTGTGATAGTGCTCCAGGAGCGAGATAATGCTCTGAAGCCTGATCAAAATTATGTGGGCAGGGTCAAGAAGAGTCTTTTCTGCTGTTCCTATGGAACACTATACCACAAGAAGCAAGAACCATCTCCCACTTTTGGGGGTCTTCCAAAATGGCATTGATTTGCCAACTGCCCTGAAGCCTCAAGGGGAGCACTTGCAGATGAAGGTGGTTGATGGGGTAAGGAGATTTCATCCCTATGCTGCCCATCTCTTAGTCCAGGTGTTTTGTACAATTATTTATTTATTTATTTATTTATTTATTTATTTATTTATTTATTTATTCAACTTATATGCCATCCCCTCTCCCGAAGGACTCGGGCGGCTTACAAATTAAAAACAATATAACAATAAATTATCTAAAAACTATATTAAACAAATTAAGCCGAATTAACATTAAAATCCCAAAGTTAAAACTCTAAGACCACACCACACAGTCCGGATTGGTTAAATAACCAGGTCTTCAGATCGTGACAGAAGGTGCGGAGATCAGGGGCCAGGCGGAGCCCCAAGGGAAGTTGGTTCCAGAGGTCAGGGACCGCGGTAGAGTAGGCACGTCATTGGGGGACCGCCAGCCGGCATTGCCCGGCTGACAGGACCCCAAGGAGCCCCTGTCTATGAGTTCGCACAGGGCGGTTGGTATTCGATGTCGGCAGCAGTCTCTCCCTTAGATAATAAGGACCCATGTCATGAAGGACTTTGTATGTTAGAGTTAAAACCTTAAATCTCACCCGGAGCGCAACCGGCAGCCAATGCAGGCCGCGCAGGAGGGGGGGTAACATGGGAGAACCGAATTTTAAATTTTAATTTGCATTATTTTTCCTATTGGCTTTTTATCATCTGCAAACTGCCTAGAGTGACCTTACAGGGGACATACTGTAGACAACATAAACATTTAATAAATAAATATAAATAACAGCACTGATTTATATAGACTTTTGTGATTGCGTAATTGCCAATCAAAGGATGGTAATAGCAGGCACCCTAAGTTTTTGGGAATTGCAGATTGAGTAACAGATCTGAGGAAAGGTTAGGTTCTAAGTCTCAGAATAGTTCCCATTAGGGAAACTAGCTAAAGAATAATTTTAGGATGATTGGCAGAATAAAGGCAATTTGTAGAAATCAGTGAACCTATTTCAAAAATCCTCTTTAACGATTTAATTAAAAATTATCTGTTATTTTGTTCCTATGTTGATCAAGTATCTGTGATACTTATAGTAGAAGTATAAAAATATAATTTAGATTAGGGGGTGGTTAGCCTATTCATTTAATAAAATACCATTCAAAAATATTTTTAGAAATATTAGCAGATAAGGTCAACATGATTGTTTATAGAATAAACTGGGTTTATTAAAGGAAAACAGGAAAAATTAGTTTGTATCAAAGACAATGTAGATCTCTTTTCAAGAACCTGTATCATGATCATCACACTTGGATAATAAACTACATTAGCAGCAATGAGGAATAATGAATAATATTCCCTGGTTTAAATTGATATAAATATCAAAGTGTCTGTAAGGGGTAAATGGAGATTGGTGGCATTTTTGTATGATAAATACATATTATTCACATTTTGGAAAACATCAACATTTAAGTAGGAGTTTAATACATTACTTTAATCAAAACTACTTTTGCTTTTTCAGTCTCTTTATTCTTTATATTCAATTGATATCCTCCCAAGCATAATAGTAGAGAACAAAACCCTGCAGTATTTTACAATGGGTTTCTCCCTAACTTTGTGAGTTTGGGTATCAAAAATTAATTTACTGTAAACTGCCTAATATACAGCTGGATTGAGACAGAATATAAATTAATATATATATATATATATATATATATATATATATATATATATATATAATAGATCAAAATATTTGTTCCAAATTAATAGCTATATATAATCAGACAAATACTTACTTGACTTAATTGGTTTGACCCAACTGTGTAGATTAGTTCCAGGTCAGATTGCAAGAAAAAAACTAGAAGTAAAGCTAAGTAGATGCAGAAAAATAGTTCTTGGTGGGGAGGGGGGCACCAAAAGACCAGTCAAGGTTAGCAGTGGGGTGGAACTTAGAAGGGTTAGTGAAACTAACAGTAATAATTTCTGGTAACCCACTGCTTTCGGACCAGCCAGAAAAAAGCACTTGCCCAGTTTCTATATATAATTCTCATGTTGTGGTTTTGTTAAGTTAGGATGATTAATTTTTAATTTAAAAATCAGAAGAAAAACTGATGTGTGGTTTCAGTGTATATGAGAAACTAGAAATAGGTGACTGGATTAGCTTTGTCTTTTATAGCAAAATCAAGAAATAATACTATTGTATTTCAGAAACTGCATGATGGGAAATGTAAGTAGGTTAATGAAAAGCAGTTTCTCTTCTCCTGTATGTTCAGAAAAGATGTTCTGGATAACAACTTTATAGCTTTGGAAAAGAAATAAGGTAAGAAATATGACATTGTATAATGTATTTCAGATATTTATTTTTCCAAACGATAGAAATAGGCTCTGTATACACTTTAAAAAGTAGATAATTCTCCATTCTAAAATATATAATGCTAAAAGGGTTATACTGAAATTACAGCAGATGGCAGTAATGCTTAAAGTTATCTCCATATCTATTCTGCTTTGTGTTCTCAATTTTGGGAAAAGACAGGCAGTACTTCACCTGAGTTTTAAAAAATCATTTTTAAAAATAGCACACCACCTTTATATCATTTAGCAATATTTTATTTAGCAATATCACACAACTTTCATTTAGCAATATCATTTTATTTAGCAATATTACACAATTTTAATATCATAAGTTTATTTAGCAATATCACACAAGTTTATATCATTTAGGCAAAGTTATTGCTCAATAGCAGTAACTATGAGAAGGATCTTGGAGTCCTAATGGACAACTTAAAGATGAGGCAGCAATGTGTGTCAGCAGCCAAAAAAGCCAATGCAATTCTAGACTGTACCAACACAGATAGAATCAAGATCATGTGAGGTATTAGTGTCAATTTATAAAGCTTTAGTAAGACACACTTAGAATATTGTGTCCAGTATTATAAAAAAGATGTAGAAACTCTGGAAAGAGTGCAGGAAAGAACAACAAAAATGATTAAAGGGGTGGAGGTTAAAATATATAAAGAACGGTTGTAGGAATTGGGTTTAATGAAAAGAAAAACTAGGAGTGATCTGATAGCAGTGTTCCAATATATGAGGGGCTGCCACAAAGAAGAAGAGTCAACCTATTTTCCAAGATAAGGAAGGAAACTAATCAAGGAGAGAAGCAACCTAGAACTAGGAGAAATTTTCTAACAGAACAATTAATCACTGGAACAGTTTGCCTTCAGAAGTTATGAGTTATCAATCACTAGAGGCTTTAAGAAGAGACTGGATAATCATTTGTCTGAAATAGTGTAGAGAGTTTCCTGCTTGAGCAAGAAGTTGGGTTAAAAGACTCTGATGTCTCTTCTTATTCTGTTATTTGTAATGTCACTTGGATCAATGCCATTAAAGCTAGTTTGGTTGTTGAGACACGGACATAGCCAAATAATTTTCTTCACAGAATTAATTAAGTATTTTTGTTAGTGTCCTTTTCAGCATGTAACATCTTCTTCAGCTCCCCTAATCTAGTTTATAGCATGCAAAGCTGAAAAACTGTTTTGAATTGTGAAGAGAATGTTCTAAAATTATGCCTGTCCCTTTAAAAGCTGAATTCTCTCTGTGGTGATTGCAGATTCTGGCTACATCCACCATTCATTCTGGAATATATTAGTTTAGCATGTATTTTGTGATTTATGTGTATTGACAGCAAAAAAATGTTTCTATTGTCTGCATTTATTCTTCATTTTTTGATGTGTAAGTTTTTCCTATTTGCCTTATCCTTACTCAAAGACCCAATACTTCAGGCACTATAAAATTTGCTGTCCATTGATTGAAGGTCAGAAAGAGAAGGAGGAGAAGGACAACAATGGGAGAATACAATATAATCTAATGTATTTCCACATAAAGTCTTTTTCTCTCTCTCTTTTCAGAAGTTTGGCAAATTTTCATTCCCTTTAAATTCAGTCCTCTTAGTTTGCTTCAAGATTTCACTAAGGATTTTTATGTGTGTAGAGTGCAAACCATAAAACACTGAGACTGTCTTATCCTCGCATTTGGAGGACTAAAAATTGATTTCTACTGAATTGTGATATTGTTTCTAGTGGCTATGATTCTTTTCAATCCACATTCTTTTTTTAAAAAATCTATCATTCTCCAGTTCTCCAGTACATGAATTTATTATTAACCTGATGAGTTTATGGGAAAGAAAAGGACTACTTAATGAAACTAAATTTTGCTTACTGAACATTCTCATGGTTTTTACTTGATACAGAACTTCTTGTTCTTTGGTGGCTGTCCATCTCAGGAAAGCTGTCTTTGAATTCCAGGAATTGGGAAGGATAACTGAAATGTGGGATGTTGAATTAATCACAACTATTGGTACATTGTTTTTAAATCATGCTTTTCTTTTAATTGACAGATAGAGCCACTGTCCATTGTACTCTAAATAGTTTAAACTTTACAAGAACATTTCAAAGCTTTTGAAGTTTTTTTGGTGTCTTGCTTTGTAGTTGAAAAGGTCCATTTTACACAGGCTGCGTTTTCTTTTTTAATCTGCTGGGCAGTATCCTTGCCACCTTCCTTGGGAGCCTGAACACTTGAATTTACTGCCTTAATTTATGTTTGTTGTAGTGCCAGAAACAAAGCTGCTAATATCTTCAGTGACTCTAAGTATGTTTTGCCATTTATAGAGATCTTTACGGAAGCTGAGAAGATTCTTCACCTCAGGCTCACAAGGACATGGTCATTTCACTTTTGGATGCATTCTCCTTTTATTACTAAAGGCAATCACTTTGCTGATCAGGCTGCTAAATAAGCTCCTCAATTTCCTTGTGTCTTTGTACTTTATTTATTATTATTCTATTTTAATTACATTCATATGCCGCCCTTCTCCGAAGACTCAGGGCGGCTTACAATTTTTTGGGATACAACCCAGTGTGCTCAGCAATAGCCTTCATTTCATTGTATATGCCTGCTTATTACTAAGCAGCATTTTTACAAGGTCAGCTAATTGCACCCAACAATCTTGGGTCCTCAATTTACCTACCCCGAGAGGATGGAAGGCTGAGTCAACCTTGAGCCTGGTGGGATTCGAGCCTACAGTAATTGTAGACAGCTGGATCTTAAGAGCAGGCATTTAACAGCCTGAGCCACCAAGGCTCATACTTGTGCTTCAGGTTCTCTCTGCTATTGCTTATGAGAAGCCTCTTATACTTATTAGTCTGGAACTGCAATGTGCAATGTCACTATGATGCTTTGCAGTATGGCTTCTTCTAGATGGTTCCTAATGGTTAACCAATTGCCTCATGTGCTTTTCTTTGAAATTTTAGCTCAGCAACAACATGTGAAGGGGCATTATAGTATCCAAATTATTATAGACTGGCTTTATTCCTGGAGTCTATGTGAACATTTCCAGGAGTTTTTTCTAGTCCGAGAACTCATAAATGGAGGCCTTCCTGCCATTTCATCGCATCCATTGTTAAGAGTGAACTAACTGCCAAATGCTTTCTATCCTTACAGAAGCAGCACAGAGGGCTCTGGAAGGCAGTGGGGACTACAGTTCCTCTAAGTGACCAGAGGCATTCATTTCAGCCAGGAAAATTTTTGGTACTTAAAAATTCCATTCCAAGATGCTCAGTCCAAACTGGGAGGTCCATTCCAGATTTTTTCTGACTACCCAAATTCACTGTCCTTGTGGAAGGGAAAAATTACTGGATTCTTCACAGGTAGAGTTTGTTAGACTCTTGGAACTTTCTTGATAAACTTTTAAAAAACCTTTGTGAACATATTATTTTTAAGCAATCATGATTTTGGACTTTTGCTTCTTTTATAGTCTTTTTATATTGTAAATGGAATAGGCGGAGAGAATAAAATTCTTATTCACTCCAAGAGGTATGCAAAAAAGAGGTTTCTGGATGAAACAGATTATCTCGACCCCTACCAGTCAGGATTCAGGCCTGGATTTGGGACAGAAACGGCATTGGTCGCACTTTTGGATGATCTCTGGCAGGACCAGGATGGGGGTAGTGCATCCATCCTTGCTCTACTTGACCTCTTAGCGGCTTTTGATACCATTGACCATGTGGAAGCTTTATGCTATCTTGGTTCACTTCCTTCCTCTGTGGCCGCTTTCAGTCAGTGTTGATAGGAGGGGAGAGATCCAGCCCTCACTCACTGCTTTACTGGGTTCCTCAGGGCTCAGTACCCTCTCTGCCCCTGTTCAACATTTATATGAAGCCGCTGAGTGAGATCATCCGTCACCATGGACTGAGGTATCACCAATAGTCACTTCCTGTCTTGATTATTGCAACATGCTCTACATGGGGCTGCCCTTTGAAGAGGATCCAGAAGCTCCAGTTGGTGCAAAATGCAGTGGCCTGCATGCAGACCCCAGTATGCACATGTGTCACCTCTCCTGCAGGAGCTGCATTGGTTTCTGATTTGCTTCTGGGTGCAATTCAAGGTGCTGGTTGTTACCTTTAAAGCCCTTCATGGCTTGGGACCAGGTTATCTGAAGGAACATCTCTTGCCAGTCACATCTACCCGACCCATTACAGCGGCGAGGCAGAGAATGTTGCGGGTCCCATCCCTGAGGGAGATACACCTGGTGGGACCCAGAAGAAGGGCCTTCTCCGTGGTGGCTCCCTCTCTCTGGAATATCATTCCCTCAGAGATTAGAATGCCCCCCACTCTAGCACTCTTTCGGAAGGCACTGAAGACCTGGTTTTGCCAGTGGGCCTGGGGAACCCAGAGCAGGATGGAACACATCAAATGGCTAGTGTGATCTGCTGTCGTCGAGGTGGGGAGTGGGAGTTGTGGGGTGATTTTTTTATTTTTATTTTTTCAGATCTTGTTCTTTATTAAATTATTTGATTCTTTGTGTTCATTTTTATTTATTTATTTTTACGTATTGTTAGTTTTTTATTTTTATTTTTTGTTTTAAATATAGTTTTACATTGTGTAAGCTGCCTCGAGTCACCATGGGCGATTAGGCAGCAATATAAATTAAATAAATAAATAATTGAAAGTGCTGGCTTGAAAAATATAATTGTTGGATTTCCTATTTGAAGACTCCATAGAGGTAAGGGATGTTCTTTTTTTTTTCAGTTCTGTAAGTATTGATTGGTAGGTAAATCACATTATTATGTTTGATTTCACTATTATGCAGAAACATTCTAATAGCTCAATAATTATTAAAGGACATCAAATGCGGAAATATACAAATGATATTTCTGCTATACTTCAATTAATCCAACTCAGGAGTACCAAACTCAATTTCATTGAGGGCTGCATCAGGGTTGTAGTTGACCTCAGTGGGCCAAGGTGGGCATGACTGGGGTGGACATGGCCAGGGTGAGCCAGCTCCCACTGCTGCTGTGCTTGCTCTCCTTGGCCAGGCTCGGAGATGAGCGGAAGACGGCATTTGGTACTAGGTACGGGCATTTTGAATACACGGTCATGCCGTTTGGGTTGACCAATGCTCCTGCTGTCTTCCAACATTTTATGAATGACATTTTCTGGGACCTCTTAGATCAATTTGTTGTGGTTTACCTTGACAACATTTTGATCTATTCCAACTCAAGGGAGAGTCACCTTCACCACCTGCGCCTGGTTCTGCATGGCTCTGGAAGAATCACTTGTACGCCAAGTTGGAGAAGTGCCAGTTCTTCCAGTCCACTATTGAGTTCCTGGGGCATTGCATCTTTCCTGATGGCACTTCGATGGAGCCGAGCAAGGTCGAGTTGCTGCTCAGTTGGCAACCTCCCAGGCGAGTGAAGGATGTCCAGCAACTCCTTGGTTTGCCAACTATTATCGGACCTTCATCCCTGGCTTTGTTTCCCTGACCACGCCCCTCACTCGGCTCCTCTAGAAAAAGGTCCCATTCTGGTGAAATGCACCTGAGCAACAGGTGTTCCAGGGCTTGAAGCAGGCCTTCATGAAAAAACCTATCCTGAAACACACCAATTCACACCGTCTGTTTGTAGTGGAAGCAGATGCATCCAATGTGGCAGTCAGAGCGGTATTACTCCAGGCTCACGCATTCGGTGGTACCCTCTTCCCTTGTGCATATTATTTGAGGAAGCTCAATTCTTCTGAGCGCAATTATACCATCTGGGAGAAGGAGCTACTGGCCACTAAGGCAGCGTTTGAGGCCTGGAGGCATCTTTTGGAGGGGGCGTGATATCAAGTTGAAGTCTGGATGGATCACAGAAACTTGGAGTTTTTGAAGACTGCCCAGAAACTGAATCAATGCCAGATCCGGTGGTCCCTCTTCTTTGCTCGGTTTAATTTGAAGAGCTTTGGTGGCTCAGGCTGTTAAATGCCTACTCTTAAGATCCAGCTGTCTACAATTACTGTAGGCTCGAATCCCACCAGGCTCAAGGTTGACTCAGCCTTCCATCCTCTCGGGGTAGGTAAATTAAGGACCCAAGATTGTTGGGGGCAATTAGCTGACCTTGTAAAAAATGCCACTTAGTAATAAGCAGGCATATACAATGGAATGAAAGCTATTGCTGAGTGCATTGGGTTGTGCTCCAAAAATTGTAAGCCGCCCTGAGTCTTTGGAGAAGGGCGGCATATAAATGTAATTAAAAAAAATGTAATTAAAAAAAAATTCCATGTCACTTACATCCTGAGTGGTTGCAACCAAAGAGCGGGTGCACTCTTGTGGAAACCTGAGTACTTGTGTCCTGAGGACCAACTCCTGTTCCAGACAGTTCTTCCCGTAGAGTCTTTCTCCGCAGTTCAGGAGCCACTGGACCTATGGGCTCAGATACAGGAGGCACAGTGGCATGATACTTGGGTGGATCAACAGAAGCAAGAAGTGGGACCCAACTCTCCATGGTCGTTCACCGAGGAACTCTTGTGGTACCACCACAGGCTCTATGTACCAGTAGTGCTGCTTCAGGGACTTATCTTGTCACAGTGCCATGATAATCCTGTGGTGGGGTACTTCGGCCTCTTCAAGACATTGCATCTCATGTCTCGGACTTTCTGGTGGCCCCAACTATGACACGATGTTCATTCCTATGTCACATCATATGTACGATGCTGGCAGGCCAAGTTGACAACAGGGGCTTCCCCGGGACTGCTCCAGCCCTTGCCAACACCAGAGAGACCTTGGGGTACCATTTTGATGGACTTTTTGATGGATTTGCCTCCATCTTCAGGATTTACCATGGTGTTCATGGTGGTTGACATGCTGATGAAGATGGCGCATTTCATTCCATGTCACCCACGGCTCGTGCCACCGCCTGCATTTTTATTCAGCACATCTTCCGGCTGCATGGACTACCTGATTGGGTTGTTTTGGACTGAGGGGCCCAATTTACAGCCCAATTCTGGAAAGGGCTTTGGACGTGAAAATCTGCCTGTTGTCAGCACATCATCTGGGAACCGATGGTGGGACTGAGAAAGTCATCAGGATCCTGGAGCAATATCTGCACTGCTTTGTGAACCAGCAACAAGACAACTGGTCAGACTACTTGGCAGTAGCAGAGTTTGCATTTAACAACTTGCAGCATACCTCCACACAAACCACCCTTTTCCTAGCCAATGTGGGCTATCATCCTCGGTTCTTTCCCCTGATGCACCTCAACTTGCTGGTTCTGGAGGCGAATGACTATCTGGCCAAGTTGTAGGCAGTTCACAATTGGTGCGATGGTATCTGGAGAAAGCCAAAGAGGATTAGAAATGAGTCGCGGACCACTCTCAGTTGGCGACATTGCCATTGGCTGTGGGGGATTGGGTGTGGTTGTCCATCAGGCACCTTCCATCAGACCAGCTGGTTAAGAAGCTTGACCACTGGTACCTTGACCCATTCCCTGTGGAGGTGGTTATCAACCTGGTCACCTACTGCCTGACTTTGCCTCACTCGCTATGTGTCCATCTTTCATAGATCCCTCCTGGTTCTCAAATGGCCAGCCTGTCTGCTCTGCCAAGCTGACCATCCTCCGCCAGTACCATGGATGGAGAGGGACCACCTGAGTATGAGGTCGCCAGCATTCAGGACTCTCAGTGGCTGAAAGGGCAGTTCCAGTACTTCATTGAGTGGAAGGGTTATGGACAGGAGGATTTGACATGGGAGGATGCAACTTCTGTCCATGCCCCTGCTTTGGTAGATGCCTTTCACAAACAATTCCTGTCACAGCCGCATCTGGACTGTCAGACTCAGGAGAAAGGCCCTGTGGTGAGGGATAGTGTGTGGTTCGCCAGCAGCCGGTACTGACAGCAGAGGTATCAGACAGTGAGGACAAAAGGGAACCAGTCAGGGAGTCTGGAGAGGACTTGGACGATGCAGGGATGGGGCCAGGACCATCTGAGAGTGGTGTGCTGCTTTTGTAGCCTTTGGAGTCTGGCAGCAGTGAAGCAGGGACCCGGGGACCCTGTTCCCACTACGCATGTGCACAGAGCTGCTAGAAGGCGAGAACAGCTGAAGCAGAAGGGGTGACTTGTGAGTAAGGCTGGGAGGTGATTGCCCCCCCATAAGGGATAAAAGTCAGACTTCAATGATGAAAAGCTTTGCAGGAAGCAAAGCAGTTCAATAATTTCCAAGTCCTTCTTGAAACTCTGTACTCTGGTCGTTTTTTTCTGGGTTTTTGGGTTGGTTTATGTTAGCCTTAATTGTTTTTTGGCAGCATTCTACAGCACTGAAAAATGTGCTCTTATCTGGAGGAACTGTGTATAATTAGTTTTGGCTGGGAATGCAAGTAATTCCCAGTGTTGCATTAAAATAGGTTTTACTTTTAAAATCAGTTTGTGTTTTATTAAGTTTGACAAAGTCTGGGTCACAACAGCCTTTGCTTAACTTTATGTTGTAGAACAGTTGTATATTTCCTGAATCAGAAGGCCCTCTTTGTAGTCACTTGTTTTGTTTTAATATGCCATATATTGCATAGAATCATATCAATAACTGAGACAGTTAATATGAATATATACATTTTTCATTTGAACTTTAAAAAACCTCTTCTTTTCCCATTATTATTTGGGTACAGTATATTGAGATATTTTTCAGAATATATTTTCCCAATGAACAACATGGCCTTGTATATTCTGATATTAGATTCAGCAACATATTGAAGAATGTAGACCAATGAACAGGGCAGAGAATCTCAGGCTACTGATGTTTATGTCACATTCTGAGCCTAACTTTTGCCTTCTCTTGGTGCAGAAGCTTAATGGGATTACCCAATTTTAAAAGTCTTAGATGAGACCATGACAGAAATAAATTTACTTAAAATGATTCATGTCTTTCTCTTAAATGACAAACTGTTAGTGAGTTGCATCTTACTAGTCATACTCAACAGTTTTGAACAGTGGAAATACTTCAAAGAATTGCTGTTCATCAGTTTTAACTAATCTACTTTCAGTTTGATTTTACCAAATTAGAAACTGAGAACTGCTTTTAACCATTTTCCCCATTTCTGCTTTTATCAGAATGAAACAACATACACCCACTCTTGGGGTTAAATACTAATTGTTACTGTTTCTTTGCAATGTTGCTGCAGTGGTGAAAGATTCCCAATGAGAAATATCTAGATTAATTTTTGCACAATAACACTTTCCTATCCGTAATCTCACCGTATCTAAGTTTTTAGAAGAACTGTTGGCAGTTTATAGCAAATAATATAATTTTTGTTTAAAATGCAAATATGGGCATGTACATATTTCACAGATCACAAGATACTTCTTAGAGTATTGCTGGTATATAATTTTCAAAGTTGATATATATGTACTGTGTATATGACAAATACACAGAAGACATTTTACTTACTGTTTGGTTCAAATTTAAACATACTGTGAGAGTACAAACTCAGACTGAAACAAACATCTAATCCACTAAGTTCATACCTACCATTTCTTTAAACAATTAATTTGTAATGACAAATTGCTTTAGTAGTAGCTAAGTATCTAATATATATAACTTCATAGTTGTTAGTTCTGAAATAGTGATGTATTCAAATCATACACATCATTTACAGAAATGATGAATATTTTTCCTTGCTTTTTTTTAAAATTCCTTTTTCATGTTAGCAATGTAAAATCATTTTTATTTATTTTCAAATACAGTTCTATGATGTGGATGAGGAGAAAAAAACCCAAAATAACAAAAATAAAATGAATATTGTTGGACATGGAGGTTAAATATACATATAACATTTAACTTTTTTCTCTAGAACTTTTTGAATTGTCCTGAATACATGCTCAATAAATTCAACATCAAACTGTAGAAGACAGTTTTAAAAAATGAAAGTAATCTACAGATATATGCTCCTCATTTAAATAAGAGCTTATTTATATGGTCAAATTTTAACAATTTAATAATATCTACGATACAAACTAAATATCATTTTTGTAATTTTTAAATTTTACATTGTATGTAAAATTACTTTTGCATGTAAATTGCTGTTGTGGGCCAATATAATGTAATTGCTAGATGGCAATAGTTCTTCCTTACTTTCGCTGACCTCATTTACAGTTATACCACATATTTGCTGATAAGTGCTCCATTAAAAATTAATTTCATTAAACTAGATAGCAAAGAAAATCCTTTGATCTACTCAAAATGTCAACATCTTTTAATTTTTAACCTGTTTTCTTGGGAAAATTGTCATTCTATTAAAACTATATTTTAATAGATATGTTATACTTTTACTATTTTGATGACACTCATAAAATATTGTATATTATCGCTAAAGACATACCCAAGGAAAGGAGAATTAAAATATTCCATATTGTTTATATCAGTATTTAAATCCCTATTTTTGAACCAATTTTTTTTATTCATATTAAAATACAAACTCCCAAAAAGCAAAAAAACAAACACAAAACAAAACAAAACAAGACTACACCAAAAAGTGCATTAAAAAACAAAGCAAACATATACATAAATTGTCCTTCCGAGTTGAATATTGAAGAATATAGAGCAGTTGAAACATCCGATAGTTCAGCTGCCAAAATTAGAGGCTCAAACAGTATCCATTCATCCAGAGGAACAACCACCAGCCAACCAGGGAACCCAGAACAAGACAAAATTACCAAGGAGGAGGAGGCCATCTACCGAGTAAAGGCCAACAGGAAGATAGGACAGTTGAAAATGGGACAGACACCTCCTTGGTGTGCAGGCTGTGGGGAAAATCACCCCAGAGTGGCTTGTAGGTTTAAAGACACTATCTGCTGGTGATGTGATTGCAAGGGTCACATAGCTGAGGCTTGCAGAGTGAGTCAGAATTTGGAAGGTGCCAAATTCAAAATTCAAACAGAGAGAAGACCGAAATGAGGAAGCTAGGGAAACACAGCAAACAATAGTGGGGCACTCCAACATGTATAGATTGAAAAAATTCTATATCATTGTACAACTTGAAGGAAACCCCTGCAGCATGGAGGTGGACACAGGATCTTATATCTGCATGGTATCCTGGTTGACTATCAAAAAAGCGGTTCTGGGTATCACCTGGAAACGACTACAGCCACAAAAGACACTTAAAAAAGATTATCAGGGAAACTGCATTCCAGTGCTAGGGAGAGATTTCTCTCAGATTAAATTCAAAGACCTTATGGGCTCACTACCATTGACCATAGTGAACAAGGACCTACCCAGCCTGCTAGGAATTGAATGGTTAGAGGCCCTAGGACTCGGAATAACCAGCATCAACACTGTCCAAAGAGACGTCTTCAGGATGCTAGAAGCCAAATTCAGGGACGTCTTCAATGGCAACCTAGGCAAGTACGCAGGGACCCCTATATCTTTCAATCTAGACCACCTAATTGTTCCTATCCAACTGAAATCACGAAGAGTCCCCTTTGCTCTTTGGCCCAAGGTTGATGAGGAATTAGACAAGCTAATTGCCCAGGGAATTTTGGAGCAGGTCGACCATGCCAGGTGGGAGACAGCAATTGTCACCTCTATCAAGCCAGATGGCTTTATCTGCATCTGCACTGATTATAAATGTGCCATTAATAAGGCATTACAACAGAGCATCTATCATGCCAGTAATGCAGCATCTTTTTCACTCATTAGGAAAAGGCAAACTTTTTGCAAAACTAGACTTAGCCAATCAATAGTTGCCAGTGGATGAGGCAACAGCAGAGGCACAAACAATTTTGATCCACAGGGGAGCATTTAAGTGCCATAGATTAGTTGCACCAGGACTGTTCCAAAACTTAATGGAGCGTGGCACTGGGACTATTCCAAAACTTAATGGAATGCCACTTACATGGTATCCTGGGGATGGTGCCATATTTTTTTTATAAAAAGTTTTATTATTTTCCAAAAAACAAACAAGACAAACAAACATACAATACATAAACCAATCTCAATTTCAAGTGTGCCGGTCGGTCACAGATATCAGTGCCCTCTCCTCATCATGCATAATCTCTGTTACAGAAAAAAAGCTATAATTGTTATTATTAATTCTCTAACATGTTATAATCTCTATATTATATTTCCTTTCAACAATTCTATTTATCTCCATTATTCCATATATCACCAAGCTTTTTTATCTAACCATTGATAAAACATATTCCATATCTTATAAAACTGCTTTCCTTCTTGATCCCTAATTTCAAATGTTAATCTACTCATTTTGGCACAGTCCAAAATCTTCTTAATCACTTCCTCCTGCATAGGTATCTTATCATTTCTCCAATTTTTAGCAAATACAATTCTAGCAGCTGTCAGTACATTAACAATCAAATATTTCAGTTCTTTGTTAAGTGTCTCTGGTACAATTCCCAATAGGAATATCTCAGGTTTCAAGTCTATATGTTGTTGTGTCATTTTTCCAACCACATGTGGATTTTAGTCCAGTATCTTTTGGCATCAGTGCAAGTCCACCACATGTGGTAGTAGGAGCCAGGTATCTGATGACATTTCCAACACTTATCCGATTTGTCCTTAAACATTCTTGCAATCCTTCTGGGATAGGTGCCACCTGTAAAACATCTTATACAAATTTTCTTTATATGCAGTTGACATTGTCATTTTATAATTCTGATCCCACAGTGTTTGCCATCTCTCTAAATCTATCCCATAACCAAAATTTTCCCCCCAAGCAATCATTGTTTCCTTAACCTGCTCCTCTTCCATTCTAACTTCTAGTAGATGACCATAGAGTTTTTAAATCACTTTTTCATTCGTACCCATCAAAATTTTATCTAGTTCAGTTTGCTTTTTATAAATACCTTCAGTCCTAACATCCTCATCATATCTAGATTGTATTTGCAAATATGAAAACCAATTCATTTTTATTCCTTGTTCTTGTAATGTTTGCATCGATTTGAGTTCACCCTTTTCATTTAAAATCTCTCCATATCTAATTGTTTGTTCCTTCTTATATATTATTGGATATGAAAAGCTTCAATAGTAGATACCCATAATGGAATTTGTATATAATGTTGTTTTCTATTTTTCCCAATTTAAAAATAAAGCTTCTCGAACATGGTGTCTTCTAAAATATCCTTGTTTTTAGTTCCCTTATACCATAAGAAAGCATGCCATCCTAGTAACAAATCATGACCTTCTAAAGTTAATAATCTATTATTTCTCAACGTTATCCATTCTTTTACCCACATCAAACTTGCAGCTTGGTAATACAATTCCCAATTAGGTAGTGCAAATCCCCTCTTGACCTTGCATCTTGCAATAGCTTAAATTTAATTCTTGGTTTTTGCCCTGCCATATGAATTTTAGTGTAATTTTATTTAAATCTTCAAAAACTCTTTCCCAAGTCTAATTGGAATTGTCTGAAATAGATATAAGATTCTGGGTAATACATTCATCTTAACTGTCGATATTCTGCCAATAAGAGATAGCTGCATGTTTTCCCATCTTTCAAGATCTGTCGCTATCTGCTGTTTGAGTTTTATGTAATTGTCTTCTTTCAATGTACTGCATCTTGATGTAATATATATTCCTAGATATTTAACTTTACTTGCAATCTGGATCTCTAGTAAATCTTCTAACTCTTTCTTACGTTTTACTAACATGTTCTTTGTTAGGATCTTTGTTTTATCTTTATTAATTTTTAAACCTGCCACCATTCCATATTCTTCTATTTGCTCTATCAATTTAGGTGCTGATTTAAGTGGATCCTCTAATATGAATACCAAATCATCTGCAAACG
Source organism: Naja naja (assembly GCA_009733165.1). NCBI lineage: Eukaryota > Metazoa > Chordata > Lepidosauria > Squamata > Elapidae > Naja > Naja naja. The sequence goes on along the minus strand of CM019155.1, from coordinate 83,303,412 downwards.
CCTGTAATTTATATTCTTCTTTTTTAATTTTCATTCCTTTTATTTCTTCATCTTCTCTAATGGCTCTATTCAGTACTTCTAATGTTAAGACAAACAGCAGAGGCGACAGAGGACAACCTTGTCTAGTTCCTTTTCTTATCTCTATAAATTCGTCAATTCTCCATTTACCAATATCTTCGCTGTTTGCTTATTATATATTGTCTCAATGGCCTGTATAAAGTTTTTGCCAAAGCCCATTTGTGCCATTTGCAATACCATAAATCGCCAATTCACATTGTCAAATGCTTTTTGTGCATCTAAAACATCAGTGCCATCTGTTTTTCAGGGTGTGCTTCGTAATACTCCAAAGTATCTAAAATTATTCTCACATTTTGCTTAATTTGTCATTTTGGCAAAAATCCATTTTGATCCGTGTGAATAAATTCATTTAAGTATCTTTTCATTCTTTCTGCCAGGATTGAAGCAAAGATTTTATAATCTGAATTCAACAGTGAAATAGGTCTATAATTTTTGACTTGTTGTAAGTCCATTTCTTCTTTAGGTATAAGGGTAATATAAGCTTCCAACCATGTCTCAGGTATTCTCTTTTTAATAACACTTCATTCATCACTTCTAGAAGGTAGATGCTTAATACTTCCTGAAAGGTCTTGTAGAATTCGGTAAGCCATCTGGACCTGGTGCTTTTCCTGTATTTTGTTTCTTCAAGGCTTCTGTCAATTCCATCATGGTTATGTTCCCTTCTAACATTGTTTCAATATCTTTAGGTATCTGTGGTAATCTTGTCTTTTGTAAATACTCTTTAATTTTTCCTTCTGCAATATCTTCTTGAGAGTACAGTTTTTCATAGTAATCTCGGATAATTTTTTTCTTTTCATCATTCCCATATTGTATATTCCCTTTTCCATCTATTAATTGACTAATTTTCTTTGTTTCTCTTTCCTTTCTAATTTTATAAGCTAACCATCTTCCTGGTTTATTAGCATTTTCAAAATAGTTTTGTTTAGCACCTTTAATCTTTTGGGCAATTTCTTCTTTATCCATTAAAGCCATTTTATGTTTAATCATATCCATTTTCCTTTTAATATCTTTCCTTTGCGGTGATTGTTGTAATTCTTTTTCTAATTTCATAAGGTCATCTTCCAATATTTTAGATGTCTTTTTCTGTTTAATATTTCTTTTCCTTGTATAGTCAATTATCATACCTCTTATATAAGCCTTCATCGCATCCCATCGAATTTGTAATGATGTATCTTCTTTTCTATTTTCCTTGAAAAAAAGGTAAGTCCTGTCTCAATTTTCTTTTTAAATTCTTCTTCTTTCAAAATCATATTATTTAATGTCCATCTAGATCTTCTCCTCTGTCCTTTCCAGGCAACTATCAATGGATTGTGATCCACCCAGGTCCCACTTTCGATTTGAATTTTTCTATATCGAGAGCATATCTGCAGATGCCCATACCATATCTATTCTTGACCATGATTCATGCCTATTTGAGTAAAAGTAAATTCTTTATTTCCAGTATTTCTCTCTCTCCATATATCTTTAATATTCATTTCTTCTGTCATTTGAAAAAGGACTTGGGTAACTTTCTTCTAGTTTTCTTTTTAGTTCTCTCAGATTTGTAGTCAAGCTGATCATTAATTATCCCATTAAAATCTCCCATCAAAAAAATTTGCATAGTCTAATTCGATCAATTTTTGATATAATTTCTTATAAAATTCTTCTTGATTCTCACTTGGTGCATATATTGCTATCAAAAGCATTTTAGTGTTGTTGTCTATTATCTCCATCATTAAGATCCTCCCATCTTCATCTGTATAAATCAATTCTGCAGTAATTATATCTTTAATATACAAGACCACTCCTCTCTTTTGCATTGAGCCAATGATGTAAATAACTTTCCTAACTTTTTTGTCTCAATACATATTCATGTTGTTTTTAATGTGAACTTCTTGTAGCAAATTATATCAAGTTTTAGTTTCTCTAATTTGTGAAATATTTTCCTTCTTTTAGCAATCGAATTAAGTCCATTTATATTCATCGAAATCAGTTTTTTCCCTTCCATTTTAGGTCTTGTATATAGGTTTTGTTGCTCTAGTCATTCTAACTTCTCTTCGTTCTCTAGGTAGACCACCTACCGCTCCAAGTTGTTCTTCTTCTTCACTTGTTGCTACACATTCCTTTGGAAGTTCCACAATCAGCTCCTCTTGTCTTCCATTTCCTCCTTTCCTCTAAAATATTCATCGTAAAAGTTGCTCTCTCCACTGTATCAATTCTATGTCTTTGTTCCCACCACATGAACAGAAGGCCTTCTGGTATTAACCATCTGTAATTTACACCTCTCTTCAACAGTTCTTTGGATAAGAATGCATATTCTCTTCTCCTCTCTCTTATTCTTCTTGGTACCTGTTTCAATACCGTAATATCTTTATTATTGTGCTTCAATGTCTTATCTCTAGTTGCTTGCAGTATTTGTGATTTAATGCTCTTCTTAGTGAACCTAATATGGATTTCTCTTGGGAGTTTATTCCTCGTTGCATACCTTGTATAGACTCGAAATATTTCATCTATTCCATCCCTCATCTTCTCTTCCGTTGTTTCTAACAATTCTGCCAGTAGCTGTGTCATTTTCTCCAACAGATTTTCACCCTTCTCTTCCTCCACATTTTGAAATCTCAAATAAATTCTGATCTGTCAACTTCGCCTCTCAGTGATTCATTATGGTCACTCTCGACTTCATTTAATCTGGCATTGAAACTCCTCATTTCTTCATCTCTTTGTTCTTGCTGCTCCTCAACTTTCTTAATCCTCTCACCATATTTCTCCATTGTTTGCCATAGAGCTTTTATACTTTCATCTGTCTTGTCCAGCTTCTGTTCAATTATCTCAATTTTCTCTGTTCTTTTTCCAATCTCGCTCACGCTTGTAATATCATCTGTATTTTATCTTCTTTCTCTTTTCCTTTTCTTGTTGTGATATTGTCGATGCGGGAGTTGTTACTTGTGGGATTGAAGATCTTCTACTCATTGTTACAAAATTGCCAACAACAATTGCAGAGAACAAAGCTGATGAAAAAGTAAAAATTAGTAGTATAAAATGATTAAAAGGAGGATTTTTAAAAAGGGAATAGAGCAACAAAAACAATCTAATCAGCAAAAAGTAAAAAGAAGGAAAAAACAGTAGTATCAATAAAGTATCAATAAATTGAGTTAAAAAATAAAAAGGAAAGAATGTAAATGGAAGACTAGGATGGTATATAGAAAAAAATCCAATGATTAAATATCTTATTTCAATATACAAAAAGGGGAAGGAAAAAGATATATAAAAGGATATAAAATATATAAGAAATCAGACTTTCAAAAATAAGGACTAAAATTGAAAAAGGAAAATACCAATAATAAAATTAAAATAGAAAATGAATAAAATATCCTTTAAAAATAAAAATATTTTTTTTTATGGGCTTTAATTATAAAAATTGGATTCCAGGCAATAAAGAATCTTAACAGGAAGCAATATCACTTTTGTTCAGTTGCCTCTATATAAAATCCAAGGCTTAACAAATTGAAGAGGAAGGCTTTCAACTCTTCTATTTTTTTTCCTGCAAAGAGACTCCAACTCTTTTATCTTCCAAACTCTCCGAGGTCACTTTGTTCTTCAATTCGACTCCAAACACAAGATATAATAGTTTGCCAAAAGCACCTGTCAACATAATCTCCAGTGCTTTCTAATCTAATCCTCAGTGCAGCGCTTTAAATACAAGTCTTGCAAGTGTATATATCTATACAAAGTAGCGGACCTCTAAGTAACAATATTGTGTCTCTTTGCCAACTTTCACTTCCTTGCCAAGTAGCTTCCAATGTATCATTTCCTGTCTCTCTCAAAACAAGAAGGTAAAAAGCCTCGGGAGCCATTTCTTATGTATGAAAAATAAAAAATAGTCAGATCAAAATAATCAAATAGCATTAAAGCCCAGAATACCAAAAAGAAAAACCAAATTCAAAAATTGTAGAGAGGAAAATATATTATAAAAAGCCATTCAAAGACTCACAAGAAGAAAAGATAGAAAAGAAAATCTTTAAAAGCCACAAAAAAGAAGGAAGAACAAGCTCTTTACTTTCAAAAACAGTCTCTTCCACTGCCTAATTCATTTCACTCTTGATTTCCAACCATTTAAACTTACTAGGGTGTTCCCAAACTATTACAAAAAAATCTCACCGACCGACACTTCTTCCGATTCCTTTCTTCGGAGCTGTCACAGCTTCAGCAGCTTAATGGCTGCCCTCGACCCACTGCAGGCAAAGGGGCTGTCCTGGATCAACCAGGGACTTTGCGACATCCCTGGGATCAACAGGAGATGCCCCCAACTCTTGCCAACCCTACGAGTGGCTTAGGTCGGGGGACGTCCCGGCGGCGTATCGGGGGGTGATCTCAGGAGTCGAGATCACCTCCATCTCATAGCGACATCAGCTCCGCCCCATCTTTCGGGATGGTGCCATATTTTGATGACATCCTCGTGTCCGCAAGTGAACAAGAACAGCTAACCCAATGATTGTGGACAGTCCTAACTCACTTCCAGGAAGGTGGACTTAAAGCTAAAAAAAAGAAGTGCCAAATAACCACGCCCCAAGTTGAGTTTTGGGAATTTCTAATTGATGGGTCAGGCATTCACCCCACCAGCGGCAAACTTAAAGCCATAAAGGAAGCCCCCACACCAAAAAACAAAATGGAAGTACAGGCATTCCTTGGCCTGTTAAAGTTTTACAGCATTTTTCTGCCACAGAAAACAATGGTTGCTGAGCTGCTGCATCGATTGCTGGACAAGAGCACAGATTGGACCTGGGGGTGCAAGGAAGCAGCAGCTTTCACTGAAATAAAAAACTTTTAATCTCAAATAGTATTCTAGTTCAATACAATGAGACCCTGCCACTCGTGTTAACATGTGACGCTTCACCATTTGGCATTGGGGCCACCCTCAGTCACTGACTGCCAAACAGAAATGAGGCACCAATCACATTTTACTCTAAAACATTTTCAAAGACTGAAAGGAACTACAGCCAATTGGACTAAGAAACTGGCTGCAGTGGCAGGGATCAAGTGCTTTCATAAATACCTTATGGGAGGGATTTTGAATTAATCACGGATCTCAAACCACTGTTAGGCATCATCACAGGGGGAAACCAATGCCAAATATTTTCCCCCCAGAATGATAAAATGGACTGTGTTCTTAGCAGTGTATAAATATTGAGTAGTCCACTGGCCGGGCAAATCCATAGACCACGCTGATGCCCTCAGCCGATGCCCACTCCCAGACCTTGTTGAAGACCCAGCCCTAGCCCCAGCTGTCCTGTTAGTTGAGGACATTGTGACTGACCCTGTTAACGTGGCCAAGATCATGAGACAGACAGCCAAAGACAAGACTTTGGCGCAAGTTTTAAACTAGGTTTGGAAGTGAGTTTAATCTGTTTAAAATTAGGAAAATGGAGTTGTCTGTATCAAAAGGGTGCCTGTTGTGGGGGGTTAGAATGGTAATATCAAAAGCATTAAGAGAATCAGTACTAGAGATATTACATGAGGTTCACCCGGGTATAGTGTGAAAGAAAGCATTTACAAGGAGCTATGTATGGTGGCCGGGCATGGATAAGGAAATAGAAGAATGGGTTGCCACATGCCTGCCATGTCAGGAATCCAGACCCGTGCCACCCTCTATGCCTTCACTAGAATGGGAGACCCCCAAATCACCATCGGCATGAATACACATAGATTTCGTGGGTCCAGTACAGGGCCAAACATTTCTCATAATAATGGATGCATATTCAAAGTGGCTCAAAGTAATCCTCATGACAAAGACCACAGCAGAGGCCATTATTAAAGTACTAAGGAAACTGTTCACCACCCATGGGTTACTGGACATAGTGGTGTCGGATAATGGGCCCCAATTCATGGGAATTCAATTTGAAGGGTTCCTAGCAGAGCAAGGAATTCACCATGCCCTGTCCATGCCTGGAAAACCAAGCACTAGTGGTCAAGCAGAGAGGATGATGAGATCAACCAAGGAAACCCTGACCAGAATGGGCCCAGGGGATTGGCAAGCAAAAATAGATAAAATGTTACTGATACAACATATCACCTCTAGTGCCACCACACATAGAAGTCTGGCAGAACTATTAATGGGCCGGAAATTAAGATCCCCACTGGACAGATTACATCTAGTTTATAACACAAATACATCCGTGGACTTGACCAGCAAATGCCAGTCCTTTAATGTCGGTCAGTTATGCCCACAACTGCATGGGTGGCACTACATGAGTTCTGGCACAAATAGTACAAATCACAGGTCCCCAATCTTACCCCAATCTACCCCAATCTGGAGTAGGCACATTGACCAACTCCGAGGATGGTTGAGCCATCCTAGACCTGAACAGGCCAACACAGAATCAAAAACTGACATAGAAACACAGAACCATCCGTGACAATAATAAACAACAAAAATTGGCACAGACACCTCCCAACATTAGTCTCAAACCCGAATTGCTATCGCAATAACTTATCTGAAGAAGATGGAGTCCTGCGGAGAACTTCCCTGGCCTTTGGCTTGGTGGAGTCAACCAAGCCTGGGAAAGCCTTCGAGGCATTTCCAGGGGTGGGCTCTGGAGCAGCAGCAGACCTGACTGTCCAGGCTGCCATGGCTGAAATAATTGATCTGTGGAAGTCTGGTTGCACCCATCGTAGTCCTAACTACTTGCATGACTATGTACTGAACACTCAATCTGATTGGTTAGCACCCACCCAAGAGGAGAGGGGTGTTGAATATTTAGTAGCGAGTGGATTCTGATGTCAGAATCCACTCATTGGAGCAATTTCCCTGGCGGGAAATTGAAGAGCTGCCAGTACTGAAATGCCAGACAGCTCCCAGCTTAAAAGTGGGGAGCTGGCGGTGGCTTGGCCGCTTCTATTGGGATCTTCAATAAAGAGTTACTTTACTGCTCCTGAGTGTCCTGTCTCTTCAATCGATCCCAATCTAACACTTCCTTTAATTAATTTTCATCCACTGTTTCTTGTCTTGCCTTCTGGTGCTTTGGAAAATAGATTGATGCCCTTTACTTTGTGGCAGTCCCTCATATATTGGAACACTGCTAATTACGTCACCCCAGTCCTTCTTTTCACTAGATTAGACATACCCAATTCCTGCCACAGTTCTTCATAAGTTTTAATCTCCAAGCCCTCAATCATCTTAGTTGCTTTTTTCTGCACTCTTTCCAGAGTCTCTATATCTTTTTTATAATGTGATGACCAAAACTGGATGCAGTATTCCAGGTATGATCTTACTAAGATTTTATAAAATGGTACTAATACTTGATGTGATCTTGATTCTATTCCTGTTTATGCAACCTAGGACTGCATTGGTTTTTTTGACTGTTGCCGCATACAAATATGCTGCCTTATATTTAAGTGGTTGTCTAGTAGGACATCATGATCCCTCTTTGAGCCAAATTTCACTTAATCTGTACTTGTACATTTGGTTTTTGTTGCCTAAGTGTAAAATCTTACTTTTCTCTACACTTAATTTTATTTTGTTAGATAGAGCCCAGTGTTCAAATCTGTCAAGATCCATCTGGATCTTAAGTTTATCATCTGGTCTCCTGCCAGTTATTGTTGTCTGCAAAATTGATGAGTTCCCCTTCTGTTCCCTCATCTAAATCATTCATGAAGATATTGAAGAGCATGAGCCTAAGACAGAACAATGCTTACTTCCCTCCATGTATATGTAGCTTCATTAAGGATTACACATTGAGTGTGGTTTGTCAGCCAATTACAAATCCATCTTGTGGTGATGCTGTTTATCCCACAATTTTCTAGCTTACCAAAAAGTAGATTGTTGTTTTCTTTTGTCAAATGTCTTACTGGAATCCTAGTATACTATGTCCACAGCATTTCACTGATCCACTAGTTTTATTATGTTGTCAAAGAATGAAATAAGATTTGTTTGGCATGGGTTTTGACAAACTCATGTTTGCTTCTGCTTATAATTTTTCTCGCTTCCAGGTGTTCGCAAATCTGTTTTATTATTATTTATTTTCTGGGATCTTCCCAGGTATTGTCAGAGTGATTGACCTGTACTTTCCTGAATCTGTTTCCCTCCCCCTTTTTTTGAAGATGGGAACCACATCAGCTCTTTTCTAGTCCGCTGGTTGTTCCCCAGTACTCTAGTGTATGGTTCAATTGTTCTGAGATCACATTTGCCAGGTCCTTCAGGACTCTGGAATGTAATCAGTCAGGTCCTGGAAATTTGAAATCATCCAGAACGAACAGGTGTTCTCTTACAATTTTCTTGCTTATTTTTATTTCTGTCTTGTTGTTGTTGTTAGTTGTGAAGTCTTATCTGACCCATTGCGACCCCATGGACAATGTTCCTTCAGGCTTTTCTGTCCTCTACCATCCTCCGAGGTCCATTTAAATTTACGCCTACTGCTTCAGTGATTCCATCCAGTCACCTCATTCTCTATCGTCCCGTTCTTCTTTTGCCCTCAATCTTTCCCAGCATTAGGCTCTATTCCAGAGAGTCCTCCCTTCTGATTAGGTGGCCAAGTATTTGAGTGTCATCTTCAGGATCTGGCCTTCTAAAGAGCAGTCAGGGTTGATCTCCTCTAGGACTGACCGGCTTGATCGCCTTACAGTCCAATGGACTCGCAGGAGTCTTCTTCAGCACCATAGTTTAAAGGCCACAATTCTTTGGTACTCAGCCTTTCTTATGGTCCAGATTTCACAGCCATACATTGCAACTGGGGAAACCATAGTCTTGACCATACACACTTTCATTGGCAGGATGATGTCTCTGCTTTTTAGTATGCTGTCTAGATTTGCCATAGTTTTCCTCCCCAGGCACAAGTGTCTTTTAATTTCTTTGCTGTAGTCCCTATCTGCAATGATCTAGGAGCCCAGGAAAATAAAATCTGTCACTACTTCTATTTCTTCTCCATCTATTTGCCAGGAATTGAGGACCAGATGCCATGATCTTAGTTTTCTTAATGTTGAGTTTCAAGCCAACTTTTGCACTCTCCTTCTTTACCTGCATCAAGAGGCTCTTTAGTTCCTCTTCACTTTCTGCCATTAGAGTGGTATTGTCTGCATATCTGAGATTGTTGATATTTCTCCCAGCAATCTTAATTCCAACTTTTGATTTATCTAGCTCTGCCTTTCTCATGATATGCTCTGCATATAAGTTAAATAGGCAGGGCAACAGTATACAGCTTTGCTGAACTCCTTTCCCAATTTTGAACCAATCAGTGGTTCCATGTCCAGTTCTCACTGTTGCTTCTTGACCTGCATATAGATTTCTCAAGAGACAAATAAGATGGTCTGGTACTCCCATCTTTTTAAGGACTTGCCACAATTTGTTGTGAGCCACACAATCAAAGGCTTTAGCATAGTCAATGAAGCAGATGTTTTTTTGGAACTCCCTATCTTTCTCCATGATCCAGCATATGTTGGCATTGATCTCTAGTTCCTCTGCCTCTTCGAAATCCTGCCTGTACTTCTGGTAGTTCTTAATCTACATACTGCTGGGCCTATCTTGTAGGATTTTGAACATAATTTTACTAGCATGTGAAATGAATGTAATGGTGAGGTAGTTTGAGTAGCTTTGTTGTTGCTCAGATTTCCTAAGGCCCATTTTACTTCAGATTCTAGGATGTCTGACTCAAGGCCAGTGACCATTGTGGTTATCAGGGATGTTAAGCTCGTTCTTGTATAGTTCTTCTGTATAATTTTGCCCCATTGCTTCTTAATCTCTTCTGCCTCTGTTATGTCCTTGCCATTTTGATCCTTTATCATGCCCATCTTTGCTTGAAATGTTCCCTTCTTATCTCCAATTTTCTTGAACAGATCTTTGGTCCTCCCTATTCTGTTCTTTTCTTCTATTTCTTTGCCCTGTTCATTTAAGAAGGCATTCTTATCTCTTCTAGCTATTCTCTGGAATTCTGCATTCAGTTGGGTGTATCTTTCTTTTTCTCCCTTGCCTTTTGCTTCCCTTCTTTCCTCAGCTATTTGCAAAGTTTCCTCAGACAGCCATTTTGCTTTCTTGCATTTCTTTTTCTTTGGGATGGTTTTAGTTGCTACTTCTTGTACAATGTTGTGAACCTCTGTCCATAGTTCTTCAGGCAGTCTGTCTATCAGATCTAATTCTTTAAATCTATTTGTCACCTCTACTGTATATTCATCAGGGACATGATTTAGTTCTAAGTGGCCTAGTGATTTTCCCTACATTTTTAAATTTAAGCCTAAATTTTTCAATTAGAAGCTCATGGTCTGAGCCACAGACAGCTCCTGGTCTTGTTTTTACTGATTGTATAGAGCTTCTCCATCTTTGGCTGCAGAGCATGTAGTCAATCTGATTTCTGTGTTGACTGCTGCTGGTGATGTCCATGTGTAGAGTCGTCTCTTGGGTTGTTGGAAAGAGTGTTTGCTATGACCATCGTATTCTCTTTACAAAATTCTATCAGCATGTATCCTGCTTCATTTGGTACTCCAGGGCCAAACTTGCCTGTTATTCCAGTTATCGTTTGGCTTTCTACTTTAGCATTCCAATCCCCCATGATGATAAGGACATCATTTTTTTGGTGTTAATTCTATAAGATGCTGTAGGGCTTCATAGAACCGGTCAATTTCATCCTCTTCAGCACCAGTGGTTGGGGTATAGACTTGGATTACTGTGATGTTGAATGGTTTGCTTTGGATTCACACTGAGATCATTCTGTCATTGTGGGGATTGTATCCCAATATTGCTTTTCCTACTCTTTTATTGACTATGAAGGCTATTCCCTTCCTTCCTTCCTTCCTTCCTTCCTTCCTTCCTTCCTTCCTTCCTTCCTTCCTTCCTTCCTTCCTTGGAGTGGGGAAGTGGGAGGGAATATCTGTCTGTTATCCAATGCCCATCCCACTCTCAGAATGACTCTGGGTGGTGTGCCTTGCAGCCAGAAATTAAGGAAATAGAACCAGACTTTGGCATTCACAAAAAATAAAGCAATCTTGTCAGAAAATAGGCTTTTCTGCTTTTCTGCTGTTGCTATGCAGTTTACAATTAGTATGGATTTGGGGTGAGATCAAATCCACCGATGACAGGGTGACACCACATACCCTGGACTGGCATCACAAGCCACGCCCCTTTGGCATATAAGGGGCTGCCAACTGGCATTTACCTCGCACGGGAGAAAGAAACAGAGAGGTCCACAATTACCTGAGAGGTCTCAAGGAGAGGGAGACAGCACGGCCCCAAAAGATACCTCATGGCAAAAGAGAAAGAGAGAGAGGGGAAAATCTAAAGTGAGGTCTGCAGTTCCTCAAGAGGTCTGTGTTTCTTTGAGAGTTGTTCTAATTTGTTCCTAAAAGAGATTGATCAGCATAGGCGATCAGATCTCTCTACATCTACCTCAGAATTTCTGAATACCAAGCTGGAAGGAAGAAGAAAGTATTCCTAGGCTAAAGACTATCTGACTTTAAATCTGAGATCTATGGGACAGAGAAACTCCAACTACATAGGTAGTTGTAGAAACCAAGAGAGACCTGAGGAGAAGAAACTAAGAAAGAACAAAAGACACTGATAATATTCTTTCTGTGTGTTTATTGATTTTAAGCTGCTTGTTATAATAAACATTTAGTTTGAAAACAGACTGGGCTCAGCATCTTTATACAATTTAAATATATAGACAGAGTTTAAAAGATCCTCAAAACATTAATCAGTCATAGGTCTAATTAATAAAAATATTAACAAATTGGTAGCAGAGGGCAGTTGGTTAAACCTGTCTATATTTTAAATTATAAAGATGCCCAATCTCAAACCTATTAGAAAAAGCAGCAGAGTGATGGCCAGAGCCAAAGCAAGGCTCATGGCATCACAAAAGAAAGCAGCAGAACCAGAGCCTGGAATGGCTTCAGCTGAAGCATTCCAAGCACCGGCTGAAAGAGAAGAAAGCGGCGCGGCTAGAAATCTGACAGCTGTCATCCCCTCTCATTCACTTGCGGCTTTGAGTGAATGCTTTGCACCTACTGAAAGCCTACAAACCTCGTCCAACCCAGCGTTGGATGAAGAAGAAGAGATGAGGAGAAACCCCCTTCCTATTTTACTTAGATGCCTAACTGAAGCAGAGGAAATCAGATCTGTTTTCCTCAGGGCTTTCGGCTTACAATCGGTAAGCGGTGATCCGACAATAGACCTTGGCAATCTGATAAGAAAGATTGCGACGGAAGAAGCGGTCAGGGACAGGACTGGGGCCCATGAAGGCAACAGACCAGTAAGGGTTACCCAGTCCTGCCCTGAAACTCCTTTGACCGATAAAAGCACACGCGTGGGAAACCAAGAGCAGTTTCTCTCAGTTTTCCCGCCACAAAAAATGGCGGCTCAAAGGCGGGAAATTCAAACCTCCCATCTAAAAATGGCGCCTGCTGCCTCCCTGCCTGCCTCAGAGAATCTGACAAGCCAAGATGGCGACAACCTGGAGGCTGCTCTTCTGGCAGCGCCTACTGCTGCAGCAGCCCAACGCGGCCAACCAGTGCAGGGACTGGCTTCGCTGGTGACAGCAGCATCGCTGGACCCAACCATGCCGTGCATGTCACCAGCCCAGGCCGCTTGGACCCACGCCCAGGCGACCAGTCCGGTTGCAGCAGTCCAGCAACAAAGCCCAACCAGCTCACCTACTGAACTGGAGATCAACCAAGCAATAAAAACCCTAGCCACGGCATTTGGGAATGGTCTACTGCTTCCTCCCAGCACCCGGTCTACTACAGCCCTCCTGGACGGTCCCCGGTCTACCGCGGCCTACCCAGAAGGTCCCCGGTCTACCTTTGGCTACCCGGACAGCACCCGGTCTACCAATGCCCTGATGGAAGGTCCCCGGTCTACTGCGGCTTACCAGGAAGGTTCCCGGTCTACCGCTCCCTATGCGGACACCTCCCAGTCTAGCCAGGCCTATGCAGAAGCCTCCCAATCTACCCAGGCCTATGCGGTAACCTCCCGGTCCACCCAGACCTACGCAGATACCTCCTGGTCCACCCCGGCCTATGCGGACATCTCCCAGCCCACAGTGGCCTACTCCGATGCCACCTGAATGACAGTGGCCCTCCCCGAAGCCCTCCGGTTGACTGCAGCCCACTACTTACCATTCCTGATAGCAACCACGACTCCTGCGACATCTTCGGCCTACAAGGGCCTTCCCGGGAGCTCAACGGCACAGGCGGTCAGGGGGTCAGCCCGAGGCTTACCAGTGGAGCCCCATCGAAGGGCTCCTTCTCCAGCGACGTCCCGCGAAGAATGGCATCTGCGCAGGCTCAGTTGGGAACTCCGCCTCCGGAGCTCAACCGACAAGCTCCTTCCTCGCCGAAGTCCAGAAGAAAATGACTTTCGCGCAAGCGCAGATTAGCTCTCCTGCCCCTCCCATCTGGGAGCATCAACTGTCAGTGTATAAGCCAATGGGAAACAAGCCTGCTGTCTCTATTACTTTGCCTTACTGTGCACATAGGGGTTTTCAGCACATTGGAGAGCAACATTGTAACAATCTACCAGGAAATTTAAATCTGCTGCCTGCAGGCTTTACAAAGCTGTCTATTTCAGGGAGAAATATTTAGGAATGGGCTAGAGAAATACAGGTTGTTTTAATGAGAGAAAATGGGCTAAATTTACTTATAGATCCCCCTCCCAAGCCATGGTCTATTGAAATTGATTTGCTGCACCATAAAATTTTCTGCTTAATATTACTATCAATTGATCCGGCATTATACCCAAGCATCCCTCATGAGCTTACAGTGTGTGAACTTTGGGAAAAGTTATTTAACATGTTTAATTTAAACAATTCAAACACCACTGCCAGAATTTCTAGAGAGTTCCATTAATCTAAATTAAGGGCAGGAATGGAAATGAGTGAACACCTATGTAATTTGAGAAAGATGAGGGAGGAATTGAATTTGAAGGGGGAACCCATCTCTGAACCGAGTCCAATTAGCATCATAATCAATTCTCTGGATGCCAGTTGGGACAATTTTATTCCCCAATTGGGTAATTCCAATTATGATGGTGTGTCACTAGAAATACTGACAGGTAAGCTCATAGCTGAATTAAATTTAAGGAAGGATAGGGCAGCCTTCCATAGGGAAAGAGGGATTGCTAGAAAACCTGAAAGCCCTAACAATGTTAATGTAATAGGTAAATGTTATAATTGTGGATCAAGAGGACACCTTAGGAGGGACTGTCCTAGATTCATAGGTTCAAGGACAGACCATAGGGACACTCTAGTTACAGAGGTGAAAGATTGTCACCCACTCCTAAAGATAGGCAACAATGGAACCCTGTAAACATAAGAAGGGGCAGAAGAAGCAACAAATTTTATAGGTGGGATAGATTTGATTCAACATGTGACTTTACAAGTATGGCACAGTCAAGGGCAGGTAAAGGGGGTAACAAAAGAAAACAAGAGAGATCCCCTACACCTCAAAGGAGGCCCCAAGAGAACCCAGCAAACACAAGAAGGAGTAGAAGGGACAAGAGTAATAATAAAGGAGGTAACTTTAAAAACATGAATGAGGTCAGCTACCCAGGGCTTGCTGAAAAACAGCACAAAGATTTATGGCTACTTGACAGTGGTGCCAGCAGACATATGGCAAATAACAAGAAGTTATTTAGTGATCTAAAGGATCACAGCTATAACATGACAGTAGCCAATGGTTTTAAAACCAAGGCCACAGGAATTGGAACAGTGAAAATACCTGGGCTTGGAAAGATAAATGGTGTGTTATATGTTCCTGGGTTGGAACACAACCTCCTTAGTACTCTCAAGTTGAGTGAGAAAAATAACATAGAAATACTTTCTCTAAAGGAGGTGCAAAGGTGACCAGGAACGGTCACATGGTAGGACAGATTCAAAGAATTTGTAACCTACCATACTATTCCCCCATTAAAAGGGTTAAGGAGTCTGAGGCCACCCACCAAGCCAGTGCTGGTGACCCAAATAATGACTCCCAGCAAAAGCCTGAGGTCAAACCCAAGGAATGCAGACAAAAGAAGGGGTGTAACCATAATAGTGTAAATAAAACTAAAGGTAACAGGTCTGTAAGAATTGGTTCAGAACACCATGATAAGTGGACAAAGGGTAACAGTGTTGTACAAATCAGTAAACCCCAGCATGATGGAAATGCCCACAGTATTCATAGGAATATAGGCCACTTATATTTACCTACCATGCAAAAAGTACCTGAGTGCTCTAAGGAACCATATAAAAAGGATTGTACTGGGCTCACTAATATACACAGCTGGAAGGATAAGAACAGATATAGATCTGGCTTTCAATATCCTATCCAAGCATTCTGAGAACCCCACTCACTAACCCTGGGATGGGAATAAAAGAGTTCTCATTATTGTATATTGTATGAAGTGTATTATTGGTTGTTCTTGTAATTGTATATAGTATATATATATATATATATATATATATATATATATATATATATATATATAGCCCAATTGTATATAGGAAGATTGTAAATACATAGAGGAGGGGATTGTCAGAAAATAGGCTTTTCTGCTGTTGTTATGCAGTTTACAATTAGTACGGATTTAGGGTGAGATCAAATCCACCAATGACAGGGTGACACCACATACCCTGGACTGGCATCACAACCCATGCCCCTTTGATATATAAGGGGCTGCCAATTGGCATTTACCTCGCGTGGGGGAAAGAAACAGAGAGGTCCACAATTACCTGAGAGGTCTCAAGGAGAGGGAGACAGCACGGCCTCAAGAGATACCTCATGGCAAAAGAGAAAGAGAGAGAGGGAAAAATCTAAAGTGAGGTCTGCAGTTCCTCAAGACGTCTGTGTTTCTTTGAGAGTTGTTCTCATTTGTTCCTAAAAGAGATTGATCAGCATATGTGTTGAAATAAATGTGAATGACTTTTGACAGTCAATCCTATGATTGACTTAAGTGTTTAGAGGATCTTGTTAATCTGTCTATATCTTTAAATTGTACAAAGATGCTGAGCCCAGCTTTGTTATTCAAACCAAAATCTTTATTGTACAAGCAGCTTAATTCAAATAAATTTATAGAAAGACTTTACCAGTTTCTTGTGCTTTCTTTAAGTTTATCTTCTCTCAGGTCTTACTTGGTTTCTCTGTCTACCTATGTAGATGGGTTTTCTCAGTCCTTCAGATTAAGAACAAACCCTAAAGAAACTTAGACCTCTTTAGAAAACTTAAAACCCTTTCAAGGCTTTTCCCTCTCTCTGTTTCCTTTCTCTTATGGCAAGAGGTTCCTCCACCTCATACATTTGAGATACCTAAGCTGAGCAGAAACAACATCAGCAAGAGCAGACAAGGAGAGCAATGGACCCCAGTAGACACACACTCACTTTGACTCTCTCTTTGACTCCTGAGGTAAAGTGCCTGTTGGGCTGCCCCTTATATACCAAGGGGCGTGGCTTGTGATGCCACTCCAGGGTATCTGCTGTTACCCTGTCATTGGTGGATTTGATTTGCCTTCATATCCACACAAGTTGTAAACTGCATAGCAACACCAGAAAGTTCCATTTTCTGACAATCCCCTTCTCTATGCATTTACAAGCTTTACATATATACATTGGGCTATATATACAATTCCAGAACAACAATGAATTTATTTCATTCAGTCAGAGGTATCCTACTTAACAGATATGAGTGTTGTTGTTTGGGCAAGAGCTTTGTGAATATATCCGCTGTTTGCTCTTTAGTTTCAACGAACACTGTTCTTAAGAAACCAGTCTTACATAGCTGTCTTACATGCTTAAACTTAATATCTATATGCCATGACCTCTGTCCAACGGCTTCAGCCCTAGATATTTCGATGGCAGCATTATTATCTTCGTACACAACTATTGGATGATCAGGTTCCCTCCAAATGCTCTTAAGCAACTCATCAACCCAGATGAGATTGTTTGCCACTTTAGACAAACAGGCATACTCTGCCTCAGCAGTGGAGGTAGCAACCAGCTTTTGCTTCCCTGAATACCAGTGTATGGGGCTGTCATTTAGGAAGATAATATATCCAGAAGTACTTTTCCTTGACTTTGTATCACCAGCCCAGTCAGCATCAGAATAGGTGTACAAGTTCGGTACTTTGGAAATGTAAGGCTCAAGAAGGAGCTTGTAGTCAGCAGTGCTCTTAAGGTATCTGAGAACTCTTTTGATCTCATCCCAGTGCAAGTGAGTGGGGTTCTCAGAATGCCTTGACAATAAATTAACTGCTAGGCTAATGTCAGGTCTTGTCCAACCTGCTATATACAGAAGTGAGCCCAATACAGATCTATACAAAGTCTTGTATTCAAAATCTTCACTCTCACTGTACATACGCCTAGTGAAGTCTGTTTGCATGGGAGTGTCACAGGGCTTGGCCTCTGCCATGTTGCACCTGCCAATCAAATCTATGATTTTCTCCCACTGAGAAAACTCGAATCCTTTCTCAGTTCCTGTAAACTGAACCCCCAGAAATTTGTCAATCCAGCCTACAGGCTTCAGTGCAAACTTTTGACTTACCTGATCAGAGAAGGACTTACTCCTCTCCTCTGATTTGCTGATGTATAGAATGTCATCAACATACACCAGAACAGTCTCCTTGACATTGTTTTCCTGCCTGATGAAAACACATTCATCAGCTGGTGAGGCGGTGAAACCTATTTGCCTTAGACACTCGGTAAGACATTCATACCACCTTCTGCCTGACTGTTTCAGACCATAGAGACTTTTGTTAAGAAGCCAGATTTCATCTTCTCTATGATCTACACCCGGAGGTGACCTTGCATAAATTTCTTTGTCCAATTTGGCATGCAAATAGGCCGTTTGTGCATCAAACTGTAGAACACTCTCCCCATGTATGGCTGCCACAGTGAGAGCCGCCTTTACGCTCTCAGGGCGTACTGTGGGTGAGAAGGTGTCATCAAAATCATCAGGGTATCTCTGCGAGAATCCCTGTGCCACCAGTCTCACCTTGTATAAGAAGTTCCCATCATGCAGTGGCTTCTTCTTATAAACTCACCTTGTGCCAATCACTCTCTTGTCTTTTGGCAATTTAGCTGGTTTGAATACCTCTAACTTCCTGAGGCTGTTCATCTCCAAATCCATAGCAGTATGCCAATTACCCTGCTCTTTTGGAGGTAGCTTTAATACATCCTCATATCTTTGAGGAGTGGTCGATGCCAAATTAACACTAGTGATGAAGTCATTGTATTTACTGGGCATTTTATTTCTAGTAGTCCGAATTGGTCTACTAACTGGCTCCTTTATACAATCAGAATTATCCAAATTATCCAAATTGTTACCTTCATCACTTTCAATTTTACCAGTTTTAACTTTGGGATGCCCCTGCTTCCAGGCTTCCCCCACTTGTTTCTTGAGGATTCCCTTAAGGGGTTTGGAGATTACCCTTTCTCCACTTTCCTCTGAGCCAGATGTGTCACCATCACTAGATGGGCTTTCTGACACATTTTTAATTTTGATGGTCAAATTATGGGCAGGCTTAGGAGTCAGAATCTCGTTTGCATGGATTCTTCTCCAATTGGTACTTTCATAGAAAGTGGCCGATCTTGAGATGACAATCCTTTTGTCATTATCAACAAATTTGTAGGCCTTAGACCTTGGCTCATATCCTACAAATCTCAGTCTGATTGACCTTCTGTCCCCCTTCTTTCTCAACTCCTTGGGGACATGTACATCGGCCATCACCCCAAATACATGGAGATGTCTTAAATTAGGTTTGCACCCATAGACCACCTCATATGGGTTTTTTTGTACAACACTTGACCATACTCTGTTGAGAGTGTAGTTTGCGTACAATATGGCCTCCGCCCAATATGCAAAATTTAAACCAGCATCCTCAAGAGCACACCTCATCATTGTTTGGGGGATGCCATTCCTCCTCTCAGAAATTCCGTTCTGGAATGCCAACTAAGGTGCTGTCCTAAGATGGACTATCCCCCTTTCTTTCAACCAGACAGAGAAGTTATTAGAGTTGAACTCGGTTCCTCTGTCTGTCAAGATTCTTTGAATCTTGATTTTATGTTGATTTAGGACCAAATTGTAAAACTCCCTAAATTTGGTGAAGACCTGATCTTTGGATTTGAGTGGGTACACAAATCCATATCTACTATGGTCGTCCACTATGGTAAAAAAGTAGAGATTCTTACCGAGGGAGGGCTTCAATGGGCCCACCACGTCCATGTGCACCAGCTCAAAAATGCATTTTGTTTGCCTCTGAGCTTTTCTGGGCTCTGGCTTCACCCTAGATTTAGCTCCCTTGCAAACAGAGCATTCCATGTAAACATCACAACCCTTTACACTTAACCCCCTAGAGCACTCAGGTAGTTTCTGCACAATTGGGAAACTGAGGTGGCCTATCCTCCTGTGTGGGAGGTGGGCAGACTCATCGTGCAGGGGTTTACCAACTGTCAAGGTATTGGTACCCTTAGTTTGCTCATCACCGTGCTCTGTGATAAACCTTACATGTTTGGTGCTCCCAGATCCATTTACAACATTACTGTTATTCCCCTTCTTTTGTCTGCATTCTTTATGGCTGACCTCAGGCCCTGACTGAGAGTCACTGTTTGGTTCGCCAGTATTGGCTTGATAACTGGCACCAGACTCCTCAAGTCTCACAATGGGGGGGGGTAGTATGGCAGGTTATTTATTTTAATAACCTCTCCCACCATATGGCCATCCCTGGTCACCATTGCACCCACTTTTGAAAAGACAACCTCAATATTACATTTGTCACTTAACTTCAGAATGCTTAGAAGGTTGTGTTCCAGTTTTGGAACATACAAAACATCATCTACTTCACCAAGCCCAGGTATATAAACAATGCCTATACCTATGGCCTTTGTCCTTAGGCCATTTGCCACTGTTACATTACAGTTGTGGTCTATTAACTTGCTAAACAGCTGTTTATTACACACCATGTGTCTGCTAGCACCACTATCAAGCAGCCATAACTGCTCACGCTGCTGTTTCGTGAGCCTCAGTTGTGAGGTTTCAGTTATGCTGGCAAAGCTATCATTCTGCTTTTGGTTACCTTTTCTGTTACCTTTGTTGCCCCCCTTACCCCTTCTTTGGTTTACAGGGTTTAGCTGGGGCTTCCTTTTAGGAGTGGGTGACCTCTTTCTACCTTTACTGTTAGAGCGTCCCCTTTGTTCTGTCCTTGGGCCTACAAATTTAGGACAGTTTCTCCTAAAATGTCCCTTTGATCCGCAATTGTAACACTCACCAATTGCATTTACATTGTTACGACTCTCAGTCCTTCTAACCATCCCTCTTTCCTTATGGAAGGTTGCCCTATCCTTCCTTAGATTAAATTCCGCTATGAGCTTACCTGTCAGAATTTCTAGTGACACACCATCATTATTGGAATTATCCAGTTGAGAAATAAAATTGTCCCAACTGGCATCCAGGGAATTGATTATGATGCTAATTAAACTCCATTCAGAGATGGGTTCCCCCCTCAAATTCAATTCCTCCCTCATCCTCCTTAAATTGCAGAGGTGTTCATTCATTTCCATTCCTACCCTTAATTTAGATGAATGGAACTCTCTAGAAATTCTGACAGTGGTGTTTGAGTTTTTCAAATTAAACATATTAAATAACTTTTCCCAAAGTTCACACACTGTAAGCTCATGAGGGATGCTTGGGTAAAGAGCTGGATCAATTGACAATAATATTAAGCAGAAGATTTTATGGTGTAGCAAGTCAATTTCAATAGACCATGGCTTGGGAGGGGGATCCACAACTAGATTTAGCCCATTTTCCCTCATTAAAACAACCTGTATTTCTCTAGCCCATTCATATATATTTCTCCCTGAAATAGACAGCTTTGTAAAGCCTGCAGGCAGCAAGTTTAAATTTCCCGGTAGAATTGAGCTGTGCTGCTCTCCAATGTGCTGAAAACCCCTATGAGCACAGTAAGGCAAAGGAATAGAGACAGCAGGCTTATTTCCTATTGGCTTACACACTGACAGTCACTCCTCCCAGATGGGAGGGGCTGGAGAGCTAAACTGAGCATGCGCGGAAGTCATTTCTGCTTGGACTTCGCCGGAGAAGGAGCTCATCGGTTGAGCTCTGGAGGTAGGCCTCTGGCCTGCCTCCAGGGTTCCCGACTGAGCACGTGAGGAGGCCATTCGCTGTGGGCCGCCGCCGGAGAAGGAGCCCTTCGCTGGGACTCTGCTGGATTGCCTCGGGCCGACCCCCTGAGCTCCGGCCTGTGCCGTTGAGCTCCCAGGAAGGCCCTCGTAGGCCGAAGACATTGCGGGAGCCGAGGTCACCATCAGGAACGGTAAGTATCGGGCCGCAGTTGACTGGAGGGCGTTGGAGAGGGCTGCTGCCATTCGGGTGGCATCTGGGTAGGCCGTCATGAGCAGGGAGGCGTCTGCGTAGGCCTGGGTGGTCCGGGAGGTGTCTGCGTAGCCGTGGGTAGACCGGGAGGTTTCCGCGTAGGCCTGGGTAGATCGGGAGGTGTCCGTGTAGCCGTAGGTAGACTGGGGGGTGTCTGCGTAGGTAGCGGTAGACCGGGAACCTTCCTGGTAAGCCTCAGTAGACCGGGGACCTTGCATCAGTGTAGTGGTAGACCGGTTGCTGTCTTGGTAGCTTACGGTAGACCTGGCCCCTTCTAGGTAGTCAGTGGTAGACTGGGGACCGTCCAGGAGGGCTGTAGACTGGGTACTGGGAGGAATCAATAGACCAGTCCCAAACGCCACGGCTAGCATTTTTATTGCATTTTGAATGTCCAGTTCAGTAGGTGAGCTGGTTGGGCTTTGTTGCTGGACCGCCACAACTGGACTGGTCACCTGGGCGTGGGTCCTAGTGGTTAGAGCTGGTGACATGCTTGGCATGGTTGGGTCCAGTGATGCCGCTGTCACCAGCATAGCCTGTCCCTGCACAGGCTGGCCGCATTGGGCTGCTGCAGCGGAAGGCGCTGCCAGAAGAGCAGCCTTCAGGTTGTCACCATCTTGGCTAGTGAGAGTCTCTGAGTCAGGCAGGCGGCAGGTGCCATGTTTAGACGGGTTCTTTGAATTTCCCACCTTTGAGCCACCATTTTGTTTGTCGGGAAAACTGAGGGAACTTTTTCTTGTTTTCCCGTGCACGCGTTTTTAGCTAAAGGGGCCTCAGGGCAGGACTGGGTAACCCTCACCGGCATTTTGCCTTCATGGGCCCCAGTTCTGTCCCTGACAGCTTCTTCTGATGCAATCTCATCTATTTGATTGCCGGGGTTTATTGTCGGATCACCGCTTACCGAGAGTAAGCCGAAAGCCGCGAGGAAAACGGACCGGATTTCCTCTTCTGTCAGGTTTCCAGGTGAGATAGAAAGGGGGTTTCTTCTCACCTCTGCTTCTTCTTCTTCTTTTCCTTCATCCATATCTGGGTTGGACGGGACTTTTAGGCTTTCAGTAGGTGCGAAGCGTTCACTCAGAGCCACGAGTGAACGAGAGGGGATGACAGCTGTCAAACTTCTAGTCGTGCTGCTTTCTTTCCTTTCAGCTGGCGCTTGGAATGCTTCAGCTGAAGCCATTCCAGGGTCTGGTTCTTTATCTTTCTTTTGTGATGCCATGAGCCTAGCTTTGGCTCTGGCCATCACTCTGCTGCTTTTTCTTTTTGGTTTGATAGTAGGCATCTTTTTTGATTTAAAATATAGACAGATCTAACCAGCCACCCTCTGCTACCAATTGTTGAAATAAATGTGAATGACTTTTGACAGTCAATCCTATGATGGACTTAAGTGTTTAGAGGATCTTGTTAATCTGTCTATATATTTAAATTGTACAAAGATGCTGAGCCCAGCTTTGTTCTTCAAACCAAAATCTTTATTGTACAAGCAGCTTAATTCAAATAAATTTACAGAAAGACTTTTACCAGTTTCTTGTGCCTTCTTAAAGTTTATCTTCTCTCAGGTCTTACTTGGTTTCTCTGTCTACCTATGTAGATAGGTTTTTTCAGTCCTTCAGATTAAGAACAAACCCTAAAGAAACTTAGACCTCTTTAGAAAACTTAAAACCCTTTCAAGGCTTTTCCCTCTCTCTGCTTCCTTTCTCTTATGGCAAGAGGTTCCTCCACCTCATACATTTGAGATACCCAAGCTGAGCAGAAACAACATCAGCAAGAGCAGACAAGGAGAGCAATGGACCCCAGTAGACACACACTCACTTTGACTCTCTCTTTGACTCCTGAGGTAAAGTGCCTGTTGGGCTGCCCCTTATATACCAAGCGGCATGGCTTGTGATGCCACTCCAGGGTATCTGCTGTTACCCTGTGATTGGTGGATTTGATTTGCCTTCAAATCCGCACAAGTTGTAAACTGCATAGCAACACCAGAAAGTTCCATTTTCTGACAATAGGTGATCAGATCTTTCTACATCTACCTCAGGATTTCTGAACACCAAGCTGGAAGGAAGAAGAAAGCATTCCTAGGCTAAAGACTATCTGACTTTGAATCTGAGATCTAAGGGACAGAGAAACTCCAACTACATAGGTAGTTGTAGAAACCAAGAGAGACCTGAGGAGAAGAAACTAAGAAAGAACAAAAGTCACTGATAATATTCTTTCTGTGTGTTTATTGATTTTAAGCTGCTTGTTATAATAAACATTTGGTTTGAAAACAGACTGGGCTCAGCATCTTTATACAATTTAAATATATAGACAGAGTTTAAAAGATCCTCAAAACATTAATCAGTCAAATATTAACAAATCTCTACACATATTAGTTCCAAATGATTAATTATCCAAAATTGAAATAGTGGTAGAAGCTTTGAGCCTATGCTATGAAAGCTGGAAGAACTCAGTAATTTCTGACAGAAGTTTTTCTAAATTTTACAGCTTGTGGCCCCACCTTTTTGCTTTGAAATCAGGTTGTTATTGTTGTCCCCATCTTTATTTCAAGGGTACACCTTTACCTGTATCCTCCCTTTAACCAAAGTATGTGAGGCATACTGTATAGGAATTTCATTGTTTATTTTCTTATGTCAAATAACAGAAAAATAAAGGGGTTAAAAATGGAATAATTCTAAAATTGTACTTCCTGGAGCATGAGAGATGTGACTAGGGAAATCAGCTCCCCCTCCTTTGGAGACAGATCAATCTTGAAAAATAAATATAATTACTTTTTAAAATTGTGGGAAGCCACCTCCCCCAGAAGAAAATGAAATATTTTGAGAAATATTTTTAAAGGGCAGGATAAAATATTTCCCCTAAAAGAGAAATAAAAAATCTTAAGGGAGACAGAAACTCAGAACCCCAGCGCCCTGCCCTAAGCAAATAGTGAGCTGGGACAACTTTTAGAAATGCAGATTACTCCCTGCAGCAAAGTCTGAACAAAGGCACTGGTTTGAGCTTCTTTGGCGATGGACCGAAATCCGCGATCGTGCGTGGTTTCGATCCGTGCTTGCAGCTGGACCGCCCTGATCCTTTGGATTCAGGGCTGAAGTCACCCCATAGAGGTGGCGAAGAGGAGGGAGACCGCCAGCTGAGTCAAGGGGAGCCACATCTCTCTTCCTCGGCTTGGCATTACTCCCTTTCCCAAAGGCGGTTGCAGCAGTGGTCAGAAATGGCCACCTCAAAGAGGAACCCAACTGGACAAGATTGAGCAGGAGGAAAGACAAAGGGAGAGAGCTTGACAGACCGGGCTAAGCTGAGATAACATCTATGCAAGGTACCCTGGAACTAAAATTATTAAGAGCGTTATTCCTAAAAGAAGATTTTTAAAGTGGTGGAGAAGAGAGGGGAAAAGGAAAAAAAGATTTTTTTTCCTTCTCACAATGATAGCTGCAATCAGCTTTGAAAGTTAAACTCAACTAAGAAATTTGTGTTGATTTACTTTGACACTAACAGGTAATCCTAAACTGAAATTAAAATGTCAAAGGGAAAATAAAGATTTTTTGGACATTCTAAAGCCCTCAAAAGGAGGAAAGTAGAGAGAAAAAGAAAGGGTGGGCTTGGAAATAACAGAGTATCACTGGAAATAAAAAGAATTAACTGTGAAACTTTAAAAAGATTTCCAAAGGATATACTGTAACTGAAACTTTGCTATAATATAACAGAGCCCCCGGAAAAGAAAAGTGGAAGAAAGAAGCAAGAAGAAAGAGCTTTGGATTACTTGGTGTTTTTTGGAATTTTGGGTGTTTGATTTTTAGTGACTTCAATTAAAATCAATCGGATGGTTGTTTAAAAGTGTTTAAAATGGCAGTACTCCTTGAGGAATTAAAAATGGAACTTAAAAAATGAAAGAAGAGTCGCAAGAGGGAAGACGATCCTTTGACTTCACACTTCAATTTTTAGAAATGGAGATTTTGAACTATGAAAAACAACAAGAAACGCTTGAAGAACAAGAAGGGTTGGACAAAGAAGAAGCCATCTTTAATGACCAAACAATGCAATGTGGCGTAAAAAAGGAGTTAAAAATTTAAGCCTTGGGGAAACAACAAAAAAAAGAATAGTTTGAAAAGTAAATATAACTTTAGGAAGAAGCAGAAGAGAGGATTACAGAAGGGAGAATCACAGAGACGGGGGACAAAAAGGGTGGAGAGAAAAAGAGGGGAAAGATAAAAAGTAAAAGAAGTTATAAGGGACAGAAACAGGAAATAAAGAAACGGGAAACGTACAAGGATTAAAGGTATTAGCCTATTTAAAAGAATAGAGATAATGGTTAAAAATATAAATTAAAAGAGGATTCTGCAAGGGTACAAGAGATAGTGTTGTTATATTAGAAATAGTAATGAGCTAGAAAATATGAAACATAGGTGATTAAAGTGAAAGATAAAACTGGTATTGTGATGTAATGGAATGCTTGCTAGGAAATAAGAGGAATGAATGAAAATAATTTAATTGTTTTTCAGGATTTATAAAATACAATTGAAGAGAAATGTGAAAGATTTATAATGAACTCAATATCAGTTATCAGGATGAATTTGAATGGATTAATCATTTTATTTATTATTTTTATATATTTTTCCTTTTTTTAGAATTAAGTGTGTATTGTTAAGGAAAGTACCAAGCGGAATTGGTTGATAAGAGTTATATGATATAAAATAGATATTAGAAATTGAATGTTATAATTGTATAATGTATAAATTAAATGTTTAATGAGATTTGAAAGGATAATAATTTTAAAATATAAAAGCGACACACTCTATTTGGTTATTATAGGGGGAACCTTGCTTTTTAATGCCTGGAAGGGGAAGGAATTTTCTTCTTTCTCTTCCCTTTTGGGATGATGATGGAAAAGAATCTATGAAATTGTAAGTAGGAAAGACAAAAGTACAAGTATAATGACTAGAAAGATATAGAAAATTAGAAAAAGATATGTAATTGAATTAGAAAGGAATGAGATAATTATAAAATAAGGCTGAGGAAAGTAAGGGAAGAGAAGAATTATTGAAAAATTGATAAAATTGATAGGAAATTGAATACAAAGATGAATATGTAACTGAGATTATGTCTGTATGGAGATGTGATAACCTGGAATCATGCTGCTCTCAAAAAAAGATGTTTTACTTCTATTATGTTTTGTGAAAACCCAATAAAACTTTTACTAAAAAAAACAAAGGCAGATTAGTCTTCACCCAAGAGCCAACAACAGAGCAAAGCCATTAAGCCATAATAGCCATTAAGCCATTATTGTATCACCTTCCGAACTTCAACCAAACCTAGGATTTGTACTTTGCCTAGAGATCCAGCTATGACCTCTACATAACCCTTACATGGCACGATGGGAGTCTGACAACAGCCAATAGAATACATGTTCTTCAGTGGTGGAATTCAATTTTTTTTTACTACTGGTTCTGTGGGCGTGGCTTGGTGGGCGTGGGAGGGGAAAGATACTGTAAAATCTCCAGTCAGAGGTGGTATTTGCCGGTTTTCCAAACTAATCAAAATTTCCACTACTGGTTCTCCAGAACTGGTCAGAACCTGCTGAATACCACCTCTGATGTTCTTGCACAGGAACAGGAAGCTCAAGTGCAAAGCCCAAGAGAAGGTATACAAATCCCTGATTCTGAACTCCATGTGGTCAGCTGCCCAGAACCACCCATGTGGTTCTGTTTCATCATTAAACCATCTTTCCAATCAGCCTCCAGCCTCCATTTTGTCTCCAGTGCCTTTCTCCCAGCTTCGAACTGAACCAGATGGATATTTCTTCCCACAAAATTAGAGAGTTAAATAATCCTTTGATTGATTTAAGTATAAATACATAAGAAAAATAATCAAGACTGGAGTAAATAAATTTATAGTGCTGCTAAAATCACAGATATTGTCTGAAAGAACATCCCCAAGAATTCTACAAAAGAGAATTTAAAATTTCCTAGCAGGCTATAAGATGGTATGAGTCTGCTGTTTATTGCTTTTGTTCAAAATTATTTTGATATACAGATTCTATTCAATCCATCCAAGAATTGAACATGTACAGAGAACATTATCAGGTATGTAATTAATCTTAAATTTACAGAATAAAAGAAGAATCATAGCACAGTCCTAATTTCACATTTACTCAAGTGACTGTTCTTTGATCAGGAGGTCCTATCTGAATCAGTTTTATCTATATGAATTTTTTTGTTTTCTGAAAATCCTAAACTTAAAATCTGAGGCTATGGGGAGATACTATGCCTACTGATTTCCAACCTTTACAAATAGTCCTCGATTTACAACAGTTCATTTAGTGATCATTCAAAGTTACAACAGCACTGAAAAAACTAACATGAATGTTTTTCACACTAATGACCATTGCAGCATTCCCATGATCACATGATCAAAATTCGGATATTAGGCAACTGGTTCATATTTATGACAGTTGCAGTGTCCCAGGTTCAAGTGATCATCTTTTACGACTTTCTGACAAGGAAGGTCAATTGGGAAGTCAGATTAATTTAACAAGTGGTTAACTACAATGATTCACTTAATAATTGTGGCAAGAAAGATGTCAACATTCTAGATGCAAAATATCTATTTTTGTCATTTTCTAATGAATGCATAAAGTGGTTATATAAAACTATAGTGATCTGTCCTCCAATCAATGGACTTATCACTGTGCAAATGATTTCTTTTCTGCAAAGCTGAATTTAAAAATAAACAAATAAAACAAAACTCCCAGCTGTTTTCATAAATTGACTGTATTTATAGGATTAGAAGGGACCTTGGTCTTCTATTCCATCTCTCTCCCCAAGGCAGGAATCTCATTTCATCTTGGTTGTCAAATCATTTCTTGAAAAACTCAATTAATGTACTACCCACAATTTAGGCAAGCTGTTCCACTGCTTAATAGTTCACATTGTCAGAGAAATTTTTTCTTATTTCCAGGTTGACTTTCCTATTGCTTCTCTCCAGTGATCTGAAGAATAAATCAATGGCCTCTTTTCTGAGGCAAGCTTTTAAGTTTATGCTTTGGATTTAGTTTCCCCTCCAGTTTTAGTTTAAGCCCTTCAGATGATCTGAGCAAGATGTCTTCCAAATACATTTTTCTTATTCCTTGTGAGATCGAGCCCCTCTTGTGCTAGAAGCCTACCATGTAGACCAGGAATCCCCAACCTCTGGGTTTCAGCCCACTAGTGGGCCATGAGGTATTTGCAAGCTGGCTATGGAAATGGTGGGAGAGCGCATATGTACACACGCACATCCCCCACACAAATAGCAGTGAGTGAGCAAGTGAACACACACACCATTTGCATGAATAGTGGGCACACTTGTGTGACGCTCATGCAAATGGAGCTGCATGTGGGCTCAGGCACTTGCCAGCTGTTAGTGCAGAACATCCTATCTCCCCACTCTCCCGCCAGTCTGCAAAGCCGAAAAAATTGAGGAACTCTGATGTAGACCATGGTCCAGCAATCCAAAAATTTCTCAGCATCATCATCCCTTGAGCCAGAAATTAATCTTTGAAATCCTCTGCTCCCTTATTGGGTTAACTATCCTCTGGAAGTATGTATAAAAACATCATCTGTGTTTTCTAATTTTTTTGCTTTTCTGCCCATCTCCTCATAGTCTCATAGTTCCTTGATATTATTTAAGAGTCTTTTCTGTAGTATTGTTTATCCCAATATGGCAGAGAGTTTCAGAGTGATTGGGAATGACTCTAGACCTTCACTTTTTCCTCCAGCAATTCGATCAGTTTGCACTTGTAGGTGTAATCCAAATTCTCTTTAACAGAGGTGGGATTCAAAAATTTTTTACTACCAGTTCTGTGGGCATGGCTTGGTGGGCATGGGAGGAGAAGGATACTGTAAAATCTCCAGTCAGATGTGGTATTTGCCGGTTCTCTGAACTACTCAAAATTTCTGCTACCGGTTCTCCAAACCTGATCAGAACCTGCTGAATATCACCTCTGCTCCTTAGGCAGGAATAAAACATAGCAAGACATGATGACACCATATTTCTTGTTATTTTATTACTCTTAAGGGCCATTAGCATAATTTATTTATTTATTTATTTATTTATTTATTTATTTATTTATTTATTTATTTATTTATTCGACTTGTATGCCGCCCTACTCCCTAAGGACTCAGGGCGGCGAACATTAAAACAGAGAAAAATTTACAATAAAACAGAATTAAACAAATAAACAAGCCGAATACAGTTAAAATAAAACCCAACCCGCCCCTGGGTCATTCCAGGCCGGCCCGTTGAAACAACCAAGTCTTCAGGTCGCGGAAGGAGCGGAGGTCAGGGGCCAAAGCGGAGATCCACAGGAGCTGATTCCAAAGGGCAGGTGCTCCCACAGAGAAGGCCCTAGCCCTGGGGACCGCCAGCCGACAATGCCTGACTGATGGCACCCCAAGGAGGCCCCTCCTATGAGAGCGAACAGGGCGACGGAAAGTGATGCTAGCAGGAGGCGTTCCGCAAGTACCCTGGACCCAAGCCATTAAGGGCTTTATAAGTTGTTACTAATACCTTGAAGGTGACCCAGGAGGCAACCAGCAACCAATGCAAGCCACGAGGGGGTGTAACATGGGAGTATCGGGATACCCCATCACAGCCCGCGGCTGCATTCTGCACCAGCTGAAGCCTCCGGACCGTCCGCAAGGGGAGCCCCATGTAGAGAGCATTGCAGTAGTCGATTCTAGAGGTGACGAGCATGAGTAACCATTCAAGGGCATCTCGGTCCAAATAAGGGCTAAGCTGGCGAACCAGCGAACCTGGGCAAAAGCCCCCTGGCCACAGCTCCCACATGCTCCTCCAAACCGAACTGTGAGTCCAGGAGGACACCCAGGTTTTCGCCCTATCCACGGGGGCAACACCTCTCCCCCATGACCAAAGATGGTACATCCAATAAAGACCGAGATGCCGGTAAGAACAGCCACTCCGTCTTGGTGGGGTTGAGCTGGAGCCTGTTACTACCCATCCAGACCTGTACCGCCTCCAGGCACCGGGACATCACGGAGAGAGCATCACTGATCTGGTCTGGGGTGGAGATAAAGCTGGGTATCATCAGCATACTGATGATACCTCACCCCAAAACCTCGGATGATCTCACCCAGCAGTTTCATGTAGATATTAAACAGGAGAGGCGAGAGGACAGACCCCTGAGGCACCCCACAAGTGAGGGGCCTCGGGGCCGAACTCTGCCCCCCTGCCAACACTGACTGCGAGTGGCCTGAGAGGAAGGAGGAGAACCAACACAAAACGGTGCCCCCCACCCCCAATCCTCTAAGCTGCTGTAGAAGGATACCATGGTCAATGGTATCGAAAGCCGCTGAGAGATCTAAAAGGACTAGGACAGAGGAAAATCCCCTGTCCTGAGCCCTCCAGAGATCATCCATCAGTGCGACCAATGCTGTCTCCGTGCTGTGTCCGGCCCTGAAGCCCGACTGATACAGATCTAAATACTCAGTTTCCTCCAGGAACAAGGGAAGCTGCTGAACCACCACGCTCTCAACAACCTTCGCTAAAAAGCGAAGGTTGGAGGCAGGACGATAGTTGTTCAAAATGGCTGGGTCCAAGGCAGGCTTCTTGAGGAGGGGCCTCACCACCGCCTCTTTCAAGGCGGCAGGAAAGACTCCCTCACTCAAGGAAGTGTTAACAACTGCCTGGAGCCAGCAAGCGTAACCTCCTGGAGGCATACACCAACCAGGAAGGACACGGTCCAATAAACACGTGGTGGAAGACAGCCTCCGCATGATCCTGTCCACCTCATCGAGGGAGACCAGGTCAAACTCAACCCAGATAGGTTCCACCAGACTCATCGCCACCCCATCATCAGACCACTGCCAATCAGAGTCCAAGCCGGCACAATTTGAGCGACCTTATCCGCCAGATGTAAGCTAAATTCTGCTCTGCCCTGCACAGGTCATCCCTCCCTCAATTGAAGGAGGGAGCGGGTCACCTGAAACAGGGCAGCAGGGGCGATCATCGGCGGACGCAATCAGAGCAGAGAAGTAAGCACGCCTCGCCGCCCTGATCGCTTCCAGATAGGTCCTGATATAGGCTCGCAACTGGACACAGTCGAATTCAGAGTGGCTGGCCCTCCATCTGCTCTCCAGGCGTCTTCTCCGCCGTTTCATCCCCCGGAGCTCCTCGGAGAACCAGGGGGCCCATCGGGGTCTACGGCAGGGAAGAGGCCGCCGTAATCCAGTGAGAAGCCTCATTTCTGTTTCTTGTTATGAGCTCTTCTTCATTCTCCCAGAATCCTCTGATGGTACGCAAAAGCTCTGTCCTACAAATTGGTTAAAAAAAAAATCAGTATACCAAATACAAGCTAGGCGGATATGACCTCATTGATGACCCACAGTCTGTCAATGACCTTGGAAAACTCATATCAAAGCGCCTAAGCTCACCGTAACTGCATTGCCAAAAAGGCATTAAGAGTTGTAAATCTAATCGTATGAAGCTTCTCCTCTGGTAATATTGAATTGCTAACTAGGGCATACAAAATCTTTGCTAGACCAATACTCGAATACAGCTCCACTGTCTGGAATCCACACTCTGTATCAGACATTAATACAGTTGAGCGAGTCCAGAAGTATTTCACAAGAAGAGTACTACACTCCTCTTCTCGCAACAGAATATCTTACACCACCAATGTTGAAATTTTGGGCTTGGACAATCTAGAACTACACCACCTAAGGTTGGACCTAAGGGTAGTATACAAAATTATCTGCTACAATGTCCTATGAATCAATGACTATTTCAGCTTCAACCATAACAATACAAGATCACACAACAGATACAAACTCAATATAAATCGCTCCAAACTTGATTGCAGAAAGTATGACTTCAGCAACAGACTGGTCAATGCCTGGAATGCACTACCTGACTTTGTTGTTACATCCTCAAACTCCCACTCCTTTAACCCTAAACTCTACTATTGACCTCACCCCATTCCTAAGAGATCTGTAAGGGGCATGCATAAGTGCACAATCATGCCTACCATCCTGTCCTATTGTCCCCATTTATTTGTACCTAATTCCTGTATTCATACTCATGTTTATTCTTATACCTATTATCTTGCAAGCGAGTGACAAATTGGATAAATACAATAAAATAAATGTTCCCACAGAAGCAATAATGATTGGTTACCATCTCTAACTTCAAGAATCTCTTCTTCTTTCATCTCAAATCTCCACATCAATTTTGCTACGAGTTCAATCCTCCCTGCTCCGAAAACAGAAGTTTTGTAAAGATGACAAATAAATATTTAATTAAAATATTAAACTGAATGGCAAGCAGAACAGGAAGATGACTATATAAAAATAAGTATTCAGGTTACTATTATGGATATTAGTTGCAGTGTAAAGGCAAAAAATAAATCTAACCTGAACTATATAAATGAAACTGCAACTTGATTTTTCTAATATATTTGTGCACTTCATTAAAAGGCCACTCCCTCTAGAGCTAATATTATATACAAGATCCTTATGACACACTGCCATTTTACCATTTGTGTTGACTATACCTTATCTGAAAAATAATTTTCTTTATTGTACTATGTTGAGCTAAAGATATAATAATGAAAGAATAGAAAGGAGAAAAAGAGAACAATGGACAGGGGGAAAAGTTTCAAATTTATGCTAACAGGATGCTCTATAGAATCTGTTATTCTCCTGGTGTGTCATGCATTAATTATGAATAAATTATGTTAAACTTTCATCAGAATGACCTCTTTAGGATTACTTGTTTGAATAATCGCATGTACACTGTCAGAATTCTTTGTTATGCCTTAAAATGTCGAAAACAACTATTTCCAAATGGCGGCTATAATTTTGTTGCTTATTTTGTTTAAATATTATTGCTTTGTCAAGAAATTAAACTATTACTGTTTTAAATGCAATTTATGAGTTTTAAATGTTATGATGTCATTTTTCAAGTGTAGTATCAAGTTGATGCAACTGAAAACAAGGTACGGTATTTCTCTAAACTGGTAGAACAAGATTCTTGTACTTGAAATATGGTAGTGTTAAACAAAGGGGGAGATCAACCTGGCTGTTTACAATCTGTAGAAAAGGAAGAAACACATAAGTTTGTTTCTCATATGACCCAAAACATCCAACAGTAGGTCTTATTTTTGAACTATTACCATCTTGCAGACGGTACAGGATAATAAAAACAAAGACAAATAGGCTGAAAAACAGCTTCTATCCCAGGGCAGTAACTCTATACTGTATATTGCAATATTAATGCAATATCAGGGGTTTTCAATTCAATGTATAGAATGTAAAGGATGTGTGTTTGTGTTTATTTTCATAGTCATAATGTACACAGATGTTAATTTCATTGTACGAGACGCAATGATAATAAACTAAACTAAATTTCATTGTATGAGGTGCAATGACAATAAAGTAAACTAAATTAAACTAAACTAAATTTATAAGGACAAAGAGGAAGATGATTCATCTATAAAAGAAGAGATCAAAATAGCCTGAACTGAATACAAAATAAAATTCCATTTTCTGACTTAGGTTTTTACACTTCTGCCTTCTTTTTATTGAAGTGAACTGTTTCAGATCATATTCTGCTAAACAAGTTAAAAAAAAGAAATACAATATTAATAGAGCTAGTTTGGTGTAGTGGTTAAGGCATGAGATTAGAAACTAGAGACTGTGAGTTCTGATCCCACCTTAGGCACAAAGCCAGTTAGTTACTTTCTCTCATCCCTAAGAGGGTGGCAAAGGCAAACCACTTTTGAAAAATATTGCTAAGTTAACTTGTGTAGATAGTCTCTGAAAAGCAGACACAATTGAATGGAAATAAAATAAATTTAAGGCAAGGATGGGATTCAAATTTTGTAACAACCGGCTAGGTGGGCGTGGCTAGGTAGGCATGGCCATGTGACTGGATGAGCATGACTTCTTCTTCTTTTTTTTGCAGCACCCTGTTTTTGGACCTTCTGGGCCTCAGGAAAGTCTCCTGGGGGGTGTTTTTGCTCCCACAAGGCTTCCTTGGGGTCCAGGAAGGAAAAAAACTGAGCATGGGGGGGGCATGCTGCACCCCCCTGTGCTCCATTTTGGGGTCTCCTGTGCCTCAGGGGAGACTCCTGGGGGGCTGTTTTTGTTCCCAGAAGGCTTCCCTGGGGCTTAGGAAGGAAAAAAACTGAGCATGGAGGGGCACACAGCACCCCCCATGCGCTTCGTATTGGGCCTTCTGGGCCTCAGGGAAGCTTCCTGGGCAAAGCAGTAAGTAAGCGAGGAGAATCCCGGCACAGTTGATCATAGGAACAGCTGATTGTCGGGAGGGGAAAATAATTACTTTAAGGAGTGACTGGGTGGGGAAGAACGCAGTCAGCGATGTTGGGCATGCACACAATGTTGCACATGCATGATGAGGACTGACTGGGCGGGGAGGGGAGGGGCAGGCGGAGAGGGATGGGGCCAGCCAGGGGCACAATTTGCCTTTCTCTGAACTGTGCAGAATCATAACAACCGGTTCTATAGAACTCGTCTGAACTGGTAGAATCCCATCCCTGCTATAAGGTGGATTCTCCATTTGAGTGAAGGCTGGACTGGTGATCATTATTCTATGATAGCCAAAAATAGGAGTCTGGTAGCATGTTTTCACAGCAATAGATTTTATTCAGGGGGATTTGAACAACTTTTGTCCTGTCTCCAACCTTCGCTTTTTAGCGAAAGTTGTTGAGAGTGTGGTGGCCCAACAGCACTGGGCTTTCCTGGAGGAAACCGAGTACCTAGATCTGTTTCAATCGGGCTTCAGGCCCGGTTACAGCATGGAGACGGCATTGGTCACGCTGATGGATAATCTCTGGAGGGCTTGGGATAGGGGATGTTCCTCTGTCCTGTCCTATTAGATCTCTTGGCGACTTTTGATACCATCGACCATGGTATCTTATTGTGGCGTCTTCGGGAGTTGGAAGTGGGAGGCACTGTTTTATGGCAGTTCTCCTCCTATCTCTCGGGACTCACGCAGTCGGTGTTGATGGGGGGGCAGAGATCAACCCCAAGGCCCCTCACTTGTGGGGTGCCTCAGGGATTGGTTCTTTCTCCCCTCCTGTTCAACATCTACATGAAGCTGCTGGGTGAGATCATCCACAGTTTTGGGGTGAGGTATCATCAATATGCTGATGATACCCAGCTTTTCATCTCCACCCCAGACCATCTCAATGATGCCCTTCCTGTGATGTCCCGGTGCCTGGAGGCGGTCCGGATCTGGATGGGGAGGAACAGGCTCCAGCTCAACTCAGACAAGACTGAGTGGCTGTGCATACCGGCATCTCGGATCCAAGAAATTCCACCTTTGGTCATGAGGGGAGAGGTGTTGCCCCCTGTGGATAGCGCACACAACTTGGGTGTCCTTCTGGACGCACGGCTCAATATGGAGGAGCAGGTGGGAGCCGTCGCCAGGGGGGCTTTTGCCCAGGTTCGCCTGGTGCTCCAGTTGCACCCCTACTTGAACCGAGATTCCCTATGCACAGTCACCCATGCACTCATTGCCTCCCGTCTTGACTACTGCAATGCTCTCTATTTGGGGCTACCCTTGCAGACTATACAAAGGCTTCAGCTGGTACAAAATGCGGCCGCGCAGGCGGTGATGGGAGCGGCCCAATTCTCCCATGTGACACCCCTCCTGCGTGGTCTGCATTGGTTGCCAGTTGCCCTCCGTATAAGATTCAAGGTGCTGGTGTTAACCTATAAATCCCTTCATGGCTTGGGTCCGGGGTACTTGCAGGAGTGCCTCCTACCAGCATCGAGGTCCAATTGCCCAGTACGCTCTCAAAGGCAGGTCCTCCTGGGGGTACCGTCGGCCAGATAATGTCGGTTGGTGGTTCCCCGGGGGAGGGCCTTCTCTGTGGGGGTGCCCACCCTTTGGAACCAGCTGCCCCTGGGGCTGTGTTTGGCCCCTGACCTGCGTTCCTTCTGCTGCGATCTAAAGAACTGGCTGTTTTTACAGGCTGGCCTGGATTGAGAGGGATTGGGGATTTTAAAATGGGGTGTTTTAATATTTTATAATATATTTGGATTAGATATGATTTTGAATGATGTTTTATGTATTATATATATATTTTGTGTGAGCTGGGGCGGCATATAAATCCAAATATAATAATAATAATAATAATAATAATAATAATAAATCTGTTATGAACCACAGCAATGAGGTGGCTAATGTTAAATTAAAATTGGGTAGGACAAGTAGGAGAAAGAGATAATACAGGTTACTTATACGCATGGGATAAATTAAAATTCTTTATCTATTACCAATTGTTACATGTTAAAAATCCATCGTGTTTGTTGACACTTTCAAAGATAATCTGAAATCTGTTCATATGAATTCTGGGGGCCACACAAAATGGACTTTGTAATATTTGAAACATGTTTTTTGTAGTACTGTTGCATTCACCATCTTTTCTTGTATTTTAAATTTGCTTTTTTAATTGTATTGCTAATAATATCCCATAAGCCTTAACCTTCAACAAAAACCAGAATGGTGGGAGAGCATTTGATACATGGTAGATAACAGTTTAATTTTTAGCTGTTCTCAATGAATAAATAAAACAGTCAAGCTCAACCTTGGGAGGCACTGAGAATGTCTTACCCATATAGTCTTTTTGACGTTTAACTTTGCAAAGGTTTCTTTTACTTTTATTCAGAATATAATGCTCTTTTTCTATGGCTATGCTTACCTATTATTAGAACCACCATTAATTCTTGTGATGTAACTGAAAATATGACTTTTTCAGAAACCTTACACTCAATTGTCTTGGTAGTTCCCTGCCCTTAATATGATTATTTTGGTAGTCCTCAATTTATAACCTGAAATGGCCTTGGTGGCTCAGGCTGTTAATTGCCTGCACTTAAGTTCCAGCTGCCTATAACTGCTGTAGGCTCGAATCCCACCAGGCTCAAGGTTGACTCAGCTTTCCATCCTCTGGGGTAGGTAAATTGAGGAGCCAAGATTGTTGGGGGCAATTAGCTGACCTTGTAAAAATGCTGCTTAGTAATAAGCAGGCATATACAATGGAATGAAGGCTATTGCTGAGCACACTGGGTTGTATCCCAAAAATTGTAAGCCACCCTGAGTCTCGGAGAAGGGGCATATAAATGTAATTAAAAAAAAGTTAGATGAGATACCCATGTGACTGCTTTGCTCAATGACCATAATCTCAGTTCTCCCCACTGCAGTCATTAAGTGACCACACAGAGGTGCATCAGAAAGTGGAGAGGTCTTGGGAACTCCTGAGCTCGCTGGCATGCAGAAATCTCTGTGGGTTGGGAAACCTTGGCTGGCTAAGCAGCACACAATTCTGCTCATTCTTCCCCTGCTACTCATCATTCTCCATGTCTCACCACACCCAGAAGCTTCAGATGGCTAGGGAAAAACCTGCAGCAGATCAAAAAGTCTTGACTGACTAGGTCCATCAGAGTGTGAATCTCCTCTCCCCACTACCTTTCCTGAGAGGTCTGGGCCTTCACCCTACCCTGCCCTACTACACTTGGGTCCAAATCCTTTTCCCCTTCCCTGCAATCTTCATCAAGGCTAGAGAGGCAACTTATACCCAAGAAGATAGGCTCAAGATCCAGATGGATCTTGACAGACTAGAACCTGGGCCATATTTAACAAAATGAAATTCAATGTAGAGAAAAGTAAAGTCCTACACTTAGGCAAGAAAAACCAAAAGTACACATATAGACTGGGTGAAACCAGGCTTAATAGCAGTAACTATGAGAGGGATCTTGGAGACTTAGTGCAGGGGTCGCCAACCTTTTGGACCTCAGGGACCACCAATCTCATAATTTTAAATCCCAGGAACCACTAACCAGTTATGTGGGTGTGGCCTAATTTGTGGTGTGGCTTGGTGGGTCATATGACTGGCTGGGCATGGCTT
Source organism: Naja naja (assembly GCA_009733165.1). Lineage (NCBI taxonomy): Eukaryota > Metazoa > Chordata > Lepidosauria > Squamata > Elapidae > Naja > Naja naja. The sequence continues at coordinate 83,265,110 of CM019155.1, read as the reverse complement.
GTATGTAAATATTATAAGTATTTATATAAATATTGAATTTTTTATAAAAAAAGAGCAACTTTTACCCAAAATCAGGCAAAGCAGGCAGGCAGATTGAGTTGCTCACAGAATCATTCAGTGATTTATCTATCTGCCATTGGCTACCTGAGTCTGTCACATAAAATTTGCTTGCCATGAGTTTGCACTGAATAATAGAACCTTCAGTCCTAAGGGAGGTTTGGCTGTGCTTAAAAGCAGAGCTGAAGATCTAAAGACTAGCTATAAAGCAAGAAATCCAACCATTTCCTAGCTAATCTAAATCTCCCAACACAGCAGAACAGCTGATGGTCGGAAAAGGAAAAATAGCAATTTAGCAGGCAAGTTTGCTAGGTAAGGAGCGAGTGGGCAGGGAGGGTTCCCGCGGGCCATGTGGGTGGCACAGCCTTGTGTTTCTGCGCAGCCTGGATTAATTGCTTTGGGGGGGTGCTCTGGGGGTGAGATTTCTCTGTGGCCCACCAAAATTTTCTTGCGGCCCATCAGTGGGTCACGGCCCACCGGTTGGCGACTGCTGTCTTAGTGGACAATCAGCTAAATGTGAGCCAGCAGTGTGCAGCAGCAGCCAAAAAAGCTAATGCAATCCTAAATTGCATTAACACAGCAATATAATCAAGATCAAGTGAGGTATTAATACCACTCTATAAAGTCTTAGTAAGACCACACCTAAAGTACTGCATCCAGTTTTGGTCACCACACTATAAAAAGATGTTAAAACTCTAAAAAAAAAGTACAGAGAAGAGCAACCAGGATGATTAGGGGACTGGAGACTAAAACATATGAAAAACGATTATAAGAACTGGGCATGGCTAGTCTAGTGAAGAAAAGGACTAGGGGAGACATGATAGCAGTCTTCCAATATTTGAGGGGCTGCCACAGAGAGGAAGGAGTCAAGCTATTTTCTAAGCACCCAAACATCAGACAAGGACTAATGGATGGAAACTGAACAAGGAGAGATTTAACCTGGAAATAAGGAGAAACTTTCTGACAGTGAGAACAATCAACCAATGGAACAGCTTGCCCTCGGAAGTTCTGGGAGCGCCATCATTTGAGACTTTCAAGAAGAGATTGGACTGCTATCTGTCAGAAATGGTGTAGGGTCTCCTGCTTGGGCAGAGGGTTGGACTAGATGACCTACAAGGTCCCTTCCAACTGTGATTATCTGTTATCTGTTTCTGCCCAGCCTGAGAAAGATTCCTCTCTAGCTTTGAAGAAGATGGTCCTTTACTACAGAGGGTTTAGCAGACCAAGGCCTTCCAGTTCATGGTGGGAGTGGGGGAGTTGTAGAACTCCCAGTTGTAAGGATGTGCATACTGAGAAGTACTTGAATTTTGATCACATGATCACAGGCATTACAACAATTAGAATTTAGAGCAGGGATTGTAAGTCCATTCAGAACTGTTATAATTTTGAATGGCTATTGAACAAACAGTTGTTAAGTTGAGAACCACCTGTAACCTGGGAAGCTAATGTATCCTTGTTTTCATTTTGATTTGTAAAAGTTGATTTGTAAAACCATTAATTCTTTTCTGCTAAAAAATATTGCTGTGATCCCCCTGACCTGGTCATGCCAGAGCCACCTTCCATGTTAGCTGGTGACATCATCGTTGCCCAGAGGGATGCACATGGGAGCTCCTTTCAGTGGCTGTCAAGGAATTGTAGTGAATGATGGGAACTCATCCTGCAACACAGCAGTACTTGAGTCTCAAATGCAGGCTTGTAAAACTACAACCCAATGTTCTTACCATGTGAACCACTGTGATAGTACTATATTATTTTACATGCAATTACCTTTATATCATCTGGTAGTAAAATGTAACCCCACACAGATACTTTTTAAAAATTAGTCATATTAATGAACTATATATTTTTGGCCTACTTTAATAAGTTATTATTTTTTAAAGTTTAAATAATTCAAGTTACTTACCTTAAAAAGTCATGCAGCCAGATAAAAATGCATGTATAGATAAGGCTTTCCCCCCAAGCTTAAGGTGCTTTGTTTGAATTTGTGAGTTAACAGAAAAACAAGCAGAAATTCTGGTGTTCCTATTGCCAGCCCATTGTTTTGGCTTGCAGCTAGAGAACATTATCATTTCCTTTACAGTGATGGCTGCTCTCCTCCAACTTTATCAACATCATTAGTCAGTGGGAAAACCATCTGCCAATTAAAGCATGACTCATTTGTATAGATTTAGTGCTCTACTGGAAGAATGCTAACCTTCTGTTCAAAGTAGTACAAAAACTACTGTGCAAGCTACAGAATTGATCTTCCTAGATATCCTGTCAATCTTTTTCTATTCCTGACTATCGCTTCCTTGCTAAATCAACTGAATTTTATTCAGAATTAACTGTTGTTAAAAGAACATTTGTAACAGTAAAAGTATCTTTTACTGTTAGAAATGTTCTTTTAACAAGTTAATCTGAATTTCAGGTAGTGGCAAAAGAAAAATAAGACAAAACAATAACATTTCTGATTGCCACCATGAAAAAAATTGCCTCCATGGTGGTTATGTGGCACATCCCATTTATGTACAATAGAGAGGTGCTTTACTTACATCAGCTGCATATTGCAATATATGTTGAAAGGATGAATTTGAAAGAATGCTTTGGACAGACTTATTGTATGCACATACAACCTTCTTTTGAAGTGTTGTAAATCAAATGAAAATTTATTTGCAACATATAGCAATTAGTTCTAGGAAATGCTTATTCAGAAGTGTCCTTCAAGTATAGTACTAAGAAATTTTATATGTAATGGGGGGAAAATCAAGCAAATTATCTACACTCATATGCAACACATTGCAATATTGGACATGGTGATTGTACATCTCAAAACAGATAAGTCAATTTTGAGCAAATCTCAATATTTTCTGTTTCAACATTTTCTCAGTTTCAATATAAAAACTCATTTCCTGAGCACCTGCAGATTCTAATCCTTCAGGCTTCAAATTTTTCTTCTGAAAATTCTACTAGAACCATAAATTCTTGGATTAACTTTTAAACCCAAAATAATAGTAATTTTATTGTAATAGTTGTTTGCATTGACTATATAATTGTTTTGTTTATAATTGAGAGTTGAGTATCCAAGAACATCAAATAAAAACAATGCAATCATATAAATAGACCTTCTCCATAATGATCTGTCCTAGCTTGATTCTTTTAAGTTTTCCAACAATGCATCAATCATTCTATAATTAAGCCCATCCAGTTTACTATTATCTTTTCTTTCCTTCCAACTTACTGAGCATCATGGATTTCTCAAGAGTTAAGTAATTGCATATGTCCAAAATGGGACAGAATTGAGCCTGCTTATTCATTTCTTGAAAAAGGACTGTGAATTGATTTGTTCCATGATTCATTTTTTAATTTCCGGGTTTATCCTTGGCGTTCTCAGCAGTCTTTCCCAGCATTATACTTCAAAAGTATGAATGCACTTTCTCTCCTATTTTTCGAAATCCAACTTTCATTTCCATATTTGTCACAAATTTGCTTGCACAAATCTGATCTTTGTATGAATTGACACATCACAGCTTCTCAATATATTTTCTAAGATGTGTTGCTGTTTTACCAAGTACGGGTCTGTAGAATATTTCTTGATTGCCAGTGCCTTTAATGTAGACAGTCAGTTCTAAAAGACAGAAGTTATCAACCAATATCTTAATTTATTATTATGTACTTAGGTAGAGTTTGGGTGCTAAACTTATGGCCATTAATTTGATTTTCTCTATATTTCATCTCAGAGCCATTTTTCATTCTTTATTGGTCAAGTGTGATTGGACACACAAGGAATTTGTCTTGGTGCAAATGCTCTCAGTGTACATAAAAGAAAAGATACATTCATCAAGAGTCAAGAATCATAAGGTACAATACTTAATAATAGTCATAGGGTACAATAAGCAATCAAATGATACTAGGAAACAATCAGTATAAATCGTAAGGATACAAGTGACAAAGTTAGAATCATACAGTCACAAGTGGGAGGGGATGGGTGATAAGGAGTGATGAGAAGATTAATAGTGCAGTAGTGCAGACTTTGTATATAGTTGGACAGTGTTGAGGGAATTATTTGTTTAGCAGAATTCAGGAAAAAACTGTTCTTGTGTCTAGTTGTTCTGGTGTGTAGTGCTCTATAGTGTCGTTTTGAGGGTAGGAGTTAAAACAGTTTATGTCCAGGATGTGAGGGGTCTATAAATATTTTCACAGCCCTCTTTTGGACTTGTGCAGTATACAGGTTCTCGATGGAAGGCAGATTGGTAGTAATTGTTTTTTCTGCAGTCCTAATTATCCTCTGAAGTCTGTGTCTGACTTGTTGGGTTGCAGAACCAAACCAGACAGTTATAGAGGTGCAGATGACAGTCTCAATAATTCCTCTGCAGAACTGTATCAGCAGCTCCTCCAGCTTGAGCTTTTTGAGTTGGCACTGAAGGAACATTCTTTATTATGCTTTTTTGATGACGTTTTTGATGCTAGGTGTCCATTTTAGGTCTTGTGATATGATAGAACCTAGAAATTTGACTTTAATGGTTAATTTGATATATCATGGTTCACTGAAAATTTATATCCTGTAAAAAAGCCAGTAAGGCTTTCTTTTGAATAAAAATACGGGCAGTCGTTGACTTACAACAGTTCATTTAGTGACTGTTCAAAGTTACAATAGCACTGAAAAAAGTGACATGACAATTTTTCACACTTAAGACTGCTGCAACATCCCAGTCACGTGATCAAAATTTTGATGCATCTGACTCATGATGGTTGCAGTATCCTGGGGTCATGTGATCACCTTTTGCGATCTTCTGAAAAGCAAAGTCAATAGGTGAGTCAGATTCATTTAATAATTGTTATTAACTTAACAGCAGTGATTCACTTAATTGTGGCACAAAAAGTTGTAAAATGGAGCAAAATTCACTTAACAAATGTTTCATCTATTAACAAAAAATTTGGATTCAATTGTGGTTGTAAGTCAAGTATTACCTGTACTTGATAAAATATATTAGTGCCAGTCAGCCCAACTTACTTACTCCGAAGTACAATTCTCTCCAAGGCATGGGAGGCTGAGAGGTTAATGAATGCACAATGCAACTTTTATACATTTTTATGAAAAAATGTGGCTCACACTATACATGCCTTTATAGCAGTTGTAGCCTAAGTTTCTATGGCACAGGAAATTCTAAGTTCAAGATAATTTCCTTTTTTTTTGGTTTATATAACATGATTTGCAGTTGAATTTGAAAACAAAAACAACATCCCCCTACTAATATTTCTTGATTTAATGTATGTATTGAATATCCATGGATGCAATATAATTCTGTTCGAAATTAGTGAAATATTTTGGGCAAATTCGCTCGACAAAGCTTTGCCTACATCCGTTTCGTTATTGGAGCAAACAGCAACTCTCCGAGTGGGCGGTGACTGCAACAGGAGACGGCGGGAGCTGGGCACCGAGCCCGATCTCGAAGCGCGCTCACTGACACTTGCGCGCGTGTAAAAAAAAGCGTACCAGTTATTGAGACCGTTAACGGTAGCCTGACTTAAAGAGCTGATTTGGGCGAATGCTCCGCTAGGACACTTATTCCTTCTGTTTAGACGGGGGTTGAATTTTCTTTTTCCGATCGCACCCCAATAAGGAAGACTTTTCACGCTTCAGCCACCTCTTTCCGCAGAGTGTACGGTAACAGAGCTTGGTGGTAAAGAGGAGGGGGGGGGTATTAAGTTTTTGAAAAGAGGAGAAAGCTCCCCATCTCTTCTTAGTCAACCAGTGCGAGAACAAAGAACTTCCCTCTCCTTTCCCGCCCCGCACGTGGGGAGGAGAGGGGGGGGGAGAAGCGAATTCTCCACCCCTCCATTGCCGCTGACACGGCCTCCTTCTGCCGCCGATTGGTAGATGCCTGGCCCTGCTGGGCGGGGAGGGGACGAGATATCCAATCCAGACGACGGCAGGTTTTCTCCAATGAGAGCGGTGGCCATTGGGCCGCCGCGGGGTTTGGCGCTCTGTTGTCCGAAGCTGGGGACAAGAAGACGGGGAAGATCAGTGAAGTGAACCCGACGCTCGGACAGAAAGTGAAAGGCAGCGCGGTGGGCGGGAAGCCACCGGCGGCAGTAGGTGCTACTACCAGGGAGTGGGCTAGCGAGTAAATGGGCGATGGGCAGACGACGGGAAAGACACACCCGCTCAGGGGCTCTTTGTCGTGCTTGGGGGCGGGGGATGGGACTCAGTTAAGTTAAGGTGGGGGTTGTCTATAGGCGAGAGGGGCGGGGCTTGCTACGAAGGGCAGCCTGGGAGAGGTGTCTCTGAAAGCCCCTCCTCTAGTTAAATACAGTAGGGCTTGAATTAGAAGGGGTACTAGTAGGGTAAGCGAGGCTTACAGCAAGTCTGCCGAGAAATGAGGCTAAATGGGGGGTGGCGACTGAGGGTGTATGGGAGATTAGATTACGGGATGGAAGTGAATATATGAGAAAGGAAAGGCATTTTCGGGGAAGCAGAGATTGGGAATTGAGAAATTTTAATTTTACTTCTTCGTTCAGCACCTTGCACACAACTAAACATTTCTAAATGCTGGGTGTCGTGAATAGTATGTGATTATTTAGGCAATGGGCATCATATGACAAGTTATTTTAAGAGAATTTAGCTTTCAAGAGGTGCAAACTCTTGGGATGTGGTGAGAACAAGTGCTGAATGAAAATTATCCTTTGTTCGCACTGGTACTTTCTGAGCCACCTAAATATTTCGAGATCTGTAGACAAAATAATGTGACTGAACAGGTAGATGGATGAAGAGTCAAGCTCATCTGCAGAAGGAAGGCGCAGAGCTGATTATATTTTTAGATATAAGAATGTATTCCTGTCCTTCTCTACTCAAATCCAACAGAACTCTTTTTCACAGCATTCTATTTTGGGCTGCAGTAATTGTTTGAAAGGAATATCTCCTTGTAAATTACTGGGAATTTAAATACTTTAATTGAAACATAATTTTCACTTAATGATAACAAAGGAAAATTACTTCCAAAGTGAGTAGAGAAAGAAGAGATTTAAGTATGCTGAATCTTATGTTATTCTATCTAAGCTGGGTATGGAATGGAAGATGAGTTCCCAGTGAAGAAGTTTCAGTATTGTAATTTCCAAAATGTAAAAAATACCAGCTGTGATTCTGTATATAACTATTTGGAAATAAATGTGTTTGAGTGGAAGAGATTGACTTCTGAATAGGGATGAGTAAGTCTATCCTGGAGCAGTATTGGTTAAAAAACAATAAAATGCTGACCTTTCTTCAGTTCATTTCCGATTTAAATATAAGTATTCAAACTGCTATTATTAAAACACTCAGATTTTGTAAGCAGATTACAATGTGGCAAACAGTGACTATTCTGAACAATTTTAACCCATAATGGATTTTTGCTAAAAATATCAATGGAAGTATTTTTTTATTTCAGATAATCCCTCGACATGTCTCAATATGTACTGTTTTGGAAGTAACATTCTATACTGTACTGTAACAAAACCTCACTTAAGAAGTGCCACTTAAAGTTTTGTAAATATTTGCATATTTATAAGATTGTTTATTTTGAACTGAACTGTTCACTTAATTAGCAGATTTTTAAAATTGATCTAAAAACTTCCAGTTGATTTATATGATCACTAGCAGCTCTGCTCACTATGAAATTGATACTGCTGTATAGCTCATTATAGCATATAACCTACAAAGGTTTACTTTAAGAGAAAATTATTTTTGTAGTATTTTTGTGGCTGTAACAGGATTAAAATTTGAAATCATTAAATGATTATGAATAAAATGAGCAAGAACTTTAAAAGTTATATTTACCCAACTAAAAGCAATATTGTGTAGATAAATGCCTTCTGCAATAATTATATTGAAAAAAGTCTTGTCTACAGTGATGTGAAAAAGAAAATACACCCTCTTTGAGTTCTGTGGTTTTATGTAGAACATAGTAAAAATCATCTGGTCCTTAGCAGGTCTTAAAGGTAGGTAAATACAGCCTCAGATGAATAGCAACACATGACATATTACACCATGTGATCTTTTTTTTTTACAAAAAGAAAGCCAAAATGGAAAGCCATCTGCAAAAAACTAAGTACACCCTTCCTGCTTTCATAAGTATGAAGAGGCTATATAATAGCCAGGTGTTGCTAATCAAGTGCCCTTTATCAATTGATCCTCAACAAGTATAACTACCTCTATAAAAGTCAAAGTTTTAGAAGTTTGCTGGTCTTTGGCTTTGGGGTTAACAATGCCAAAGAGTACAGACATGAACAATTATCTGAGATCAGCAATTGTTGCTGCCCATCAATCTGAAAAGGGTTTTAAGGACATTTCCAAACAATTTATAGTCCAGCATTCTGCAATGAGGAAGATTATTCATAAGTTGAAAACATTCAAGACAGTTGTCAATCTTCCACAGGAGTGGATGTCCAAAATTCACCATAAGATCAGACTGCAAGACTCAAGAAGAATTGCAAAAAAATCTGAGAGTTACATCTCAGACTACAAGCCGCAGTTTGTTAAATGTTATGTTTCATGACAGTACAATTAAAGACTGAACAAATATAGTTTATTTGGGAGGGTTGCCAGGAGAAAGCCTTTTCTCTCTAAAAGAACATGGCAATATGGCTTCGATTTGCAAAGTTGATGTGAACAAATCGCAAGATGTCTGGAACGCTGTCATTTGGACAGAGAAGTGGTGAAGATATTTGGCCATAATGAACAGTGCCATGTTTAACAAAAACCAAACATAGCTTATCAGCACAAACATACCAAGTATCAAGTATAGTGGTGGAGGAGTGATGATTTGGGCTTGTTTTGCAGCCAGAACACCTGGACACTTTGTAGTCATTGAATGGACCATGAACTCTGTATATTAAAATATTCTAAAGTCAAATGTGACCTGTCTGAAGCTAAAGCTTGGCTGACACTGGGTCTTGCAATAGAACAATGATCCCAAGCACACCAGCAGATCTATAACAGAATGACTGAAAAGAAAAGAATCAAGTGTTACAATGACCCAGTCAAAGTCCAGACCTCAACCTGATTGAAATGCTCAAGAGAGCTGTGCGTAAATAAATATCCACAAATCTCAATGAACTGAAGTAATATAAAGAAGAGCAGGTCAAAATTCTTCCACAACAATGTGAAAGGTTAAAAAAGTCATGCAGAAAATGATTACTTCAAGTTATTGCTGCTAAGGTGTTTATACAAGCTACTGAATCATAAAGTGTACTTAGTTTTACACAACTGGCTTTTTCATTTTGGCTTTCTTTTTGTAAAAGAAAACGATGACATGGTGCAATATGTCATGCATTGTTGTTCAACTTAGGTTGCATTTACCTACTTTTAAGAACAGCTCAGGAACAGATGATTTTTATTATGTCCGAATACATAAAACCATAGAATTCAAAGTGGGTGTACTTTCTTTTTCAGACAATTGTTTATTGCCTTGTATTTGTTACAATGAGGAAATTAATGACAGACTTTCTGGCCTATGTGTATTTCATATACAGATTATTTGAAAATGTAAATAGCACTTTATAATAAAATACCAGCTTTTTATTGTAGTATCCCTTCACATTAGCATCAGTTAAGTACTGTTGTTTGGAGTGGGATGACTATAATCAAATAAATAATATGTGTTTTAATATACTAATTGGTCCACTGTTACTGTTTTTGTACAGAACCATATGAATTGTTAGTATTTACTGATACAGTATAATCAAAATTAAATAAGATATGTCCTTAAGAATTTTGAACTTTACTAATGCATATAAGGCTGTGTCTCGTACATCAGGAATTTTCAAACTTATTCTTTGCTTTTTTTTTCTTTTACAGTTTTATCTCACTACATTACAAACACACTTGATAAGCATAAAAGATATTTTGTCAAAAAATGAAATACCAAAACCCAAGTAGAGAACCAGCAACCTCTAAGGATTGCTGAGTACCCTTTTGTTCTGGGCATTCTGCTTAAAGTTGCTGAAGCGTAGTTCATTAAAGTCCAGGAGCACCACAATAGATTGAAATAAAATGAGTTAAGTAGTTTTGGTTTTCAAATCTACTATAATTCTTTTTAAATAAACGTTTGCTTTCATTTATCAGAGCAATGGAAGATATTAATTTTCACCCTTTTTGAGTGACAAATGCTGTCATTGTCAAAATAGAGCAGTATGGATTTTAAAAATAATTTATTATCTGCATAAATTCAATATCCAGCAGTTTCAGGGATATGGCTAGATTCACTGAAATGAATACCAGAGATATTTGCAAAGGGAGGGAGCAATAAAGAAGAAGTAAAACTGACCAAAGCAGATCACATTATCATAATGTAAAAAAAGGGGGTTTTGATAAAGTTTTAGAGAAATCAACTTAAAAAAATCTCTGGAATACAACCACAGTCTGTAATAATTTTTCTGAAGGAAAATAGTCACTCAATACTGAATTTATTTGGCCAGAACATTAATTGCCTGATTAAGTTTTAATTTTTATACATCAAAATAGTGACATTTATATGCTTGGATGGAATAACTGATGCATGCATTTTTATGCAGTTTTCAAATTTTAATACATAAATTAGCATAAATTATATCAAGTCATTTTTATTGCCAACTTTCTATCACTAAGCAGTTGATCAGAGGTTCTGAGACTTTCCTTTTAATCAGCAAGTTCTATGGCATGAAAAAACTGAAAATACCTAACATATATGCCTGCCTGTACTTTTTTAGGTAATGGGGTATAAATAAGAATATGTTGACTTTCCAGAAAGTTCCTTCATTAGAGAATCAAGCTTGCTTAAATAGAATGAGCATATTGGGGTAAAAATGAGTGGTGCTTCTGATAAACTGGCCAAACTAAGGTAAGGCTCACTGAAATCATACCCAACAAACATTGTATATGACTAAGATTGGCAACCTAGTTGATTATTATGTAGAAGATTGCATGGAATACAAGAGAATAAAGGCAAAATAGAATAAATTAATGAGTGTATAAAACCAAGAGAAAAAGGAAGAATGTCATAAATCTAAATGAAAGTGTCCTGATATTTTGAAGTTGGATTGATGATTGTGGAAGTGAATTATAGATTTAATAATAAAAAGAAATTAAGAACATATCAGAAAGTGTGCATTAATGTTACTTGGAGTTTTGTGGCTGTGTAAAAAGTATAAATTTAAACAGTAAAGCACAAAAGACAATATACAAATTGTATGGAAAAACGAAGCAAAAATGATTTGGAAGTTAGAAGTTATGGAGGAGTGTAGTGAATAGTGTTGGGGTAATTTAAATTTAGGCATATTCCCTTTTTGGTTTTCTGGTTTTTGCCTATTACATCTGTATTTCTGAGTTAACACTAATTGCCCTAAAAAAAACAAAATTAAGAATTCGTTATGTATGTAACTGAATATAGGGATGGTGATTTCGTTATCATGCAAATAATTTGTATTGAAAAAAAAAGAATTCTAAAAAAAATACAAGAAAATTGTGTTTGCTTTACAAATACGATATGAAAATCACAGAAAGCATGTTAATCCTTTCATAACATAAAGTGTTTTCTGTGTATTATATGGTCATGTAATGTCTATTCCTAGCAATCATTTTCTAGCAATGTTTGATCAATGAATTGATGCTTCAGTAAGATGTCTAAAAAATTATAGATCACCTGAGTTACATTGTCAGATTCGGTTGTAGTAAGAAAAAATGGCCTTCTCTTGGAGCTTTAATGGAGGTCTTATCAGCAGTGCTCAACAGCATACACTTGATTAACTTGAGAAGATGCCTTAAACAATAGTGAAGACAAAAGTCGTAGCTGCAGTGTATATGGCATATTTTGGGGTTTTTGCAAACCCATATTTTTAAATATTTAAAAGTTTGTAGGGATATCTGAAGAAAAGTCAAAAGATGAGAGCAGCAAATAACTATACTAAAGAGCAGTGGTTTATTAGATAAAGAAGCAATTGCTATAATTAACAAGAGAAACACCTCTACATAAGTAACAGAATCACAGAGGCAAGTGCAATGTATAAGAAGCAAGTGATAAAGGTGACTTTATTAAAATTTAGAAACCCTTGGAAGGTCTTTGCAGTTGAGATAAGATTTGAGTTTATAAGATAAACAGCAGTGCAGTATAGGCAACAACAGTGTATCATTAAAGGCTGTTGGGGATATAGCTTCTGAAAGAGGATAGAGAGTGACTTATGAGGAATCAAAATAAATATAGAACAATTGTATTCATTGTGAAACAAAGGTAGGGACCAGATGTGCAATAAAACTATTTTCAACTCTTTATCAAATCCACTGATAACTATTAACTACATGGACAAAAGATACTGCAAAGAAGATCTAGGAAGAAAAGTTATGAATAGTTTATCATCCAGCTTCCCAGTTTGTGGAAGAACGCTGGAAGAGAGAATTATATTACAAATGAATGACTGTGGATATGGTGGTGGTGGTGATGATACTTACTTTTGGGAACCGTAGCCTTCATTATATGGATCATAGACTGCAAGTATGAGACCTTTTTTATCTGTTAAAAGTAAACTGCCTTAACTGGTGAGCATGATGAGAAGGGCTTTAAATTGTATCCCATGGGATTAGAGATATATATCCTGAAGGAAAATCTTCAGGTTAGTGCTCATGTGCTATAGAAGAAAATGGAAATGTAATAATGGGATCTTATCTTGAGTCACATTTCAGAATGGTTAATATTTTGGATGTAGATAATTATCCAGAAAGAGTAATAATAATACTACTGATGACTGGAGGTATGAAGCATGCAGTAATACACGTTGGAAATTCAGTTCTGAAAAGTATGACCCTTGCAGTATGACCCTTGCAGGTTTTGATGGTGACTTTCTCCAGAGAACCAAGGGATAAGAAAATGGGTCATCCTTCACCTGATAATCACTGATACTGAAAGTATAGTCAAGGAAATGGAAATAGCAGGATTATCAGGGGAAAATAATATCTGAAAATAGTCCATGTAATGCTTAAGTTCCTTAAGGAAAACTACTGTGGAATGTAGTCAAACATGAATCTTATTCTTTGAAAATACAGCAGTTCTAATGAACTAAAAGATGTTAGATAAAGATAAAGATTCCCTTCGCACATACATGCTAGTGGTTTCTGGCTCTAAATTCTTACTATACCTAAAAAGGTAAGATCTTTGTAGGACAAAGTCGTAATGATATGAAGTTGGCATGAATTTATCAAAAATAAGTTTTTCCAAACTAACTTTATCTCAGCTCATTTCCTGAGTAGATTAGATGGTATGACAATTAAATGAGTATCTAAAACGAAACCCAACTTTTAATATGTAGGTAATATTTGCTTGATGGTGGTAATTGGGAACTCTGTCCTTAGGTGACATGGTCATAAAATGTGTCATGTGACTATGGCAACTTATAATGGGAGTTACAGCAATTTTGGTTTCTATCAAGTGAATTTTCTGAGTCAGTAAGCACAGCATCATGTGATTGCCATTTACGATCTGCCAGCTTCCTTACTGATTTTGTTTCTTGGAAGTCAGCAATGAAGTTGCAAATGGGGATCCTGTGACTGTGGGACCATGCAACCATTGTGATGGTTCGAAAAGATACTTTTCCAAAAGGCAACTGGACTTCATTTTTTTCTTGAAAACATTTTGTTCATTGAGGAAATTTCTTCAATTCTGAGTGAATCATGAAGAATGGAACAATTTATAGATGAGTGTTTTATCCTTGGGGTGAAGAAGCTTCCCCCTTTATGTATTCTTGGGTTTAAAGTGTGCATGTATGTTGTGTTAAGTTGAAACTCCTAAGATTTTCAGATATTCCTGGATGGTATTAAATGATAACATTGCTCCGTTTGTTGTCCTCTTCTTTTTTTTGTTATGGAAGAGCTTCTGCTGTATCTTTTTCTGGATTTGATGAAAGTCTAGTTGGCATAGCCACATGTTCTGAGGGCTTGCTTAATGTACTTGATCAAGGCAGAAGCTTTTCCACTCCAAGGATAAAACACCCAGACATAAACTGAGCAACATGGTATATGCTGTATAACGTGGTGAGACATGTGCAGAGCTGTACATTGGGGAAACAAAACAACTTCACAAATATACGATTCAAACCCATCAGGACAGAATTCAAGCAGTCCATCTGCATCTGAAAGACAAAGGTCAGTCAGATAGCAGAGTTCACATTCTGGACAGAGAGGACTATTGGGAGGAGTCAAAGAGGCCATCTGTGTTAAAATTGAACAGCCCGCTCCAACAGAAGGAGGGGGGGAAATATGACACTACCTATCTCCTTTTACAACACAATTTTTTCATCAATCCCAAGAAGTTTCCACACCATTTTGTACTCTGATTCAGATGAGTGAGGATACAGAGGAACCCCAAGTGGCCTCTCAGAACTAATGACCAACCCTCAGAGGCTAACCACCTGCAAAGACTGCAAAGAATATAAATCCTTCACTTCAGTGAAGAAGTTTCTTGGAGGAGAAGCAAAACAATTTCAAGGCGAAAAACCAAGAATGTCCAGTTGCCTTTTGGAAAAGCACTTTTGTAACAATCAAGAATTGGATGATTGGGAATCTACATAGAAGTTTAAACATTGTGATTGTGAACCAGTTCCCAAGTGTCTCAATTATTATGTGACCTTGGAGATGTGGTAACTGAACGGTTGCTAAATGGTCATTAAGTGAGGACTTCCTGTAGTACAGATTTGTGTATTGAATTATGTTGATATCAGGAGTGGTTTCCAGTTTTTATTAAATTCGGTGTCAGTTTTATTTTTAAGATGTAACGTTCTATACATCAGTATATACTTTCATACTGAAATTTAATTAACCATTCTTCCATAAAAGGGAACAAATATCTATTCCAATAAAAGGCATATAATACTTTTGCAATAGTTAGTATATACATATAGTATATACAGTGCTAATTTGATATACTTTTTGGAATGAATGATTTTGTAAAATTTAGTAAAATTATTAGGTTGATTATGAATTTAACTTTTAAGATTTTATTCATTTTAGTATATGAATTATTTTCCAAAATTTTTGAGCTTTAAACATTCTCAGCAAATATAAAAGAATGATTCAACCAGTTCATTGCAGTTCCATTAATTTTCTGAGACTGAAGTATTTCTTTTTCAACCTGGACTGGAACAGCATATCAATGATGAAACATGCTGATTTTTTAAAGTATAAAATTTTATATAAATTATTTCATTAAAATTCCAATTGTTGAATATTTATTACTCCATTTAAATCCTGTATCCATTTAAATAATTTGTTTAATTTGACTAACAGGCTCTGAGTCATACTTCAACAATTTTTAAGACCCAAAAGGTGCTCCAAATTATGTTTTATAAGATTTTCATATTCAGTCAAATCTCTACATGGTACATGTTTCTGCAAATTCTCTTAATATTATGCTACTTATTGAAAGATATTAAAAGCAGACAGTTGGACTAAGCCATTGTGGAATAAAAATCACCGAAGATTTTATGTTATTAATAGTCAGATCTTCCAGTCTAAATGAATTATTTCTAGTGACTCTTTCAGATAAGAAGCATAAATAAGTTACATTAGGAATCAAAAAGTTGCAATGAGAAGTTTGTGTTGATATAAGTTTGTGAAATAAAAGCCCAGAGTGAATACTTATAAGCATACTTTAAACAATGCACATTAATTGATTTTTTTACTGTCAAAAAAGACTTTGCAATTAAAATTCACCTTCAAATGTGAATTTTATATCACCAAAGCAGGTGGTATATGGTGATGCTGGTTTTGAAGTGAGTACTGTATATTGTTGAGGCAAAAAAGATTAAGGTAGTGAACCAGGAAGAGTTAATTAGTGTGTTCAAGAATAAAGTGGTTGCCCTATGATAGCAACATCATGTAATAAGAGAAATATTGATGAACTAATTAAGAGACAATCAGTAGACAGGTAAAGAGACATTACTTTTGTTTGAACAGAAACTATTGTGAAGTTGGATTTCACAGTCTTACCCTTTTGTAATACAGTTCAGACTTGACAGCATGCATCTTTCACTTTTCTCAAAGTTGAAGAATTATTTTATGGGCAGCTGTTTAATTTTAATGAAGTAGTACAAAGGACCTGGCTGAAGAGACAGAGTATTAAGTTCTTTTGTGGCAATTTTAAAAAGCTTGATTCATTGCTGACAGAATTGCTTAATAAATGGTGGTGATTATGTGCAGATGTAACTCATCTTGAAAATTATTTTCTTCTTTCATTTATTAAAATATTCTTATCCTAAATATCTTAAAGTTAAGGATACTTGTATACTTGTTAAAATATTTAAAAAGAATTGAAAAGTGGAGATGTGATTACACTTTCAAATAATGGAAAGACCATCACAGAGAGGAACATGATTATTGTTTTAGAATATAAACACAGCAGAGATTGTCTTGATTTACAATCACAATTGACCTTGAAATTATAGTCATAAATTGTTAACCTGCCCATCTCTGTGATTGCTTAATGACTACAATCCTGGCTAAGCAGCTGTATATATATATATGTTATTACGTGAAGCATGTGTTGTCTCAAAGTGGAGAAGGCCCTGGGAGGCCTAGTGCAGGCCCATGCTCCAACACCTCCCCTAACTTATACATGGCCTGCCCCCCCCCAAGCCCTTCTCAACTCCCTGAAATACCCTTTGCACAGCTTCCTGCCCAGCTGGATACTACATCCTTCGGCCTCTTCCCCTCATAATGCTTCTTTTTTGTGACACAGTGGGACATGGTAGCGATAAACCATCCACTAACTACAGAAAGCTTACCCTTAAGGTTTACATAATTTTAATTATTATAGTTCATTTGATAAAATACTGAAAAGAGGATAGTTTTTTCAATGTAGCTTAAAAACTGTAGAGCCTTCATTTACCATCATTTCCTATAAAATATGTAAGTGAAGTTGACATTGGAGTTTACTAATTTTTCATTTGTTTCCTATACAAAATATTTTCCTGAAAAATCACTAGATTTTTACATTATTGTTCCCATTAAAGCATTTCATTTTCTCAAAAATAGCATACTCTATTTCTACTTATGAAAGCTGATAGATTCTTACATGCAAAATATCTAACTTGTACACTAAAAAAATTATAAGCTTATATTATTAAGTGTGCAGAATGGCATTTGAAAAAAGTATCTAAGAAACATTCAGTTCTTCGTGAAAGATGAATATTATTGTATTAATACAGATAGTCCTCAACATTTGATCATAACTGAGTCCAGAATTATAAGTCATGACAGTTGTTAATATGATTACCTTGCTTAACTATTACAATATATG
Source organism: Naja naja (assembly GCA_009733165.1). Taxonomy (NCBI): domain Eukaryota; kingdom Metazoa; phylum Chordata; class Lepidosauria; order Squamata; family Elapidae; genus Naja; species Naja naja. The sequence continues at coordinate 83,247,780 of CM019155.1, read as the reverse complement.
CTCTACATGTTAAGTTTTTGTTTTTAATCGTAACCTTGCATCTCAATGTATCATTTCAAAAGAAAAACTACCATTGTGCAAAAGAAAGTGTAAACTATTCAGATGACTTGAATGATTAGCTGTTTTTTTATCAGCATCTGTGTAAAAGGGAGCATTTGGATTTCACATTTAAAAAAAACAAGATAAACAGTTACAATTGGATTCACTTTTCAGTTCCATATTGTTACAGATGACACTATTCACATATCTCCCACTTTATGATAATATGACAAGTTACAGTTTGAAAATTTCATTTGCAGAATTTAAATAAGGTTATTTGCGCATATATTTTTTGCATTTCTGGCAAACAACATCTAAATTTGGAATATTAGCAATATTGGAGAAGTGACACAGTCCAAATAAGGTGTTTTACTGAAATACTCCTGGAACTTGGTTGTGATTTCTTTAGGTATTCTTTATTTTATTTCAGTCCAATTGTAGTATAAGTAGTATAAGTCGGATTCTCAAGAGCCATCATCAAACTATCTCAAGAGGGCCAAGGACCAGTGATGGTTAAACTACCCTTTTGTCTCAAACTACACCAGAATCTTTTTCATTACAAGAGTACCCTCTGATAATTTTCAGCTTTATCAAACCTTGCATAGTCCACTGCTAGAAAATGATACATTATTTGATTTATTGGTATTATTTCCTAGTACAACTGCAGCTACTTCATCTGTGTTATCCATTAATGCTGTTGAGCAACATAAGCAAGCAACAGCTTGCTCCTTAGTCTCTACTTGTTTGAGACATCACAAGAGTTACATCCTCCATGTATCTGATTAAATGAATACAGTCATGAAAGATATGCCTTTAATAAATCAAGTTAGCTTGGAAAGGTACTACTATACTTCTGATTTGAGGTATCATAATTTACATTTTTGGCCTTGTCAAGCTACTTCAGTAGAAGACTCTTGAAACAAAGACTGTCTTATTCATTTAGAAATTTTCTTTGAGCACTCATCTTAAAAGTAAACAACAACAGCTTGTATTTAAAAAAAATAGATTATGCTCTAACCTGCTTGAGACAGCTCTATTTTTACATTCTTTTTATTTTATTTTAATTTATTTATTCATTATTTTATTTTATTTTATTTACCTGTCAGCCACAGTAGAAAGACAGAACATTGGATTTACCATAACACCTTTTAAATTGTCTGGACAACTTCTCTTTTAAAAATATAGCATCCAGTTTTAGTCACATTACAAAAAAGATGTTGAGGCTTTGGAAAATGTGCAGAGAAGTGCAACTAGGATGATTAAAGGCCTGGAGACTAAAACATGAAGAATGGTTGCAGCATTTGGGTTTGGCAAGTCTAGAAAAAAGAACATAATAGTGTGACATGATAGCAATATTCCAGTATTTGAAGGGCTGTCACAAAGAAGGAGGGTGGGTTGACTTATTTTCCAAAGCACCAGAAGGCAAGACAAGAAACAATACATGGAAACTAGTCAAGGAGAAAAGCAACGTGGAGTTGAGGAGAAACTTCCTAACAAAACAATTAACTAGTCAGCTTGTCTTGGAAAGTTGTGGGTGGTTCGCAACTGGAGGTTTTTAAGAAGAGACTGGACAGCACTTGTCTCAAATTATATAGTCTCTCCTGCTTGAGCAGAGTGTTGGATTAGAAGACCTCCAAGGTTCTTTCCAGCTGGATTCTGATTCTGATTCTGAATGATGATTTTTTTTAAAATGAAGGATATTTTTCTGTATTTTTTATTCAGCTTGTCAGCCTCCAACTGGTAAAGAAATTGCTCTCTACTGCCACCCAGAGGTTACAAAATTATTGATCCTAGCTTTCAAAGCTGTAGGAAAAATCTCAGTCCTGGATAATAGTCACACACACACATTCATTTAGTGACTGAAATTACAATGGTATTGAAAATGGTGATTTACAACCAATCCTCATATTTATGACTGTCACAGCATCCCCATGAGCATGTGGTCAAAATTCAGCATGTATTTACAACAGTTACAGCATCCTGGAGGGACATCTGCAATCTTTCCAGACAACTTCAGACAATGTCAGTGGGGAAGTGGAATTCGTCTAAATATGAAATTCAGATAAAATTAATTGGAGGCCTTATTAATGAGATAATAGTAATCTCAGAGTGAGAATTAATGTTCATGACTGCTAATGATGGTTACTTTTACTCCTACCCTCAATCTATGACTTATAACTATAGTTGATGGGATGTTTGAATTATTTTTCTTGACTAGAAATTACACCTTTTTATTATGTTTGGTCAACCTTTTTCTAATAGCAAGAGGTAAATGATTCACTTATTGATAGTACTTGAAATTACAAATAGAACTATCATAACTATCTCCTATTAACATAGCATCTTGAATCCAGCATCATTAGAATGGAGTAACTGTTTTCCTGGGGGATATGAATAATATATAATTCGAATTTCCAATGAGGAAAAGAATTTTCCAATTGACAAGTGATGTCCATAAGCACTGTTTCTTTTATTTATATAAACATTTTTACATAATCAATGGCAGACATGTACTTAAATATAGAAAACTGATTGTATTTGATCCTACATCCACATTTTGTTCTTTTCAGGTGTAACTATGGGTCAGACTGGAAAGAAATCTGAGAAAGGACCAATTTGTTGGAGGAAGCGTGTAAAATCAGAATATATGAGGCTTAGACAGCTCAAGAGGTTCAGACGAGCAGATGAAGTAAAGGTAATTACTTTCTAATTCCAAGATAGAAACCAAAGAGTATTTCTGGTTTTTGTTACTATTTAAACTAAAATATGCTGATTCTGAAGAAAACCCACAATATCAGCATTAAATAATAAGACTCTTATCGATTGTTCCTGGTATGGCTATTTAGCTGTTTTCCATTTGATATTTTTGTCTCTTTTAGATAGATTCTAAAAAGTGTTACAATAAAGATAATGCATATATATCCAAAATCCATAATTTTAATCTTTCTGAGCATACAGTTTGGAGTTTAATAGCAGAATGACTAATATTTTTTTGCTTTACACAGAATCAGCCATGTCATGTTGCAAACTCCTATTGAAAACTTTCTTTAGTTTTGGAATTGACTAGCTGTGTGTGAGAAGATTCTTGCTGAAAAAAAAAGCTTAAGACAGTTTTTGAGTGTATGAAATTAGTACAGTTGGGATGCCATTTCAAGTGCCATTGCTTATAAACATGGTGTATTTAAGATATAGAGTCTTGTCAAATTTAGCTGCAGAATTCAGTTTGGCAATTAATTTGAATGCAAGTCAGTTAAATCTGAATTGATTTTCCAAATCATGTAAAATTGATTGCTTCTAATTCTGCTCAGGAAATCAATTTAGTGAGAAATTAAATTAATATCCACATGTGATCTTGAAAGATTTATATGCAGAATATAATAATCACACACTAATAGTTTTAAATATATTCTGAAAATTATAATTAAAATTGCTTGAAACAGTATAAATTGATAGTATAATAGAATGATTTATGTTTTTAAATTGTTGGTTTAATTTTATATAGGAATATTTTTCATTAATAAATACATGAGTTCAATGTTCTTCATTTTTATGTGCAAAATTAAAAACACTTCTGCATGTACATAATAACTTTTAAGACCTTTTCTATGAACAGCTTATTTCTCTTCTTTCCAGTTATTTGTACAGAAAACTCAAAATCTGAGACTAGAAACATAGACTAAGAAAGATAATAGTAAAAGATGCCAGCTTTAAGATTTCATTCTATTTCAGTTCATTATAATAAATTAATATGGATTCCTATTAGCTTATATCCATTTATTATACTCTTAAGATTCTCTTAAGGATTGTGCAAAGTATTTATGTCAACACCCTTCAATCACATTGCAGTTCTTTGATTTTGATGCCTACAGTGTTGGCATTCTGCTGTATGGTAATCGAGATAATAGTATATAATAGAATATTTTATAGCTTGGTTGACCTCTTGTTTGGCCTGAAACAGTTAAATTTTAGATTTTAATTAACCATTTTTGAAATATTTAAATGTTGTTACATATTAATAGACCTAGTGACTGTTCAAAGTTACAAAGCACTGAAAAAGTGATTTATGACCATCTATGACTATTGCAGCATCCTTATAGTCATGAGATCAAAATTCAGGTACTTGGCAACTGGGGTGTATTTATGATAGTTGCATTGTCCCTGTGTCATGTCATCGCTATTTGTAACTTTCCCAGCCATCTTCTGACAAGCACAATGGGGGAAACCCAGATTCATTTAATGACCAATAATTCCCTGATCTACTGTGGCAAAAAAGATTGTAAAATGAGGCACAACTCATTTAACAACTGCCTTGCTTAGCAACAGAAATTTCAGGCTCAATTGTTATCATGTCAGTGACTACTTATATATTGTCATCCACACTCAGGATCATAGTGGGAGAAGTTATAACTATGCATTCTTCACAATCCTTAATAAGATTGATAGTTCAATTTGGAACAGGAGAAATGTTTGTAGAGAATGGCTACAGAGAGTGCAGTAAATGTCATTGTCCCCTCATCCCTGAGATTCCAGGAAAGATTTTTTTTTCTGGTTAGCAACAGAGAAACCACAATCTGTTTCCATTGGATAGTTGTAAGAGTTGAAAATTAGTATATTTTAAAAAATTAATTATATTACTATATAGAAGTGTGTATGATACATATAGTGGATATGCTTTTGTGAAATTACTAATTTTTAACAGATGGATATTATTCAGAAGTCCAGATAATTACAAAAATATGTGTGGGTACAGTCTCTGTTTCTGCCATTTATTTCAGAGCATGTTTAATTATAATCGTCAGAAGATACAAGAAAGAACAGAAATCTTAAATCAAGAATGGAAACAACGCCGGATACAACCTGTACACATCATGACTTCTGTGAGCTCATTGCGTGGGACCAGGGAGGTTGGTTAACCTGTGTTGTAGAAACCCAGTTACAAAGTTGTCAACACATCTCTGTTTTACTGGAGAAAAATTAGTTTGCTTTTTTATTATGCAGTATGACATTCAGTACTTATGAATTGTCCTTAGAAACTTCATTCCTTTGGGTTGGGCAACTAATTTATATAAAATTATGTGGAAGAAGGGGATTAGTTTTATTTAATTAAAATGTATATGGCTGCCTATTTTTAGGTGATAATGATCAACAAAAATCAATGTAATAAAATTACTATGAATCAAGCAAAAAGCAGAATTAAAATGATCATAATACAATAACCTCATTTATAAAAAATTTACCATACAAATTCACACCTATATTGGGCTAATATAATATCCTGACCCAGCACTTACATGAAAAGCCAGATATTTACAGTTTTACCAAAATCCAGAGAGATCAGAACATCCACCCTCTAGATTTTGGAGATAGGCTGTTCCATAGGGCAGGCACTTCGACAAACAAGGCATGAACTTCTTGGTCTTGCAGGATGATATTTAACAGAAAGGTCCCGGTGGTCACTTGTGTTATCCAATTTGGTGGGACAGACAGACACCCTCGGAGAGAAGAGGGTCTGACAATTAATCTTGCCTATGCCAGGCAAAACTTGAATTTCACACTGAAGCAGACTGGAATCCAATGCAGCTTGTGCAACAACAGTGTAACCTGGATGGACCTTGGTGTTTTAGAACTTCATGTGCCAATGTATTTCAGACAAGACAAAGCTGGGTGTTTTTCAAGGGCAGCCCCCTCCCCCATATTGCAGTAATTCAGTTGGGATGTGAGAAATGAATGACAGTGAACCAGGCATAGCTATGATTGTTAATTGCTCTCCAATCAACAGCTGTGAGTCCAGAAGAGTCTCTAATTGTGCTCTTTTGGAGGTGTGTGTGTGTATACGTGCGTTAACCCACTGAGAATAAAAGATTTAAAAAATCTTCCCATCCAAGGTTCCAAAAACTTAAAAGCTGCTCAGTTTTGCTATAGTTGTGTCACAAACCTGTTCTTCCTGTCCACAGCCTCATAAGCTCCTGGCATTGGCTAAACATCTTGATGGCATCATTTGTCTGGCTAGGAGTAGAGATGCATATATGAATATGAGCAGCATACTGATGCTACTTCACTCTAGGCTAACAAATGAACTCTTTCAGAAGTTTCATATGGAGTAGGAAAATGGGGTGTATGTTGAGAGATCTTAGTCCTGTTGGGTAGTTCAGACAAGAACAACAACCAAGAGTACTTGTTAATTATAAGCTTATATTAACAGACTCTTGCAAGACTGAAAGTATCTCTCCCTTTCCTTTCTTTTATTCTTTGGAAAACTAAGGAGGGTCCCTTTTGAAATGCTCTCGCATTTCCATTCCTCTACTTTTGTGGAGTGAGATGCATTTTACATGCTGGTTGTAAAATGTCTTCCTGTCTCCCAAGTTGATTTCCAATTATCATTATAGAGGTACCTTGGGATATGTCGTATAAGAGGAATCTAGGGCTAGATCTTTCTCCATCTCTCAGACATTGACCAGTTCTGAAGGAAATCACCAGAACAATGCCAAATATGTTAAGCTGGTCCAAAAAGATATTATGACCCATGGTATAACCTGACCTGAATCCTAACTGACCCTTTGAAAATGTTTATTTATTCTTAATTTATTATTATAGTCCTTTGTACAGTTAGCCAGGATTGTTCAGACTGGATTTGGCATTTTTGTTCATCTATTGAGTCTTTCTCAAGAACCTGAGATAGGCAGATGTAGTTTTTTGATAGTGTTACAGATATTACCACAGCATGAAAACTGCTCTCAGTAAAACCACCTTTTCAATTGGCTGATGGTAAATTTGTCAATATTCAAGTGATGCTCTTCCCAAGGTACTACCTTTGCTTTCTTTTGCCACAGTTGTTCTGTTTCTATTTGCAGATCTTGTATTCTGCTATCTTCCCCAGTTCCTTCTCTTCTTTAATGCTGTCTCCATGTATTATTACCACATCCTATCGAGACTTATTTCAATCTTATTGACAATTGTTAAATCTGGGATATTAGGTGGCAGGTGCCTGTCAGTTTGAAATCTAAAGTCCCAGAACACTTCTTCATTTTCTATTACTTTCTCTAGTTTATGGTTCCACCAGTTCTTGCTTGCAGGCAAATGATATTTCTTGCAGATCTTTCAATGCATCATTGTTTCTACCTTGTCACGCCATTGTATAATTCTGTATAATTTTTTTTAGCACCAAACCAGGTGATCCATTATTTCTTCAGCTTTTATGCAGAGGCAGCACTTGCTATCTGTTGCTATCTTCTCAATTCTGTCTTGGTATGCATTTGTTCTTAAGTCTTGTGTAGTCAGAATTAGTTCCTCTTATCTCTTTCTTCAACTTTCCTGCTCTTAGCCATTGTCGGATCTTTTTATTATCTGCTTTCTCTGCTATTTTTAATGTACTGGTCATGTAATGTTTTGTCTTCTTGTGCTTTCTTGCTTTTTTTTATAAGCCAGTTTGGTCTCTCCAATACTCAGTAGGCCTTCCTAGTATACTAGCTTCAGTGCATCTTCTTCACTATCCTTCAGATATTCTTCCAGTGTCTTTTTTTCTTCTTCAACTGTCTGATGTACTTGGAAAATTCCACACCCGCCCGTTTTTCTTAGTAAGTAGAATCTGTCAACATCTCTGCGTGGATGAAGTGCATGATTCATTGTCATTATTTCTCTAGTTTTCCTATCCAGGGCTTTTAGTCAGCTTGAGTCCAGTCCACTATTCTAGCTATGTATCTAATGACTGGAATTCCCCAGGTGTCAATTGCCTTGATGGTATTGCCTCTACTGAGCTTAGACTTTAAAGTCTTCACTCTATTGATGTATTCATTTCTAACTTTTTTTCTGACTTCAGTGTGATTGATGTCAGCCTGAAGGATGCTCAGGTATTAATAGTGATTTTCTTCATCCAGACTCTTGGTGTTATTTCCAAAGGGCATCTTTCTTCTGTTTTCACTATTTTTTCCCTATTTGATGGTAAGCATGGCATATTTGTCCAGTCTGAACTTCATTTCAATATCTTGGCTATATATACAGACAGCATTGAGCAGCAATTCTATTTCAGATGATGTTTATCCATATAGTTTCAAATTGTCCATGTAAAGGCGGTTTTGATATTTGATGGCCTGAATTATTCAGTATTATTGTCTGAATATTCTGAATTATTCTGATTTAGTGTAATGACAAACAGTAGTAGCAATAGTGAGACTCCTTGGAAGATTCTTAATATTAACCTCCCTTGTTCTATTAGCATTGATCAGGAACTGTGTCTCCCATTGTTCCATTCGTCTTTCCATAAAGCTTCTGGTGTTTCTATTGACTCCTGTTATTTCTAGGCACTTGATCATCCAATTATTATTATTAATTTTTTTGCTGTACATTTCATGCTTTGAGGTGAGTCCGAGGACCTATTTTTCCCCTTTTCTAAAAAAAAAGAATTAATGAAAATTTTCCAACATTGTTGAATGCAAAGATGACTTCTTGAAGAGGTGACTAATCACTGCCTCCTTTAAGGAAGGTGGAGCTACCCTGTACAAGAAACAAGCAATAATTACTACTTGAACTAACTACATCTCACCTATTGGGAAGTCTTGACCAACAAGGAAGAATATGGATCTAATACACAAGCAGCATAACTCACTGCATTAAGGACCATCTCCACTTTCTCTGACAGATGCTTAGAGAAGTCATCACAGTGGCCCAGCAAGAGCTCCCACTCCATTCCATATCAAGAAAGTATATAGTCATCCATAATATAGCTATCTGCAGATGCAATAAGAGAGGGAATGAAAGCTTGCTTCAACATCTTATTGCTGCAAGATAATACCTATTCTACCTATTCTCAATTAAATTCATTTTGCCTTTCTGCAATGGCACTTTAGATGTCTCTTATATTGTTGCAACTTCTGAAGTTGAACACCAGTGAGAGCTCCATGAGGTCTTCAGAGACTTCACTGATACCATCTAATCTAAGACTCATTGTTCGCTTATTTCAAATTGTGACTAAGCTTCAGGAAGAATTTCCTTCCATCTATCCTCTTTGTTTGTGAGGAGTATCTATAGATATTACTGTGTCTATCTGTTAGTTAGGAAAAATAATAAATTTCACACAAAACTTCAACATTTTTGTTTTTACATATAGAATTGATTTCTGGGAATTCAGTCCATGATCTCTTTACCATACAACTTGGCAGTTTTCTCCCTTGGTAATTGTGATAAAGCAATTGACTTTCTCTCCTCCATCATATGAGAAGGAACAAAGCCTTAAGAAGTATTCCTTTTATAAATCTTGGTAGATGGTAAAACAAAATCAAATAAAAAGGAGAAAGCTGACATGATAGAGAAGTGAGGAAAAAATCTTGGAAGAACTTTCTTGATGAAAACTTAATTTCCCCATCCTAGTTGGCAGTTAATTGACCATTTTCATATTAAATATAAGTAGTCTTTGATTTATAACCACAATTAAGACCAGAATTTTTATCAGTAAATGAAGCAATAGTTGAGACACACCTACTTTATGACCATTATTGCAATGATTAAATAAATCGCCATAGTAAGTACGTGAATCACACAGTCATTAACTGAATTCAGCTTTCCCTGTTGACTTTGCTTGTGGGAGCTAGTTGGAAAGGTCACAAATAATGATCCTGTGACCCAGGAAAGCCACATGCCGGTTGCCAAGCACCTGAATTTTGATCATGTGACTATGAGAATGCTGTAACAATTGCAAGTTTGAGGATGGGTTGTAAGTCATTTTTTTCATTGCCATTGTAGCTTTGAACAGTCACTAAGCAAATGGTCATAAATCAAGGACTACCTATAAGGCTCCTTTACTTGATATGTATGAAATTCATACTCCCTATGCATCTGTTCCTCAGAAGAAAGATTGGTTTAAGTAGCATATACTAGTGAGTTAAACTCTAAATTACATGATTATTATCCTTGCCTTCTTAGAAGATGATCGAGATCTGTTTTTATACATGCAAAAAATTATATAGATATTTCATATATTTGAAAACACATAAGAGTGAAAGCAATAGTTCTGTTTGAGTATACCTGCTATATCTGTTAATATTTTTAAAGAATTGTTCAAATTATCATTTGAAAACACTGGTTTTCTGCTAAAATCAGTTTTTTGCTATTGCTATATCTAATTTGAAAACAATTTACTGTTAGTTATCTTTTCTCTTAGTGTTCTGTCAGCAGTGATTTAGACTTTCCAAAACAAGTTATTCCTCTCAAAACTCTGAATGCTGTTGCCTCAGTTCCCATAATGTATTCTTGGTCACCCCTTCAGCAAAACTTTATGGTAAGTGATTATGACCCTGAAAAGTATGAAATTAAAATAATCAAAACAATATACTTTGTAGAATATAGTTGCTGGATTATATTAAATATGAATGTCAGATTTATATTATGTTGTAAATTCACATTTCCTAAGTGACAATAAAGAATATCAATGGTCACTAGTTTTAACTATGTCTTTTACAAGTTTCCTGCCCACCATTATGGTGGAAAGGAAGCAGTACTCTGTCACATCATGCTGGCCACATAACCTTGGAAATATCTTCGGACAGTGCTGGTTCAGCATTGAAACGGAAGTGAGCGCCGCCCCCTATAGTTGGCAGTGACTAGTGGAGTAAAATCTGCAGGGACCCCTTCCCTTCCCTTTCCCAAGAAGTCTTTGCTTAACAATCATTCCTTCCCTGACTGTTCAGTGTTACAATGGTATTCACAATGGTAGTCACAGCTGGCTTCAAAGTTATAATTGTTGCAGTGCTCTTGTAATTATGTATTTGTAATTCGGACACTTGGCAGCCCACCCAAATTTATAATTTTTTTATTATTAGTGCTATTTATTCTTTTTGTTGTTATCCCTGCAATGTTATGCTATAAACCCATCATTGAGACATTAAGCAAATCCATTGTCTCAAATGGGTGGAAACTGGCAAAAAAAGCCAGAAAACAGGGATTTTTTTTTTGAAGCAGCCTTCCTGAGAAAAGGAGAGAGGGAGAGGGAGTACCGGGGAGAGAACAAGAGAGAGAGAGTGCTTCTTGAGATTATGACAGCTGCCACACTAAGAAATATTGTTAATAATCATTTCTAGGGAAGAATATCATGTTAACTTGTGTATGATTTATTTGTTGTTTCCTTATTTACAACATTTTATCTTCGTTCTCAAAAGCAAAATATTTTTACTTCATCCTATTTCAATATTTTTTTAGGTAGAGGATGAGACAGTTTTACATAACATTCCTTATATGGGTGATGAAGTGCTTGATCAGGATGGAACATTTATTGAAGAATTAATAAAAAATTATGACGGAAAGGTACATGGAGATAGGGGTAAGTTATAATGTATCTTTTTGTTGAGAATTTTCCCCCGGTTAATTGATATAATCTCTCTGTTAAATATAATATCATGCATTGTTCCTGAAAAACATCAAATAACATAGTTTCCATTCTTCATGATTCCATTTCTTGTATCTTTTCTTTTCCATTGGATAGTTTCACCTGATTACTGTGGAAATCTGCTTTGTTATACTGATGCTACTTTTTGACATGGAGTTTTAATGAATTAATATGTATGTTCATTGTATTGAATATTATGTTCATAACTATTATTCATAGAGCTTTTCTTCATAAATAAAGGATTTTAGACTGTTATCTAAGCTTGAATCTTGCATAGATCTTTCAGTTCTTATTTGATAATAAACTAAAACAATAAAATAATAAAGCAAATAATTAGAATTGAAAAGCAATAGCTAATAAATTTAAAAATTCTGAAAAATGCTGTTTTCTCCACAAATACATTTATTTTTATATGGATATGTATACCTAGATCTGCATGTTGTAAACTCCATGTCATTTACTCTCATTTAAGTGCTTAATTTGTTTCAGGCTTAAGAAATTGCATTGTCTTTTTCTGCATAGTAAGTTAACTTTCTTTACCCAACCTTGTAATAAATATGTGCTTCATTAAATGTCTGTTTATGTTTAAATTTCAGAGTGTGGATTTATCAATGATGAAATATTTGTGGAGTTAGTCAATGCACTCGGTCAGTACAGTGATGATGATGATGATGATGATGACGATGACGATGACGATGACGATGACAATCTTGATGAGAGAAATGAAAAACAGAAAACTGGGGAGACCATCCGAATCGGTATATTAATATTTTATTTATTTTTTATTTTTATTCATACTTATATCCCGCCCTTCTCTGGAGACTCAGGGCAGCTTACAATTTTTTGGGATACAACCCAATGTGCTCAGCAATAGCCTTCATTCCATTGTATATGCCTGCTTATTACTAAGCGGCATTTTTACAAAGTCAGCTTATTTTATTGCCCCCAACAATCTTGGGTCCTCAATTTATCTACCCCGAGAGGATGGAAGGCTGAGTCAACCTTGAGCCTGGTGGGATTCGAGCCTGCAATAATTACAGGCAGCTGGAACTAAGTGCTAGGCTATTAACAGCCTGCACCACCAAGGCTATTTAAAGATCTTTATAGTATGCTGGCCTGACAAAACAAGGAAAGTCTGATAATAAAAATATATGCTTTCAGTTATGTAATGTCATGAGAAATATGGTATCTAAAGATGAATGCCATTAAGTATCACATTTTGATTGTTACTGGTGATTAATGTTTCTGAAATATTAATCATGCACAATACAATTTGTAACTATTATTTTAAAACTACTTAAAGATGGACAGGACTAATATATAACAATATTGAGTGGTTAATGGTGATATCAGAAAGCTAGTCTGGTAAAACACATATCATAAAAAGGCATCCATATTGTTGCCAAGAAAACTACATAGATATCACCATATGACAGCATGATTCCATGAAGAAATACCAAATTGAATATATTCTCTGATGTATGTGTATAGCCAAGACAAGCTGAAATAATGGGGGAAGCAGTACTCCTGTAGCCAATACAAGAACAACATAATAGCAAATTTAACTGTTACAAAAACAAAAGACAGATGGGAATGCAGTAGTGTAGAAAAAAAGCTTAGCAGTAATAGTGAATTATTTAATTTGTGTAGTAGTAATTCTTGAAATTTACTATGTGTACATATTCCCACTTTCTGGTTAAATAAAATACTGCATTTAATTTAATAAATTAAATAAAAATTTACTTTATTTATTATGTAATTAATTAATTTAATTTAGCAAATATAACTGCCCTTATATTTCTATAATTATTTGATGCAATATGTTGAAAGCAAACTTTCTAAAAATAAAAAATATATATTTTCTTTGAAGCAGCCTGTTATATAGGGCAGGCAAGGGAAAGTGGTGCAAAAGAGTTTGAATGATTTTAGTATATTTATTATGTGGCTCTTCTTTTATTAGTTTTATTGTTTTTATATGGGGCTTTATGTTCTGTAAGTCGCTTTGAATCACCATGTGTGAATAGGTAGCAATATAAATTCTCTAAACAAATAAGAATAAATAACTGTTGTTTCTATCTAGCAAGTCAGAAAATTGGAATCCCTGGAGAACACAACCACTTTACTCTCTATCTAGCCTATTGCATCATATAGTAACATGCAAACATTGCTGGGAGAGATGGAGTAATTATTTTCTCTCAGCCATTATTTTTGTAATTCCACATCAGCACTATATCCAGGGTTAAATCCCGGGTAATAGATGCCATACCAACAGCATTTATCATTGAAGAGCAAGACATTTATTTTGGGCAAGTGTACAGAGAGTAGTTCTCACTAAAAAAAATGAATTATTTACAAAATTCTGAAGATGACAACTACAGCAACTATCTTAAGAACTGGAAAAAAACCCCACCTTCCAACCCATCACTGAAGTCAGTGTCATCCTTAGGCCAAAGATCCATAGAAGGTATGCTTAGTGCCAAAAAATCGAGTAACGCATCGAACCTGCAGACGATGCAGACAACTCTGCTTGCGATACAAGAGACAATAATGAAAATGCAAGAAACAATGACTACAAATCATGAAGAGATGAAGAATGAAATAGAGGAGATGAAAGGTAACATATACAAACTTGATAACAAAATAGGTACAATACAGCAGACAATTGAAAAAAATGAACAAAAAATAAAAATGATGGAAAATAGAACACAGCAGACGGAAAAGAAACTGGAATCAGTGGATCGAAAATTGATGGCGATAAAGTTCTGGAGGAATCAGTTATACACCTGGAAATGGAACAAGCTGCTTTTTACCTGCGATTTCAAAATGTAATGGAAAGTAAAGAAGAGGATTTAACAACAATTATGTCAGAACTGATAGCAGGAGCCTTACAAAGAGATAGACAAAGAATCCAGAATAAAATAGACGAGGTGTACAGAATGATACCAATTACGCCAGATGCCATAAACTACCGAAAGAAGTACGTATTAGATTTGCAAAGAAAAAAAATAGATGAAATTTATAAAACAACAAGAGATGAACCAAAGATATATAACACACACTGAAACAAGTACCAAGAAGAGTTAGAGAACAGAGGAGAGATTATTGTTTTCTGGCAACACAAAAAGAAATAGAGCAAGAAGAGAGAAGCAAACAGAAATGGAACAATGCGAAAGAGAGGGGATTAGAACAAGAGAACAGAGAGATAAAACAAATAGAAGTCAGAGACAAACCTATAAACAATAAAGTGGAAGAAGAGATCAAGTTAATAACAATGAATATCAATGGACTATTTCCCCATAAAAAGGAAACAAATATTTACAAATTTATGGAAACAAAAGGCGGATATAATATGTCTTCAAGAAGTCCATATTATGATACAGTACAGGAATTGTTTAGAACAAGCAAAATTAGAGAAACTTTATGTCTCATTGGCTGATTAAAAAAAAGAGGTATAGCAGTATACATTAAAGAAGGGCTAAAAGCAAAACAAATTTACTCTGATGACAACAGAAGAACAGTAATGATTGAAGTAAAAATACAACAAGAAGTATTACTGGTGGTAATTTATGCCCCAAATGATAATCAAAAGAAATTTTATTTAAATTATATGAAAAAATAATGGAAACAGGACATGAGAGCATTTGCTTATTGGGGACTTCAACGCAGTGGTAGAATAATAAAGACTACATAAGCAATTAAAAAAATAAGAAGAGGAAAATTCTACCAAAACCATTCTTCGAGATGACACATGAATTAAACTTGAGGAACAGTTGAAGAGAGCTAAATTAAAAAATAAAACAAATATACTTTCTATACTAACCCCCACAAATCATGGTCTAGGATTGATATGGTCTGGATGAACCAGGAAATAGGAAATAATATAGATTCAATAGAGATTATGTCTAATACATGGGCAGACCACAATCCTTTGAAAATATTTTGGAAAGGCCAAAAGAAAAAAATAGAAGATGGACATTAAACACACAAATTTGAAAGAAAAAGAGTATACCCAACTGATTAAAAAAGAAATGGAGCTATTTCTCAAAGAGAATAAGAATCAATAAACAACATTACAGAATTCATGGGACATTACTAAAGCATACCTAAGCGAAATAATAGCATATACAGCCCGAAGAAATGAAGAAAAATGGAAAAAACAAAATTTACTACAGGAAGAACTAAAAAAATTAGAAACTGCACTACAAAAAGAACCACTAAATGACAAAATTAAAGGGGAAAGAGATCTAGTTAGACATAAATTAAATTGGTTGACACAGGAAGAGAACGCAAAAAAATTAAAATTCTCAAGAGAAAACTTTTTCAAACAGGTCAACAAACCAGGAAGATGGTTGGCATATAAATTTAAAAAAAGAAAAGGAAAAAAGACATACAGCAATTACAGGACGATAATGGAAATTTCCAACACCAAATGGAAGGGAAAAAAAGTATTATATGAAACTATTTCAAAGAGTTGTATAGACATGATAAAATAGAGAAGGGGAAGATATACCAATATCTAAAAGAGAAAGGCTTACCCTCAATAACAGAAGAGACAAGAGAAATGTGAATAAAGAAATAACTCAGGCTGACCTGAAAAATGGAGTGTACAAACAGAAAAGTAACAAAACCCCAGGGCCAGATGGAATCCCAGGGGAATTTTTTTAAGAATATGTATGAAATAATGGAACCTTTGATGTTGGAGGAATATAATGAGGCATTGTTAGAAGCGAAATTGCTGAAATCATGGGCTGAGGCTTATATTATCCTAACACCCAAAACAGGTACCGACCACCAACAAATCAAAAATACAGATCCATTTCGTTGCTAGATGCTGATTATAAAATATTTATGAAGATAGCAGCAGAAAGAATGAAAAAATTGTTAAACGAAATAATACATTTAGACCAAAATGGATTTCTACCCAAAAGGCAAATTAGAAATAATACTAGGATAGTAACAAATGTACTAGAATATTATGAAGCCCACCTGGAGAAACAAGCGACACTGATTTTCTTAGATGCACAAAAAGCTTTTGACAATTTGAATTGGGATTTTTTTATTCAACAATTAATAGATATGAATTTTGGGCCAAATTTCAAAAGAATGATAGCGGCAATATACTCTACACAGAAGGCTAGTGCAATATTAAATGGTAATTTTACAGAAAGATTTAATATAACTAAGACAGGGATGTCCGTTGTCACCTCTAATCTTTATCCTTTCAATAGAAGCATTACTATCACAGATCAGACAAAAAAAAAAGAAATAAAAGGAATCAAGATAAAAAATGAAGAATATAAAACACAGGCATTCGCAGCTGATTGGTATTCTTTATAGATGACCCGATTGATTCAGGGACCATCTTATTACAAGAAATGGAAGAATTTGGCAAAGTGGCGGGGCTCAAAATTAACAAGGATAAGACCAAAATGTTAGTTAAAAATCTTACAGATAATCAGAAAAGAGAACTGGAAGGCAAAACTGAATTGCAAATCACAAAAAAGGTCAAATATTTAGGAATATGGCTAACAGCCAGATGCTCATCAATAAAGGAGGATAATTATAAAAAGCTAATGCAACCAACAAAGAAGGATTTGGAAACATGGGGAAAATTACAATTATCATTGGTAGGGAAAATTGCTTTGGTTAAAATGAATATACTACCAAGGTGGCTATATTTGTTCCAAACGATTCCTATAAAATTAGACAAAAATTTTTGGGGGGAACTTAATAAAGCAATAACTAAATTTGTGTGATCAGGGAAAACTCCCCAAATAAAACTGAAATTATTACAGGATAGTAGAAGTAGAGGTGGCTTCGGACTCCCAGATTGGGAGCTATACTATCACACCGCAGCGCTAGCATGGATAAAAGAGTGGATACTCCTAAATAATAAAAGAATATTAACCATAAGAGGACACGACTTACAGATAGGATAGCATGCCTATTTGTGGGATAAAAAGTACAAAATACATTCATATTTCCATAATCATCTAATTAGAGATTTACTGGTACAGGTCTGGGGAAAAATAAAAAAAACCCACTATATTAAAGTACCGGGCTGGCTATCAACAATGGAAGCAATGATTTATCCAAACACAATAGATCTAACCAAAATGATAAGATGCAATGAATTGTTAGACAACCAAGGGAGACTGAAAACAAACCAAGAATTGAGAGAACAAGGAAAGATTATAGATTGGTGGCCATATCTACAACTGCAGGCAAGATATAAAAAAGATTTAGAAGAGTTTGGCATTGATGGGGAACAACAACAAATAGATAAAATCTTATTAGGACCAGAAGAGAAATTTATAACAAAAATGTATAATTACTTACTAAGATTCGATAGGGAAGAGGAAGTAGTTAAAGGATCTATGATAGCCTGGGCAAGAAATTTTGGTTGTAGCATTCAATTAGAGGAACGGGAAAAATTGTGGATTAATAATTATAAATCAACAATGTCTGCTGCCTATAAGGAAAATCTTTATAAAATGTTTTATCATTGGCATTTAGCACCTGCAAGATTGGCAAAAATATATCCAAACATGAGCCCAGAATGCTGGAAATGTAAGCACAAACAGGATATCTCCTTTCATATGTGGTGGTCATGCCCCAAAGCAAGAAAATACTGGACAAAAATAAGGAATTGGTTACAGGAAATTATTGGTCTCCAAATTGAGTTTAAACCTGAAATGTTTCTATTAGGAATAATTAGAGGAGATTTTAATAAAGCAGCTAAATATATCATAGTCCATATACTGACCGCGGCAAGAATTGCTTATGCACAGAGTTGGAAACTAGATAGTACCCCCTCCAAAAGTATGATAATAAAGAAAGTGGTGGCTTGTGCAGAGATGATTAAACTCACATTGGAACTGCAAGATAGAGGAAATATGGAATATTATACAGTCTGGGATAATAAGTGGTATAACTGGTTAGACAGTAGAAATAAAAATTAATGTTTTTATGTATGTTGACCTAAATAGAAATGTCGATGTACCGTGTTTCCCCGAAAATAAGACACTGTCTTATTTTTTGGCTCCCAAAACACACTAGGTCTTATTTTGGGTAGGTCATATATATATATATATGTTTTTTAGATTTTCACGGTGTAAAGGTATGTAGGTCTTGGTGTATTCGGGTCTTGTCCGTGTAAGGTTGAGAATACCTTGGCAGCGTTTGAGAAATCTCATCCGTCATCTTCAGGCTGGTGTCTTCAGCCGTTCTCCTGGGAGAAGTGTGTGATCGTGGCTGTTTTCCCTTTTAAACTCTAGAGTTGGATGTGTTGTTACTTTTTGATTGGTTTGTGGAGTTGATGTATGCAGATTGGATGGCTTTTCCTGAGACCCTGTATGGCTGAGGTGCTGGAGGTGTGTCTCTCAGCCTTTTGTGTTGTAACGACCTGGGTAATGGGCTGTGTGATGACCTTCTGAGTTCTATTGTTGTGATGTCCTGGGTGTGGTGCTGTAATCTCCTGGGTGCGTTGTCTGTGCTGCAACCTCCTGATGTTTTGTGTTGTGATCTCCTGAGTTCTGTGATGTAGTATCCTGGGTGGAAGGCTGTGATGTGGCATTCTGGGCCTTGGTTTGGCTCGAGTTTGAGGTCTGGCTATGTGTTTATAGCGTGTGTCAGTTTGCTTAGTTTGGGGGTTGGAGGGGGTGTAGCAGCTGGTGTTGCAGCCATGGTCTGGTTTCTGGATGGTGGTTGCCTTTCATCTGTGGCGTGGGCTTGGGTTTGAGTCTGGTGAAGGAGATGGTGGTGGCATGTGTTGTTTTGCACATGGGTGCCTCACCAATCTCTTCACCAGACTCAACCCAAGCCCACGCACAGATGAAAGGCAACCACCATCCAGAAACCAGACCATGGCTGCAACACCAGCTGCTACACCCCTCCACCCCCAAACTAAGCAAACTGACACGCTATAAACACATAGCCAGACCTCAAACTCGAGCCAAACCAAGGCCCAGAATGCCACATCACAGCCTTCCACCCAGGATACTACATCACAGAACTCAGGAGATCACAACACAAAACATCAGGAGGTTGCAGCACAGACAACGACCCAGGAGATTACAGCACCACACCCAGGACATCACAACAATAGAACTCAGAAGGTCATCACACAGCCCATTACCCAGGTCGTTAACACAAAAGGCTGAGAGACACACAGCCAGCACCTCAGCCACACAGGGTCTCAGGAAAAAGCCATCCAATCTGCATACATCAACTCCACAAACCAATCAAAAGTAACAACACATCCAACTCTAGAGTTTAAAAGGAAAAACAGCCACGATCACACACTTCTCCCAGGAGAACAAGCTGAAGACACCAGCCTGAAGATGACGGATGAGATTTCGTCAAACGCTGCCAAGGTATTCTCAACCTTACACGGACAAGACCGAATACACCAAGACCTACATATATATATATATATATATATATATATATATATATATATATATATATATATATTAATGAAAAAAAACACTTACCATATTCATGTAGAACAATGTACATTTATTCATGTACGAAACCACGAACAAATCGCATACCGTGCCCTAACATAAGACACTGTCTTATTTTTGGCTCCCAAAAACACACTAGGTCTTATTTTCGGGGTAGGTCTTATTTTCGGGGAAACGGTAACAGTGTGCGAAGATTGTATATGAGTTTTTAAATGTGGAGAAGTACAATAAAAATTATTTTTAAAAAAATCACAGCTGGTCGTTAAGTCACTTCAGTTGATCTGACTTGGTTTTACAACAGTTTTTATGTTTTTACGATGGTTATGAAGTGAGTCACTGTATTTGTTCAGCAAATCACATAGATCTTAAGTGAATCCATTCTTCTGAATAGGTATTTTTTTGCTCCATATCAACAAAAAAGTCACATAGCAGTGTCACATGACTGTGGGACCTCAACCAATTGTAAATGCAAGTGCCCAAAATGCAGGTGCCCAAAATGCAGCTACATAACTGGGGGAGGGGAGGCAGTTATTTTGAAGACAACTTATAAATAACTTCTTTTGAGTCTTGACTTTGCATAGTTATTAAACTTCCCATCATTAAGAGAGAGCTATCTATATTGTTACTGTCAATCTTCGTGCTTAAACTATAGCTAAAGGCCCATTTTTCTTTCATTTGAGTGGTCAGTTACAGCTTTCTTTGATATCACCTCCCTTGGTTATTATTTTGTTGACTCTCAGGTTGTTTCCACTTTCTCGCTCTTCTCAGTGCATCACTTAACATAACACTTAACTAATTAACCACAACTTCTTCCTGGTAACTTTTTAAATAATTTTTTTAAAGAAAAGTGTACTGTTCTAATACATCCTTCTCTAATATCTAAAGTAGGGGAAAATTAATGCTAATTTAGATTAGTTAATAAGAATGAATTATCTATCTAAAGAAATATTAAAAAAACCTTCATTTGTCCTACAAAAAACTGGGGTTATAACAGAATAATAGAGTTGGAAGAGACTTTGGAGGCCTTCTAGTCCAAACCCCTCCTCAATGTTCTTACGAGTATTTTATTAGTATTTAGTGATTATTTGACCACAAGAGGCAGTATAGGCTAGTTTTATCTTTTCTGGGACTCATCCATCATGTGCATGCAACTGTTATAATTATTATAGATTTTATGATACTCAAAAATCCACTGTGAATTAAACTCATAGTGCTTATAAATTGTACCAAATTTTATAAGCTATAATTGACATGATAGTCAAGGTTGGTAAAGGAGATACATGAACTACTTTTTTCCTATGGTTTTTACACATTATTCAACCTTGTAGTCCAGTAATGTATACAATGAATAATATTATATATACTGAAATAGTTTCTGGGGTGCTGAAATCTTCAGTCTGAAGGCATGCATAATAATTCTTCTGTTTCTCCCGGTTGAGAGTTTAAGTAAGAAAATGTATACCCATCATATATTGTTATTATGAGGTCTTATAGTATAGTACAGTAGTATAGTCTTTATTGTCATTAACGAAATTGGTTTAGCCTCTCTGGTGCAATCCATAACAGAAAATACAAAACTACATAAATAGTATAGAGAATAATTCCTATATAAGTAATTGGGGAAAAAAGACTAGTCATATGTTTCCATATGTGCGTGGAGTGAATGTGATTGTATTTAAGAGTCTGACAGCCCATGGATGGAAGCTATTTTTAAACCTGTTTATCCAGCTGGCTATGCTTCGATGTCTTCTTTCCCATGGTAGAAGCGAAAAGAGATATTGGCCAGGGTGTGAATCATCCCTGGTGATGTTGTCTAGTGGTATTAGAGAGCAACCAATGGTTTCTTGTATCAAATTGATCACTCTCTGTTGTGCCTTCCTGTCCGCAGTTGTTAGACCAGCATACTATACTGTTACACAGCATGTGAGGACACTTTCTATCATAGACTGATAGAAAGAAGTCATCAACCGTTGTTCCACCTGATTTTTCCACAGAGCTCTAAAAAAATGAAGTCTCTGTTGAGCCTTACTAACCACCAGGGACATGTTGTTTTTCCAAGTGAGATCTTGACTAATGAGCTTATTCTTATTCTATTCTAGGTCTTATTCCAAGAATCAGTTTTCAGGAAAGTTGTAAAAATCATAGAAATAAAGAAGCTTTCCTGCCTATTCACAGTTTAGTTATTTGCTAACTTTATATAGCAATTTAACTTCCAAGTTCTCTTAACTGTTAATAACAGAAAAGCAAACCATAGAATAAAATTAAAATTAAATCTAGCAACTTGCCAAAGATAGATGGTGGCAGCAATTCTTCTGCCGATTGGCGTTTCCAATCATTCCATCAGAAAAGTCCTGCTTTCATCAACTTCTGGAAGGTTTTCTAATTCAACTCCCTGCACAATTTCAGACAATTGATTTTCTGGTCTCTTCTTAAAAATCTTCAGTGATGAAGATTTCCACAATTTCTGGAGGCCTGTTGTTCCACTGTTAAATTGTTCTAACTGTCAGGAAATTTTTCCTCAGATCTAGGCTTTTTCTCTCCTTGATTAGTTTCCACCCATTGCTTCTTGTTCTGCCTTCAGGTGCTTTGGAGGATAGTGGTAGCCCCTTAGATATTGGATGACCCAGAGTATATCAGAAATATTACAAAATCCAAAACGTAACTAAACGTCCTTTAATGCCTTCAACTTGGCTTCACTGTTTAATTGTTCACAGTGGAGGAGTAAACTAGGTTCAAAATAATATTTTAAAGGCAAGAATCACAGTTCACAATCAAAGAGCCGATAACGAAGCAAAAACCAAAAACAACCCACATTGAATAAAGTTCCTAGACAGACCAGGATAGATAATTGCCAGCTTCAGGAAGATAACCAGGGACAGTCCGTTGAAAGAACGCCAACCAAGATAAACCTTCTTTAGAACTAAAACACTAATTTGTCTCCAGCATCTGTTAGCAGGAAGGCCCAAACTCTTACGCAAATCTTACACCTGCAACCCATGAAGAGGATCATGGCCTTCTCCTCCCGAGTAGACCACGTTTTACCCTGATCCTCTCCTCCCTGTGTGCCCTAGGATGGATAGGGGATGGGCCTGGGTCCTCCTCTGACTGCTCAGCCGGCCTCTGCCCTTCCCCAGCCTCCTCCACCACCTCTGGAGTCACACTTCCACTCCCTGTTGGCTGTTCCTCCTCTTCCTCAGAGTCAGTCTCCACCAGGGGCACGACAGCAATATTCCAAGGCATTATAAAGTTCATTATAAACAGTTCATGTGATCTTGATTCTATCCCTTTGTTTTTTTTTCAAACAAGTTTTATTCAATTTTTAACAATTTAAATAAGTCTCTTTTCAGTAGACAGCATATTTCCGGGTCATCACTTTTACATGCAAATATGACAATAGTTTTATAGTATTTTTAACATTTAACTTCCTATTTTATCCCTTTTACTTCCATTCCATTTTTTGCAGACAAAGAGCAAAACAGATTAGTCCTAGTCTCAGATCTTAATCTCAATCTATATAACCCCATTTCATTTCAAATTATTATAAATAGTTCTTAAGCATTTATATTTCTTTTAAAAATAACAATATGTTTGCTCATCATATAAAGAATAAAGTTTATCAATATCTATCCTTAAACTATCTTCACATTATTAATGCTCTTTTATCATTTACATATTTCTTTTATCTGTCAGATTTGCCCTTTCATCACATATTCTTTCCATAATTCTAAATCAATACAAGCTTTAACACAAAAAGAGTAAAAAAACCTAGACTTACCCCCTTTACTACTTTGAAAGTGTCACCTCAGTGATTAACATAATAACATTATAATAATCATTCCCTTTAAGGCAAAAGATAGAATAAGAGAAAAGAAGAGAAGAAAAGCTACATAACATTATATATATATCTTTTCAGTCGGGTTCTGCAACACATATCCCCCAATTTAAAATTTATTTATAATTTCAAAGTAATAGTAAAAAATAATTAACCTTGGTTACTGACAAGTCTCATTTTTAAACATCTTCAAAAATTATTTCAATTAATTCAATTTATCTAATCAACATTTACCTTTTTTTATAAGTAAAAAGTGAGAGTGTACCTTCATCTAAAAAAAAATTGTTGTCAGTAGCCCCCTCTATTGTTTTATATTTTAATAATTACGGTATATTCTTATTACCCATCTTCTCCATGCAGAACCCCTTCTTAATACCTTAGCCATTATCTCTATGTAAATGAGTTTCTTTCTTCATTATATAATTCCCATATTTCTCTATCTTCTGCTCTTGTTTCTTGTTCCCTCTCCTCCTCCTTCTGCTATACCCTTCTCCATCCAATTTGAATCCCTCTCTCTCTCATTACCTTTCTGCTCTCTTTTCTTCTGGCCTTTCTACCTTGCCTAATTCCATAAATGTTCTTTTAATTGCTTTCTTAGGTTTCATTTTTTGGACCACCCTTCCTTTCCCTTTTATTTGTAGTGATCTTTGTGTTAATTGTCTTTTAAAATGGCTTTCCTTGTGCTGGCTCCTCCCTTTCCAGGATTCCTTCTTCTTGTTCTTTGTTTGCCATTTCCATGTCTTCGACCAAGAGCCAAATTAATTCAGTCACTTCCTGTAGCAGTTCTTTCATGCTTTTAGATTCCATTTTAATTCCTTGTATGGCCACAAAAGTTTTTATTTTCCTTATTTCTTCTTCTTTAAATTTTTTTAAAAATCTCAACCCACGCCCAGAGTCTGTATCAATGTCACCAACTAATCCAGCAGTCTGTCTTTTATTTAAGTTCAAACTTTCACCTTCTGTAGTTCTTGCTTTTTTGTTTCAATATTTGTTTAAAATTGTAACAATTCCAATCCACAAAGGAACAAGATATTTTCCTTCTTCTTTAAATTCCAGTTTTTATCCACTGAGTGGCACTTTCTGTCACACAAAGTCTTCTCCCTTTCCTTTTGTTTTAATATTCAGGGTTTTTCGAGCCTCAACCTTAAATTCTTACCGGCTTCTACCTTTCCTGGTTGAAGCCCTTATAGCTGTCAAAAATATTTTTCTATTTTTTCCTTCACTTGATACTTGCGCCGCTTCTTTTTCTTTTCTTTTTTAAAAAGCTTGTTTTTATCTTAGTCCCGGGGTACCTTTGTTGATTTTACCTTCCAATACTCCCGATTCTTCTGCTGTCAACTTCTTTCTTTCCTCCTGCACCAATCTTAATCCAGTTGAAACCTTCTCTTCAAGGTGGCCATATTGACCACCGCTTCTTGTCGTCTTCGGAGGGAAAAGACCAGACTCAAAGGGGGGAGATGCGGCTCCCCTCACTCTGTCTGGCAGCTTTCCCTTTCTCTGCCACCCCTACGAGGCAGCTTCAGCCCCAAACTGTAAGGATCGGGGCTCTCAGACGAAAGAGCCGGGCTGCGGTCGCGGACGATCGCAAACCGCCGCCCGTTAGCGAGAAGGCTCAACCCGGAAGTCCGATTCTATCCCTTTGTTAATGCAGCCTAAGACTCTGTTGGCTTTTTTAGAAGCTGAAGCACACTGGCTCATATTTAAATGATTGTCCACTAGGACTCCAAGATCTTTTCCACAGTTACTACTGTTGAGCCAAATACCACCTATTTTATACCTGTGCATTTTGGGTTGTTTTTGCCTAAACCTTACTTTTTTCACCATTGAATTTCATTCTGTTACATAGGCCTAGTTTTCAAGTCTGTCGAGATCTTTCTGTATCTTAAGCCTATCTTCTAGAGTGTTGGCTATTCCTGCCAGCTTGGTGTCATCTGCAAATTTGATGAGTTCCCTTTCTATTTCCTCATCTAAATCATTTATGAAGATGTTGAAGTTAATCTGACTTCCAGGAAAAGGCTGCCGAGAGCAGAAACTTTCGTACTATTTCATACTATTTTCAAGTCTATGTAAATTGTTTAGAACCAAATCAAGGGGTAAAACTCTTATTGATGAAAAATTGATTGAAATTCAAGCAAACCCATCAAGTTGTTGTGGTAATCTTAGGGTTCCACAGAACATAGTTTTAAAGAGTAAGATATAGGTACAGTTACTAAAAACCTAATTTTTCCTGTCCTCAGCCTTTCTCATTTCTTGAAATTAAGGCATTATCAACAGGTTTTGTGGCACAAAAATAATGGATTATTCAATTGTGGTTGGAGAAGACAGTCCTACAGATATTTAGGTATTAGACCAAAAGGGAAAAAGCACCAAATTTGCGTTTGTGTTTATTAGATTGTCATCTGGCCTGGTACTCCAATGGTACCTCACAATTTTTTTTAATTTTTTTTAATTTTTTTTATTTTTTAAATTACATTTATATGCCGCCCTTCTCGGAAGACTCAGGGCGGTTTACAATTTTGGGGATACAACCCAATGCACTCAGCAGTAGCCTTCATTCCATTGTATATGTCTGCTTATTACTAAGCGGCATTTTTACAAAGTCGGCTTATTGCCCCCAACAATCTTGGGTCCTCAATTTACCTACCCCGAGAGGATGGAAGGCTGAGTCAACCTTGAGCCTGGTGGGATTCGAGCCTGTAGTCATGCTATATCCAGAATTGCCCTCCCCCACTCATCTTTTCAACTTGCTCATGTTCTGCAATTGCTAAGCATCTCAGGACAGTTAGGCATTTCTCACCCATGGAGAATGGAGCTTTTTCCCCAAGTAATTAAAACATGACCTAGTCAATTGGACTCAAAAGTTCAATTTTATTTTTTATTTTTTTTCACCCTTTATTATAGTGTGATGAATTCTATGACTAAAATCATTCAACAAGTTTTTAAAATTCTATGGCTATTTAATGAATAACTAGCATAAAATAAAACAAGAACAAAATTTTTGATTTCTAAACTTCACAATAGTGTACAAAAATTTTAAGGCTTTTAACACTCTAGTCAAGCTTGATATGATGGCTACTAACATTGTTAGACAAAAATCCATGTGCTGCTTAGCTAGCCTAGAGGGATTGGAATTATTTTTTAAAAAAAATTAAGATAACATACAATTTTATTTCTATACATCTTGAATAATAATTCAAGTAACATACTCTCCATTTTATAGAAATTGGATCAGATATTTATCAGTGGGAAATTACCCATCTCATGCTGGTCTTAGATGAAGATGTTATATTGATAACAAGAATCTTTAGACTGCAAGAGTGATCATTTGACTTATATATTGCTCCGTAGTCTTTATATACTCACTAGGTGATTTATATTGTCAGCATATTGCTTCCAATAATCTGTGTCCTCATTTTACTGACCTTGGAAAGATGGAAGGTTGAGTCAACCTTGAGCCCTGCCAGGATTGACCTCCCAACTGTGGGCAGAGTTTGCCTGCAATACTGCATTATAATTACTACGCCACCTGATTTATTTTACTTGGTATCTGATGCATCCTACTGCAGTGTCCAACAATCAGTCAGCATTGATGGTTTCCACTTGTCCTGGTATTGTTTTTCATTGTGGCAATGTCCTGGTGAAACCTTTCATCATGTTCATCACTGACTAAATCTAAATTTTCAGGGAATAAGGCCAAGTGTGAAAGCAGAAAATGAATCTTCAGTAACATGTTTCACTTCATGATATTATGTACTGTAAGACATTTGTCAACCAGTTGAATGTAGTTTGGTGCTCTGTAGTTGCCAAGGAAATCCTCCATGACATCCTTGAATGCTTTCCAGATAATTTTCTCTAGCCCCACTAATAGATTTTCAAACCCCATGTCATCCCTTGTCAAAAATGCCTTCCCTATCTTGTTATTCTTGGAATTACCTTGTCAAATAACAAAAACATTTACATTCATCACTTTCACATTTTTTTCATTCAGTCTTGAGTTTTATGTGAAACAGAAAAATATCTTGGTTGGGTCAACAAGTGATTCATGTGCCATGTTTTTCTTTCCTGGAACCAAATTCTTTTGGAGTAGCCATATCTTTTAATGTAATGCAACTGTCTTTTATAACTGTTTCATTCAAATATGTAACAACAGTATTTGCTACATCAGAGATCTCTACAGATATTCCATGTGTCCTTTGTGCAATGAATGTGCTTTAACAACAGTTCCATGTTTTTGTATGCTTCTTCATGTGTGCAGCATAGCCAGCAGTTACAAGGGTGTACTTCGCCTCTGTGTAACGAGAGATTTGAGGTTTAACACTGATGAATCAATAAAGAGACGCCATTCTAGTAGGTCATTCTCACAACTCAAAACTTTAAATGGTCAATATCAGTTCAGGAAATATCAAACTGCAAATTTTTTTTTGTTAAACCATCTTGGTGGCTTCAAAAGATACACGTTTTCATACCTGTAAACACCATCTTGACCACAGTTGTTCTGCTTTTGATTTTGACAAATGTAAGTCTTCAGGTTGCTTAATTCTGACTGTGTTAGAAGATGAGACATATATGGTTCAGAATGTGGATCACTGTCATTGTTTGTAGCCAGTGCATTGCAGCATCCCTGCCTGTTTTGTTTAAGCTACATTTCTCTGGTGACTTTGGTATAGGCATGTTGTCATTGTGTATCAGTGATGTCATTGCTGAAAGCAAATTTGAATATTATTTGATTTCTTAACAGTATCATGTGTTCATTCTGTTCTTGTCATATCATTGGGGCAGCAAGCAGCATTGACTTCCAAACTTTAAGATTAGCAGCATATCTTGTACAACAAATATGTGGAGCTCAGGACGTCTTGATCATTAATATTACAAGCAAGCCTTTTGCTTTCTTAACAAGTTCAGTCATGGTACATTTTTGAGCCTTTAAGTGTTTAAGCATATTTTCACTACAGATGTAGAATAGAATTCTTTTATTGGCCAAGTGTGATTGGACACACAAGGAATTTGTCTTGGTGCAAATACTCTCAGCATACATAAAAGAAAAGATACATGAGTCAAGAGTCAAGAATCATAAGGTACAACACTTAATGATAGTCATAGGGTACAATAAGCAATCAAATCATATTAGGAAATAGTCAGTATAAATCGTAAGGATACAAGCGACAAAGTTACAGTCATGCAGTCACAAGTGGGAGGGATGGGTGATAAGGAGTGATGAGAAGATTAATAGTAATAGTAGTGCAGACTTTGTAAATAGTTGGACAGTGTTGAGGGAATTATTTGTTTAGCAGAGTGATGGCTTTCGTGAAAAAAACTGTTACTGTGTCTAGTAGTTCTGGTGTGCAGTGCTCTATAGCGTCGTTTTGAGGGAAGGAGTTGAAACAGTTTATGTCCGGGATGTGAGGGGTCTGTAGATATTTTCACAGCCCTCTTTTGGATTCGTGCAGTATACAGGTCCTCGATTGAAGGCAGATTGGTAGTAATTGTTTTTTGTGCAGTCTTAATTATCCTCTGAAGACTATGTCTGACCTGTTGGGTTGCAGAACCAAACCAGACGTTATAGAGGTGCAGATGATAGACTGTAGCAGAACCTATTAAGGCTGTTTCGACATTCCAAGACATTCCTACTGTCACAAATATCCTACAGCAAGTCTATAATGGGCTTATTTGTTATGTAAATTACATATACAGACAATGTTATGCCTTGAGATAATCGCATCAAAATACATGGGAAACTGATATCACCAAAATGAGTGGCATCTGTGCGTGCCAATTGCTTTTTGTAGGCTTCCAGGCAGCATCCAGCCAGCCCAAGCGTGTCTAGGCATGCCCAATCTGTATGTTTCACAAATGTTATGCAGTGTGTCCTGAATGCTTGCCTGGACATGCATGATTACACGAAGCATCTTTTAATGCAAGTGTAAATTAGTAAAAAAGTATATATAAGAAAAAATTGCAAAAATAGCTACCAAAAATCTGTAGGATACACCAAATGTATTCAGGAAGAAAAAATCTTTTTTATCCAATGTTATCTCAGCTCAACAATACTGTAGCTTTGTGGCAATATCCTGCTTGTGCATGTGGGACCTACTACTGCCTTTTCTGGATTTCTAGGTAGAGAAGATGCTGTCAACCTCTATTCATGACACCCCCTTATTCTCTGTTGGATTAATAGCATGACCATCTTCCATTTCTTCCCAGTAACCTTTTCTTTTGCCAGCCATAACAAATCAGATCTTGCAGCAGATAATCCAGTTAAAGAATCAAGTTCTATACAGGGCTCCATTCCCTGGTTCCACTCCTAATAGTCACTCTAGTGACAGTGGTGGCTCACTGTAACTTGGAGAAATATTGCTGCTCAAATAATCTCTGCAGGGTCCAGTCAATCAACATAGTGACCACAACCTGAAGCTATGGAAAAGAGACCTCCATTTCCCTCTAGAAGCTTTCTAGTAATCAGATCCTATACTCCTTCTCAGTCTCTTCTCTTCCAATTACTTAAAAAATTCTGACTTAACATTTCAAAGAGTTAAAATCTTTAACTGTCACATTTCTGGATAAATAAAATTTTCTAGTCTCTTCTGAGCTTGTTTCAAATTGCCAATTTCTTTTTTTAACTGCCAATTTCTTTTTTTCCTTTCCTTTTTTGTCCTCTCACCTTTTCAATTAAAACAACACACGTGAACGTACAAAAATCCAAATGCAAAAGTTAAAAGCAGTTAAAATTCAAACAATATTTTTTCCCTTTTAAATGCATATCTTAAGATGTAACTTTGCAGATTTTTCTTTCTTTTATATAGAGAAAGTGAGTCATCCACTTCGGAAGTTTCCTTCTGATAAGATATTTGAAGCTATTTCTTCAATGTTTCCTGATAAGGGTACAGCAGAAGAATTGAAAGAAAAGTAAGATGTTATTAAGTTATATAAAACAGAATGTCCATTTCTGGAGAAATAATGTAGTATAGTCATAGCAAATTGTAGGATGTGGAGAAACTTATCAAAACAGTTTAAATTAGGTTGCTAAAATTGTAGACATAGAATGGTATTCCAAATTATCTGAGCCTATTAATATTGATCAAATGTTTGAAGAGCATACTATTTAACTTTGTGAAAACGATTACGTTTTGAATAAATTGTTTGGGTCTCTATCTATCTCTTTGTAAAATAAAGAACCAGTTAGTATAGTGATTAAGGTTTTAGATTAAGACTTTAAGTATAATTTTAGTCACTAGACTCACTGGGTGATTTAAAAATAAGCTACTCTCTTTTAACCTAATGTATCTCATGAGATTGCTGTTGGTATAAAATGGAAATACCCATGGAAGCTCATTTTAGCACTTGGTGGGCTGAAAGTTCAAGTAATGCATAATAAATGTTACCTGTACTGTTATTAATAGGAAATGTTTTTGTCAATAGTGACATAAGATAACACCTTTTTGGTATAACATCACTAATTGATGGTTTACTTTTGCAGTATACTACAAAAAGCTATTGGTTTTATCTAATTTACAATATTTAAAATATGGCTTCTTGCTGAATGTAGTATACTTACTTAATGATGGTAGGCTCTGTATTTCTTGAAAGCACCATAAAATCCATTTTTAAATTACATAAAATAATAGTAGTGTTTACTTTTTCTGTAGATACAAAGAACTTACTGAACAGCAGCTTCCAGGAGCTCTTCCTCCTGAGTGCACACCAAACATAGATGGACCAAATGCCAAATCTGTTCAGAGGGAGCAGAGTCTACATTCTTTTCATACTCTTTTTTGTAGACGGTGTTTCAAATATGATTGTTTTTTACATCGTAAGTAAAATGCAATTTTAAATATTTTTATTATCAGGAAAAATAATTGAAATATTCCATTCTGGCTGGTTTACTCCTGTTACATGCACTAGAGAGTCCAAATAAGATGGAGGTTTTTTACTTCCATACTTTATGTTCTTTGATCTGTATGGCAAGTAGAATGACTTTATTATAATCAGCGTAATGTTTCAATAATCTCATTTTTCTATATATGAAATATGCACAATCATTTAGTCCTTTTGCTAAAATCAATTTCCATTATTTGGTTTTGGGACAAGGTATTTTGGTGTGTGGTACAAGTTTAAATCAATTTGTAATACTTACCTGGGAAGTTAATATGAAATCATGTTTCAATGTGCTAGTTATAAATTATTTGCTAAGACTATGATTTAAGAATGCTTTTATTTTTGTGTGCTGTTTGTAAGTAAAAAAGCTAGCAAAATAATGCGTAATGTGGAATCAAAGACCATATTCTGAAAAATACCAGGTTAAGGAAGTTTAAACAAAAACAAAATTGACTCAGAGAACTACACCAATCAACTACACATTGTGTATTAGTGTAATTCCTCTGAATAAACATTGTGTAGTTGATTAGCTTTGTCGTGTTATCACAATGGCCAAAGTGCAGAGGTGGTGTTCTACTGGTTCGGACCAGTTCGGTAGAACCAGTTGTTACGATTCCCGGTAATTTGGAGAACTGATAAAATGGGCCCCTGGCTGGCCCCGCCCCTCTCCACCCGCTTGTCTGCTCCCTGTCCAGTCAGTCCTTATTGTGCATGCGCAAAATCGCACACATGTGTGACAAGCTAACTGCATTCTAACCCCACCTGTCCCACCCCTCATCTCAGCCATGCGCTGCTGCCTGCAGTTTGCCTTCGCCCGCCCGCCAGCCATCACTGTCTGCCTTCCACCATGATCTGCCTAGGTGAGTGAGGTTCTGCAAGCCCCGGTTGCCTACATGCTGCTGCTGCCACCAGCCCCAGTTGAGTCCCGACTCCTAGGCCAGCCTAGTCTGCCACCACCGCGCTACTGCTGCCATCACTGCCCTTGTTGCCACCGCTGCCACAAGCCCCAGTTGAGTCCCAACTCCCAGGCTGGCCTAGGCCACCACTGTGGTGCCACCGCCACTCTCAGTGATCGTGGCCTAGTTAGCTCCTCCCCCATCCCTGTGTGGCTTGCTTAGCCATGGGGGCCGCCCATGCAGCTCTTGCAGCCTAGCAAGGTTCCCCCCCACCCCACTTGCCTAGCTTACTTAGCTGCGGGGCCGCCCATGCGGTTCTCGTGGCCTAGCAAGGTTTCCCCCCAACCATCCCCAGCCTCCAGCTTACCTGGCTTGCTGGTGGCAGAGAGGAAGGCGAGCCAGGGCTGACCTGTTGCTGTTTGGGTCCCACTAGCCTGCATCTCGCCCCCTTGGTGGATTCTCCACAGCTGCTTGGCCTTGCCTGGGAGGGAGGGGACCAGGAGCACTATCGCCCCCGGCCCCATTGCCCCTTTACCTGCTGCCCCTTTCCTCTGCCGCCCCTTCCCTCTGCCGCCCGCCAGCCTGCACGCTTTTTTTTTTTAAATTACATTTATATGCAGCCTTCTCCGAGACTCAGGGCGGTTTACAGGATACAACCCAGTGTGCTCAGCAATAGCCTTCATTCCATTGTATATGCCTGCTTATTACTAAGCGGCATTTTTACAAGGTCAGCTAATTGCCCCCAACAATCTTGGGTCCTCAATTTACCTACCCCGAGAGGATGGAAGGCTGAGTCAACCTTGAGCCTGGTGGGATTCGAGCCTACAGCAGTTGTAGGCAGCTGGAACTTAAGTGCAGGCAATTAACAGCCTGAGCCACCAAGGCCCTTTGACTGAGCCACCAAGGCTTTGACTGAATGTGGGCCACATTCTGTGAGAATGGTGCTAGTGAAACCTTGCGAGAGCGGATCATCCTTGGCGGCCCGCACTCAGCTAAAATGCTTGGCTGGGCGTGGGAGGGGTGGCAAGCAGAGGGCAATGCGGGTGGACACATGCTTCCTGGTTGCCTCCTGCACCCCTCTGGGCAGCCGCGAGCCCCAGCAGCTGCAGAGAATCCGAGCAGCAGCACGGGACAAAATGTGGGCTGGCCAAGTGGCAATGGCTCAGCCCTGGCTGGCTCATCTTTTCCTCTGCCACGGGAAGAAGGTAAGTTTGCACTTTGAAAGAAGTTGGGATGCCAGTGAGGTGGGAGCTTGAGGGAGGGGAGGAAGTCCTGCCCCAGCCCCTTTGTTGGACCTGGAAGCCTTGCCTGCCACATTTTGCAGGACCCGGTGGGAAACCCTGATCACAAAAGCCATAAGTTAATGAGCAACATTGGAAGCATGTGTGTGTGTGTGGATCAGATCAGATCAAAATCAAAAGAACTGGAATGAGAGAGGAGAAAAAGGAGAGGAAGGAAGGACACAAATCCTGGCTTCAGAAGACTCTTTGAAGCAGCACAGCACTCTAGGGCTGGCCTGCAAGGGATCTCGGAGGTCACCTAGTCCAAGCCCCTGCTCCAGCAGGAGACCCTTACAGAATCATAAAATAGCAGGATTAGAAGGGTGTGTGTTTGTGTGTGTGCGTGTGCGTGCGTGCATGGCTGTCAAAACTCCAAAAACAGGTCAAGTAGTTCTGGGGAAATCGGTCATAAATTAGAACACTTGCTAAGCAACCAGCCATTAAACGAGCACCACTTGTATTTGGTTTGCCAGTCACATGGCCACCTGGCCGCACCCACCCGGTCACGTAACCACCAAGCCACACCCACAAATTAAGTCACACCCACAGAACTGGTTGTTACAAAATTTGAATCCCACCCCTGCCAAAGTGCCTTTAGGAATTGGGAACTGGAGTAAAAAGAAATAAAGAACTGAGTATCATCTGCATAACACTGTATTTCCAAGTTACAAGATACAAGATTTTAGAAAAAATTAAAAGACTAGTTCTCCAGCAATATTTTTTTAAAATCTGCCTTCCAGAAAGGATTGAAAAAAAATCTGAAAACATATATCACTATTCCAAAAAGGCAGACTTGAAAGATAATATTTTTGATGTTGAAATCTTAATATCCCCACCAAACTATTTTAATTGATTTATTGGTTAATAATTGTAAAAAAAAGGTAGACATCTAATGCTACCCTCTGATAAGATATATAAGGATTATTTGTGCAAAGATACGTCAGAGTAGTACAACTATTAAACAGAATTATCATACAATCACATACAGTAAAGTCATCTCATATTATTTCAATATTGCTAAGTAGCTTTATCATGAGTATTGGTGATTTATTACATTAAGTTTATTGCTTAATGTAAAGAATAATTGAAGGCTTATTATACTACAAAAATAATCTTAGATAAACTTACCAGATTTATTTATTTATTTCAAAATTATCTGCAGCATTCCATGCAACTCCTAACACCTACAAACGGAAAAATACAGAAACTGCAATAGATAATAAGCCTTGTGGGCCACACTGTTATCAACATCTGGTAAGATTATTTTATTTCCTTAACTTTATTTTTTTTAATTCTTTGAACTGGAGGAAAATAGATATATGTATAAAATTTCTGTTCCAAGAAAAAAATTTAGTGAGACTAGTAGTTTGCTAGATGCCAAAATAATATGCAATAATATGTTGTACAACTGGTGGCCCAGGACTACATGCAATCTCCAAAAGCCTTGAGTATGCATTTAAAATGCTTCCAAAAATTGTCAGTATTGTAATTTCTAATGCGAGGAAAATTTTGTGATCTACCAAGAAAATTATATTATGTTTACTTACTTTATAATTTTGATTCTGCTTATATTAAATTATTTCAAATTAGGTTAATGTTTTGGCTAGCTGGTCTCTTTCTCCTTACAAACATATCAGAATCTTTCTTCTTTTTCTGTAATGCTAAGTAGGGGAATGACTTTGGAAGATGAGGAAGGATTGGAAGGTGCTTTCATGTTAATGTAGCTTTACAATAAAGTAGAATTACTTAACTGGTTGTATTTCCTGTCTGGTATACCTCAGAGGGGTGACTTAAGTCTTGCAAGCCGGGAAATACAAATCTCCCACTATATAGTCTGAGAACTTTAGGGATGGGGTCCCTTCTCAGTATCTTTCTCTAGAAATATGATAAATATTATATTATTTATCATAATTATTCAAAAATATATGTCAGTTTTTCCTGTAAGTAAGTGTAGCAGGTGATTTTGAAAACAGCAGTCCGGTTTCTTTTGTGGTAATGTCACTTGCTTTCAGTTGCTGTAGCTTTTCATGTTGTTGTTTTTGTCATTACAGTACATTTTTTACAAAGTGGCAAACTTCTGAGGCTCCCCTCTTTCCCATGCTCATACACTCCTTCTCGAACACCCTGTTAAGTCAGAGCTGAATATAGCTCCTTTTTCACGGGCCCTTGCCCAGTGCTTTATAGGTGAAAGCACCCTGCATGATTGCAAGTCCTACATTTCCACTCCACTGTCTTTTCTCTCATCTCTCTGAAAGTAGGATGGGACTAGTAGATCAAGGAAAGGGGTGAAGGGTGTAGTTTTTTTTTTAAAAAAATTCAGTTTGCGCTCATACTGCCCCCAGAAGCCTTGAGTCAAAAGGAGTCCCACTGCAACCACATCTCTGATGAAAGGAGTCCAGGATCAATTTTCCTATGTACAATATGACTACTAAGTTTTATTTCCATTGCTCCATATATTTAACCACACCCAGTCCACATTGATGTTTCATAAACCAGCCTGAGGAGTCTCCTGCAAGACACCTTGGGACTGCAATTTTCCACTTGCCTTCCTCCCAGATATTGTATATATTTCTGTTCAGATTATATATACAGGTGAAACTTGAAAAATTAGAATATTGTGCAAAAGTTTATTTATTTCAGTAATGCAACTTAAAAGGTGAAACTAATATATGAGATAGACTCATTACATGCAAAGCAAGATAGTTCAAGTTGTGTTTTGCCATAATTGTGATGATTATGGCTTACAGCTCATGAAAACCCCAAATCCACAATCTCAGAAAATTAGAATATTGTGAAAAGGTGTAATATTCTAGGCTCAAAGTGTCCCACTCTAATCAGCTAATTAAGCCATAACACCTGCAAAGGGTTCCTGAGCCTTTAAATGGTCTCTCAGTCTGGTTCAGTAGGAATCACAATCATGGGAAAGACTGCTGACCTGACAGTTGTGCAGAAAACCATCATTGACACCCTCCATAAGGAGGAAAGCCTCAAACGGTAATTGCAAAAGAAGTTGGATGTTCCCAAAGTGCTGTATCCAAGCACATTAATAGAAAGTAATATGGAAGGGAAAAGTGTGGAAGAAAAAGGTGCACAAGCAGCAGGGATGACCACAGCCTGGAGAGGATTGTCAGGAAAAGGCCATTCAAAAGTGTTGGGGACTTTCACAAGGAGTGGACTGAGGCTGGAGTCAGTGCATCAAGAGCCACCACACACAGACGGATCCTGGACATGGGCTTCAAATGTCGTATTCCTCGTCAAGCCGCTCCTGAACAACAAACAACATCAGAAGCATGTTACCTGGGCTAAAGAAAAACAGACCTGGTCTGTTGCTCAGTGGTCCAAAGTCCTCTTTACTGATGAGAGCAACTTTTGCATCTCATTTGGAAACCAAGGACCCAGAATATGGAGGAAGAATGGAGAGGCACACACTGCAAGATGCTTGACATCCAATGTGAAGTTTCCACAGTCTGTGTTGATTTGAGGAGCCATGTCATCTGCTGGTGTCGGTCCACTGTGCTTCATTAAGTCCAGGGTCAACGCAGCCATCTACCAGGAGATTTTGGAGCACTTCATGCTTCCTTCCACAGATGAGCTTTATGGGGATGCTGACTTCATTTTCCAGCAGTCCACACTGCCAAAAGCACCAAAACCTGGTTCAATGACCATGGGATTACTGTGCTTGATTGGCCAGCAAACTCGCCTGACCTGAACCCCATAGAGAATCTATGGGGCATTGCCAAGAGAAAGATGAGAGACATGAGACCAAACAATGCAGAAGAGCTAAAGGCTGCTATTGAAGCATCCTGGTCTTCCATAACACCTCAGCAGTGCCATAGGCTGATAGCTTCCATGCCATGCCGCATTGAGGCAGTAATTGCTGCAGAAGGGGCCCAAACCAAGTACTGAGTACATATGCACGCTTATAGTTTTCAGAGGTCCGATATTGTTCTATGTACAATCCTTGTTTTATTGATTGCATGTAATATTCTAATTTTCTGAGATTGTGGATTTGGGGTTTTCATGAGCTGTAAGCCATAATCATCACAATTATGACAAATCATGACTTGAACTAACTTGTTTTACATGTAATGAGTCTATCTCATATATGTTTCACCTTTTAAGTTAAATTACTGAAATAAATGAACTTTTGCACGATATTCTAATTTTTCGAGTTTCATCTGTATCTTTATGACCTCTGACCGTGGAGGGTATTCCTTTCCTTTTCCTTTCTTTCATCAATTATTGTGGTCTTGCATTCATGTCTCAGGCCGTTTCTCTTCTGACTGGGGAGGAACAGCATTTAAAGATCTGTTTCAATTTTATACACTCTATTTCTTTCACAAACTGGAGGCATGAGTGAGGACATTAGGCCCATTCCCAGCCCTAGGCCACATCAACTTTATCTGTTAGGCAAATACTCTTTCATCAATAGGTCTGCCCAAGCACCCTTATACACTTCCCTGCCTGCCCTAGTATCAACTTAGACAATTTCATTCATTAAGAAAATAGGAAAAAAGGGAGTTTGAACAGAGCCTCAGGGCTCAGTCTCTACTCGACACAGAAAGGTCACACTTATTCTTCCCAAGCCAAATTGCTTTCTGGGCATCTCTGGTCATTGCTCAGTTGCAACAGGACCAGGAACAACAGACAATTGGAATGGAAGGGATCCCATACATTAAATAAACCTCCCGAGCCATAATTGACTTTACATACAGACCATTGCATTATATACCTAAACAATGTCCTTATGTAGCAGTGGGAAGGGATATGGGATCAATCTTGCAGCACTCATCTTTGTTGTCCTGTCCACACCTGGAAGTTTGTACATTCCATGTCTGACACCAGTTTCTATGGAATTAGATGCAGAACCAAAAAAACAATACTCAAGGCCCATTGCAGTTATTTATTCAGTGTACAATGGAGGAATTTTCCTCCAGAAAATAGTGTGAAGGATTCCTGCAGACAAAAGGATGCATTCATATCTGTACATTTCAGGAAAGGAAGAGAAAATGATAATCATACATAATGCATAGGTAATAGATGATGTAAACATTCATAATTAGCAAGCCTTTAAGTTACTTCCCCTCCCAACTACTGTTGATTGTTCAATGTTTTCAAAGAGGACCCTGACATCTAATGGGTTGTGGACTGTCCACAGTGTGTCTGCAGGTGGCTGGTAAGGTCTATACGGGCATGGAATATTCTGCCACATGATAGGCAGACATACGTGGGCACCACTATTGCAGCATTTGCAGCTCTCGCTTTACAGAGTGCTCACTTCTCTTGTGTTATGGTTGTCTTTCTGTCTTCAAATGTCTGGTAGCTTTGGTGGATCAACATGTGCCACATCGATCGATCTTGTGCCAGGGTTTCCCAGGAGGTGATGTTGATATCCAGAGACTTGAGAGAGGCTTTGAATTGCTTCTTTTGTCCCCCATGCGATCACTTTCTATGAGGCAGCTGACCATAGAGGAGCTGTTTGAGATGTGGTAGTCTGGCATCTTTGCAACATGACCTGCCCAGCATGTCTGGGCTTTAATCAGCAGGATGTAAACTGATAACAAGGCTGTTCTGGAGAGGACTTCTGAGTCTGGCATCTTGTCCTGCCACCAGATCCTCAGAAGTCTTTGGAGGTTGTGTGGAAGTGGTTCAATTGCCTAGTGTGCCTCTTATATACAGTCCAAATCTCACTGGCATACATTAGGGTAGTTAGCACAAAGTAGACTTTGAGCTTTGTAGCAAGGCTTATTCTACATGTTGGTCAGTACCCTGCCAAATGTAGAGCTTGCCTTGGAGATTCTGCAGTTGCCCTCGATATCAATTGTTACTGCACAGGAGAGTGTGCTATCAAGGCATGTAAATTGGTCCACTGCTTGCAGCTTTTGTCCCTTCACTATGATGATGGGCTCTTAGTATTGGGAATTTAGAGCTGGCTGGTGCATCACTTTGGTCTTCTTTGTATTGATGAGGAAGTTGTCACATGCTGCTGCGAATTTGTCCACGCTGGCTTGCATTTCTGATCCAGAATTCAGGGCACAGTCGCCAGTAAAAGGGAGGTTTTGTAGCACAGTCTCTTTTATCTTGGTGACAGCCTGGAATCTTCACAGATTGAACTGTATCTCAGGCTGACTACCAAGGAACTGTTCCGGAAGGTGTCTGACAACATGGCTGAATACATGCTGAACAAGATCAGTGCGAGCACGCACCCTTGCTTGACATTGTTTGTGACAGGAAAGGCCTCTGAAGTTTCTCCGTCCAGAACATGAACCGCCATGCTGTTGTGGAACTGATGTACCATCAGGATGAATCTATCAGGACACTCAAACTTCAACCGGATGTGCCACAGACCTACATGTGTCAATATCAAAAGCCTTGGTGAGATCCACGAAGGTGGTGTACAATTCACGATTCTGCTCTTCATACTTCTCTTGGAGCTGTTGGGCTGCAAAGATCATGTGCCACACTCATTGCGAAAACTTGAAAACCCTGTTTCAAGTGGTCAGTCAGTCAGTTCAGCAACACTCATGCAAGGATCTTGTCTGTGATAGAAAGCAGTGATATTCCTCTTTGATTGTCGCAGACTTGTTGGTTTCCTTTGTTCTTGTAGAGGTGTATGATGGACGCATCTTTCAGTTCCTGAAGAATGGATCCTTAATTCCATAAAGACTGGAACAGTTGAGTAAATTTATTGACAAGCACCATCCTTACAGACTTCCACTGGGATTGTGTCAGATCCTGGGACCTTGTCACTAGGCAGTTGACTGATGGCCTGTAGAGTTTCAGTGTTTGATGGTGGGGCATCCAGGCAGTAGTTGCTATCCACCTGGCGCATTCTGTCAATTGCCTTGTTGTAGATGGAAGATGGGCAGTTCAGTACAGATTGAAAGTGCTTAACCCAACACTGTAAAATCAGAGTCTTCTCAGTAATGAACGTTACACCATCTGAGTCCAGTAGAGGGGAGCTCCTTAAGGGCAGAGGTCCGTACAAGGATCTGAGGGCTTCATAGAACCGTTTGGCATCGCTTCTATCAGCAAACTTCTGAATTTCATCTGTTTGGCATTCAACCAGGACAGGAGTCTGCATCTTGCAAAGCTTGCTCTGTACAATCCTGCAAGTGTTGAAGGCATTTTTCTTAACTGTTGATGATGGGTTGTTCTGATGAGTACGGTGAAGGCAGTGCTTTTCAGCAAGTAGGGCCTTGATCTCTTCATCATTTTTGTCAAACCAGTCCTGATGTTTCCTATTTAAGGGTCCAAGAACCTTTAGTGCAGAAGAGTGCACAATATCCTGGAAGTGTTCTCAGTTCTTCTCAGCATTTCCCTCTAATTGCAGTTCTGAAAGTTGGTTGTCAAGATCTTCTGCTAGTGAAGTTGTGTTGGGGTTCCTCAATTTACTGACATAGATCTATTTCATCACAGCTTTGTTTCCCTGTGGGAGTCTCTTTGTCTTGATGTGAAGATTTAATTTGGAGATTGAGTCTGTGGTCAGTCCAACAGTCAGCACTCAGCATGGCTTTGGTCACCCTTACATCCTGTCTGTCTTTCCTTCGTGCAATGACATAAGATGTCAGTGCTTGGAGTATGGGTGCACCTAGGATGTCTTTTTGCGAGTGGGCAGGCGGAAGATGGTATCGGTGATGATCAGATCATGAGCCACACATGTATTCAGTAGTAATAGGCCATTGCTGTTACATTTGCCGATTCCATTTTTTCCAATGATGCCATCCCAGGCAGAGTGATCGGATCCTACTCTCGCGTTGAAATTGCCAAGAAGAATCAACCTGTCAGTCGCTTCATGGATGAGAGAGCACTGAGATCTTCATAAAACTTGTCCTTCATCTGGATTTGTCATTGTTGGGTGCGTAGGTACTGATCAGTGTGGCTTGCTTTCCTCTTGGTAGTGGGAGATGCAGTGTCATGAGTCGGTCATTCACGCCCTTGGGAAAACTGGCAAGTTTATGGACAAGATGATTCTTAACCGCAAAGCCAATTCCAGATTTGCAGCGTTCATCACTGCTGCGTTCATACCAGAAGAACGTGTAACTACCTCCTGTTTCTGTGAGCTGACCTTCGTTGGCTAGACAAATTTCACACAGGGTCGCAATATCAATGTTAAATCTTGCAAGTTCTCTGATGACCAGGACTGTTCTTCTTTCTGGTTGATCTGCTGAGGGGTTGTCTTGAAATGTGCAGATGTTCCATGTGCCAGTAGTGAGTGGTGTCACCTTACGTTTTATTTGAAGTTCCCCAAGAAAGAGTTATTGTCTTAACAAAGAGAAACATATCAGTTGAATTGCCCTAGCAATTTTGATAAAATGTACTGAGAAATGAGGGCATCAATCATGCATTTCTTCTATATTTCTATCTTACACACTATCACTCTTCTAATTACTCAAGGCTCCCCACATTATGCACTTGTGGATTGTGACCTTTCTTAACCTGACTGTTCCGTAGGCAGTATCTTTAAGTCTCCCCATCTTCCTAAGTCATTACCACATACCACTATACTTCCTCTTTTTGGCTGCCACTGTTGATATCCTACCAGATCTCTCCAAACATCCACAAGCCTTTTCTCTTTGCCTTCTCCTAATCTTGTCAGTGCCTCAATATAAAATAATCCCATTTTCTTATATACACAACTAAAATTCGAAAAATAGAAGTGTTAGGACCACTTAAGTTCAGATGTTCCATCTGTGGGCTGTTAATATATGGAATATTTTACATATCCCTACTGAAAAGTTACTTCTTGTTCTAAATAACAAACAGGTAGCTCCAGGGGTGGCATTCTACTGGTTCTGACCGGTTCTATAGAACCCCTTGTTAACTTTCTAAGCAGTTCAGAGAACCGGTAGTTAGAAGAAATCTCCTTTTGTTTTTTTCCACCCTTATTACATTCTTGGCAGGCAGCCTAGACTTACTGTCTCTGAAGGAGGTTTTTGTTTTTCTTAAAGGGGAAGAGTTGTTTTAAGCTTTTTACACTGCTGTTGGGAGGAAATACTCCCCTGCAAATACTTCTTGGCTAGCTAGAAAGATTGACTTTCAAACGTGAATTTACATACCCTTTTTGAGTTTTGGTCTAAAACTGATTTTTGATGAAGTTTAATTCTGTGCTTGCTGACATTTAATCCTGTGTTTATTGATGGGATAATTTTCCCTATTCAACTTCATTTGGAAGGGAAAAGATTAATCCCTGTTCCTGAAAAGAAACTGGTTTGAGAAATCTGCTAGTTCCTGTGTCTTTTTGTTCTGGTAATTGGTTTAACAAGCAACAACTAATGTTGTGATTTAATTATTTGCATTGTGTTTGAATTTTTTCCTGCCTCATAGTTTCTTTTTCTACCTGGGGAGGGGGTCTTCCTTCACTGCTTTAGTGGTATCTGGCACTGCCCTTTTGGGATGTACTTCCAAGAGGCAGGATGCAAGCTTGGCACTGATTTTTTTACTGTGACCTTTCCTTAAATCTGGATGATTTCCTTAGGATATCTTGTGAGGCGAGTGAGACCAGCTGATATCTTTAAGTTGTGCAAATGGATCTAAGGATTGCTTCTCCTGGGTGTGCTCTTTCTGGAGAGCTTAAATGACCTCTCTGCTAAAGGGTTTCACTTTATGAGAAAGAGTTGGCTGCTGATAGTTATCATAGCATTTTAACTATTTTAATTCCTCAAGGTGCTCTGGCACCCTGCCTGATTTGTAACTCTGGCTTGCAGGTATTTCTAATCTAATGATTGGTATTTAGGGCAGCTTTTTGCAAGCAAAGAAGCTTTTTGTATTTTTGTACAGGTAATCCTAGACTTACAACAGTTCATTTAGTGACCATTCATAGTTAGAATGGCACTGAAAAAAGTGACATGACCATTTTTCACACTTATGACCGTTGCAGCATCCCCATTGCCATGAGAGGCCAGGCAAGGAGAAGCGCCTCTTGACGTGAGTGATGTTGAGTTGGCCACACCCACCCAGTCACATGACCACCAAGCCACACACCCCAACTAAACCATGCCCCGGTTGTTAAAAAATTTGAACCCCACCCCTACTTAGCTGTATAATTTACTTATTTTGGATAACAAACTGGCAGCATTCCTGATGATTATTTACTGTCATTGCTACTCTTTGTAGGCTCATTTATTAATATATTAAAATTTGAATGTTAATTTTTAAAAGTGTAAGTTCAGGCTACTGTAATTTGTTTATATATATATATATATATATATATATTTGTTTTTGTAGATTTTCACGGGTAAAGGTATGTAGGTCTTGGTGTATTTGGGTCTTGTCCATGTAGATTGAGAATACCTTGCAGCGTTTTATTGAAATCTCATCCGTCTGGGCTGGTGTCTTCAGCTTAGTTCTTCTGGGAGAAGTGTGATAGTGTGTTTTCCCTTTTAAACTCCAGAGTTGGCTGTGTTGTTGCTTCTTGATTGGTTGATGG